>CP092863.1:213460415-214110102 GCA_030710605.1 Cordylochernes scorpioides | reverse complement strand
TGTAAGAAAAAAACGATATTACATTGAATAAGGGAGGGCGAAAAAATTGGTATCAAGATGACAGAAGTTTTTGAATTCCAAGATTTGTATATTCCTAAATTTATGAAAAGTCCACCTTGTCCCTGTTGTCTCAGTGTGCATCAGACCATATGTCAGGATGTCAGATCAGCATCTTCTCAGGAATCTGCCGTTGATATCTTCGGCAAGCAAGAAGTTCATCGCTTCAACCATGTTATCCCTCCTCCTGTTTTCTTCATTCCTAAAGAAAAGAAGAATGCTAAAAAGAACTACAACATATCTTATTATCGTAAATCATGTCCAAGAAATACAAAATCTAAATATAGAATTACACAAAGAATAAGAACAAAAGATTGTGCTACAAGCACGTCTCAACAATATTTACTTGAAAAATACCAAACGAATCCAACTGATACAAAATCTTCACAAAAAAATGTTCAAAAATCTTTTTCAGCACTCTCCGATAAATTAGAGAGATCAAATAGAATGATATCATATCAATTGGATGACTCAATAACTTTGCATACTCTTCATAATTATCTATCTAAATTCTCCAGTACCACTTGTGCTTCCAATTCTACGCTGAGGAATTCGAAATTCTGGGAAATCTCCAAATATCCCAAGAAATCCATTTCATTCTTATCATTACAGAATAATGATGATAAAATAGTGATGAACAAAAACAAAGAAATAAATCTCTCCATAGAATACCATTTAGAATGAAATAAGGAATCTTTTACAGATGATTTTATATCAAATGATTGAACATAGTCTTGTGCAGTATGGACAGTAATAAATTGAGTTTTTAAATCAATTACAATTATTTTATTTCCAAAGCGCTATATTCCGCAAGGTATACTTGCGCCAAACAAGGATAAAAGTTTATTTACATAAGTTTTTTACTTTTTATTCAATGCATGAAAACATTAGAGATCCAGATTTTGTAGAAAGTTTAGAATGTATTTACAAAATGAATTGAACTTTAAATATGATTTTTATCGGAAATCAAATCGTTTAAATTGTTTAAAAATTCCTATAGATATAATTCGGTGATAGCATAATTCCATTTTAGACTAAAATAGACTTTATGTGAGCAATGAGTTACCTAGAAATTATATGGAAAAATCATCATGATATTGTACATAGAAGTATTTGCATGTTGAAGAACAGAAAATTTTGCTCGAAAACTTGCAAAAGTCAAAATTAAAAGACACTTTTTACCTGAATTCTATTGTTCTTTTTTTCAAAATAGATTTTCTTTTTATCATCGCATCAAGTTTGCAATTTCGATTCTGAAAATTTCTTTGACATCAATTTTTGAAAAATTTGGAACGCCTATTTAGTAGCTCTGCATACATCTATAACTACATCGATTTTTCGTTCAAAAGAAACATTCGCAGTATAATTGCAATTTTCATTCTACAATCATAAGCCGCATTATATTGTATTATAAATTACTTTATATAATATTTACGAACGGAGAAATATGTCCTGGGTAGCCTAGTGGACATGGCATCTGCCCGGTAGGTGGAATACTGTGGGTTCGATTCCCATCCCTGGACACTTTTATTTTTCCATTTATCATTACTCTTCACAATTCATCCTACCATACTTCGTTCCTAAGGTTAGAAATAATCGCTATTTCTCCTTAAAATAAATTTCGAATTTTCGTTCAAAAGAAACATTCGCAGTATAATTGCAATTTTTGTTCTACAATCATAAGCCGCATTATATTGTATTATAAAAGATTATGTTGTATAACCCTATAGCCACATCAACAACTCTTCTTTTACTTTCCTTCCGACGCTTCCGTGACTCCTTTTCACTATCCTCAGGGAAATGCTGTAGGCGCTGAAACGCCAGGAAGAAACTAAAAGAATGGTTGATATGGCTGAATCTTTACCAGATTATGGTGACAGAAATTACCAGCTTCGCCTGAGTTTAGTCTTTTCAAATGGAGTTTCGAATCTATAATACACAAACTGTACCTTATCAATTACTTGTAGTTCTAATTATAACGATTGTTATCATAATTTGAAGAAAGAAAAAAAAAGGCATCTCCTTATAGGGAAACTGAAAATTGCTGATGGCTTGCGCCATCTATCGGAATAATTATCAATAATTCGCCAAGTACCCATTCTTGATTAATCAAAAAAAGCTAACCACGTACGCGTTTCGGGCTGTTGGCCTTCGTCAGCGTGGTACAAGCTGTACCTCAACGACCAAAAAATTGGTCATTTAAGGCATCCTGAAAAATCATGAAACAGGTAGTTAAGGCCAGAATTGCGTGAGACCGCGACACAATGTGAACAAAAATAGTACAAACTTTCAGTTTACCGAAAAGGGGAATGCCTTTTTTTCTTTTTTAAATTTATGAACCTTATCCCATTACAATATCACAATTTTCAAACAGAAATAATGTAATATATTTTTCTTTCAATATATAATAAGTATTTAAAATATGTATATAATAATGTGTATATAAAAATAGTGATTATTATTAAGTTGTTAACGTGATAATCCTGTTAAAGGACTGACAATACCGAAAGCTTGAAAATAAAAGTTGCACAAGATACTTAACCCTGGAAGCTTAATTTATTTTATAATATCACAATTGTACTATTTTTTCACGTAATCATTATTATTTTTCATTGTAATTATATAAAATGTAATCACACACATTCGGAAAATTAGAATCCTTATATCTCTCTCTCTCTCTCTCTCTCTTCATATATATATGTAATTATAACTTTATATATTAGTAAATTAAATTTTATTGCAATCTATCGTTAAATTTTACACAAATAGGTTTACTGGCAATGCGTTTCTTTTAAATATCATCAAAAATTATCTCTACAGACCTTACTGCAATGTTATGAGTTATTGAATGAGAGGGCTTGGCTTTGCTCGATGCAATACCTTGAAATTATATGTATGTACCTCTACAGACCTATAAGCTTATGTCCATAGTTCACTAAACACCCCTAAGCTGCCTTCCATAGAAAATGCAGGGTATATAACAAAACCAGTCCAATACAATAGTAGAGCGGTCTAGAGATTAATTTGGCGAAACCGCTGAGAGGGTTCACTACTGATGAGCCAAGCCCTCTCATTCAATAACTCATACCATTGCAGTAAGGTCTGTAGAGATAATATTTGATGATATTTAAAAGAAACGCATTGCCAGTAAACTTATTTGTGTAAAATTATAACTTTATTAATATACCTTAAATCTCTATTATATTTGTACCATAGGGGGCACAGGCCATAGTTAAATTAGTATAAATCCATATAAATTATAACATTATTAATTATATTTAACCACTCTCTATTGCTCTAAAACATCACAATCTGCTTTATGTAAGTAATAAAGTATGACGTCATCCCAGTCGTCTCAGAATGGCGCCATTTTACCACCGGACCGCAGGAGAGGGGAGGATGACTTACATAAGTCACTGACCAATCAGAATTAATCCCCGGGGATCCGGGAAAGACAAAAAGGATGGATTATCGGACAGAGGACAGAGTTCACAGTTTGGATTTCTGACAGGCAGGTTCAGTATTAGATTTGTTGTCATATCACGGCCGCCATCTTGGCTGGATCTCCTGTCCTAGCGGCCCCAGGCCTGACGCCGGGCCTTCCTCTGGTAGTCCTCGACTTCCCCGGTCCTGGTGCCACTTAAGACGTCCTGGGAGAACGCCTTTTGATCCCACTTTGTCCTTACTGTCCCGTGCGGAATACTTCCCACTCCGTACGCCTTGCCACTCAACTATGACTGCTTCAACTCACTTGTCGGTTTACCCGGCTTTATGACATATATATGTTAATATTAAAAATAAAAAAGGCATATTCTGACCAGGAGAACATGTGCTTTTTAGAGGGAAGAGCGCCATCTGGTGGAACAGAAATCAACTAAACATTGATTTAGTCTGTTCCCTGATATTTGGCCAACCCAATTTCTTGATAAATCAAGAAAAGCCATCCACGAATGCGTTTCGCGCTGTTGGCGCTCGTCAGCGTGGGTTTTTTTTTCTATTGTTTTTCCATATCTATATATATATAAAAATCAATGTTTGTATGTTTGTTTGTTTGTATATATGTCCGGTATACAAATTCGCAGTAGTTCACTAATTCAAACCAAAATTTCCATACATAGGTAAAAAAAATACGGGGAAGACGATAGGCTATTTTAAAATATATATAAATCAATTATTAAAACTATATATTCAAATTATTCTACTTAGCTCACGAACAGCGCCCTCTATCAACGATTAAATTATGCTGATGCAAACAAATAGATAATGCTAATAACAAACAATTATAAAAAAATCTTATCTAAATATATATCACTCGGGTAGATATGCACACGGGTCAATCCCGGGGCGAAACCCGGGTCACCCGTCTAGTATTAATATATATTGGTACCTAAATAATTATCATAAAATTCTCGTAGGATGTTATGAAATTGAAGCCGTCCCTGTACTGATGAGGGCCATAGCCCGAAACCATAGTATACAGGTTGTTGGTTTCTGTCTGAATTTTCCAAAACTGGTGTTGTGGCTCATTCTTTATCATCACTAGTAAAGCTTTTTACTGGGGTGATAAACATAAAGCAACTCCTCAGAGGTCAACCAATAGGGAACCTCCACGTCACACCTTTCAACCAATGAGATGTAAGAAGGGTTCTCGTGTTAAATCGAGAACCAAGAATTGTCAGTTGTTCTTTCGATCCCACCGAGATAGCACCTACAGTCTTCTTTTAGATCCCATCGAGTGGTTCTTTCGCTCCCACCGAGGTAACACCTGCTCTAGAGACCTTCCCCGTTCATCCTTTCAGCTAAGTCAATCACCGCCATGTGAATAGATAGGCCAATAGTCAAAAACCGCTCCGCCTTCTCAAGCCTTTCTTTCCTCCGACTAGTTGCCTTTTATTTCAACCCATCAAGTGTCCTGGTTATTCCCCACTGTATGCTTCACTTTCCACTCAAACGACTGCGCTTTCAACAATCTACACTATTCTCAACCAACAACAAAAAATTCCGCAACGAAATTGCGACAAACGGATTAAGTCGACAGGATAAAGAAATGGAGATTAACCAAGATTCAATCGGCGTCAAGAAGGACGACCCAACGAAAGAAAGGGAGGAAGAAGGCAGCAAACAGGAAGCGGGCCCTCTAGCGGACGTCATTCGGCAGTTCACCGCCGCGCTGTCTCAGGGTAGGTCATGCGATCCTACAGGACCGACAATCTCGCCTTTCGATGGAACATACAGCGCGACCCAGTTTTTCCAAGCATTCGACCGGAAAATGGAAGACGCCGCCATAGAAGAAAAAGAAAAACTGCTCCGTCTACCAAACTACCTGGTGCGACAACCCCTGGAGCTTTTCAGGAAACTTCGGCTGGCCGACCGGAGCTATTTCCAGGTGAGACAAATCCTCTTAGATCTCTATCCTGAGTCAAGCGAAGCGTCCTTTGCGAAATATTTCGCCATGAAGCTTACTGGACAAGCCAACCTAGAGACCTACTACCGGGAGAAAACCGCCATGGGGCTACAACTAGGACTCCCGCAGGAGGTGATCCTCGAGACGCTGACAGAAGGGTGGCCATTCTCCGACCAGCGCCTAGTCCGCGTAGTGCCTCCCGAGAACCTAGGAGAGTGGTTCCGACTGGTACAGCGGATCCACGGGCCCAGTGTACCGACAACGCGACACAGAGAGGACCAACCGCCCACGATGTCGGGTCCGTACCACAACACACCTCGACGCCCAGGTGCCTGGAATGCACCTCTTCACCGTCCAACTGTAAGTTCTGCGGCGCGAGACACTGGCACAACGAATGCCGGCATCGACCAGTCCCGGCGACCCATGAAAAAGAACGGACAGTGCAATCAGTCCCGAGCAACCGATATCAAAGTGCCAGGACAGTGCAATCCCAAAACACCCAGTCCCGAGTCCCCAGCAACCATCTCAAGCCAGAGACACCCCAGCAGAGCAGACTTTTCGAGACTGAGGTAGGCTCCCTAACCCAACTGACTGTAAAACTTTTCCTAGCCCCTAATATACCATGCCCCTTTTTAATTGATACAGGCGCCAGCCTGAATATAGTGCCATACAATCTCTACAATATGTTAAAAACTCACTGGATCTCCAAACCCTGGATGGTTTTGCAAAAACAATGGGTAAACTGTCTCTCCCTCTAACCATAGGACAAATATCCCGAAGAGAGAATTTCCATGTAGTGAATGCACCATTACCATTTGGAATCCTTAGCCTTAATAGCCTCCACAAATTCAAATTAGCAATAGATTTTAGTAAATGCACTATATTCCAGCTGGGCGCCCCATTGTCTACCCCATCCTACCATTTTAACCATGTACCAAATGTATGCACCTACTGGCAATGTCAGGCGATGTCACAAAGATCTTACCCTACAGCCAAACCTTCCGCCTATGACAACCATTGCGTGCATTCATTGAATAAACCACCCTTATCTACATGCCATTTTTTCACTAAGGCCAATTGCCTTTTTTACATGCCCTCAAATAACAAAGCCACAACGGCTTCAACTTGTAAACACCATGCCCAAAACATGTCCATACAGCAGGACAACTTACATGTCGAGCACATAGGTGATCACACGTCGTCACACAACTATCACATGACCAACCCACACCACGAACTCGACACTCACACTAAGACCCAACAAAATCCTTTACCACATGCATACTACAACACAACACCTGACACTCGCTATACACCCCAGTTCACAACACTGTTACAAAGATACAATCACATCTTCACACAGAACAAATTCAACGTACCCTGCTTACGGATTCCACCAGTAAAAATACCCACGAATTCCGACAAAATAATTACCATACGGCCATATCGTGTTCCGATATGTGACCAACAAGAAATCCGTAATCAAGTCCAACAAATGCTAGAGAATGGCATTATAGAGCAATCCTTTTCACCTTTCTCGAGCCCTGTCACCCTCGTCACTAAGCGCGACAAGACCAAACGGTTTTGTATCGATTATAGAAAGGTGAACGAGCTAATTAGCTCTGATGTCCATCCCCTCCCGAGAATCGAGGATATCCTCGACCGCCTCGCACAGGCCAAGTATTTCTCCACGGCCGACATATCCTCTGCGTATTGGCAGGTCTCAATACACCCCGATTCTCGACCACTGTTAGCATTTGCCACCCTCGAAGGGTTATACCAACCCACTCGATTACCTTTCGGATTAAAAACCAGCCCTCAGATCTACGAAAGAGCCATGAGTCAGGTCCTACAGAGACACGGACTTGACTGTGTGGCACATTACTTTGATGATTTCATCATTTACTCCAACACATTGGAGGAACATCAAAACCACCTGCGACAATTTTTCGCCTTTTGCGAAGCAGAGGAGTTACAACTTAACTTCGCGAAATGCGAATTTTTTAAGCAGTCCATAGATTTCCTAGGCTACACCATCACAGCTGGTACAACCACACCGCTCACACGCAACACAGACATCATTCACGCCATTAAACAACCACACAACCGAAAAACACTACAATCCTTTTTAGGCGCTGTGAACGTCTATAACAAATTCATCCCGGAATACGCTCGCTTGCGAGCACCACTCAATAACCTCCTCAAAAAGGATGTCGTGTGGATCTGGGATGAAGCTTGCCAAAAGGCGTTCATTGACCTGAAAGGGAACCTCACACAACAGCCCATTTTACACCTTTACAAGGAAGGCCTGCCATGCCAAGTGTATTGCGATGCATCCACCCTCGGTATAGCAGGCATTCTCATAGCAGGTTCACCTGACGGGAACGTGTATCCAGTTCAGTTTTTCAGCAGAACATTGCGCCCACACGAGAAAACTACTCCATCTCTGAACTTGAGTGCTTAGCAATCGTTGAGAGTGTGGAGAAGTTTCGCATCTATCTGATGGGCAGAAAGTTTACTATTTTTTCTGACCATCACGCATTGCAGTGGCTGAAGACCATCAAAAACCCGTCCGGCAGGTTGTTTCGATGGAGTTTACGGCTGTCGAGTTACGAGTATGAAGTCCGCTACATAAAGGGAAAACAACAGTATGAGGCGGATCTCTTGTCCCGTAACCCGTTCTGTGGATTTTTAGACGCGTCCCTTATCAAGACACACCAACCTCCTCCATCGAGAGAGTCTAGTCTGACCATTGATCGTAATGGATTACATACAGTTTCCCGAAAAGGTGTAACCAAGATTATAATTCCAAAATCACTCATACAACAACTCTTACAAACAGTACACGCACAATACAATCACCCCGGTATTTCACAAATGTCACGACTCATCTCCACCCAATATTGCTGGCAAGGTATGTCAAAAGATATTAAACAAAAGGTTAAGACCTGCCCCACCTGCCAATTAACAAAACGTCCATTGGGACCCACTTACGGGGAGTTAAGTCAACCTCCAGAAGCCAAAGAACCTTTCGACCTGTTATCCCTAGACACCATAGCAGGATTTGCCAAGTATGGCAACACCAAAATATACCTCCATGTTGTAGTCGACCATTTTTCGCGCTACGCGTGGACTTTTCCATCTAAATCCACCAGCATCACCACCTACCAACAAGTACTTAAGCGAGTATTACAGGATGGTTCTCCGAAACGCCTCCTTACGGATAGAGCCCCTGCCTTCACTTCGCCAAAATTTAGTAGTTTCCTACTTAATAGAAACATCCACCCACTACTTACAACCAGCAACAATCCACAAGCCAACGGTCTATGTGAACGCCTGAACGCCACCCTCACGGGAAAACTTAGGCTATTACATTTAGAAAATCCTAAGATCGCATGGACCAAGTTGGTCAAAAGAGTTACAGTCATATATAACAAAACCCCACACTCTACCACAGGTTTTCCACCCATCTACCTAATGTTTGGCATCCTACCCCCAGAACTCTCTGACCATAGCACACCTTACCCAGATATCGACAGAGCTAGAAAGATTGCACACACACGAACACAAAACAAGCATCTCGAGACAAAAACATTTATGATCAACGACACAAACAACCACATTTCGAAGTAGGTGATCTAGTGTTAGTTAAATTATATCACCACCCCAATACAGGGAAACTCGCGCCATATTTCACAGTACCCCACACGATATTAGAAATTATTTCACCAAATGTGGTCCGTATAGATCGACCAAATCAACCCCTTCAAAGAGACACTGATACGATCCACGTCAACAAGCTTAAGCTGTATACAGAAACAGTCCGTTATATATCACCGCCCGCCGTTAGAATATGTCATATAAAGCCCAAACCCGATTACACGTTCCCGTTTAAGCATTTCACACCCGAATTATTCCCAGCAGAGCCATTAAGATTCAAACCCACAAACAGCGAGCCTTTCAGGCATTTAGACCCTGCCATTTTTTCAACAAGGCGATTTACACCATTCTTCCCCCATATTAAGAACTGCAAACCTGACAATCATTTAAATCCTACCATTCTGTCCCAAAAACGATACACGCCACTCCCCAACGATAACAGGCAGTGCGAAATTGAACGGCCAACAATGAATAAGGTTCGAGCAAATATTTCAGAATCACCATTTATGACAATATGGAAGAACATGTATCGATACCCTATCTTTCATCTGATTTTTATCCTTTGTTTACTAGTCCTACCCTATAAATGTACCCCAGTTTTATTCCTTAGTTATTTGTTAACCTATACCATGCCTTCTAATAGAGTTTTCGAGCTGCAAGAGGCAGTTTTTCATTTAGGACAAGCATTTGTAAAACTTATTATAATTTTAGGAAACATTTTTGCAGAAAATCTAAATAAATTCCGAGGAGATAGGAGTAACTGAAAAGTAACAAACCAGTGCCGAAAGAAAGAAAAAAATCCCACTCCAGTAAAATAAGTAGAGAACCATAAAAAGATCCAAGTTGAACAAAAGACAATTAGGAGGCAGATATCTCCCGCGGGGCGAGAAAATCAGCCATATGCAAACAGAGGATGGAAGTTCCCCCATTTCCGGATCTAATTACAGTGGGCCCCTCGTCTAAATTGAGGTCAAGCGGGGACTTCTACATGTCGCCAGTTTGGGAACCTCTCTCCATATCACCCAATTTCATTCCCCATTCCAGCTACATATCGACTTTTACAAATACAATTCAATTTCACTCCCACAAGACGTTACCGACACATCCAAATGAGTTCACATCCCTATTATAATTAAATCCTAATTACTCTTACAGACTTCCAAAAAAAAAAAAAACGTTACATATTCCACCTACACGTAGATCTCAAAGTCAATTACGAACAAAGTTCACGCACATTGCCACTTTAATTGTTAATTAGTTTTCGAACTTACGTTTTCCCCCAAAAGGGATTAAACGACCTTTTAGAAGGATCGAGGATCTCCTCGAATCCTGTATTCAAGGTTTTTTTTAGGTACCGACACCCAATATATAAAGTGGATATTGGGCGAGCACATCTTAAGTGCCCTAGGGGATCGCATAAAAACCCCTAGAACGCATTAAGGCTCGAGACAAATTAAAATACGACATTCGGCTTTTGAG
The DNA here is from genome assembly GCA_030710605.1 of Cordylochernes scorpioides. Classification (NCBI taxonomy): domain Eukaryota; kingdom Metazoa; phylum Arthropoda; class Arachnida; order Pseudoscorpiones; family Chernetidae; genus Cordylochernes; species Cordylochernes scorpioides. The sequence continues at coordinate 214,099,502 of CP092863.1, read as the reverse complement.
ATCTCAAAAAACAATGACACAAGACATAAATACACGAAAAGGTTATATAGATTTCCATGTCTCCTGTATACATAGCATAAATTCGCACTTGAGGATAGGATCACGTTTCCGCCTAAGTGTCGCAACAGAAGAGACAAAAAATTTATAGGGCAAAATTAATCAATTAAGAAATCTAGATCATGGCATGTAGATACAAAACGGGTTCAAACCACTATATAATTTTTTTTTATATTAACCATTTTCACTATTTTTTAAAATTAAAATTAAAATATTTTAACCAATTTATCAACTTATTCAATTTATTATCACGTATTTTAGCAAATATTCACCATTTTATTTACCACTTAGTTTATTTTATCGTAGTTCCATTTATCAACGAAAACTCATTGGTTTTCGGTTAAACTTAAGACATTAAGTCATCCTTTAATTTTGAAAAACCTTTTTCATTTTTCTTTTTTTTTTTACGCAACCAAGCATTCAACTTTGATTTCGCTCAACATTTCTTTTATTTTTATTTTTTGATACCTCATGAAATTTCCTCGTTTTCCTTCCCAAATTCGAGCAAAAAGTAATTAGGCATTTTTTCTTTTTCATCAATGCAACAAAACATTTTTTTTTCTTTTTCTTTTTTTTTTTTTACACAACAAGACATTTTTCTTTTTCAACCACGCCTTCACTTTGATTTCAGTCAACTATTTTTATTATTGATTTCTAAAATTACCTCATGAAATTTCCTCGATTTCCTTCCCAATCTCGAGCAAAATATGTAGTTAGGTAATTTTTCCTTTTTTACTATGTACCATAGTACTCAACTTATGATTCAACTTTACAAATTTTTGATTTCTATTAACTATAAACCAACTATATAGCATTAACACTACTTTTTTTTAATCTCTTATATCCTTATCAATGTTGTATATAACCTCCCTATAACCAATTAATTTTCGCTCAAAATTATTTTCTTTGTTTTACAGAACTTATTCAGACTAAAACCCCTTCATAAAATCTTCATATATGTCATAATATCTATTATTCTAGGAATAATAAAGCCAACCTACAGACAACCCAGGCGGAGACGGGCGGGTAAAGTCCGGCCACTTGACATACCTGCGACATCCCAAAGAGCGACCACCGGGGTCTGTCAGTAAACACCTCTGGACTTTTAAGACAGTTGGGGATTGTGTGCGACACGACTGCCGCCCGGCTGTGCCGATCCTCTCTCTCTCAGGTTGTCTGGGTTCCTTCTCCAACTTGTGGTGTATTTCTTTCTTCGCCTTTCATATCACATATATATATATTGTGGCATGCATGGCGTTAGAAAATAGTTCTAAAAGTGGCCAATAGGTGGCGCCATGGATTTATGCGGCGTTTCTCTGCTCTGACTCTGTTGTTGGTCCTGTTCCTTCGCCATCCCCTGTAATAAATGGTTCTGTGCATGATTCCTCCTCCGGCCTCATCCTGCCACCTGTATTATGTAAAGTACTTGTTATATGATATTGCGACCATTTATAATGTAGATAAAGTGTTTTAATAAATTCCCCTTGTTCTTCGGCGTTGTGCGGTCGTGACTCTCCTTCCGACAACACATCGCTGCGCCTCTGGTCAGTCCTGACTGTCCCCCCACCCGTGGTAAGGCTGACGGATACTGCCAGGGGTTAGGGGAGTTTCACGTGGTGGCGTGGCTCTCAAGTGGTAGTGTAGGGAAGGCCAACGGTCCAAAGGGTCAGCCACAGTAAGGAAGCGTTAAGAGGGGTAGAGCACGCAACAATATATATATATATACATTTTTTTCGTTGAAAAGTTTATTATCAAGTGTTTTGTATATATACTCCTTATTTTGTTCTTCCATATGAGAAAAACATATTTTAAAATGTCACTAAATCATTGATCAGATACATGATCAAAAATATTGTACGCAATCATATTATTCATTAACGTCAACCATTTCTGAAAGATGCTAAATTCATTTATCATTACAAGCGACCAAAAATAATGTTGCTTAGAAACATAAATTAAGATTGGTGATGTGTAGTTAAATCCCTAGAAAACCCCAAAAATATTCGAAATATGATCCATACAATCAAAATTTGCATTAAGAATCGAAAGATGGATTGATTTTAGAAACACTAAAATGTCATCCAAAAATTCCCGCAACAAAATTCAGCAATTTGACAAAATAAAATTGGAGGAATATGAACTAAAAAATGAGGACGTGATTAAATAAATCGAGTTTAGTTGACAATGCTCTGTATGGTCGGACCTGCTCCAACACCAGGATGCAAGACAATATGCGGGACTATGGTACCCTGTGAGGTATGCCCCCCATGTACATGTCCCCCAGCTCCTTTTATACCCCCTCAATGCAAAGAATGCCCCTGTTCCCCTGCCATCTGTCTTCCATGTGGTGAGGGCTGTATCTCTTCAGCACCATTCCCCTGCGTCGATCCTTGTGGCGGATGCCAGAGTTGTTCTGCTTACACTGTCTGTCAATTTTCTTCACCACCCCCTCCTCTGATATCTCCACCTATTTGTTTACCAACGCCTTGGCAGAATTATTCATGTTCTGGGCGTAACTGCTGTGCAGGATGTCTTCAATGTGCTGGTTTTGGGCCATCATCTTTTTCTTATAATTGTCAGCCTAATTATCCGACGTGTGCGGCCCCCTACAACTGTTTCACATGCCCTACATTTCAGCCGTATATGTGTCGAGGTTCTCGCTGCGCTGTTCGATGTGCCAGTCCGTGCCAATTACCATGCAGTTCTCCATGTGGTTCACCTTGTAGCTCTCCATGTGCTCTACCATGCGGACCTCCGTGCGGTTCACCATGTGGACCCCCATTCAGCGTAACATGTGCGCCTCTGTGCGGTTCTCCATGTGCACCAGGAAGTGGACCATGTGGACCTCCATGCAGCGTACCATGTGGATCTCCATGCAGTGCACCTTGTGGACCTCCATGTAGCGTACCAGGTGGCTCTCCATGCATAGGACCTTGTGGCCCCCCTTGTAGCGGACCTTGTGGCCCTCCATGCAGCGGACTATGTGGCCCTCCATGTAGCGGAACTTGCGGACCTTGTGGCCCCCCTTGTAGCGGACCTTGTGGATCACCATGTAGTGGATCTTGTGTTCCCCCTTGTAGCGGACCTTGTGGCCCTCCATGTAGCGTACCTTGTGGCCCTCCATGTAGCGGACCTTGTGGCCCTCCATGTAGCGGACCTTGTGGCCCTCCATGCAGCGGCCCTTGTGGTCCTCCTTGTAGCGGACCTTGTGGCCCTCCATGTAGCGGACCTTGTGGCCCTCCATGTAGCGGACCTTGCGGACCTTGTGGCCCCCCTTGCAGCGGACCTTGTGGTCCTCCTTGTAGCGGACCATGTGGCCCCCCTTGCAGCGGACCTTGTGGCTCACCATGTAGCGGACCTTGCGGACCATGTGGCCCTCCATGCAGCGGACCTTGTGGTCCTCCTTGTAGCGGACCTTGTGGCCCCCCTTGCAGCGGACCTTGTGGCCCTCCATGTAGCGGACCTTGCGGACCTTGTGGCCCCCCTTGCAGCGGATCATGTGGCCCTCTATGTCCACCGAAATGTGGCCCTCCATGTGGAAGGCCATGTCTAGTGCCGTGTGGACAGCCACGTTCTTGCCCCGAGCCATGCCCTATTACATGCTCGGCATCCTGTACAAGTACTGAACAGAAGCCATGTTGCCCTCATTGCCCGAAGTGCTGTCCATCCCATCCCGATTATGTACATGTCTGTCTGCACAAGAAGCTCAAGAAAAAGGAAAAGGCTAAAGAAAAGAGGTATTGAGAGCCTTTCAAGAATTGGCGCATTTATTAAGTGTCATTTTTAGAAAATGTTGAAAACCAATGGTACATTTTGCGAAATGTTTCGTTTTCTTTGGAATAAAGTATCGATTTGCCTTTATGGCAAAATGAGCACCATGTTGTCGAGCCTGGTACTTCCAAACACCAATGAAGTGGAGGCCCCCAGAAATAGCCTAAACCTACCTAGAGAACTGAGATAGAGTGTATGAAAATTTACTGAAATATAAACGGCTAGCTAGATTTACCACTAGTCAGGTTTTAGAAATATGTTGAATAAAGACGGAGTAAACAAGCCCACTTTATGCTGAGGGAAACCTGTGAATGAGGGCGAGCTACTGACCCTGTATATAACCTGCCATTACAGAACAACTGACCCTAAAGATCACCAGCCATTACAGACCAACTGACCCTAAAGATCACCAGCCATTACAGACCAACTGACCCTAAAGATCACCAGCCATTACAGATCAACTGACCCTAAATATCACCAGCCATTACAGACTAACTGACCCTAAAGATCACCAGCCATTACAGACTAACTGACCTTAAAGATCACCAGCCATTACAGACCAACTGACCCTAAAGATCACCAGCCATTACAGACCAACTGACCCTAAAGATCACCAGCCATTACAGACCAATTGACCCTAAAGATCACCAGCCATTACCATCTAACTGACCCTAAAGATCACCAGCCATTACAGATCAACTGACCCTAAAGATCACCAGCCATTACAGACCAACTGACCCTAAATATCACCAGCCATTACAGACCAACTGACCCTAAATATAACCAGCCATTACAAACCGACTGACCCTAAAGATCACCAGCCATTACAGACCAACTGACCCTAAAGATCACCTGCCATTACAGACCAACTGACCCTAAAGATCACCAGCCATTACAGACAAACAGACCCTAAAGATCACCAGCCATTACAGACCAACTGACCCTAAAGATCACCAGCCATTATAGACCAACTGACCCTAAAGATCACCAGCCATTACAGATCAACTGACCCTAAAGATCACCAGCCATTACAGACCAACTGACCCTAAAGATCACCAGCCATTACAGACCAATTGACCCTAAAGATCACCAGCCATTACCGACTAACTGACCCTAAAGATCACCAGCCATTACAGATCAACTGACCCTAAATATCACCAGCCATTACAGACTAACTGACCCTAAAGATCACCAGCCATTACAGACTAACTGACCTTAAAGATCACCAGCCATTACAAACCGTCTGACCCTAAAGATCACCAGCCATTACAGACCAACTGACCCTAAAGATCACCAGCCATTACAGACCAATTGACCCTAAAGATCACCAGCCATTACCGACTAACTGACCCTAAAGATCACCAGCCATTACAGATCAACTGACCCTAAAGATCACCAGCCATTACAGACCAACTGACCCTAAATATCACCAGCCATTACAGACCAAATGACCCTAAATATCACCAGCCATTACAAACCGACTGACCCTAAAGATCACCAGCCATTACAGACCAACTGACCCTAAAGATCACCTGCCATTACAGACCAACTGACCCTAAAGATCACCAGCCATTACAGACAAACAGACCCTAAAGATCACCAGCCATTACAGACCAACTGACCCTAAAGATCACCAGCCATTATAGACCAACTGACCCTAAAGATCACCAGCCATTACAGATCAACTGACCCTAAAGATCACCAGCCATTACAGACCAACTGACCCTAAAGATCACCAGCCATTACAGACCAATTGACCCTAAAGATCACCAGCCATTACCGACTATCTGACCCTAAAGATCACCAGCCATTACAGATCAACTGACCCTAAATATCACCAGCCATTACCGACTAACTGACCCTAAAGATCACCAGCCATTACAGACTAACTGACCTTAAAGATCACCAGCCATTACAGACCAACTGACCCTAAAGATCACCAGCCATTACAGAACAACTGACCCTAAATATCACCAGCCATTACAGACCAACTGACCCTAAATATCACCAGCCATTACAGACCAACTGACCCTAAAGATCACCAGCCATTACAGAACAACTGACCCTAAAGATCACCATCCATTACAGACCAATTGACCCTAAAGATCACCAGCCATTACCGACTAACTGACCCTAAAGATCACCAGCCATTACAGACCAACTGACCCTAAAGATCACCAGCCATTACAGCTCAACTGACCCTAAATATCACCAGCCATTACAGACTAACTGACCCTAAAGATCACCAGCCATTACAGATCAACTGACCTTAAAGATCACCAGCCATTACAGACTAACTGACCCTAAAGATCACCAGCCATTACAGACTAACTGACCTTAAAGATCACCAGCCATTACAGACCAACTGACCCTAAAGATCACCAGCCATTACAGACCAACTGACCCTAAAGATCACCAGCCATTACAGACCAATTGACCCTAAAGATCACCAGCCATTACCGACTAACTGACCCTAAATATCACCAGCCATTACAGACCAACTGACCCTAAATATCACCAGCCATTACAAACCGACTGACCCTAAAGATCACCAGCCATTACAGACCAACTGACCCTAAATATCACCAGCCATTACAGACCGACTGACCCTAAAGATCACCAGCCATTACAGACCAACTGACCCTAAAGATCACCAGCCATTACAGACAAACAGACCCTAAAGATCACCAGCCATTACAGACCAACTGACCCTAAAGATCACCAGCCATTATAGACCAACTGACCCTAAAGATCACCAGCCATTACAGATCAACTGACCCTAAAGATCACCAGCCATTACAGACCAACTGACCCTAAAGATCACCAGCCATTACCGACTAACTGACCCTAAAGATCACCAGCCATTACAGATCAACTGACCCTAAATATCACCAGCCATTACAGACTAACTGACCCTAAAGATCACCAGCCATTACAGACTAACTGACCTTAAAGATCACCAGCCATTACAGACCAACTGACCCTAAATATCACCAGCCATTACAGACCAACTGACCCTAAATATCACCAGCCATTACAGACCAACTGACCCTAAATATCACCAGCCATTACAGACCAACTGACCCTAAAGATCACCAGCCATTACAGACCAACTGAACCTAAAGATCACCAGCCATTACAGACCAATTGACCCTAAAGATCACCAGCCATTACCGACTAACTGACTCTAAAGATCACCAGCCATTACAGATCAACTGACCCTAAAGATCACCAGCCATTACAGACCAACTGAGCCTAAATATCACCAGCCATTACCGACTAACTGACCCTAAAGATCACCAGCCATTACAGTTCAACTGACCATAAAGATCACCAGCCATTATAGACCAACTGACCCTAAAGATCACCAGCCATTACAGACCAACTGACCCTAAAGATCACCAGCCATTACAGACCAATTGTCCCTGAAGATCACCAGCCATTACCGACTAACTGACCCTAAAGATCACCAGCAATTACAGATCAACTGACCCTAAAGATCACCAGCCATTACCGACTAACTGACCCTAAATATCACCAGCCATTACAGATCAACTGACCCTAAAGATCACCAGCCATTACAGACCAACTGAGCCTAAATATCATCTGCCATTACAGACCAACTGACCTTGAAGATCACCAGCCATTACAGACCAACTGACCCTAAAGATCACCAGCCATTACAGACCAACTGACCCTAAAGATCACCAGCCATTATAAACAAACAGACCCTAAAGATCACCAGCCATTACAGATCAACTGACCCTAAATATCACCAGCCATTACAGACTAACTGACCCTAAAGATCACCAGCCATTACAGACTAACTGACCTTAAAGATCACCAGCCATTACAGACCAACTGACCCTAAAGATCACCAGCCATTACAGACCAACTGAGCCTAAATATCATCTGCCATTACAGACCAACTGACCTTGAAGATCACCAGCCATTACAGACCAACTGACCCTAAAGATCACCAGCCATTACAAACCAATTGACATTAAAGATCACCAGCCATTACAGACCAACTGACCCTAAAGATCACCTGCCTTTACAGGCTAAATGTCTAAAGAAAATATTATCTGAAAATACAGAACAGCTAGCTAAAGATCAATTGACAATCGCAAATCATCTTTCCTATAAGTCTATCTGACAATACAGAACTGAAAACTCACTTGTACTTACTGACTCTAAATCTTAATGAATTTAAACGTTCAATTCTAAGTTTTAATCTAAAATATCACCATCCACTCTCTTCCTCTAACGGCCTCATTCACCATGTCATAAAGGTCTTATAAAGCCATAGTTTCTAAGCAACTTCAAAATTCTTAATCAAACCATCCTAAAAATGTTAAAAATATATTAAAATTTTATCAAGAATTATTTAAAGGAGTAGGAAAAAAAGGGATAGAAGATAGTGTTGAGAGAATCCCCATGTTCCCCATGACACAGGGAAGACAAGATTGCCCCCAGCAATCGTGTTACGCCCAGTTTTTCCTTCCATCTGTTGGATTTGAGAGCACAATGCCATCCAGCAATCCAATGGCATCCTACGCCACTATACCAATGTTCTTCAAGCCTAGTAACAACATGAAAACCTCCTGTATCCCTCCGCCATGGAGAGGTTGCCCTCAAAACATGCCTTACAACAAACTGCCGGTGTATAAACCAAGCAACCTTCCAACACCCTACGGGAATTATGATTCTAAATATTTCCCGATATGATTTTTTTTACAAAGGGATTTTTTAACTGCGATTAAAAGATTTTTGGAATAAAATACAAATTGTAAAGATATCTACTCAATTATAATATTGAGAATTAATTTGATTTGTGAATATAATAGCAAAAAGTTCGACTGGAAAAATATTTGTTCAATGATGATAAGAATTTAGAAACTTGAAGTTGAACTTTTCAGCTGATGTGACCAAAATAGATGATTTTATTTAACCTTTATAGATTATACTAAGAATTCATTCATCCTCGTGTTCACCAATCTACACGCGAATTCTACACGCCGTGTTATTAGCGATCTAATTGGTTTCTAGATGTGCAATATTCTCATTACAATGAATTCGTTAATGGCTGAAATATTGATTGCGATTAAAAACTACCAACCTAAAATGTCAACTTGATTGGCTTTTCAAGAGAAATTCTCAAGAAGTAAAGGCTTCTCTCATCAAGATATAGGTGGGGGAAAAAAAGAAGTATGTGCCATCTATTGACAGTCTCTACAATCAATCGGGGAGGTCAGTGGACAAGTGATCTAAACCGTTTGATTTCGACCGCTACGATCCTGGTTCGAATCCTGCATTGGACACTTTTTTTCTAATTAAAAAAATTGCTTCAATGGCCCCCGATTCTTTCAAAATTCCAACCCCACAAGCGAGTGCAAGTAACTAAATGGGGCGCTGACACATATGTAAGTGTAAAAGTCAAACTGCTTTTCACATGTGTAAACATGTGGTGTACTTACAGTAAAAGCACCTTCTACACACTATGATTATCATGGCCTTGTACCAGGTGTACTAGGGATAATTATAAAAACTAGACTGGTGACCCGGGCTTCGCCCCGGGATTGACTCGTGTGCATATCTACCCGAGTGATATATATTTAGATAATATTTTTTTTAATAATTGTTTGTTATTAGCATTATCTATTTGTTTGCATCAGCATAATTTAATCTAATCTTTGATAGAGGGCGCTGTTCGTGAGCTAAGTAGAATAATTTGAATACATAGTTTTAATAATTGATTTATATATTTTTTAAAATAGCCTATCGTCTTCCCCGTATTTTTTTACCTATGTATGGAAATTTTGGTTTGAATTAGTGAAATACTGCGAATTTGTATACCGGACATACAAACAAACAAACAAACATACAAACATTCATTTTTATATATTCAATTATTTTATCTATTTATATCTATTTATTCGTATATCTATCATTATATAATCTTATTTTGAAAATAGAGTAATCCATATTTTTATATTTGTTCATAAAGGGCACATCTTGGATTCAATAAATAATCTTTTATTTCCGATATTTCAATGGGCTAAACGGCCATCTTTTTCAAGGATCTAATCCTCTCTCGCGGCAAGCCGCGCATTACACTTGAGACACGGGCGTCTCACAATCTCTTCGGGCGAAAATCATCCAAATGAAAATGTAATGTATACAAATAAATATCGTACAATACTAATTAAAATAAATGAATAAATAGAGTGAAAAGTAAATATCTATATATACAAAATAAATATTCGGCTATTGCATTATGAATGAAGACATTTCACTGAAGTTCATATATACATAGACATGTACACACAATTTAGATGCTCCTAGAATAGGAACCTCTATGTATATATGAACTTCAGTGAAATGTCTTCATTCATAATGCAATAGCCGAATATTTATTTTGTATATATAGATATTTACTTTTCACTCTATTTATTCATTTATTTTAATTAGTATTGTACGATATTTATTTGTATACATTACATTTTCATTTGGATGATTTTCGCCCGAAGAGATTGTGAGACGCCCGTGTCTCAAGTGTAATGCGCGGCTTGCCGCGAGAGGGGATGAGATCCTTGAAAAAGATGGCCGTTTAGCCCATTGAAATATCGGAAATAAAAGATTATTTATTGAATCCAAGATGTGCCCTTTATGAACAAATAATCTTATTTATTCATTTCATGTATTTAACCTTATATAATCTTATATGGACGTTATAATAAATCAGTTTCAATCTCAATCTCTTCTCCTTGACGCCCACTCAGTGACCATCGATTTTATATTTGTTGGAATATTACACAGAGTAACAATGGCTATAGATGAGACTGAGTTTGAAAAGGAACTTGTATGTAGATTATGTTTTAGTATTGTTTTTCGTTGTTTTCATGTAGACATATATACCAAGATATGTTTCATATAATTGCTATTAATAATTTATGTGACGTTATGTGGCGCTGAGTTTGTTGTTGACACACTTTAAAAATGTTATAATACCTTGATAAAGGTTGGCGTTTAGCCAACTGAAATATTGGTAAAATAAATGATATTTTGATTCAATATATGCTTTTTTAATTAAATAAATAATATGTAAAGTTAAATTGGTTACGGATGATTCATCCTTCTAATTTAATTTAATTAAATAACATATATTAGATGGGGCGGTACATATACTAAAATTGGAACGATACAGAGAAGATTAGCATGGCCCCCTGCGCAAGGATGACAGGCAAAATCGTGAATTAGATGGATCCATTCTGGATATAGAATTGGTTTAGCTACTTTCCCAACAAACACATTTCTTTAACAAATTCTGAATATTTCACAATTCTCTTTGAAGTTTACTAAATGATAGCCCACCCTAGACTAACAAGGGTCATGGTCATTCTGTATTTACCAAAGCTGGTGTTGTGGCTTTGTAACTGACACAAGTCTGCTAGACTGCATGATGATCAATAGATGGCGCATAGTTTTTACGTTAATTTTGAGATCAATTACCTTCCAGAAAAAAGTCCAATATTCATAATAATAAGGTATTTAGCCAATCCCTATATATATATAAAAGTCAGTGTATGTATGTATGTATGTATGTATGTAAAATATAAAGAATTTTATTAACGACTGATAAAAAATACAATCATAAGAGAGAATAGGATGGGTACACAACCGGCGGAGCCCTCTCCGAGGGGACGTCTTGATCACATCAGAGCTTTCTTGTAGTCGGTCAGTTTATCAAGAGTTGCCCGATCGCCGCCTTGAGCACGCTCAAGGACAGTTCCGAAGAAGTCCGCAAGAATAATCTTGTGGTTTGGCGGTGCGTCGAGAAATTCCTTCCTGGTACCGGGCCATAGAATAGACGTAATGATAGAATTCACGTCGGTCCGCCGCAGAATGGGGCTCAAGATGGTCTTGTGGTTTAATTCCTTGAATAGGTCTTTGAGCCAATTTTCGCGGTCTTCATGTCTCATGCAGACACGCCGTTGAGGTGGAGAGGCCACTCCAGCTGGAGCCGGCTCCTTCCCCACATGATCGTCGTCCTGCTGCGACGATGTCGTCGTCGATGTCAATGATGGGGGACCGTAAGAGTCGGTATCAGGTTTCTGGCCTGTAGAGGATGGCTTTGGTCTTTTGCCACCTATATTTTCCACATTCGGGCTTTTTTCCTCGTTCAATGAGGCCTCGAGAGTCCTCTTCATTATTTGGGAGTCTTTGGGCTCCTGTGGCCCTGGTTCTGTCGTTGGTGTCAAATCGAGTTGGGGTATGGGCTTCAGAATTGGGGGAGGGACTGTCTGGTGTAGGGCTTCTGAAAAGGTCATAGAGACCTTTGCCGCGATCGCAGGGTCGAAAGGGCATTGTTTCATAATGTGGCCGTGTCTTCTGCAGCCGGCGCAAATAACATCTTCACCAATGAAGATTCTAAAAGATTTGTTCATGTAGGTTATTAGGATTGTTGCTGGCATTATTTGGTTCTCTTTTAATATGAAGACAATCTCTCTTCGTAAAGATGAGAGATGCTTGAAGAGGGGATTCTCAGTAGGGAATGGGAGCGGTCTGATAGATAGGGTCCTACCATAAGGCTCGAGGGCCTTGAAGATGTCTTCGTCTTGGATGAAGGCCATCACCCCAGACAGGATGTATTTTCTCTCCACAGTGAAAAGTGGCTTAGGGTAGATCGTGGTATCTCCCACTTTGAAACCATTATTTATCAGTTGGGTTGCCTGTTCATTGGTAGCCAGGGACACCACTGCCTGGCCATTTAATTTCCCGATAGAATGGATATTTTCGTGTCCAATTAAGTTAGCGATTGAGATAAGGTGTTCTTCAGCGCTTTTGTCTTGAATTGCAGTAAATTTGATGGTCGATTTGATCGAATTGCTACGTTTCTCGTAGGTCGATTTTCTCTTTTCGTCAATTATATTTTTTTCTTCTTTAGAGAACTGTCTTCTTTGGTTTTGCATGATAGTTGATTTGTTTACTTTGTTTTATGAAGTTGGCGAATTTGCATTTACGATATTTGAGGTAAATGAATGATTGATGTTCCTCTCGGCCAATGAGCTCGCAGATGGTGATGACGCAACGTCCAACTTGGCCGTTGCCATGACGATGCTGCAAAACTACAACTTGTAGTTTTGCGATTTTATGAAAATTAAAGAATTGAAAATTTCAAAATTGATGAAAATTAACAAATGATATTCCAAAATGAAGCCCGAGTTAAGGCGAGCAAGATGGTATAGTTTTGAACTAATAAAATTGACGTTAGACAGGGTGAGAGGCGAAAGAATGAGGAGCTCGCGCGACGCGTGGCCGCACGGCCGTGTATGTATGTATGTGGGTATCTATGTCGGCTATACACGTCCACAATACGTAACTAATCTGACTGAAATTTTAACAGTATATAGAGTAGAATCTGGAAAACTTATAGTGAAAATTTGAGGTCTCTATCCCGAATATTCTTCGAGTTATTTGCAAATTGCGTTGCAAATTTGCCTTTTCGCTCGCAAGCAGTGCCTCTAGCGGTGAAGATGGGAGGTAATATCAGCTGACCTAATGTACATGTAAAACGTGTTTGACAGGACATAGAGAAAAATCTGGAAAATATATTTATCGGATTTTTAGCCAATAAAAAAATATAATTGACTGGTTCTGGGCAAAAATAGTTGTTTTTTTAGTCAGAAAATGATGATGACAATATTGCTGTATCATGTTTGATTATCAGATACAAAATTATATCGGGAAAAATTCCAAAAAGCTGAGACCACGGGTGAAGCCAGTTCATTTTTAGTGTGCAGGAACAAAATTCTAACAGAAAAACATTCATTCGAGCAGAAGACACAAAGCCAGATCATCTCTTTATAAAAATATCGTTTCTCTGACACAAAGTTTGGAGCGGGACGTTTCACAAGTTTTAATTGTAACGAATAGTATTTGAATAAAAACATTTAATCGGGTAAAACGTGGGCGTTGCCCGGGTCATTCGGCTAGTCATCAATAAAAAAAAAAACTCTAAATTTGAGCGATAACCATTCCGAGAATAAAACTCTAAACCCTATGAAATGATACAATTGTTTTATTACTTTATGTATAATGTATTCTCATCAGTGACCTAAACAATGAATGGGACTTTAAGGTATGTTCGACCTTACGAGAAAATGTATATAGGGTGTACGTTGTAATTATTGTATTGCTGTAGGAAGTAAGACTGTAAAATAAATCGTAGAAACCAATCTATTTATGCGTCATCGAGCATCTTTCAATTTGTAAGGACGTTCACTTGCCGGCACACGCCCGCTCGTACACGGCCCCCGTGGCGCAGGAGGTCCTGGCCGGGAGCATGGCCTGTTGTTGCTGTCCGCTGGGCGGCGCACACTCCTCGGGCGGCTTCCAGAACTCAGCGCCCTGGTAGACGGTGGAAAGCGCCATGCCGAGCTGGCCGAAGTAGTAGAAGATCATGATGCAGGGCCGGCACCAGCAGGGGATGTTGCCCACGAAGATGATCTGGCCGACCATGAAGTCCGAGGCCATGGCGAGCAGGCGGCCGGCGAACGCGGCCAGGCGCCCGAAGTCCCACATGTAGGGACATCCGCGGAACTTGGCGGCCGCGCGCCACACCGTGGCCATGCCCAGGAAGGAGTAGACCGGCACGGCGACCATGTACGGCCCCCACAGGGTGTCGGAGAACACGAAGGTCGCGATGGCGGCGAACACCATGCACACGGCGCCCACCGCCGGGTCGAGGTTGTCGAAGCCGAAGGCGGCGATGTAGCAGACGTGGGAGAGGCTGTAGCTGAGAAGGCTCCAGGTGAAGCAGCAGGGGTAGAAGAGCATGAGGTCGCCCAGGGCGGCGAAGTACAGCCCCGCCAGCACCCGCTGCCCGTAGGTCTCGTGCAGCGGGTACAGGTTGAGCACGACGAAGCAGCACAGGGTCACGACGGGCATGCTCTTACAGAGACACTTCCAGGGCCCGGGGGCGAATATGTAGTAGGCCGCTACGGTGAGGAAGAACGGCCAGAGACGGTAGAGCAGCGTGCAGTTGATGCCGAGCCCCTCATCCTCGTCTCGGCGCGGGGGCGGGGGTGGGGGACAGGGGGACCCACAAGGTCCACAGCGGCTCATCCCGACGTTCCCACCAACTACTGGATGGACTTCATTCCCCAATTTTGAGGCCGCGTGAAACACCAACTGCCAGAGCCGTGCTGCATACGCGCGGGGTGCCTTTGAAAATCTCACTTACCTTCTAGCACCTAGTTTTAAGCATTCATCTATATAACAATCCAATCCCAAAACTTTCCTCACATAGCACATATACATTCAACTTCGTAACAACCGTAACAAATACAGATGGATAATAATAAACTAGTAATAATCAAATTATATATATTTTATATAATAAACATTAAAATCTAAGGGCGACGAGATTCTTGATTTAAGCCATAAAATCTTGAGTATTCGTATCACAGCCTGTTGAAGGAGGTTATTGTCTGAAAGCTCACCAAGATTATATCTCGATGCATTAGCGCGCCATCTGTTATCAAAATTCGAAACTATTATAGGCGCGTAGGATTCTTTTTAAAAAATAAATAATTCCTACTGTTTTTACTGCAATGGAAAAAAATAATGGGAGGGCCTGGCTCATCAGTGGTGAACCCTCCCAGCTTATATATCTTTAATAAAGAAACCCGCCATCGTTATCTTGTATCACTTCTTTGAAACGACATCCTGCGATTCCTCCTCTTGTGATAAATTAATTGATTTCTTTAAAAAAAAAAAGATTTCCTGAAAAATATTAGCACTTTCATCGCTATAACCAAAAACAGGATTTTATTGAATCTTCAGAACCTCCCTCTCAACTTATTTTCACATTCGTAAAATCAATTCATTGATCTTTTATATGTCTTTTTCCCGTCAGTATATTATATAATTATTAATTTATATACGCTTAGTTTCCCCCACTCTTTAGCGAAAAATTATTGGTGAAAATATGCAATTTAATATGCATCTTATTTAAAGATAACCTGTTAAATAAAGATAACCCGTGTGGAAGTATACGGAGAGGAAAGAGAAATTTCTCTGTTCAGAACAACCTCAGGGTGACCATATGTTCAGCTTTTAAAAATAAAAAAATAAAAACAAATCCGTGAGCTCCCCGACTCACACCCTTTCCCCCTGGGGATTAATTTATCCTCCTGATAAGTGTTTAAAAACACCTGGATTTGATGGTTGGGAGACAGTTCTTACTGAGGTGATCTCCAGGCTGGGGGTTCCCAGGGTGGTCCTCATCCCTTTTATCTTCGATCTACTTCTCACGGTTTTTTTTTTTTTTTTTTTATAGGGTTATATCCAAAAAATCACTTTATTAGGTACCGCTCAATAAGAGGAACCTCGTTCATGATAATTTCCACAATGAATAATATATGAAGGTTATTCACATATTAAACATAATGTTAATGCGGGATTCAATCCCGGTTCATGACTGTCGGGAATCGAGGGTGTAACCCACGCGTCCACCGACTTTTTAGGGTTATATGGTTCAAAATAATATTAATAGGTACCGCTCAGCAAGAGCAACCTAGTTTATGATATTTGCCACAATGAATAATATGTGAAGGTTATTCACATATTAAACAAAATGTTAACGTGGGATTTAATCCCAGTTCATGACTGTCGGGAATCGAGCGTGTTACCCTCTCATCCACCGACTTCTTATTCACGACCCATTTAATTAAAATATGTTGTTGTTGCTTCTTATCTCCTTGTGTAAAGATTACACAAATTCCATGAGTTCATGCTTCTCAAGCTGTTTGATGATAAGCAGCGGTCTCTCCAGAAGGTCCTGTTTAATGCATCTAAATGTAAGCCAAAATGTGTTCTCTAGCTGCAGATGCCAAGCTACATTTTGGGCAAGTGAGGTAGATTTTGTTTTAATTTCTATCTTCAATGTCTTTTACGGGTTCAAACCTGTAGAAAGGCGTCTTGCCCAAAAGCTTGTACAATCATTCTCTTATAAAAGAAGCTCTTCTCCCTGACTTGTGTTTTTTCTTCTATTAGTGAATATCGTCGTCTTAAAGATGCTGATGTTGTAAAAAAGTGAAGGAAGAGAGGAAGACTTTCAATGAACTGGTTAGAAGAGATCAAGAAAACTAATGGAAGGTCACTAGATGAGTTACGAGTGATGGGGTCACTAACATATCAAATTGGAGAATATAGCCACCAAGGGTTAAACTCAACTTGGCGAACACTATAACAACAATAATTACAAATCCAATATAAGTTATGTTCTGAAGTACATCAATGTTTCTTTACATAATAAGGATAAAGTATATGTAACGTTGGGACGATTACCTTTTTGAAGTTGATTGAGTTGATTGTTTGTGGTGGGCGCAGTCGTGTTGGCTGAGATTGTAAGGTGTTCTCACAGGGGAAAATAACGAAAAACACAGGATTTGGATTGGAAAAGGCTAGCGATCTAGGGAGAAAGGGGTTGAAGCTAGTTGGCTATTAACTATGACTGTTCACATTATTGAGGATTGAACTTATCTGATGGTTGAGAAGATGGGGTTGGCTCCTAACTTGTTCCTTGGTCGGTCCAGGTGTTAACTCGATGCTGTCCAGGTCCCAACTGACTAAACTCCGTTCCCGATTTAACACGAAAACTATTCAGGGCTCTGATAGGCTGTTGGTTGTCTCGTGGAAGCTTTCCATTGATTCCTAGCTAAACCTCCTATAATCTGATTGGATCTTTGCTATCCCTTTGTTCTCGACCTGTCCTGACATGATCCAGGAAATACTAGGTTCTTGAACCCAGTTTTATGAGTTCCTGGATAATAAAATCTGCTAATGATTGCTTCCTCTTTGATTGCCTTTCTCTCCCAGATTTCTAAGCCTTGTCTTTATTAAAATCTTTAGGTTATACATTGCATACATATTGTGGTGGGATTACATCCAGTTATGTACAAATTATGACATATATTATTTATTTAAATTAAAGATACTACAAAATATTTTTGTCAAAACGTCGAGGTAATAAAAAGATTTATACTGACCGAAATATCTTTAATTATAATAATAATGAATGCCGGCCAGGCAGCCTCTATCTTTACGATAAAGTATATTATTGTATTATTTTTTAACTCTATTATTTCGAGATGCAATTTTCAAAATTTGTGGAACCAAATCTGATTAACATCTTCTACACTACTTTAGGCTGGGTGTTCTCTGGTTAATTAAACAATGGCAGCATCATGGAGACCCTTAAGTCTCCATCACCACTTTGTATAATGATAAATTCTGCTAAATTATTTCAATTCAGTTTATATGAAAGAGCGTACATGGATCTGTAAGGTTAAAAAGTTACAGATCCAGGTACACCTTTTTATATAAACTTAATTGATGGATCGCCTTTTGACTCAAACTATTTTAATTCATTGAGTAAAATAAATCATTTCTCCAGGGAAAAGTGTCTTTTCGAAAACATTTTTATTGTTCTCTAGCTTTCGGGCACGTACGCCCTAAAGCTAGAGAACAATAAAAATGTTTTCGAAAAGACACTTTTCCCTGGAGAAATGATTTATTTTACTCAATATTTATGCAAGGGATTATTTTATAGGAAAGTATTTTAATTCAGTTCTCCTGATTTTTGAAGACATAGGATGTAGAGGGTCTTTCTGTTTGGACTGAGTGACCCATCTCAATCCTACATCTATGGCTAGACTCAACCTCAGCATGGAACTTCTTGTTGTTATTGTTTCTTATCCCCTTGTATAAAGATTACACGAATTCCATGAATTCATGCTACTAAGACGGGCGATGCAGCATGCAAATCAACATTTGATTTCATGGAATGGGGTATAGGGGTGCAGTTTTCGTTGATCATGGCACCATGATCCAGGCATACTTTGGTGAAAGTCTGACTTTGCCTGTAGTTTGAGGCTTTTCCTAACATGGAAGCAGACGCCTTTGCTGCCGACTCTAACATGAGTCTCTAACATGGAACTTCTTGGTTGGTGGATGAGTTGAATAAACCATCGATTTCTAACAGCCAAGGATCGAATCCCGCATTGGGATTTTTTTTTTCTCAATAAAGAATTGCTCCAATAGCTCTCAATATGTGTAAAAGTACAACCTTATATGCTAAGTGCATGTAATGGAGCTCTCTCTGAAACATCAGTAAGTGCAAAAATCAAACTACTTCCTACATGTGGTGCACTTACAGTGAAAGCAGTTGCCAATTGCTGCCCATCATGATCATCATGGCCTGTACCACGTGTACTCTAGGTATTATAATAAAAATAAAAAAACTTTCAAATCAACTGGTTCTGCTCGGTGCACAACCCACTCAGGCTGCAATTAGAACTGTCAGACACTAGTTAGTCTAAATGAGCTGACCAATCCAGGGAGTTGGTGCTCTGTACTCTAGTAACCTGAATTACTTCTATCTAAAAAGACAAAAGTCACCTCTCCCGTCAAAACTATATGCCATCGAATGACCATCGCTGCAACCTAGCGGCCTCAGTTCAGTGATAAAGCCACAACATCAGCTTTGGAAAACAGAGAAGCATCCATCTAGAGACCATGGTTCCAGGCTAATTAGCCTAATGGTCAATATTTGCGGCGATGGTCAATA
Source organism: Cordylochernes scorpioides (assembly GCA_030710605.1). Classification (NCBI taxonomy): domain Eukaryota; kingdom Metazoa; phylum Arthropoda; class Arachnida; order Pseudoscorpiones; family Chernetidae; genus Cordylochernes; species Cordylochernes scorpioides. Next base: position 214,080,040 of record CP092863.1, on the reverse strand, counting down.
GATGGTGATTAGCTTTGACGTCTATTTTGACGGGAGAGGTAACTTTTGTCTTTTTAGATCAATATCCTTCCGGGAGAGTTTCCATTCACCCAATTTTTTTTTTTGGCAATGTGTTTATTATGATAAATATTATTGAATAATATTTCTATAGACCTTACTGCAATGTGATGAAAGTTATTAAATGAGGAGGGTTCAGCTCATTGGTGAATGGTATGTACTACTTCATATATATTTATTTATTTGGGTCTTATTATACTTTCTAATTCTTGTACCCTATCATTTCAGTACTTTTGTCTGATGATGGGGGTCGGTGGAAGGCTGGTTAAACCATTTGGTTTTCGACCACTACGACCCAGGTTCAATTCCCGCATTGGACATTTTTTCTGTTAAAAAAAAATGCTCCAATGGCCCTTGATTCTTGCAAAAGTCCAACCCCACCAGCGAGTGCAAGTAACCAAACGGGGCTCTGGCACATTTGTAAGTGCAAAGTCGAACTGCTTTTCACATGTGTAGACATGTGGTGCGCTTACAGTAAAAGCAGTCGCTAACTACCCACCATGATTATCATGGCTTTGAGAAAAAAAAGAAGAGAAGTACTTTTGTCTGATGATGTTAACAAAACATTATACACTATTTATATAGATTTGGTCATGTCAGCTTGAGTTTGAATTACAGTTAAACCTGTCTATAGCGCCCTCTCTAAATAGCGCCTCCCTCTCTATAGTGCCCAATTTTAAATACATAGTACGATGCGATTTACATTAAAAGTAACCTGTCTATAGCACCCCTTCTCTATAGCACCCTATTTTGGTGAGTACCAATATATTTATAAATGTTTGTAATTCTACTGTCCTCAAAGCTTATGTCCATAGTTCTTATAAAATACCCATTCCAAGAGTCTAACAACAGTATCACTATAAAAGGAAGTTCCAAAAATGCAATATAACAGCGGTATGGTAGATTAAACTGACGAAACCGCTGGGAGGGTTCACCACTGATGAGCCAGGCCCTCCCATTAATTTTTCCATTGCAGTAAGGGCAGTAGAAATTGTTTATTTTCAAAAAGAATCTTACGCCTTTAAAATAATTTTGATAGATAGGTTAAACTGTATTTTAGCCAAATGGGATGTAAACTCTTTAAAAATAAACACAAAGTAACTTTCAAAATAGTTTTATTTAAGATTGTATCAAGTGAAGGATAGGTAGAGACACACACTACGTAGTGAAGGAATAGTTCTGTAGAACCGAGTGTAGATCTCAGAAGTCATTGTCATCGTCCACCAGGCTGAGACTGGGTTTCTTGGGAGCCAGGTCATCCATGTCCAGCTCATCATCTGACATCTCCGAGGCATCTTCTTCATCATCATCAAGATCTAGATCTGAATCTGACTCCAGGCTGTCCTGCACACTTAATCTGGTCAAACATTTGAAAGGTTATAATTATATTTTTTCACAATGGGTTTACAGTAGAACCTCCCTGTAAAGAACAACACCTAATTGCAGAGACAAAGTGTCCTTTACGGAGAGGTGTCCTCTCACTGGAGAGTGTCTATAGAGTAAAAATAGTAATTTTGCAAATGAAAACTGTTCTTATAGAGAGATGTCCTCTAGCTTGAGTTTCCTCTCATGGAGGTTCTACCGTATATGCACTTCATGGAGAGACAAAGCTTGAGGAAGTGGAAAGTCTTTGATGTTCACGGTTGTCTATATTTTTTTGATGGATTCAGAGGCAATTTTGTTCACACTTGGTTATCTCGTGTTTCTATAATAAAGGTCACTGTCAATCAAATATCTTTCAGAGATATTGTCTGAATCCTGATATACATGCGAAAAGTAGATACAATTTCCTTAAGTTTTGTCCATGAGTATATATTACGAGCCTAAAATATTTTTGAATACCAAAATAAAGATGAGAATATTTGCAAAGAGTTTTTTTTTATTCATGCTTCATCAGGCCAATGGCTCCGCAAAACTGAATCTATATTGTATGTATGTACACACTGTGTGCTTGTGATTCTATTGCAAAAGTCCAACACAACCAGTGAATGAAAGTAACCAAACGGGGCTCTGTCACACAAGTAAGTGGAAAAAACAAACTGCTTCCCACCTATGTAGACATGTGATGTCCTTACAGTAAAAAAGGTCATTAACTACTACCCACCATGATTATCATGGCTGGCTGTATCACATCTACTAGGGATAATAAAGTAATCAATAGCAAACCCCAATGGGACTGAACTTTTGGTTCATTATAGCCATGGTTCATTATAGCCATAGTTCACTGTATTAATATATATAGTCACGACCGTCTGTCGTGGCCTCTGTCACGGATAATATACAGTTATCATCGTCATGCGTTCTTAATTCTGTCACCGTTTGCTTTTGGTTCAGTGGTAGAATGCTCGCCTGCCACGCGGGCGCCCCGGGTTCGATTCCCGGCCGATGCATTTTTTTTTTTTTTTTTACAATTTTTAAAACTCATTTATATATTATACAAGAGTGACATCCACGGCGCCAATTTATAATTGTAACAAATAGTATTTGAATAAAAGCATTTAATCGGGTAAAACCCGGGCGTTGCCCAGGTCATTCGGCTAGTTATAAAATAAAAATGGGAATTATAGTAGAACCTCCCTGTAATGGACACCTAATTGCAGAGCCAAAATGTCTTTTAGGGAGAGGTGTCCTCTTACCGCAAAATAGTAAAAATGGTAATTTTTGAAAATGAAAACTGTCCTTTGTAGAGAGGTGCTCATGGAGGTTTTACTGTAGAGAGAAATGTTACCACTATTTTCTCTCTACAGTAGAACCTCCATGTACTCGCTTGTTCTCTTCTTCTTCTTTTTTCTTATCTTCACACTGGGTGAAGTAGATTGCGTCTGCCTTTGTCATTAAGACTGGGAGCACTACTCAGTGGCAGGCTGACTTAGCTCCAAAAGAAATGGCCGCCTCTGACATGAGGAACAGACGCCATGTGCAGCCGCTCCTAACATGGAGTACAAATGCTTCTCATCCTGTATTCCTGGATAAGGAGCCCTTACAGGGTACTATCAGCAGGGCCAGCTGAACCCAGTTTTTTAGTGAGCTTGTTACTGCTCCCCCTCCTCCTTTTTCATCCGGGCTTGGGACCGGCAAAGGCGGAGTTAACTCGCTTGTTCTACTGTATATCAAGTTCGTTATAAGAGAGGGTTCGCTATATCCTAGAGGTTTGTTTTAGCGGTTTCTACTGTAAATATATACATAAGTAATATATATATAAGTAATGGATCACAGTGATAGAGAAAAAGATTATTTATTTATTACGTCAGCATGACTAGTTGATTACCATTCAACTAACAGATTATTTACAGCTAGAGAATATTGAACAACCAAGCTATAAAACATATATGATGTGATTTCAACAAATACAGAGTTATATTCTGAGTGCTGTATATTTTCATTGACATCAACAACAAGCACAAGGTAATAAGACCAAATCCAAATACAGATAAATAGTGTGTGACATTTCTGTAACAGAGTTGTTACCATCTTCAGACAAAAGTATTGAATGAGAAATTTTATGATAGCATGTTTTAAAGCATTTCTCATTCAGTACTTTTTGTCTGAAGATGGTAACAACGCTGTAACCGAAACGTCACACACTATTTATTTATTTGGTCTTATTACCTTGTGTTTATAATCTATTATCCAAATTGTGCCTTATCAGCAACAACAAGCCTTTTATTGGGGACCTATGCCCCATAGACAGGATTGACCCAGATGATAACAGCCTATTTTAATGGATTAATTTAATAATTAATTATTACTTTGCTACAATATTTTATCCCTCAAGGTTAACTCCGCCTTTGCCGGTCCCAAGCCCGGGTGAAAACGGAGGAGGGGGAGTAGTAACAAGCTTGCTAAAAAACCTGGACTCAGCAGTCCCAGCTGATAGTACCCTGTAAGGGCTCCTAATCCAGGGATACAGGATGAGTCTGTACACCATGTTAGGAGCGGCTGCACATGGCGTCTGTTCCTCATGTCAGAGGCGGCCATTTCTTTTGGAGCTAAGTCGGCCTGCCACTGATTAGTGCTCCCAGTCTTAATGACAAAAGCAGACGCATTCTACTTCACCCAGTCATGATAGTTGTCAAACAGACACCATCAAGGGTCACAACTTGATACCCTAATATGATTGAGTGGAGATAAGAAAGAAGAAGATTCCTCAAGTTAAAATAATGTTGGCACTTACTTCTCTGTCCCCTCCAGTCATGGAGCCAAAGACTCTCTTGCCTGTGGCCAGGGAGCCTGCAGGTCTTCTCATCCCTGCATCCACACCAGAGTAAAGCCACACAGATATGTACAACCCTTACCCTTGACAGAATCACTGGCACTTTGATAATCAAGACATTGTTTAGTTCAATACGGGAGATGAAAACATTAAATCATGAATGTTTCTTTCAAACATAAAAAACAAAAACTTCTACTGTTCTTACTGCAAGGAAAAAATTGATAAGGCACAATTTGGATTATAAATTATAAAACAAGGTAATAAGACCAAATCCAAATAAATAAATAGTGTGTGACGTTTCGGTAACAGCGTTGTTACCATCTTCAGACAAAAGTACTGAATCAAGTACTTTTGTCTCATTCAGTACTTTTGTCTGAAGATGGTAACAACGCTGTTACCGAAACGTCACACACTATTTATTTATTTGGATTTGGTCTTATTACCTTGTTTTGCAATGAAAAAATTATTTAGAGGGCTTGACTCATCAGTGGTAAACCCTCCAAGCAGTTTTGCCAATTTAATCTACCAGACTCTTAGAGCTCTAATATTGTATTGTACGATTCTGTTTATATATTTACTACACTGAAAAGTGAAATCTCAGAAGATTCTCTCAGGAGAACTGCCTCTCTTTAAAGAACATCACCTAGAACAGGCCATCTCAAGCCATTGAAGATAGAAAATAATAACAAAATCTACCCCACTTGCCCAAAATGTAGCTTGGCACCTGAAGCTCCAGAACACATTTTGGCTTACATTAGATGTACTAAACAGGACCTTTGGGAGAGGCTGCTACTTATCATCAAACAGATTGAGGAGCATTGACTCATGGAATTCGTGTATTCTTTACACAAGGGGATAAGAAACAACAACAACACACTTAGTTACAGAGCCAAAGTGTCCTTTAGACAGTTGACAATTAAGATAATTGGCATCTTGTCAATACATAAAAAGTGCATTAATTTTTACACAATGATTATAATGATTGATTTTAAATAAAGAGTCATATGCGCTATTGTACATGAATAGGAACACAAGTAGGCACACAGCGCTACTGCCACCAAAGTAATAGTCCCTTAGAGAGAGGTGTCCTAACTCCGCCCTTGCCGGTCCCAAGCCCAGATGAAAAAGGAGGAGGGGGAGCAGTAACAAGCTCACCAAAAAACCTGGGCTCAGCTGGCCCAGCTGATAGTACCCTGTAAGGGCTCCTGATCCAGGGATACAGGATGAGCCTGGATTTGTACTCCATGTTAGGAGCGGCTGCACATGGCGTCTGTTCCTCATGTCAGAGGCGACTATTTTTTTTGGAGCTAAGTCGGCCTGCCACTGAGTAGTCTCCCAGTCTTAATGACAAAGGCAGATGCATTCTACTTCACCCAGTCATGATGGTTGTCAAACAGACACCATCAAGGGTCACAACTTGATATCCTAATATGATTGAATGGAGATAATAAAGAAGAAGAAGAGAAGAGAGGTGTCCTTTGGAGATTTGCTAATTAACAAAAGTGGTCATTTTGTCGTTTATAGAGAGGTGTCCTTTAGTGAGAGTTGCCCTCTCATGGAAGTTCTGTTGTTAGCGTCCATCAAGTCAACTTTTGGTGACTATATAGACAAATATTCTTTAATGGAGAGGTTCTACTGTATTCTATATATTTAAGGACAAGACTTATACAAAAAGTTACTCACCAGGATATTAGAAAAGAGAAGTATATATATAACAACAAACATATGTGTTGCCAAGGTAAAAAATACAAAGAGCTGAGGTAAAAAATACATTAGAGGTAGAAGCAGGCAGAAATTTTCCGCAATAATCAATAGATGTACATATCCCTTTACAAATAATTTATTAGTGTATGACGTTTCGGCAACAACATTGTCACCATCATCAGACAAAAGAATAAATATGAAAAAATACCACAACAAGTTCTTAAATAGTTTTCTCCTTCTGCTTATCCCTAGTACACATGATACAGGCCATGATAATCATGTTGTTGTTGTTGTTGTTTCTTATCCCCTTGTGTAAAGATTACACGAGGCAAAGTCAGACTTTCACCAAAGTGTGCCTGGATCATGGTGCCATGATCAACGAAAGCTGCACCCCTATACCCCATTCCATGAGATCAGATGATAATCATGGTGGGTATAAGTAGGCGACTGCTTTTACTGTAAGTGCACCACATGTCTACACATGTGAAAAGCAGTTCGACTTTGCACTTACAAATGTGCCAGAGCCCCGTTTGATTACTTGCACTCGTTGGTGGGGTTGGACTTTTGCAAGAATCGGGGGCCATTAGAGCATTTTTTAATTATAAAAAAGTGCCCAATGCGGGATTCGATCCTGGGTGGTAATGGTCGAAAACCAACGGTTTAGACCATCCTTCATCCGACCCCCTCTTAAATAGTACAATTTGCAAGTGTTTAAACAAGATAACAGATAAGGAAAATAGTTTTTTTTTTAAGACAACTTGAAATATTCTTCTTAGAATTAATATTTAAAGAATTTAAAGAATTATATATATTTTTAAAATACACTTTTAATTCTAAGAAGAATATTTCAAGTTGTCTTAAAAAAACTATTTTTCCTTATCTGTGATCTTGTTTAAACACTTGCAAATATTTAAGAACTTGCTGTGATATATCCCTATACAATTACATACATAATTTCTGATATATTAGCACAATAAGAAACATGATAATACTGATGAGAAGTGGAAAAAGAGAAGATAGAGAAAAAGAGGAAGGATAGATGAAACAGAAGAAATGAGGAAGTGTGGGGTACTTACATTCAGTGATGTAGAAGCTATGTTATATCCTGTGTGAAGTGCATGGAGAGCGATGTGCTGTTGGCATACCAAGTTACAACCTGCTTTGGGAGCCATAGTGAGGACAAAGTCATGCTCTAGTGCATCAAATGGTACAACATGGTGCTCATGCAGCCAACACAGAAACCCTGTGGCATACGTGCAAATAGCTCTACATGTCACAAATCCACCACTATGTAGGACATTGAATTCACCAGTGAATGAGTGCAGAAATGTCATATGTGTGATTTGTCCCATATGAAAAAGAATGTGCAAAGTCTGATTGTTTCCATTGAAATAATTGCTGAAAATATATCAGAAAACAAGACTAAAATAAACGGAAAACTTTGTTATAGCCTTACTTTTTAGGGCTTTATGGTGCAGGTGCTTAAATTCTGTGGAATAGGTGATAAACTCGCTACATTTAATCCTATAAGAAAAGACTCTGGTACCATTCTACAAATCACAACGCAGCAGGATTTCCATATGACAAATTCACAAGTTCCATTGTGCAAGTAGAGCAATCTTATTGAATAGGTTGCAAATCTTGCCACACAAGAGCCAAACAAACGTAGAGTACATACTAGACTAAAAGTACCCCAGTCCATTCCATAGGACAAGAACTAGAGTGCCATTGTACAAATCACACCACAGCTGGATTTCTATATGACAAGTTCACCATTGTACACAATATTATTATATAATATAAAAAGATTTACTGGCCGAAGTGTCTTTTATTTGAAGAAATATGAATGCCGGCCAGGCAGCCTCTATCTTTACAACAATATTATTGAGTAGGTGAAAAATCTCCCAAACAAGAGCCAAACCTGCTTAGAACAAGTGCCCCAGTCCATTCCATAGGACAAGAACTATAGTCCCAATGTACAAATCACACCACAGCTGGATCCCCATATGACAAGGTTACAAGTTCCATTGTGCAAGTACAGGAATCTTATTGAATAATTGAAATATCTCACCAAACAAGAGCCAAACCTGCTTAGAACAAATGCCCCAGTCCATTCCATAGGACAAGAACTATAGTGCCATTGTACAAATCTCACCACAGCTGGATCCCTATATGACAGTTCCACCATAGCACAGGTACAGATTGGAGAGGTGACAAGACCTAGAACCATCCCGAAGAGTTACCGGAAGCAGGCATGGGCCTCTTGGGCTTGTCCCTCATTGTGAGAGCAGGTCCCAGGTCCCCATCCAAGTCATCTGTTGCGGCAGCTTCAGTGGACCTCAGGAGTTCCTCCTGCCTCATCTTCTCCACCATTTTTCGGATCCCTCGCTCCCTCTCCTGCAACCACAGACATTGTACCATCTGGCTTGAAGCTAAGTCCTCTGATGTATTCTACTGACAGAATGTCCTCCCCATAATGTCACAATGTCAAGATGGTGAGTAGAGTTCTGTAAAAGGTAACCTGACACTTCAGCCAATATTAAACACAATTGGTGCCAAGTCATGTTGTTAGAGGGAGATTCAATTGTAAAACCTAGGTCCCAAGTTATGTTGTTCGAGTGAGATTTGACAGTAAAACCTAGGTCCCAAGTCATGTTGTTATTCAAGAGAATGAGTTTTCTATAGTGAAGTATCAATCTGTACTAAATGACACATCAGTTACCTCCATGAGCTCCCGTTCATGACGTTCCAATTCCTCCAACTGCTGTTCCAAGTAAGCCAGACATCTGAACCGGATCAGATACTGTTCATACACCAGGGCCAGTTCCTGTTCTAGTTTCTCGTACTCGTCCATGAAGGCTGGCCTGCGCACCATTCCCAAAGCTAGAAACAGGTGAGAGGAGGTTTTTAACACGTACCTGACAGATTTGAGGGTCTGAAGACGTTTCTGGCTCCGCTCCAGCTCGGATTTCCTCTTCTCAATCTTTGCTTCCAGACTGGCCTCGTCCCCCGCCACATTCTCTATCATGTTGTTGGTCTTCTGTACTTCTTGCTGCACCAACACAGTCTGTGTGTGCAATATACCATTGGCGGGGGTCGGTGGAGGATGATTTAAACCATTGGTTTTCGACCGCTACGACCCGGGTTCAATTCCCGCATTGGGAACTTTTTTCTAAAAAAAAAAATGCTCCAATGGCCCCCGATTCTTGCAAAAGTCTAACCCCACCAGCGAGTGCAAGTAACCAAACGGGTCTCTGGCACATTTGTAAGTGCAAAGTCGAACTGCTTTTTACATGTGTAGACATGTGGTGCACTTACAGTAAAAGCAGTCGACTACTCCTACCCACCATGATTACCATGGCTTGTACCACGTGTACTAGGGATAAGCAAAATATATATATGTCATAAAAAAAGATGTATTTTAGGTACGTTACCAATTCATTCATGCAGTCGTGGATTGAAGTGAATGATAACTTTTATTTCCAAAATTGTATTTATTTTAATGATTATATTTTAAGAACAAAACAGTTTGCATACATTCAATTTTATAATGATATAATCTAAGTATAAACAAAAAACATCTTGGGTTGTACTCCTTTTGTTGAGGATTTTAAAAATCAACTCTGTGTTTGGTTCTATGATTATTTAAAATATAATTATATTAATGAATAATAAAAATCATATTTTTATTATGTCATATATATACCATTGGCTTACATGCCGATGTGACATTTGAGGCTTGTGGAAGAATGGAACACACCATCTAATATTGACAACCAAAATCCAGAATCGACTCCTACACATTGAACACTTTTGTTCTCTCTCAATAAACCCTGATTCTTGTACAAGTCCAACCCCACCAGTGAGTACAAGTAACCAAATGGGGCTCTATTCCTATTTATAATTACAAAAGTTGAACTGCTTTCTACATGTCTACACATGTGGTGCACTTACAGTAAAATCAGTTGCCAACTTTTACCCAAAATGATTATCATGGCCTGTACCATGTATACTAGAGATAATTTTACTCTCAGGTAAGAGAACACCTCTCTCTAAAGAAAACTTTGGCTCTGCAACTAGGTATTGTCCTTTACAGAGAGGTTCCACTGTACCTTCAAATATTTTCTGAACAGTGACAAATAATTTACTTATTTGGTATTTTTTACCTTTTGATAATCATTTGTAAAATAAAATACAGTCAAAATTGATGAACTGTATGTTTAAAGTTTGGCCAAACTTAACTCTTGACGCATCTAGTTTTCTTATCATTAAGCTGTTTATCAACTATTTATTTGTATACAAGACACAATTTGAATTATAGATTACAAACACCAAGTAAATAAGACCAAATAAATAAAAATGTGTACAACGTTTCGGTAACAACGTTGTTACCCAAATGTCACACACAATTTTTTTTATTTGGATTTGGTCTTATTTACTTTGTGTTTATTTGTATACTGTTATGAGAATGAAAGATTCCACAATGTCATGGTGGCAGGCTGGGCCTAGGTCTAGTGGCGGAGACTGTTTTAGACTAACAAAGGCTTAGAATGGAGCGGCCATGCATGACGGGTGGCAACAATGGCGACGGTGGCATGATGTGCCCGTCGAGAACAATGACTACTCTCTCTTTATGTTGTTTGTATGAATGCCCTGTAAGAATAAGTGGAGTTGATAGAATAGAGATCCTGATCAAACTTGTGTAATTTACCTAATACAACACAGCAATTTGTTTCTAAGGATTCTGTATTTATTTATTCCTTTGACTCTAAATAAAGAGAAGGTAAAAAAATCTGATAAATTGTGTGACATTTCGGAAAGTAACGGAATGAATTGCATTAATTTAGTCTGATTATATTCACAAGTACTGTTATCGGAATGCCTTACATCATTTATTGAATTTGAATGTGGTTATGTCTATATAATCCAAATTGTACCTTATCAGCTAAACAGAATCTTTTCTTTTAATTAAAGATCTGACATCTAAAAGAGTTTGATATCTTTGGTCATTTCTTACCTCCACTTTAACCAGAGCTTCTTTCAATGCCTTCTCAATTTCTGGGATCTCCAGCTGGCGAGATAGGACCCTGGCTCGGGAATCCTGCCGCAGTCCGCCATGTTGTTCTCTCTACACAGCATTGTGTGTAGTGCACCTACCCTCATCTCTACCTCCCTGGACAGCAGGTCGTAGATGCTAGCTCCCTTGGCTGTGATCTCTGAGGTGAGGGACCGGATCATCTTCAACTCCGATGCCTTCAACAGCACAACAAATGTGTAAGATACTCACCCCGCCAGCTTACTCTGTAAACACTACAGTTCACAGAATATTGCAACCCAGTCACTTGTTGTTGTTACAAAATTCCGCCTTTGCCGGTCCCAAGCCCAGATGAAAAAGGAGAAGGGGGAGCAGTAACAAGCTCACTAAAAAACCTGGGCTCAGCTGGCCCGGCTGATAGTACCCTGTAAGGGATCCTAATCCAGGGATACAGGATCAGCAGCGTTTGTACTCCATGTTAGGAGTGGCTGCACATGGCGTCTGTTCCTCATGTCAGAGGCGGCCATTTCTTTTGGAGCTAAGTCGGCCTGCTACTGAGTAGTGCTCCCAGTCTTAATGACAAAGGCAGATACATTCTACTTCACCCAGTCATGATCTCTAGATTTACAAGCTTGACACCCTAAAATGATTGAGTGGAGATAAGAAAGAAGAAGAAGACAATAAAACTCAATCTCCAAGGATAAGTTTCTTATTTTATTAAACATTCTCTCAAGCTCTACTGTGAACCCTTCTACAGGAACATACAAACAAAATGAATTGTTGTTGTTGGGATGAAAGTCATTGTTGTGTTATGATGAGCCATAGAAACGTCAAACATTATTTATTTATTTGAATATGTTATTATTAACAAGCATTTCTAATCTACAGAGCAGGAGGGGACAAGCACCAGTTCTGTCCTCCCAAGAGAACAACAGTCTTTGATTTCCAGACTTAAGTCTGGTCATCTACGGACAATGACTTTCCAGAATGGTTGCGGGGTTTTCCCACTATGTACTAAGTGCAATTCTCAGCCTGCAACCCCAAGACATATTATTTACTGTATTGACTCATCCATTGATGAGCTCTACTCTTCCCCGGCAGACACCATCAAAAATTTCAAGCTTTACAAGCTTGATACCTTAGTGTGATTGAGTGGAGATAAGAAAGAAGAAGAAGGATTTCTAATCTATCATCCAAATTGTACCTTATCATTATCAACAGATTATTCCTTTTTTATTATCTTGTTACTCACAGCACATTTATCTCATTTAATTAAAAAGGCATATATTGGATCAAAATATCATTTATTTTACCAATATTTCAGTTGGCTGCACGCCAACCTTTATCAAGGTATTATAACATATTTAATGTGTTTTTATCTTTATTTATTTCTTATTATTATTAATTATTAATAATATATAATCTATATATATAAAAATGAATGTCTGTCTGTCTGTCTGTCTGTCTGTCTGTGTGTGTGTGTGTGTGTGTCCTCTATGGATTCAAAAACCATACATCCAATCGCCGTGAAATTTTGGGATATTATGAGGTGTATCCTCGGAAAGGTTTACGAAAAAAAATTTCTTGAATATCTTGAATATCCTTAGAGTTATTTGCATATTTGTATATTTAACTCGCAAGCAGCCCTACCATTGAGACGGAGATAGGCTTAGTTTGCTGCTCCTGATGACCTTGGGTCAAGCTCCCAAACTTGTGTATGCATGCAAATATCCAAGACGGATATCGCGTGCTTTGTAAATGATAATAAATAAATAAATAAATGATGCTACAAAAACACTCTCTCTGGGGATTTTACAGCGTCGACAACCTGTAAGATTGCCTCTCTCATATATTATACTTTAAACATCTGCTTAATTAAAGCATTTTTCATTTGAAAGAGACTGCTCTCTTAACCCCCTTTAGACAACATTAAATGATATCCCGTGTCGATGATTTTGTAATGTATAGAATTAGGAAAGACAAAATTCAGGATGACACGGCTCACAGGGAACGGTAAAAAATGTTCACTTTATCGAGGAAATACAAAATTCGGGATGACACGGCACACAGGGACCGGGAAAAAATGATCACCTTATCGAGAGATTCACGACCATGATTTTATTCAACTTATCGAGTATTTTTCAAGGGACCGGGAAAATATGTTCACTAGATAAAACGATTATTTTGTAATATAGAAAATTAGGAAATACAAAATTCAGGATGACACGGCACAAGGGACCGGGAAAGAATGATCACTTTATCGAGAGATTCAAATTTACGAGTTTCAAATCATCAAAATATATCTTTCTTTTTTATATGTTTATAGAGAATTGTTTTAACAAATGTTCGTTATACAAACCTTTACTCGGGTAAAACCCGGGCGAAGCCGGGCACATCCGCTAGTAAATATATAATTATTATTAATTTATCTCATTGTATATGCCCTTTCTGTTCTTTATTGCAAATAAGATTTTTATGTAAATAAGGCTGACTTATTTTGACATTTTCCACAAATGAGGTATGCAACTTGTTGTAAGCTGGCTGTGGTGTTTGTAAAACAACAATCCATATAGATTATTGAATCTCTCATCAACTAACTCAAACCACAGGAACACTGCCAAAGGCTGGCTACAACCACAGGAAGACGGATGGTTACAACCACAGAGACAGTTGTCCAGAGAGCACCCTACCTTTGAAGCCAAGTTGAAGTCCATATTGTTGGTTGGAGCAGGATCTGTTTCAGTCTGCTCAGGTTCCAGGTTCATGGCGTCGTACAGGAGCTGGCTGACTTTGAGGATCTCTTGAACGGAGTACCCATCAGCCTGGTAGAGCTTCTTGGTGTTCAGTCTCAAGTTGGCTTTGGTGGCCTGCGCAGACACTTTAGATATCACACAAGAGCAATTTATCATCAACAGGTAGGGGCCAATATGGAAATTGGCCATCAGAGAATATCATCTCAACCTTTTTTTTTTTTTTTAATTATCCCTAGTATACGTGGTACAGGCCATGATAATCATGGTGGGTAGTTAGTGACTGCTTTTACTGTAAGAACACCACATGTCTACACATGTGAAAAGCAGGCACTTACAAATATGCCAGAGCCCCGTTTGGTTACTTGCACTCGCTGGTGGGGTTGGACTTTTGGAAAAATCAGGACCATTGGAGCATTTTTTTTTTTTTTTTAGAAAAAAAGTGCCCAATGCAAAATTCGATCCTGGGTCATAGCAGTCGAAAACCAATGGTTTAGACCATCCTTCTACCGACCCACCCGATTTCAGCCTTGAACTGAGAAAGTCTCTTCTCTCAATAACGGACATCTTTCTCTCTCTGAGAGATAGCCATTTTTGTTGCCCCTTGTTAATGCAGGTACCTAGACATGAATGGCTTTGAGACAAGTCTGAGACTGGCAGGATCACTTTGTGAGAACCTCACTGTGATGGCTAGCACATGATGGCTTGGCACCTGCAGCTCCAGAACACATTTTGGCTTGCATTAAATGCACTAAACAGGACCTTTGGGAGAGGCCGCTGCTTATCATAAAACAGCTCGAGAAGCATGAACTTATGGAATTTGTGTAATCTTTACACAAGGGGATAAGAAACAACAACAACATAATCCTTCCACTGGAAACCAACACAACTATTACATCTCCCCAAGCCCTGTTAACTGCTTCAGCATGGCGGGGTGATGACCCTGGGTAGGTCAGTTTGTCTGTAATCATATACTCCTGGCACCATAGACATGAAGGCTGTCCTACTAAGACCAGCTAAATGTTAACAAAGTCCTACCTTTGTGTGATGTTCCCATCAACAGCACCCAATTATTTCATATGAATTCTACTCTCCTTAGATAAACAGACATGGTCTAAGGAGATAAGCACCAGCATAACCATTACATCATATTCCAGACATATTTAAATGGATGTGAGTTTGTACAATCCTGGCAAATATGTCCTCCTGTGACTGTTCTGTAAAATAACCACTTTCCCCGAGTTAATAGTAAAAAATCCAACAAAAGGAACACCTAAGGTAATGCCAAAGGGTGAGAAAGATTATCAAACCATTTCATCTCTTTGTTTCCCTTCACTCTTAAAAGTATAACCTTCCAACAGGATCAGAAGAGAATGTTTTACAAAAGTAGGAATCCTGCAAAATTTCATTTTCTATAGTCCATTTTAAAGAACAACATTGAGGTACTTGGTCAAATCCCCCAAACTTCTTTGTCAGAAAGCCTTATCTGTCCAAAGAGGGTCATTTTCCACTCCAGTTCTTTGGTTATTGCCCAAGTCCACATCCATACAATCTTGTGAATTCTTCTAGCACATCAAATGTCAAAAGAATGTTATTTTCCACTCCATTTAATTGGTTATTGCCCAAGCTCCACATCCATACAATCTTGTGAATTCTTCTAGCACATCAAATGTCAAAAGAATGTAATTTTCCACTCCATTTAATTGGTTATTGCCCAAGCTCCACATCCATACAATCTTGTGAATTCTTCTAGCACATCAAATGTCAAAAGAATGTAATTTTCCACTCCATTTAATTGGTTATTGCCCAAGCTACACATCCATACAATCTTGTGAATTCTTCTAGCACATCAAATGTCAAAAGAATGTCATTTTCCACTCAAGTTCTTTGGTTATTGCCCAAGCTCCACATCCATACAATCTTGTGAATTCTTCTAGCACATCAGATGTCAAAAGAATGTCATTTCCACTCCAGTTCTTTGGTTATTGTACAAGCTCCACATCCATACAATCTTGTGAATTCTTTTAGCACATCAAATGTCCAAAGAGGGTCATTTTCCACTCCAGTTCTTTGGTTATTTCCCAAGCTCCACATCCATACAATCTTGTGAATTCTTCTAGCACATCAGATGTCAAAATAATGTCATTTCCACTCCAGTTCTTTGGTTATTGCCCAAGCTCCACATCCATACAATCTTGTGAATTCTTCTAGCACATCAGATGTCAAAAGAATGTCATTTCCACTCCAGTTCTTTGGTTATTGTACAAGCTTCACATCCAATTATTCTAGAAAATTCTTCTTGTACACCAAAAAAACAATAAGTAGAATTCTATGGTGCCAAAATTTAGACTCTTAAGTGAGTGAAAGAAAATGTGTCGTTGATTCTGAGGAACTTGAAATATAAGCTGCGGTAGTTCATCACTAACTTGTAATTTCTTAAAGAGATCTTCACTTGGTAAAATAAGACCAAATTCCAAATAAATAAATAGTGTGACGTTTCAGCAACAACGCTGTTACCGAAACATCACGCACAATTTATTTATTTGGATTTGGTCTTATTACCTTGTGTTTATAATCTACTAGCCGAATGACCCGGGCAATGCCCGTGTTTTACCCGATTGAATGTTTTGATTCAAATACTATTATAATTTGGCGCCTTAAATAAATGCATATGTTAGTTAATAACTATAGCCTATGTTAAAACTATTTTACCGTTCTTTTACTTTGTACGTAGACTGAAAAACTTAGGTGAAGGGAGACAAGCAAGATATCGACATGGTCGGGGAAACTCCCAGCTGCGAGCCCCAGGACAAAGGTCAGCAGATGGCCCGGGGAGAAAAGTCAAGTGGATGTCTGGAATTTGGTTTTTTTTGTTCTGCAAGTCCCGGGACAGCCCGCCATGTGGCGTCCTTTTTTTTTTTTTCTCTGAGTTAGTTGGAATCAGCGGACCAAGCGAGGCAGACGCGTCTTGGAGTATCCCACGAGCAGCGTCTCGTGGACGGAGAGAACGTCTTGGACGGAGAGAACGTCTTGGAGTATCCCACGAGCAGCGTCTCGTGGACGGAAAGAACGTCTTGGACGGAAAGAACGTCTTGGACATCGCACAACGCGCGACAAAGTGGAAACCAAGTGGACATCGCACAACGCGCGACAAAGTGGAAACCAAGTCAAACCAGCGACGGCGTTGCCACCCGAGGTACTGTACAACGCTCGACACCCCCCCTGCCATTTATTTTTGTCTTCCTTCCCTAAGACTACTTTAATTTTACTTTAATTTTTTGCTTAACCTTTTTTTATCTTGTTTTTATGCATAATTCTTTACATATATAAGTATAATAGTTTTTAGCCCTGTTTTAATCTTTAAATAAACCATAATTCTTTATATATAAGTGTAATAGTTTTAGCCCTTTTTGTTTTAATTTTTAAATAAAATCTTTTGTTATACTGTGTTTTATGTGCATTTATTTCCCCCATTGTTTTTCCTTTCAATCGATCACCCTTTTTTTTGTTTTTTAAACGAACACGAACATTTTGGTGAGCCGGACGTGATCGATTTAAAGGAAATATGGAGGAAATGGATGCAATTAAAAAGCGCAGAAAAGCCATAAGAGGTACTTTCACTAGAATTATTAATGAAATAAATGGGGAATTTGAAAAGTCTCAAATTGATAGGAATGATATTTATTCTAAGTTTAATAGACTAGAGTCTTATTACACGAAACTTGTAGATCTAAACGAAAAATATCAGGCTTTATTGGTAGTGAAAGAAGGGATTACAGAGGAAAGTATTGATAGGGAATGGCAAGAATGCGATAAATATGAAGTGGAAAAGTTTGATATTCAACAGAAAGTCAGTGTACTACGGAATCCCGATAAAGAAGAAACAATCCCGATTGCTAGCGAGGACACTGTAATAAATGTGAAATTACCAGAGTTAGCCCTAAAAAGCTATGACGGCTCTCTGGAAGGTTGGTTGCCTTGGTGGGCGCAGTTTTCGAAAATTCACGAAAATAAGAATTTATCCGATAGCGACCGGTTTTTATATTTGTGTCAAGCAATTGTACCAAATTCAGAAGCCTATCGTGTTGTAGCAAGCTATCCCGTTACAGGCGCCAACTATGCTTTGGCAGTACAAGCCCTACAGGAGCGATTCGGTGACCCGAATATACTGACAGAACTATATGTCAGACGTCTATTGAATTCGGTTATATCTAATGTAAAGAAAGAAAATAGAAATTTAAGCAGTCTGTACGACGAACTGAGCAGTCACCTCCGGTCATTAGAGACATTGGGCATTGATCCCCAGTTGTCGGGTATTTTTTTATACCCTCTTGTCGAGTCTTCATTACCTTCGGATATTTTGAAAATATGGCACAGGCATCCTTCTTCGGGTTATGGTCTGGAGTTAGCAAAACGGGAAGAGTCAGATAAAGGGGTTGGAGGAGCTCAAGAAAGGCTAAAGTTATTATTGGACTTTCTAAAAGCCGAAGTAAGGAGTGCTCAACGGCTGAAATTTGTGGAAAAAGGCTTTAAGCAGGAGGAACCCTATAAAAGGTCTTACAATGATGGGACCAGGACAAGGAACAATTTCAGACCCGCCACTGTGTCTAGTCTGTTCGGAGGGCGAACTAATATAAAATGCTTCTTTTGTGAAAGAACAAATCATGCGAGTCATCAATGCCGCTCCATAATGAAAATGTCTCCGGGAGAGAGAAATGATAAAATACGTAGTGCCCATCTATGTTTCAAATGCTTAAGAAAGGGACACATACAGAGTCAGTGCCGAGAACAATTGGAGTGCAAAAACTGTGGGAGAAACCACTTGGAAGTTTTATGTGAAGGAAATTCTTCTAACCGGCTAACGAAACCAGGAAGAGAAAATCTAAAGGAAAATGCACCTGAACCCATTGCATCGCTTTCTAGTCAAGCCTGCACAGGTCAGGTCTTGCTGATGACCACGGTAGCACTGTTAAGAGGCCCAAATGCCTCTAGAAGGGTTAGAATTCTCCTCGACAGTGGAAGTCAGTTTTCGTATATCAAACAGTCGTTAGTCTGGAGTATAGGAATAGAAAGAAAAGGCGAAATAACTATAGCCAAAAGTCTTTTTGGAGGTAATAAGATTGGTGAAGAAAAGCACGGTAAATTTATGTTAGAATTGGAGAATTTAGGTAATAAAAGAGATGTGATCCATATTGAGGCGCTGGATCAACGTAAAATTTGCGACGCCATACCACCTTTGCCAAGAGGAGACTGGTTAGAAAAATTGAAGATTAAGGGCATAATATTGTCTCAGGACAATTTTAAAGGACAAGAGATTGACATATTGATTGGTGCTAACTATCTAGGTATGATTTTGACAGGAAAAATAGTTCAAGTTGAAGCAGATTTAACTGCGGTGGAAACGAAATTAGGTTGGACACTAATGGGCAATTCGCCAATTAGTGATAGCAATGACAATGTGCAGCAGACTTTGAATCTGCTAACAACGCGATGCGATTTAAAGGATTTGTGGGATCTAGAAGTACTAGGCATTAGGGATCCTGTTGAAACTTGCTCCAAAGAGACCAGATATCAGGAAATAAAAGAAAAGTTTATAACAAAAATTCAAAGACAAAGTGATCAGAGATATTCTGTAGGTCTACCTTGGAAGGTAGAAAAGGAGTCAATCCCCAGCAATCTTGACATAGCGATAAAAAGGTTAGATATAAGCACTAAGAAAATGACCTCACAGAATAAGTTGACCGAATATAGTCAGATCTTTAGAGACTGGCTGACTGAAGGACTCATTGAAAGAGTCGAGGAAAATCCTCTCGAGAGAAGAGGCTATTATTTACCTCACCGCCCTGTGTACAAGATGGAATCTAAAACGACGCCCATACGTCCGGTTTTCGATGCTTCTTGTCTAGGCCATAATGGACTATCTTTGAATCAATGTTTAGAAAAGGGACCGAATTTATTGGAAAGAATCCCTGAAATGATGATAAGATTTCGGGAAAATAAATTTGGAGTCACGGCAGATATAAGAAAAGCATTCCAGATGGTGGCGATTGAAGAATCTGAACGGAACTATCTTAGATTCCTTTGGTGGGAAAAGGAGAGCGATAGAGACCTAATAGCTTACAGGCATAAGAGACTTGTATTTGGCTTAAACTGTAGTCCTTTTGTGCTGAACGCCGTAATAGAATACCATCTTCAATCAATAAGAGGCCCACTTGTTCAATGGGCAAAGATTTTAGCTCAATCCTTCTACATGGACAATTGTATTACCTCGCTGGAAACAAAGCAGGAACTGCAGGAATTTCAAAAGGCCGCAATTGAAATTATGGACAGGGCTAAAATGGACTTACGAGAGTGGGAATATTCTCTGGAGGAAAACCCTGAAAAGGGGACTTGTACAAAAATATTGGGTGTTGTTTGGAATAAAATGGAAGATTCATTAAAATGCGAACTCCCTGACAATTTGAGTATTCAACCCAAATTAACGAAAAGGCTGGTACTGTCCATGGTTCAGCGGATATTTGATCCACTTGGATTTTGCGCTCCAGTATTCTTACCACCAAAGTTGTTACTGCAGCGATCATGGGGACTGAAACTAGGTTGGGATACACCACTACCCGAAAGTATGGCCCAGGAATTTCGAACCTGGTTGGATCAAATAAGATTAATAGAGTTAATAAAGATACCGAGATATATGTGGAATGATCTCATTTTCCCTACAGAAGTTCATATCTTTTGTGACGCTAGTCAAATAGGCTATGGAGCTGTAGCCTATTTAAGGAGCGAAACGGGACGAGAAAATACTCTAACTTTGATTTGGAGCAAAGTCAGATTAGCTCCTATGAAGAGTATTACGATCCCTCGCTTGGAATTAATGGCCATGGTACTAGGAGCTAGACTAGCCAATGCAATCCAAGCTGCCTTGAAGAGAAAATGTGAAACAACTCTTTGGTCTGACTCTACTACCGCGCTAAGTTGGATAAAGAAAGAAATTGAGTGGAGAGTTTTCGTGAGAAACCGAGTCAGAGAAATACAGGCCACTACCAATTTGAACGATTGGAGGTTCGTTCCTAGTCAGTTGAACCCGGCCGATCTTCTGTCTCGAGGTTGCCCTCCAAGCCAGTTTGTGCAAAGCAGATGGTGGGAGGGCCCCGAATGGTTGAAAAAACCTAAAGAATTCTGGCCCAATTCAGAGTTCTCGATAGATCCAAAAGAAATAAATGTTGAAGAAAACATTATGAAAACCAACATTAATTTGAATATCGATTATAAAGACTGGTTACTGACAAGGAGGTCTAATTACTCTCTCAACATCAGGGTAATGTCCTATGTTTTAAGATTTTTAGGAAATAGGCCCAATACTGAATCCAGGGACTCTAGAAGTAGATATGGTAGGGTAATCAGAAAGCCTGCAAGGTATGACTCGAAGGACTAGTGAAAGTACCTGTAGAAAAAAAAAAGGTGATATGTGTATTCTTTTATGTGTATTCTTTTATGTAATGTAATAGGCATATCTACTCTTGTGTGTATTGTGTATATATATGCTCTTTTGTCTTATACTTAATTTTGACTTCTTTCAGAGCAAAATTTTGTGGGAGAATGTTAAAACTATTTTACCGTTCTTTTACTTTGTACGTAGACTGAAAAACTTAGGTGAAGGGAGACAAGCAAGATATCGACATGGTCGGGGAAACTCCCAGCTGCGAGCCCCAGGACAAAGGTCAGCAGATGGCCCGGGGAGAAAAGTCAAGTGGATGTCTGGAATTTGGTTTTTTTGTTCTGCAAGTCCCGGGACAGCCCGCCATGTGGCGTCCTTTTTTTTTTTTTCTCTGAGTTAGTTGGAATCAGCGGACCAAGCGAGGCAGACGCGTCTTGGAGTATCCCACGAGCAGCGTCTCGTGGACGGAGAGAACGTCTTGGACGGAGAGAACGTCTTGGAGTATCCAACGAGCAGCGTCTCGTGGACGGAAAGAACGTCTTGGACGGAAAGAACGTCTTGGACATCGCACAACGCGCGACAAAGTGGAAACCAAGTGGACATCGCACAACGCGCGACAAAGTGGAAACCAAGTCAAACCAGCGACGGCGTTGCCACCCGAGGTACTGTACAACGCTCGACACCCCCCCTGCCATTTATTTTTGTCTTCCTTCCCTAAGACTACTTTAATTTTACTTTAATTTTTTGCTTAACCTTTTTTTATCTTGTTTTTATGCATAATTCTTTACATATATAAGTATAATAGTTTTTAGCCCTGTTTTAATCTTTAAATAAACCATAATTCTTTATATATAAGTGTAATAGTTTTAGCCCTTTTTGTTTTAATTTTTAAATAAAATCTTTTGTTATACTGTGTTTTATGTGCATTTATTTCCCCCATTGTTTTTCCTTTCAATCGATCACCCTTTTTTTTGTTTTTTAAACGAACACGAACAGCCTATGTGCTTTATCTGTCTATGTACTGTTGGCTTCCGTAGGCGTCTCTTACTGGGAAAAAGAAAGAGAGGATTCCATTTGGTTATTAACTAATATATGCATTTATTTAAGGAGCGACCCGCTCCAACACAATAGTTACAAAAATGGGGGGGGGGGGGGCAAAGGTGGCGTGATCGTAGCCGACCAATAGGAGGGCGCCATTCAAAAAAAAAAGCAAACCGTGACAGAGGCGACGAAGAATGACGCTCGTAACTGTATATAGAATAATACAAATTGTGCTTTATCAGATCTTCACTTCTCTCTTTAATTATCTTTCAAAACCCACTGGTAGGGCCTACCATTGAGTAACAAACCTTTCAGAATGTTTTACCTTTCCAGTACTTATAGACAAATTCATCTTTTCTAGAAATTAAACGAAATCTCACAGAAGCACGTACTAATGTTTCTTTAACTTTAGGATACAGATTCGCACTATGTGCAAAGAGAGATAACAGTAAAAGAAAAAAAAAAAAAGAATATTACAAATTTGCTTTGAAGTGGATTTCCAATTGGTTTTAGAAGCTTCCTGAGAAATAGGTATTTAAGGCCAAATTTATGTAAATATGCTTTTCAAGTGAAAAAAAAGAGACAAAAATATAAAAAGATCAGGTGATGTATTTATAAATAAAAAAGGCATATCCTGACCATCACATGAGCATTTTCAATGGCAGAGCACCATCATGTGAGTGGTCAGTATATGCCTTTTTTGTTTTTAATATATTCAGTAAAACCTCCCTGTAAAGGACAACACCTAATTGCAGAGCCAAAGTGTCCTTTAGGGAGATGTGTCTTCTTTACCGGAGAGTTGTTAAATAGTAAAAATAGTAATTTTGACAATGAAAACTGTCCTTTATAGAAAGGTATCCTCTAGCGATTGTGTCCTCTCATAAAGGTTCTACTGTATATAGGCAATTTAAATTAATGAATTCCTCCCCAAGACCTGTTAACTGCTTCAATGTGGCGGGGGGGGGGGGGTGACCCTGGACAGGTGAAGTATGTCTGGAGAACTCCTGGTACCCAAGACATGAAGGCTGTCTAACTATGTCCAGCTAAATGTTAACAGTCGTATTCCTACCTACATCAGATGTCCCATCAACAGGCATCTAAATACTCCAATGAATTCTGCTCCTCTCTCTAATGCTGTCCCATCCGTCACGCAGAACAAAAAGGGATGCATTCAGGACTTAGGCAGATGGTCCTATTTGAAAAGTAAGATACAGTCTCTATATTTCCAGCGCAAACACAAATTTATGATTTGCATAGTTATGTTAAAGATATTGACTCATCCATTGATGAGCTCTACTCTTCCCCGGCAGACACCATCAAAAATCTCAAGCTTTACAAGCATGATACCTAAGTGTGATTGAGTGGAGATAAGAAACAAGAAGAAGAAGAAGATGTTAAAGATAGAGGCGAGGAAAGAGACTAACCAAGAACTGGGCGATGGACTTGATCAAGATGACTCTATCCTGTTCTGTGTCAATCTCAGAGGGAAGTTCCACCGACGGATCGTACCTGTGTATCAACAGGGAATAGAACATCAGCTTCATAGAGATTCTACTCTCACCTCTTCACCAGCCAGAGGAGAATTTCTGACACTAGCGGGAAGTTAGGACTTCGGAAATTTTCAATGGAAATCAGTCTGGGGTATCCTAGAGCTCTCAGGGTCTCCGTAAAATCTGTACATACACATCATTCTTTAGTCTTTTTAATTGCTGTGAAATTATTTCAATGGTAGATGGTAGAAAATACCTTTAATTGTTTAGGTCTCTGATTGTAAATTAGCTGAAAAATTTTTTATATAGGAATAGGGAGATTTCTTGCAGTGTTTATTTTATAGTTCTCCATACCAAGAACTTCCATATAAATCTGACATCTCCCAACACACACTCCCTTATTGTTTAACAAAAAAAAGGAAACCTAATTTGAAACTAACCTAAACTATTTTCCTGAAATTCCAAAATGTATTATAATAAATGTATTTATTGTAAAAAATGGCTAGAATGTGCAGCTAATCGTCTTTGCTTTATGTTAAATTATTTATAAATATTTTCAAAACAAAAAAAATCCTTAAAAGTCAATAATATATTCCAAAATGGATTTTAATTAATGTTTTATACATACTTCTTAGTTCTCGGTATGACATTATCTTAAAAGCAGAGGGGAAAGAGAAAATAGAAAATTTTAAAATAACAAGATTTGTTTGTACACATTAGATTGAGATAGTAGCTCTTATTTAGATATGAGAGTTCAAAAATACTATGAATAATTTTATAAATAAATGGTGTGAAATATCTCTAGAATAATTAGACTCTTAATTTATTAAAGCAAATCAAGAATATTGTATGCCTTATTATTATTATAAAAATTCGTGATCCATATATATTTATATAAATCACATAAACCTTAAAATAAAATGTATCACTAATATATGTTGCATAATTTTAGCAGAAGCATCATAGTATAAAATTTTGGGGACAAGTCTTTTAAAATTTTTACAATCAAAAATCTATAAGCCATTTTTTAAAGTACAAAAGTCTATTTTGAAGGGAGTGTAAGAAGCAGAAAAGGTTTTTAATTTAAATTATGAGATTTTAAAATATTTTTAATTTGATCTTCAAAAAAAAAAAGTTATATATATATATATAATACTTATAATTTAAAGATAGAATTTGTTCTAAGGTTTGGTTAATATTTTGCCACCGAATATTTTCTTTAATCAATAAAAAAAATAAAAATACACTTTTACCAATAATATCTGAAAATAAACAAAGTCTAATAATTCGAGGGTTAGGTTTCCGGTTAAATTTGTGAAGACAAAACATAAAGGGGTTCTATTTCAATTATATTTTTCTATCAAATAAATAAAAATAGCTAGGTAAGTAACTTATATCATTACCAGTATAAACCTAGACAACCATTTTATTTTGTCATTTATATATTAATGTTAAAAGTATATACATATATATAGGAACATCATATTAAGTTTTAAATAGGAAAATATTTCAAAATTAAATTCATATTTTTTATAACCTTAATTAAGGATTTCAAAAAGAAAAAGTTATAAACAATATATGGTAATAAATTTCAGATTTTTTAGGAATTTTTAATACCATTTTTTATCACTAAAACCATTAACAAATATGCAATATTAAATTATTTTTTGATCTTCTAAAATGGCTGTTAAAATTCTAATGACATTACTTTTACAAAGTTTTTTTTACCATACAAAATTTATATGAGTTTATGGTATTTAATTAAAAATAACCATCACAATGGAATGGATTGAATTTAGTATAGTTCTATATCATTATCCACAAATTGTATTCTATACTTATATATATATATATATTTTTTTTTATTTTTAACATGAAAAGCATCTTTACGCAAATTTGGCCTTGTATACCCATTTCTTTCTATCTCAGGAAGCCTCTGGGACCAAATTTTTGGTCATAGAGGTACAGTCTGCACCATGCTGACGAAGGCCAACAGCCCCTAAAGCATACATGGTTGATTTCCTTGATTTATCAAGAAATTTGGGTTGGCCAAATATCTTTGGAACAAGCTAGATCAACATTTAGTTGATTTTTGTTCCACTAGATGGCACTCTGCTATCTAGAATGCTCATGTGAGCTGTCAGGAAATACCAATTTTGTTTTTTATATATATATATCCTGTTGATAATATTGACAATTGAAATAAATGTTTGATTCAAAATTCTCTAATTATTTGTTGAATATATATAAACTAGCCGAATGACCCGGGCAACGCCCGTGTTTTACCCGATTGAATGTTTTGATTCAAATACTATTTGTTACAATTATAAATTGGCGCCTTAAATAAATGCATATTTTAGTTAAAAACTATAGCCTATGTGCTTTATCTGTCTATGTACTGTTGGCTTCCCGTAGGCATCTCTTACTGGGAAAAAGAAAGAGAGGATTCCATTTGGTTAATAACTAATATATGCATTTATTTAAGGAGCGACCCGCTCCAACACAATACAGTAAAACCCCTCTATAGTGAACCCCAAAGGGACAGAGGTTTTGATTCACTATAGCCACGGTTTGGCTATTTTTTTTTTTACTTTTCAAAATTTTAGGCCATATAATTAAAAAACAGCCATACACACAAGAAGAGGCTGCCTCTTAATAGTGGTCACTTTATTTTAATTCCCTTAATTGACAAATTCCTTATATTAATACTAAATAATAATAGAAATCATTAGATGATAGGTTCTTCTTATCATTAACATACATGTACCTCTATGTCTAATTTAAAAATCAAGACAAATCCTAGGCAAAGTTTTATTAAATATATATTCAAAGATATGAAATGATTTTAAAACATCATTATCACATTATATAATACAATTTTTACTTGAAAAAATGGCTCTAATACTTTGTTGTTTCAAAGCATTCTTCCAAGCATTGCACCATTCAAATAAAGTTAGTGTTTTTCTTCCATTTCATGTTTCCCCATATTCTTCTAGATCTAGATTTCGTTTTTTTTTTTTAAACCTGTCATGCAAAACATTGCTGACTTTAAAATCACCATAGTTAATGCCATAAAAATATTTTTTGTTTCATCACGGGACCGTTTATTTGGACTTTTTTTTTTTTTTTGCCTTAAAACGTACGATCGCGATCGCGGCAAAAGTTGAGGTTGATTCCTCTTTATAACAATTTTTAATAACTTTATATTTTATCTTTTATAATAGAAAAGTTATATTCTCTTATTTTAATATGTTCTTAACATTTTGCCTATGTTGTTTCACTTTGAAAAGTTCTGAAAATGGCCTTTTTTTTATTTAAGAAATAACGCTTTTGTTTTTAAAATGCCTTTGTTTTCTTCATTTTGGAAGCCATTTGCATTTTTTATATTTCAAATTTAATGGATGCAAAGATATTCTATTTAATAAAAAGTATAATGTGTAAAAATTTATACAACATACAGAAAAAATAAAGTGCAAAAATCAAACAAACAATGCCGCTAAATTTATTGTTTTGAAATCGCGATCCGCGAGTTGAAACATGCTTAAAATTTTGTTTTTTAATTTTTTTTTAAATTACAATTCTAAGTTCGTTATAAGCATAGTATTTTTAATAGATTTTATCATTTTGGGACCCGAAATAGGTTCGTTATAGGGGTAGTTTGTTATTCTAAAAATCGCAAAGTTCGTTATAACGATGGTATTTTCAATGGAATGGAATTGGGAATCGGCGTGGGTTCGTTATAAGGGAAGGTTCGTTATATCCAGGGTTCGTATTAGCGGGGTTTTACTGTAGTTACAGAAATGGGGGGGGGGGGGGGCAAAGGTGGCGTGATCGTAGCCGACCAATAGGAGGGCACCATTCCAAAAAAAAAGCAAACCGTGACAGAGGCCACGCATGACGCTCGTAACTGTATATAGAATAATGCATATGAACAGAAGTTCTGTCAATTGACTGTGGCATATGGTTTAGGACCTTTCTTGTCTGTTGGCCTTATAACTTGAAGCCTTGTTAGTGCTGTGGCTTGAAGCCCAATCTATTAGCCCTATCTATTGGCATCTGTTGTGGCTTGAAGTCATGTCTCTTGGATCTATGTTATCCTTTGTAGCTTGAGCTTTGTTGGTTAGTTTTGTGACTTGCTCTATTTATTGGGCATTGTGGTATCCTTTGTGACTTGGAGCCCTATTTATTGGGCATTGTGGCTTGTGACTTGAATCTCTATCGTGGCTTCCCTTGTGACTTGAAGCCTTGTCTGTTGGCACTGTGACTTCTCTTGTAACTTGAAGCCTTGTCTGTGGATAGGTGGCATCCCTTGTGACTTGAAGCCTTGTCTGTGGATAGGTGTAATCCCTTGTGACTTGAAGCCTTGTCTGTTGGCAGTGACTTGAAGCCTTGTCTGTGGATAGGTGTAATCCCTTGTGACTTGAAGCCTTGTCTGTTGGCAGTGACTTGAAGCCTTGTCTGTGGATAGGTGTAATCCCTTGTGACTTGAAGCCTTGTCTGTTGGCACTGTGACTTGAAGCCTTGTCTGTGGATAGGTGTAATCCCTTGTGACTTGAAGCCTTGTCTGTTGGCACTGTGACTTCCCTTGTGATTTGAAGCCTTGTCTGTTGGCATTGTGGAACCCTTTGTGACTTGAAGCCTTGTCTGTTGGCATTGTGGAATCCTTTGATGTGTTGTAAACCAAGGTTATCCCAGATGGCCACCCTGGATGACAAGCTGCTGGGGGAGAAGCTCCACTACTACTGCAGCAGCAGTGAGGATGAGGAGGAGGACAGCGAGGGAGCGGCCACCCCGAGTATGACCGCTCCCGTGGCTCGCACACCCACCTGGGATGGCTCCTCTGTCAACACTGGACCTAAGGGAGTCCTCAAGGACTACCAGGCCTTCCAAAGGATGGAGCAGGAGAGGCAGAAAGCCCGTGATGCCGCCACTCTTGAGATGGTGAGCATTGGCCACCTTAGCTGCACACTGACACCATACTGACTATCCGTGATGCTCAGGTGAAGAAGATGTCCCTGACCTGCAAGTCCCTGAGGGAGGAGGAGAAGGAGGCTGAGGTACCTGACTCCGCAGAGAACGACCCTTTCTTCCGCCAGTACCTGCAGCAGAGAATGCAGGAGATGTACAAGAAGGCTAAGCAGTCCCCCAAGTTCGGGAAGCTGGAGAAACTGGTCAGCGGGGATGAATTCCTGAAGGCTGTGGATGGCGGAGACATGACTGTGATCGTGCACGTATGGGCCGATGGAGCGGAAGGCTGCGCTGCCATGGATGGCTGCCTTAGTCTCCTTGCGCCGCGCTACCCACAGATTCGGTTCTGCTCCCTAGAAGCTTCCATTGCTGGCATGAGCCAGCGATTTGAGACCAGAGGCGTGCCAGCTCTCTTAGCCTACCGCAATGGCAACCTTGTTGGCAACTTTGTCCGCCTAACCAATAATCTTGGCGAAGACTTCTTTGCCGATGATTTGGAAACCTTCCTTCTGGAGCACGGACTTCTTCCTGACAAGTCCCTGGTGCCAGCGCTCATCAATCCGGATGATGATAGCGGAGAGGACTAGGTTGCCAAATTTGCATAAGCTGCTTTCAATTCTGGTCTCTCTCTTTCATCTCTTCCTGGAACCACTTTGCTCTCTCTACCATATGTAAATAGACCTTTTCTGGCCCGCAGAGTGAGTTTAAAACTCTTATTGTCATGTGTGTTCTGTCATATATATATATGCCTGAAAATATTTATACAAGTTTTTTTTTTTTTATGATATACCGATGAAGATATTTGATATTATATACATGTCTGTATTCTTCTAATTTTATTACTATTATTATTTCTTTAAATGGACCATACTATGTGTCATTCTTGTTCAAAGTAAACATTCAGGAATGCCTTTTGCATAATTTGCAATATTTGCATATTGTGTATTGCATAGTTCCGATTTTTTTTTTTTTTGGACCTTTCTTATTATGGATATAGAGGATCTTCTTATAAATGATTTCCTATTGGTTACTCTTAATTAGCTATTGTTTGTAAACACAACGCAGCAATGAACAAGTTTTTTTTTTTTTCTCAATCTATTTCTCTCTTGACATTTATTATATATTTTTTTAATGTTAAAAGAGACAAGATATTAATACATAAAAAAAAATGAACATTTTTTAACCCCATTATATTTCTCCCTCTGTCCTAATAGTTAGAATTGTTAGCCGTAAGTTAACTATTATTTGTTTTCTGATATGAAAGGTGTGTGTGCTTTTTTTCAAACGTTGATCTCCTTCAGGTCAATTCCTGAAGATTGTGGTTTTTTTAAGACAGTTGAGTATCTTCTTTCTGTTCCTTATACAGAGTGCTCTTGCCTATTCCTATACATTTCAGTTTTTATGCTGAGAAGTGGTTTCTTAAGCTCTATGAATTTTGTGCATTTAGGGGAATGTGTTTTTTTCTTTTCTTTTTCTTTCCCCCTTCTTTATAGATCATTGGACACAGTTGACTTGATTTCAATCTAGATATAATTGGATGGATTATTTTCATTCAATTTAGTGTTTGAAGGTTTTATTGGGGTTTCTCTAGTTCTCTCTCTCTCTCTCATATAAGAAGTGAATGAGAGAAATCCTTTCTTATTTTTTGTTATTGTTATTTGCAGTTTTAGTTGATGGATGTGCGATCTTTTGGTGGGTATCAGATTCTATTGTATTATGTCGTCTGAGGTAAAAAAAAAAGGTATTTTTTTATATGCTAGTGGAAGTGTCAAATTAAGATGTGGTCTTTCTTTTTTTTTTTTGCTATTTCTTATTTTTATATTTTTTTTCAGTGCAAGAATTCATATACATATTTCTATGCATACAAAATGCCACTCACACTCGCACTTTTTTTAATGCAAAAATAATAAATTTTTACAAATCTACTCACAGATTTTTTTTTTTTTTCAGATCTGCTTCCTTGCCTCAAATTCCAACATTCAAAATGAAAATGTTGTATTTAATTGCTTAATTTTCTTTTACCTGAACTTCACTCTGAATATTTTCATTTGTTATTTTGTTTTCTATATGCATATATACACGCATGTGCAAATACATCCATTGTTATGGATGTCATCTTTAATTTTTTTTTTTTTTACTATTATTTTATATTTGTTGTTTGTAACACAGTGCAATTTTCATATAATGCTTGTTTTTATATTATTGTTGTTGATTTCTTGTCTCTTTTTTTTTTTTCTAATCTTCAACTCTGTGATATAAGACTCTTCTAAGATGATAAGGTACAATTTGGATTATAGATTATAAACACAAGGTAATAAGACTAAATAAATAAATAGTGTGTTTATTTGGATTTGGTCTTATTACCTTATGTTTGACTCTTCTAAAAGTTAAGATGCAGTCATGTTAAGAAGTACTATAGAGCTCTTTTTTTGTTTGTTTGTTTCTTTTATACTTAACGAAAGTTCTCAAGCATTTAGTAGAAGCAATAAAAAAAACACTAATATGTAAAATAGATAATACAGTAGAACCTCCATGAGAAGACACTCCTGCTAGAGGACGCCTCTCTGCAAAGGACAGTTTTCCATTGTCAAAATGACCATTTTTTTACTAATTAGCAACTCTCTGGTAAAAGGACACCTCTTTCTAAAGGACACTTTGGTTCTGTAACTATGTGTTGTCCTTTACAGAGAGGTTCTACTGTAGCAACTCTCTGGTAAGAGGACACCTCTCTCCCTAAAGGACAATTTGGTTCTGTAACTAAGTGTTGTCCTTTACAGAGAGGTTCTACTGTAGCAACTCTCTGGTAAGAGGACACCTCTCTCCCTAAAGGACAATTTGGTTCTGTAACTAAGTGTTGTCCTTTACAGAGAGGTTCTACTGTAGCAACTCTCTAGTAAGAGGACACCTCTCTCTAAAGGACACTTTGGTTCTGTAACTAGGTGTTGTCCTTTACAGAGAAATTCTACTGGATTCTAATTATGATGCCTCATTGTGAATTGTAAAAAATCAGTCCCCATTGTCAGTAATCTAAGTATTGGTAACTTTCAAGTTTTTGAGTACAAATTATCTAACTAACAAGTCTCCCTTTTGATTTTTCCCCATAGAAACAAAATGTGTCAATAATATTTTTTTTTTCCCTTCTTTTTCAAGATTTCTAATTTTTGCTTATTACTTCAGTAGAATAACCTCTCTGTAACGAACAACACCTAATTGCAGAGGCAAAGTGTCCTTTAGAGAAAGGTATCCTCTTACTGGAGAGTTGCTAAAAAATAATAATAGTATTTTTGACGAAGAAAACTGCCCTTTTTTTAGAGGTGTTCTCTAATGGAGGTTCTACACTGTAATGGATACAATTTTAGACCTGAAAAATGATAAAGCACAATTTGGATTATTAATATATATAGTCACGACCGTCTTTCCTCATTCCTCATCGGCCGGCCGCATCTGTCACAGATGCGCGCGCATCATCATTATGATCATTATCTAATGATAATTATTATTAATATTAATATAGTCACGACCGTCTTTTCTCATTCCTCATCGGCCGGCCGCCTCTGTCACGGATGCGCGCGCACAGGGAGGTCACGTGCTCGCCGGCTCCCTCGAGCCGGATTTGAACCAGCGACCTAAGGATCACCGTTGTAACATCTACAGTCGGGTAAAACACGGGCGTTGCCCGGGTCATTCGGCTAGTAGATATTAGAACTACAAGATTTAATAAGACCAAATCTAAATAAATAGTTTGTGACGTTTTAGGTAACAATGCTACACCGCATGTCTAAACATGTAAAAAGCAGTACGACAATTTTTTTTTTTTTATTTCTTCAATGTGTGTGCGTGCTCTTTTTTTTTTTTTTTTTTTTTTTGTTATGCAAATATACCTTTTTAATAAATGTTGATCGTCGGGAAGGTATTTGATATATTTACAAATGGCCTGTGTAAAACAAAATCATCCTCCTTCTCTCTATATATATATGAGAAATATATGGCCAAACTATTCAAGATGATATATTAGATTTTTTTTAAAGACTTCTTGTTCAATCTTCCCCTCTAATTTACCCATAGATGGTCATGATGTTTAAGACAATTTGAAGCAACCATAAGCCCCCTATCCAACCATGATTATCATGGTCTTTACCGTAATATATTGAGATAAGTAAAAAACTCTAACAATAAAAAAGGGTGTACAAAATACTCTTTGAAGTAACCATAAGCCCCCTATCCAGCCATGATTATCATGGTCTTTACCGTAATATATTGAGATAAGTAAAAAATCTAACAATAAAAAAGGGTGTAAAAAATACTCTTTATACTACATTAATACATATATAATATTTAAATTTTGGATGGATGATATTCATATATCAAAAGTGGCAATTTTGTAGAATGTCAAGAAAACGAAGCCTATACTGATGAAGGCCAAATCCTGAAAACCATGGTACAGTTGAACTACCTCCCTGTAAAGGACACCTAATTGCAGAGCCAAAGTGTCCTTTTAGGGAAAGATGTCCTCTTACCGGAGAGTTGCTAAATAATAAAAATGATAATTTTGAAAATGAAAACTGTCCTTTTTAGATAGGTGTCCTCTAACACAGGTGTCCTCTCATGGAGGTTGTTCTACTGTATACAGGTTAGCTTTTTTTTTTTGTCTGAATTTGCCCCATAAAACTGGTATTTTGGCTTATCATTCATTATCACCAACTTTACATTTTGTAATAGGGTAATTACCCTAAATGCATTATTATAATTCATTTTTAAAAGTTGACACTTTTGGTAAATATATACATTAGAACCTCCCTGTAAAGAACACCTAGTTGCAGAGCCAAAGTGTCCTTTAGGGAGAGGTGTCCTCTTGCTGGAGAGTTACTACCTTGTAAAAATATGGTAATTTTGCAAATGAAAACTGTTCTTTGTAGAGAGGTGTCCGCTAAAGGGAGGTTCTATTGTATATATAAATGAATTAATAGAGAAAACATGGGGATAAAAGTTTTGAAAGAATCTAAGTGAAAAAAACAATTTTAAGTTATCTCAAAAATTATTCTATAAATGAAATATTCTTTGGTTAATTGAATACATCTCTATGTATTGTTTCACTGTGATGACTCATCCATTGATGAGCTCTACTCATCCCCAGTAGACACCATCAACAAGCTTGATACTCTTTTCTTCTTTCTTATCCCCACACTGGGTGAAGTAGAATGTGTCTGCCTTTGTCATTAAGACTGGGAGCACTACTCAGTGGCAAGCCGACTTAGCTCCAAAAGAAATGGCCGCTGCTTGATATCCTGATATGATTGAGTGAAGATAAGAAAGAAGATAATTTTATTTATATAACTAAATAACATTCAGAGAGCTAATCCCTCCCCTCTTCTTGCTTTCTTCAGAATAGATATCGATAATCCGCACATTTAAAAAAAAAAAAATTGATGAAATTTCTCACTTCATTTTTTCCTCCCTCTTTTATAGCTTGTATATATTTACATATGTTATGTATGTATATATGTATGTGTGTGTGCATGTCACAATATTCTACGCTGTTTGTTGTTGTTGCCTTTGTCCATCTTTTTTGCATGTACGTATTTTTCTACATATAAACCAATTTTTTACTACATATATATATCTATATACAACTTTGAACTGCTTCCTCTTACACTTACATGGAAGAAAATATTTGAGTGGTTTTTTTTTTCATTCGTATCTCTGCCAAATAAAATGGAATTTTTTTTTCCTGTTGTGTTTTTCTCTTTTAATTATTTTTTTTTTTTTTAGATAAAAAAAAAATATATTTTTTTTTTATTATAATACAATCATAAACAAATCTTAAGAAAGTTGTACCTTTTAGCATGTATATCAGGATTCAGACAATGTAAAACAATTCAAACAATACAGTGACCTTTATTGAAGACACAAGATAACCAAATTTGAATAAACACAAGGTAATAAGACCAAATAAATAAATAGTGTGGGACGTTTCGGTAACAGCGTTGAGAAATTTTACCTGGACAAAACCATGCTGTGGTAAAATTTCTCATTCAGTACTTTTGTCTGAAGATGGTAACAACGCTATTACCGAAATGACACACACTATTTATTTATTTGGATTTGGTCTTATTACCTTGTGTTTATAATCTACTAGCCGAATGACCCGGGCAACGTCCGTGTTTTACCCGATTGAATGTTTTGATTCAAATACTATTTGTTACAATTATAAATTGGCGCCTTAAATAAATGCATATATTAGTTAATAACTATAGCCTATGTGCTTTATCTGTCTATGTACTGTTGGCTTCCGTAGACGTCTCTTACTGGGAAAAAGAAAGAGAGAATTCCATTTGGTTATTAACTAATATATGCATTTATTTAAGGAGCAACCAGCTCCAACACAATAGTTACAAAAACCAAAGAGCGAGTGGGAGGGGCAAAGTCAAAAACAAAGTGTCTCGCGTAGTGGCGGCGCCATCGTAGCCACGTGATCGTAGCCAACCAATAGGAGAGCGCCATTCCAAAGAAAAGCAAACGGTGACAGAGATGACGCATGACGCTCGTAACTGTATATAGAATAATTTAAATTTGAAGTTTGAATAAAATTGCCTCTGTCTATTTAAAAAAAAAACTGATGCGACTAATGATATCAAAGACTTTCCACTTCCTTAAGTTTTTGTCCAATATCTACAAGGTAATAAGATTTATAATTGAAGTAACTTGTTTGTTTAAAAGTTCCATATATATTCTTGCCATAGAACAAGCTAAATACCTCTTTGGTAAATTCTAGAGATTTTATTTGCTCCTTTGTGGATCTCATGAAATCCAAGCCTACACTGGCCTGACAAAGGCTGTTAGCTAGAAACCACATTCCCCATGTGGGTATTCTAAATTTACCTAAGCTGATTTTGTGACTTTGTCACCGACCTGATCTACTAAGTCTATGAAGACAGTAGATGGAGCTTAACTTTCTATTTTGACGGGAGAAGTTATAGTTCAATATCCTTATGGCAAAATATCCATCATTTAGTGAACTACAGAATTTGTCAATTGCATATTTCAATAAGAGAAAATGTTTTGCATTTTTATTTTTAGAGCATTCTCTTATAATACAAGACAATAAGACCTAATCCAAATAATTTATTAGTGTGTGACGTTTCGGCAACAGTATTTTCACCATCATCAGACAAAAGAATGAGAAAAAATATTACAGCATTTTTTTCTCATTCTTTTGTCTGATGGTGACAATGCTGTTGCCGAAATGTCACATACTAATAAATTATTTGGATTAGGTCTTATTTTATTATAATCTAAATTGTGCTTTATCAGCATGCCCTTATGATAAATAACCAGTAGAAATACAATGTAACTTTATCATGTAAATGTTTCATAGGAGATTACAATTATTATAAAACACTAGCCTGTGTCCCCAGGATACAAACATGATATCAATCTATTGTCAGATGTGTTAAAAAACTTCAGACCCAAAAAGATAAATTGAAACTTATTTCCTAGGTGCATATACATTTATATATATCACATCCAGTTAAATAAATTTATAAAGCTTCGGGGAATATATAGAATAACATACACCCTCCAAAAATCCTATCCTACAGCCTCAAAGTGGGGGGAGGGTGTAAACAGGTAGCACAGGACGTCGGGAGTTTAACTCCTGCTAGGGCCACCCTGTGCTACATACCCGGCTAATGTAGGAAGGTATCAATTGGTAGCATCTGTTCTCCATAGGAGCGGCTGCACTCCATGTCAGGAGACCAAAAGAAGCAAAGTCACACTGAGTGGTACTTCCAGGTCTTCAGACCAACAACACCCCTCTTTCCTTCTCCATGATGTGACCTCTAGGAAAACCCCAGGACTATAATAGAAAAGCTAAGACAATGGAACCTAATTGAGATCGTTTAAATAACATGAGGAATAAGCAACAACAACAGAATAACATACATATATAAAATAGAAATATAATATACATAAACTACCTGTTTTATGATTTTTCAGGATACCTGAATGACCAGTTTTTTAGTTGTTGAGGTACAGCTTGCACCACGCTGATGTGGGCCAACAGCCAGAAACATGTATCAAGAATGAGTATATGGTTAATTCTGGAATAATTAAAAATTAACAGATAATTGATATTTATTACAATAAATGGCACAAGCCATCAGCAACTTTCAGTTGCACGATAAGGAAATGCCCTTTTTAAAAAATATATATATATCAAAAGAACACCATTCCCTTTAATTAGAACAATGCATTGTGTTTATTACCCTCAGTACAATGGCCTTCAGAATGGTTGCAAGGTTTTCCAATTATGCACTAAGTGCAATTCTCAACCTGAAACCCCAAACCACATTATTGGCTTTTTTGGCTTATCCATTGATGAGCTCTGCTCATTCCCAGCAGAAGCCATTAAAAGTCTCAAGCTCTACAGGCTTGATACCCTAATATGATTGATTAGAGATAAGAAAGAAGAAAAGGACCTATAAAACGAGTTTTTCACCTTTCCAGAAGTGAAAAGAAGGTTCATTCAACCCCAAACCACATCATTGACTGTATTGGCTCATCCATTGATGAGCTCTATTTATCCCCAGCAGACACCATCAAAAGTCTCAAGCTCTACAGGCTTGATACCCTAATATGATTGATTAGAGATAAGAAAAGAACCTATAAAACGAGTTTTTCACCTTTCCAGAAGTGAAAAGAAAGTTCCTGCAACCCCAAACCACATCATTGACTGTATTGGCTCATCCATTGATGAGCTCTATTTATCCCCAAGCAGACACCATCAAAAGTCTCAAGCTTGGTACCCTAATATGATTGATTAGAAATAAGAAAGAAGAAAAGGACCTATAAAACGAGTTTTTCACCTTTCCAGAAGTGAAAAGAAGGTTCTTGTAAACCCAAACCACATCATTGACTGTATTGGCTCATCCATTGATGAATTCTACTTATCCCCAAGCAGACAACATAAAAAGTCTCAAGTTCTACAGGCTTGATACCCTAATATGATTGATTAGAGATAAGAAAGAAGAAAAGAACCTATAATGCGAGTTTTTCACCTTTCCAGAAGTGAAAAGAAAGTTCCTTCAACCCCAAATCATATCATTGTATTGGCTCATCCATTGATGAATTCTACTTATCCCCAGCAGAAAACATTAAAAAATATCAAGCTCTACAGACTTGAGATAAGAAAGAGGACTGTATACAACAAGTTTTTCATCTCTCCAGAATTCAAAAGAAAGTTCATGATACGATCTCCTAATAAATAAAATTCTCGATTTCACAAAATTTTCTGGTCAAATATTTTGATTATTTGTTATTCAATGCATTTGGTTCTAACTAAATAAATCTATATATATAAAAATGAATGTATGTGTGTGTGGTGTGTCTGTCCTTTATGCCTGACCAAACCACTCATTGGAACGCCATGAAACTTTGGGAAGTTATTTAGTATAGTACTGGGAAGGTTTCTAGCAAATAAAATTTTTAAAATAAATTTCGCCTAAAAATAATCAAGATAAATATTCTAATTTATCTGTTATAATTCAACAATCTGCTCTAAATATTATCATGATGATACGATGATTTTGTAATGTAGAAAATTAGGAAAGACAAAATGAGACAAGAATAACGATACAATTCCAAGGCAAGATACTAATTCTTTAACTTCCAATTACCGAGGGAACCAATTAATATTGATTTTATTCAACTTATTGAGTATTTTTCAAGGGACCGGGAAAAAATGTTCACTTTATCGAGAGATTCGTTAGACAAACCTTTACTCGGGTAAAACCCGGGCGAAGCCGGGTACATCCATACAAGAATAATGATACAATTCCAAGGCAAGATACTAATTCTTTAACTTCCAATTACCGAGGGAACCAAATTAATATTGATTTTATTCAACTTATCGAGTATTTTTCAAGGGACCGGGAAAAAATGTTCACTTTATCGAGAGATTCGTTAGACAAACCTTTACTCGGGTAAAACCCGGGCGAAGCCGGGTACATCCGCTAGTAAATAATAATAAAGGTATGGACATCGTAAAGATATAGGCTGCCCTGCCGGCATTCATATTTCTTGAAAATAAAGATACTTCGGCCAGTGAATCTTTTTGTTACCTCGACGTTTCGACAAAAATCTTTTGTCCTCGTCAGGAGCAAACAATTTTTTTTTTTTGTCGAAACGTCGAGGTAACAAAAAGATTTACTGGCCGAAGTATCTTTATTTTCAAGAAAAAGGTATGGACGTTTTGATTTAAAAAATTGCCATGTGTCATACAAGTATTTTCCTTCCTTCATTTTTCGACGCGTGTATATAAATACACCTATCCCCCGATTTACACGGAACTTTTTTTACATGTTTTCGCTTTTACACGGTTTTCCAAATAAGTTTTTTTTTTGTTGTTTTTATCGCACTATACTAAATGCTACTGTGATTGAACACATGCGCTGTGTACACATCTCACGAGGAATCCCGAGCTTATGTACTGACTACATATTTTAACCTGTCAATGCATTTTATTTCTGTGTACACCTATCCCCCGATTTACACGTTTTTCTAAGGAACGTATCTACCGTGTAAATCGGTGGATAGGTGTATAATAATATTCTGGGATAATAAAGAATTCACTTAGATGTGCAAATAGGTAAATATAGTTAAAGGATATTAACTACTCCCTACTAACTAATTAAAAAGAAAAAATTGTAACTTCCTATATTTCTTATAGCTGTATTATTTATGAGCGTAAACGTTCTATATATAAGAGCTTTTACTAATCCTACTCTTTGGCTGAAATGGTGCTGTAAGCTATAGTTCCAATAAGTTCCTGTATGTGTTGGTGTTTTTGTATATAGAGGTTGTAATATTGTTATTATTGTGTGATAAGTTCATGTCCAGGAATTTTATTGATTTGTTGTTATCTACTTCCATAGAGTAATTGATATCAGGACATAGGTTGTTGAAAGTATTTAATATTTTTTGTTCACTTCCCTGATTAATAAATAAATTTTTTACGCTTCCTAAGTAATAATTTATACAAATAAAATTACAGTAGTTGAGAGTGTATTTCGGGAAATAACTGCCGTTCTCAAGTTCAACAAGTAGCTGAAAAGGAGAAATTACACGCAGGATGTGTTCACGAACGTCCGTCCTGCTTACTTCCGGTCTCGTCTGCTTCCATACTTCCAACGGAAATCGTCCGTTTTTTTTTTTTTTTTTTTTTTTTAACAATTTATCATATAAATAATTAGCGATATAGATGGAAAATTTTCCGGGAGGAAATTAATCCATAGAAGCATAGGGCGTCTCTCCCGTCAAAATAACCACCTTGCCAGCAAAACACCTCTTTGGTAGATTGTGAAGATTCCATTAGATCCCGTGTGGTTCTAGCGAGGGCCATTAGCCCGAAATCATGGTCTCTAGGTGGACGCTTCTCAGTTTGCCAAAGCTGGTGTTGTGGCTTTGTCACCGACCCGAGGCCGCTAGTTGCGGCGACGGTCAATAGATGACGTCAGGTTTTGACGTTTATTTTGACGGGAGAGGCGACCTGTGCTTCTAATTAGCGATAATTATCGGTGTATGAGACACACACAGCCCAACAAAAAGGATTTTAGCCTCTCATCTACAAGAAATTTGGATAGAATTTTACCCTTTTTATATACAAGTAGATGATATACTGTTGATATATTGTAGATAAAGGAATTCCTTTACTCTCTGCAAACTAATCTAGAAACGAGAGCAAACGAAATTTTGTCTTAATAATATTTATTAATAGACTAGCGGATGTACCCGGCTTTGCCCGGGGTTTTACCCGAGTAAAGGTTTGTCTAACGAACATTTGTTAAAACAATTCTCTATAAACTTATATATATAAAAAAAAAGATATATTTTGATAATTTGAAACTCGTAAATTTGAATCTCTCGATAAAGTGATCATTTTTTCCCGGTCCCTGTGTGCCGTGTCATCCTGAATTTTGTCTTTCCTAATTTTCTACATTACAAAATCATCGTTTTATCTACATATTTTCCCGGTCCCTTGAAAAATACTCGATAAGTTGAATAAAATCATGGTCGTTTATGGAAGATGGACGTAGTTCCCGGAGGTCACCCGCCCCCCGCGCGCCAGGACCTCTAGATCCCTCTGATTGGCCGGCGGCCGGACGGGGGTGGGGGGGGGGGGCTCTTGATTCCTCTGATTGGTCGGTGGGAACTTGGACTGACCGGCCGGACGGGGGGCGGGGTGGGGGGCAGACCTAAGCCTATCTCCGTCGCAAGGTGGCGCTGCTTGCGAGTTAAAGCTACAAATCTGCAAATAACTCTAAGGATATTAAAGATATTCAAGAAATTATTTTTCGTAAACCTTTCCGGGGATATGCCTAATAATATCCCAAATTTTCACGGCGATTGGATGTATGGTTTTTGAATCCATAGAGGACACACACACAGACAGACAGACAGACACACAGACATTCATTTTTATATATATATAGATATATAGATCATGATACATCAGCGCGCCATCTGTTATCAAAATTCGAAACTATTATAGACGCCTATGATTCTTTTAAAAATAAAACAATTTCTACTGCTCTTGCTGCAATGGAAGTTGTTTTATTTTTAAAAGAATCATAAGCGTCTATATAATAGTTTCGAATTTATATTTATAATACAATATAATGCGGCTTATGATTGTGGAACGACATTTGAAAATTACCCCGCATGTGTTTCTTTTGAACGAAAAATCGAAATACGAACATGGCATCTCCCCGGTAAGCGGAATACTGTGGGTTCGATTCCCATCCCTGGACACTTTTATTTTTCCGTTCATCATTACTCTTCACAATTCATCTTTTCATACTTCATCCCTAAGGTTAGAAATAATCGTTATTTCTCCTTAAAAATAAATTTAGATTTTTCGTTCAAAAGAAACACATGCGGGATAATTTTCAAATGTCGTTCTATATAGAATATGATAAGAAAGAATAAATATTCTGTGAATTAAAAGAAGGGTAGAGAGACAAGGTTGCCAGTTGAAGATTGCCATATAGAGATTGTCGGCTGTGTTTATATAAGGTTTGAAGGTCGGCGCAGTAGAGTGCGCAGGAATGGCGAGACGTCTGGTACGTGACAGCCTGACGTATGGAGGAATGTTTGTGGGCTCAGAGCTGAGCCAACAGGCCTTGATTAGCTGGCGCCATCAAGTACCATCGGACCAGCTGGACTGGGACAAACTTGGAAAGTATGGATTATTGTCTACAACGGTCCTCGGACCTTTCCTTCACGGCTGGTTCCGTCTGCTGGATCGCATGTTACCTGGGACTTCCCCTGCCATCCTGGTCCGTAAGGTTCTGTTGGATCAAGTGGTGTCTGCTAACGTCGTCCTCGCTGGACTCTTTGTTGGTGAGTGTATCTAGAGATGGACTTTTCCTTGT
Organism: Cordylochernes scorpioides; assembly: GCA_030710605.1. NCBI lineage: Eukaryota > Metazoa > Arthropoda > Arachnida > Pseudoscorpiones > Chernetidae > Cordylochernes > Cordylochernes scorpioides. The sequence goes on along the minus strand of CP092863.1, from coordinate 214,037,917 downwards.
TGTATAAGTTCATTGTTATGGACTCTTTGTTGGTGAGTATCTTCATGGCTGGACTCTTTGTTGGTGAGTGTATCTAGAGATGGACTTTTCCTTGTTGTATAAGTTCATTGTTATGGACTCTTTGTTGGTGAGCATCTTCATGGCTGGACTTTTTCCTGTTGTGTAACTCTATTGTTACGGACTCTTTGTTGGTGAGTATCTTCATGGCTGGACTCTTTGTTGGTGAGTGTATCTAAAGATGGACTTTTCCTTGTTGTATAAGTTTATTGTTATGGACTCTTTGTTGGTGAGCATCTTCATGGCTGGACTTTTTCCTGTTGTGTAACTCTATTGTTACGGACTCTTTGTTGGTGAGTATCTTCATGGCTGGACTCTTTGTTGGTGAGTGTATCTAGAGATGGACTTTTCCTTGTTGTATAAGTTCATTGTTATGGACTCTTTGTTGGTGAGTATCTTCATGGCTGGACTCTTTGTTGGTGAGTGTATCTAGAGATGGACTTTTCCTTGTTGTATAAGTTTATTGTTATGGACTCTTTGTTGGTGAGCATCTTCATGGCTGGACTTTTTCCTGTTGTGTAACTCTATTGTTACGGACTCTTTGTTGGTGAGTATCTTCATGGCTGGACTCTTTATTGGTGAGTGTATCTAAAGATGGACTTTTCCTTGTTGTATAAGTTTATTGTTATGGACTCTTTGTTGGTGAGCATCTTCATGGCTGGACTTTTTCCTGTTGTGTAACTCTATTGTTACGGACTCTTTGTTGGTGAGTATCTTCATGGCTGGACTCTTTGTTGGTGAGTGTATCTAGAGATGGACTTTTCCTTGTTGTATAAGTTTATTGTTATGGACTCTTTGTTGGTGAGCATCTTCATGGCTGGACTTTTTCCTGTTGTGTAACTCTATTGTTACGGACTCTTTGTTGGTGAGTATCTTCATGGCTGGACTCTTTGTTGGTGAGTGTATCTAGAGATGGACTTTTCCTTGTTGTATAAGTTTATTGTTATGGACTCTTTGTTGGTGAGCATCTTCATGGCTGGACTTTTTCCTGTTGTGTAACTCTATTGTTACGGACTCTTTGTTAGTGAGTATCTTCATGGCTGGACTCTTTGTTGGTGAGTGTATCTAAAGATGGACTTTTCCTTGTTGTATAAGTTTATTGTTATGGACTCTTTGTTGGTGAGCATCTTCATGGCTGGACTTTTTCCTGTTGTGTAACTCTATTGTTACGGACTCTTTGTTGGTGAGTATCTTCATGGCTGGACTCTTTGTTGGTGAGTGTATCTAGAGATGGACTTTTCCTTGTTGTATAAGTTTATTGTTGTGGACTCTTTGTTGGTGAGTATCTTCATGGCTGGACTTTTTGTTGGTGAGTGTATCTAGAGATGGACTTTTCCTTGTTGTATAAGTTTATTGTTATGGACTCTTTGTTGGTGAGTGTATCTAGAGATGGACTTTTCCTTGTTGTATAAGTTTATTGTTATGGACTCTTTGTTGGTGAGTGTATCTAGAGATGGACTTTTCCTTGTTGTATAAGTTTATTGTTATGGACTCTTTGTTGGTGAGTGTATCTAGAGATGGACTTTTCCTTGTTGTATAAGTTTATTGTTACGGACTCTTTGTTGGTGAGTATCTTCATGGCTGGACTTTTCCCTGTTGTGTAACTCTATTGTTACGGACTCTTTGTTGGTGAGTATCTTCATGGCTGGACTCTTTGTTGGTGAGTATATCTAAAGATGGACTTTTCCCTGTTGTGTGTAAGTTTATTGTTATGGACTAATTGTTGGTAAATATCTTGATTGGTGAGTGTATTTATAGATGAACTCTTTGTGGGGAACGGTCCTAATAAATTTGGTATATGTGAATGGGATTGAATATTTAGCAACTGATTAGCTAGTTTGTATGTTTCAATCAATATTCAACCTCTTGACTCAATATAGGCTGATCATTTGAAGTTCCTTCTACGTGGTCACAGGAAGTATATTAAAAATTGATCACCAAATATGAACGTATTTCAATCAGGTTTGAATAAGAGTACCAAATTTCCGACTTATAGGTGTTCTGTGAGTATAGCAAAAACGATCACAACATTTTTAAAAAGGTAGAAAATAGCTTATTCCTGACCACCCAGAAGTCTGAAATCTGTCAACTTGCATTGTCATCAGGTCTGAAGTATTATACAACAACAACAACAACAAAAGGCTTTTATTAGGGCCCATTGCCCTGTATGGATTCGCCATACAACAACAAAATAATACAGTACTTTTTTTCTCCTTTCCCCATGTGCACGTGAGCCTTTGTTTGAAATGGGATTTATTTACACATCTGTTCTAAAACTTTCCTCACTACCTCTTTTGTGTATGAATCTATTTACAATTGATCTGTAGAAATTATAGAGTTTTATTGTTATATTTTTCTTTTCTGAAATAGTTCTCAGCGTCTTCAGTGGGTTACTAAATCTCCAGAAGGTGTTTTTAAGAGTTTTTTCTCTTTCTTCACCTAAATATTTGCATTCTATGATATAGTGGGAGGTTTCATCGGATATCATATTTCCACAAATCCTGTAGTGAATGTTTTCCTTTTTGATGATGAGAATATGACTTTCTCGTTTGAAGTATTATGTCAAATTTCAAACTTCTAGGTTTCTATAAGTATATTAATTTATTTTTGGTTTGGGACTCATCGTGGTGAACCCTCTCAGCAATTTCGCCAATTTAATCTACCAGACCGCTTCTTTAGATCTCTAATACTGTAGTGAATCATTCTGCTTAGATATTACATATTACAGCATATATATATAGCAGATATTACAGCACGAATCTCGTTTATCTCCATTTTAGATGATTTCTGTTTCTTGTCCTCTTTCAGAACCTATAACAAAAAAAAAAAAAAAACGGTTAGTTGTAGACACTTAAAAATTTACTTTTATACAAGGTTTTAAGGTATATATGGTAAAATGTATTAGTTTCTAATATTTCGTTCTCATGGTCGGGCCACGGACTTATGGGACACCCCTCGTATAGTATAAGAGTCCTAAAGAAGCGATCTGGTAGATTAAATTGGCGAAACCGCTGGGAGGGTTCACCATTGATAAGCCAAGCAATTCTTAATTTTTTTTCATCGCAATAAGGATAGTAGAAGTTTGAATGATGTATGAAAGAAACAATCGTGTTTTAATATTTTTATAGGTTTCCCTCTGTATTCTTAGTTCTCTTCTCTTACTCTGTAAACTGGCGAATCCTATATAGGACGAGAGGTCCTCAATAAAGGCTTTTTGTTTGTTTGTGTTTTTGTTTTAATATTTTCGCCTTCTTTTAAGTTATATTTTTAGCATCTTGACTCATGATAGACGGGTAAAGTTAATTCAGTCCGACATCCCTAACTCTACTTCCTGACTCCCTGCCGGTATGGAACTACCTGGTTACCTGGTTCACCGCAGCCTTCCCCATGACTAAACTTCTAGACTGTAGCTGTACAGCCTGAGTAGTTGGCGATTTATGCTCCAGGAGCCCTGGTTACCTTTATTTTCTCTCTCTCGGGTAAACGCTATCTTTCTATTGGTCAGACGATGTGGAGAGATGGCATCTGTCATCCAATAGGATGATAGCAGTATCATAGTGTTTCAGACGAAGTGATAGTTGGGTATCGAAGTTTGACTGTACTGGACTGTTTTTATCATCATCATTCCTTTCTCTTTATCTCAGTTCATCATACCCAAACAAAGTCCTTATATTACGATGCACTAGCGTGCCATCTGTTATCAAAATACGAAACTATTTTAGACGCGTATGATTCTTTTTAAAATAAAACAATTTCTACTGCAATGGAAAAATTAATGAGAGGATCTCTGGCTCATTAGTGGTGAACCCTCCCAGCGATTTCGCCAGTTTAATCTACCATACCGCTGTTTCAAAAATGCAATATAACAGCGGTATGGTAGATTAAACTGGCGAAACCGCTGGGAGGGTTCACCACTGATGAGCCAGGTTCTCCCATTAATTTTTTCATTGCAGTAGAAATTGTTTTATTTTAAAAAGAATCATACGCGTCTAAAATAGTTGCGTATTTTAAAGTCCTTATATAACTTTATCTATTTTTTTTTGTCAATATGTTTCTTATGTTCTTCAAATTAAAGATATTTCGGTATTTTAGTATCAGGTATCTCGGTATCAGTAAATCTTTTTATTATCTAGACATTTCGACAAATATATTTTGTCCTTAGAACGCTTCTTACAGCCTTAGAATAATTTTTAACGCTTTGCCAAATTATGAAAAAAGGGATCTCCTTATCATGCAACTGAAAGTTGCTGATGGCTTGCGCCATCTATCGGAATAAATATCAACTATTCTCGTTGATTTTTTAATTATTCCAGAATTGGCCAAATACCCATTCTTGATTAATCAAGAAAAGCTAACCACGGACGCGTTCCGGACTGTTGGCCCTCATCAGCGTGGTGCAAGCTGTACCTCAACGACCAAAAAATTGGTCATTCAGGCATCCTGAAAAATCATGAAACGGGTAGTTAAGGCCAGAATTGTGTGAGACCGCGACACAATGTGAAAAAATGGCTTTGCCAAATGTTTTAAATGTCTACAAAAGATTTTTGTAGAAACGTCGAGGTAATAAAAAGATTTACTGGTCGAAGTATATTTAATTTGGAGAACTATGAATGTGCCGTCCATGTAACCTCTATTTTTACGATGTTTCTTATGACCATATAACTAAGCCCAGCAATACTTGAAGATAGCAAAATATAATGATGATTGAAGATGAGTATCCTATATGAATTTTATTCGCAAGCTTTCGGACGCATGCGTCCTTCTAAAGGCTTTACAATAACAAAATGTTTTTGTCATTGTAAAGCCTGTAGAAAGGACACGTGCGTCCGAAAGCTTGCGAATAAAATTTATATAAGATTCGAAACTATTTTAAAGGCGTAAGATTCTTTTTGATATTAAACAATTTCTACTGACCTTACTGCAATGGAAAAATTAATGGGAGGGCCTGGCAGAGAGGGCAGTAGAAATTGTTTAATATTAAAAAGAATCTTACGCCTTTAAAATAGTTTCGAATTTTGATAACAGATGGCGCGCTAGTGCATAATAAAATTTCTATAAGACACTCATCTTCAATCGTCATTATATTTTGCTATTTTTATTCGAAGAGTTTAATTTAGTTAATACTTGAAGATGTTTCAAGAAATAAATCTGAATAACGTCATCATATATATGTTATGATTATTTTTGTTTTGTTGTTGAAAAAGAGGTGCAGTCGTGAAAAAAGAAAGATAATTATTTACCTTTCAAATAGTTTTTTTTTATTTTGAATTACTTGAATTAAATTTACACATAAAAATTATTTATCACAGCAATATTGAATTTATAGAATGAATTCTATAATCGTGATTTTAAAAAATAGGTAGGGGGGTTCAACTATACATATTTACAACAATAATTAAAAAAATATAGAACAGTCAATGAATGAAAATAAAATTTATGTTTTTAAAAAATAAAATAATTGCATTTTAGAATATATAATATACATATTGGACTTTCACGAGTGCATTGTAAATAAAACCAAGAAGGCTTAGGTTAGAAGGACAGCCCTGGTAGTCTGGAGACTTCTGTACTTGGCTCCAGGAACGCTCTCTGGGTTATAATCAAATAAATAATTAATTAGAAAAAATAGTACAAATGTGATATTGTACTGGGATAAGGTACATAAATTATAATAAATAAAGGTATCTCCTTATCGTGCAACTGAAAGTTGCTGATGGCTTGCGCCACATATCGGAATAAATATCAACTGAGGTACAGCTTGCACCACGCTAATGAGGGCCAACAGCCCGAAACGCGTCCGTGGTTAGCTTTTCTTGATTAATCAAGAATGGGTATTTGGCCAATTATGAAATAATTAAAAAATCAACGATAATAGTTGATATTTATTCCGATAGATGGCGCAAGCCATCAGAAACTTTCAGTTGCACGATAAGGAGATGCCTTTTTTATAAAATAAATAATTGTTTGAAGAGACCAAATGTAAACGCAATGAGTGTCTTTATTTAAGATTAAAACGTTCTTCAATAGGCTACTAAATACAGGGGGTCACTGGATGATGGTGCAATAGCTTAGAAGACATCTTACAAAAATTCCAGTTAATGCATTGATAGACCATGTACCATGTTTTATACTTTCAAACGTAGGATGTAAATAGAAATAACTGGGGGAGAGGGTGTTCCAAAGCGAGATCCTATGGGGAACCTCATAGGGTTGAGGCCCTTGTGATGCCATGAATAGATACTTATTATCATTCACAAATCCATTTACTTAAAAAAAATATGGCTTATTTTGGATTGTAATAAGATTATTCATTAATCCAATATTTCGATGGACCAATCGTACATCTTTTACGGTTTTTTTTTTTTTGTTTTGTTTTTTTGTTGTTGTTATGAAGCACGCGACCTGCTGTGTGCTTCATAACAAAAACCTTCGTAAAAGATGGACGATTGGTCCATCGAAATATTGGATTAATAAATAATCTTATTACAATCCAAAATAAGCCTCATTTTCAAATATCTATATTATGGATTGCTCACAAATCCATTTATTTTATTAAAATCGATACCTTTTATGTTAAATCAAGCTATCCCTTTATTTTAATGGTGTTTTTGTGTGGAAGGAATGAGTATCATGGACCGTAAAGAAGATATATTTGAGGAATACAGAAATAAATGGCTCAAAAGTTATCAAGTGAGTATTTTTCTAACGTTAAAATGTGTACTTTTTGAATACCCTGAAAAGAAGAAAATATCCTAATAGAAACTAATTGAATAAATTTATTCATATAATTGGTTAAAACTGACATTCACATCACATATCCCCTGGAGACACATGTACAGTAGAGTCTCACATGAGAAATCATAGCCAAAAAACATGGCTAAACGAAGACATTTCTGAAGGTAGTATTTCAAGACCAAGTTATGGGGCGTCTCTCAACCCAAACTGAGTCTCTGTTAAGAGACTACCTCCAGGAGAGGCCGGATTTAAGCATGTTTTTAGGTTATGGTCTTTCATGGGATACTCTACTATATATACATAATGTGCTCGGTCAGCCTGAAATAATCATGTATTGATATGTATCGGTTCAAAATCACATTAATAGGTACCGCTCAACAAGAGCAACCTACTAGTTCATGATAATTGAAACAGTGAATAATATGTGAAGGTTATTCACATATTAAACAAAATGTTAACTTGGGATTCAATCCCAGTTCATGACTGTCAGGAATCGAGGGTGTTACCCACTCGTCCGCCGACTTTGTTTTGTATTGATATTTAAATGTATACAATATTCATACCACTTTAATTCGAATATTTATCTTGGTCCCTAGAATTTCTTATAAATAGAATTTCCGTTTTTAATTAGAATTTTTGGATAAATCGATTTTTTTTTTGGTCTCTTGGGCTTTGAATTATCCAAATTCAACTGTATTCGAAGTTTTGCAGTTTTGTATCTATGGATTTTTTTTAAATCAAGGATGAACGGTGAAAAATTTCCAAGAACATCCTCCTACCATGTATATTCGCACGTAGTGCAATTATTGAGCTGTTTCGTCAAGGAAAACGTCAATGTGAAATTGTTTATCTACTCAAAGTGCCTCAACAAACTGTGTCCAAAGCCATCCATCGCTTCAATGAGCTTGGCCATGAAGGCGACCGTGCCAGAAGAGGAAGAAAGCTCACCGCCAATACTTCCGTCAACCGTAAGATCATCAAAAAGCGACTTCAACGAAATTCGAGGGTGTCCATGAAAAAAATTGTCCGAGAGACCGGCATAAGCAAGTCGTCGGTACATCGAATAGCCAAAATGACCTCAACCTCAAGGCGTACAAGCTCCAAAAAGTTTAGCTCCTCACGTGTGAGAACAAGCGCGTACGGCTGGAGAGATGTCGCCAACTCAAGCATCGGGCCACTGGTCAGCGATGGGAGCGCATCCTCTTCACGGACGAGAAGCTGCTCACCCTCGAACAGTCGCACAACCACCAAAACGACAGGAGCTGGTCTGCTGAGGTTCCTGGAACGTCAGCTATCGTCGAACACTGCCAAAATCTGCAGTCGGTTATGGTATGGGCCGGGATTTGCGCCAGTGGCAAGACTTCCCTCGCTTTCGTGGATCAGGAGGAGGGGGGTGTCAAAATCAACCAAGAGGTGTATCGCCGCGACATTCTCGAGGCCGTCGTACTTCCGTGGGCTCAACAGCACTTCGGCGATGTTGATTGGACGTTCCAGCAGGACTCCGCGCCGGCTCACAAGGCGAAATTGATTGAGGACTGGTGCAGGGCCCATTTTCCGGACTTCATCACGTCGGCGGAATGGCCGCCCTACTCATCCGATCTTAACACGATGGATTACAGCGTGTTGTCCATTTTGCAGGCCAGGACCTGTGCTACATGCTACAAAAGTTTGAAATCCCTGAAGCGATCGCTGCACCGAGAATGGGACCGATTGTCGTCGTCCATTTTGTCCATCCAATTGTCGTCCATAGCCGAAAATTTCAAGTCACGTTTGGACCTGTGTATCGCCGCCAAGGCAAGCCACTTTGAAACCGGCTGAATAGATTGTTAGTTAGTATCCTAGTTATTGTTAAGCCTTGTGTTTTTATTTGTTCAATTTAAAAATAATATTAAAATTAGGACTAAAAATGTTTAACTCTCTGTTATTTTGATACACCCTGTATTTTACCTAATGTGAAGAAACTGATGTTGACAGCTGAGTTGTCTCTTCTGGCTACCAGCTCAAACCATCAACTTCAAGTTCGTCTCCCCGAGCTACCGTGTGGCGTACGTCAGCGGAGCTTCCTTCTTGTGGGTCAACGTGCTCTGTGTTCTCAAGAGACAGGTGAGTGGTGTCTTCAGTTCATGTCACATCGCGGGGAGAATCGCCATGTAGGATCCCTAGCGGTGGGTCTGCCTTGAGTTCTAAACTCTTGGGTCTTCGCTCTGTGACAATTGAAACAAATTATAATGACTTCTTGTCAATAATTTACATTAAAAATGAAAAAATAAATAAACTAAAATACAGATGATCACGCGGGGGATGTGCCCCGGCGGGTGAGCCCTCTTTCCCAGGCGATGAGCGGGTCCTCTGCTCCTCCGGTCAGCCCAACCTGTACGAAGTACCGGTAGATGATGGATTTGGCCGACGCCAGGATGGCCAAGTCGTCATCTTCGAGGCCAGACCCGAAAATCCAGGCCCGCAAGTCAGGGGGTCGCCCGAGGACACTGAAGGCTTCAATGATGAGGGGCGTGATACGCCTGCAGCTCCAGTAGCGATGGTCAAGGGTCTTCGTCCTGTGTTTGCGCGATTGGGAGCGTCCTTGCCGAGCGCATCATGAAATACCAAGGTGTACATACAGCAGAACAGTCGAAAACCAATGGTTTAGACTACCCTTCCACCAACATTATGGAGGGGAATGTCACCATAAATTGTCAGGAGGATGTCGCGCTATAATTGACATCAATTGGACTTCCTTCACTGTAGACACGGGGATCGAGCGGCCGGATTGGTCCTTTTACAATAGATGGACACTTCTATTTAATGTTCAAATCTAAAAGCTTGAGGGATGAGTTTCTTTTGCAAATAAATTTATTTCGAGCTTTCTCGGGCAACGCCCTTCTACAGGAAAATTAAAATAAAGTAAATTAAATTATATTACATTAAATTATTTGCAAAAGAAACTCATCCCTCAAGCTTTTAGATTTGAACATTCTATTAAGGGATTAGCTTATTAACTTCTATTTAATAACGTACATTATGGGGGGGGGGGTAAGTTTCTCTTTTTTTATTGATAAGTTAACCAATTACAATCTCTCGCAGAGAAAACATCATTGCTAAGTAGAGATCAAAGGTACGAAGTTCTTTATTAAAGAGGTGCGAGCTTTCGGAAAATAACGTTTTTCAACAGGGCTTTAACACGAATATTGTATCTAATATATATTTTGTAAATCTATATGCGATATAAGTAATATTATATGTTGTTGATTCAAAACTGTCATAAAGCATAGAATCATAGAATACCTGACTGCAATAACCAATAACATAAAATACTCATGTATACCAAAATCAAGCAACAACAAATAATACCTATATTTTAAAATATTTAATATAATATATATATCGTAGTAAGGTTATTCTGTCTACTGATTGATTTGGTAGGCAGGTTTATGCAGTCATGAGGCCCAAAGTGGTTTCAAGCGTCAATAGGTAACACAAAAGGACGAGGCAGGTTGGATATCATCTAGAAGAGAGACCAGCGCCGAAAACGCGGAAAAGGTCCAGGAGGATGTCTGCTCTACATGAGAGGGAAAGATGAACTGATGCTGTCCGACAAACAGACGGAGGTCAAACAAACTAACGGAATTCGATCTTTCTCGTCATATCTTGGGTGCGGCGGACTCTCAATCAAACTTTATTATCTTATTTGTTATTACATGATGGCCAAAGTTGGCGCGTTGACTTGTATATACATTTTGGGACATTATGTATACACACGGCAGTACCACCCCTCCGCCTTCACGAGGTTCCCTGTGTCAATCTCGTTCCTCAGAGGTCCTTGATTCGTCGCCAGATTCAGGGAGTACTGGGAACTAAGGGTACGAGGGCCAAAGGAGGGAAAATCCTATTGGAGCGTAGGACGGGTTTTTTCAAGTTCGTACGAGAGGGCTTGGACAGCAACCTGGCTATGTAACTTTCGAAGACGCCTGTGGGTGCCTGGTGGACTCCACTGAGCTAGACCATAAATTCGGGCGCGATGGGCCATACAAATGGCCGCTTGGTGCATGGAGAATGCATCATTCCTTTGGCTGGGTGACTGGAGGAGGTAACCGGGATGCAAGGACCACAGGAGTCTATATCATCCCTATCCCTGCTTCGCATGGCCGAATCTCTTTTCTGTTACATTATGTATAATTATGCGTTGTTACCTAACATTTTATTCTTTTGTCTGATGATGGTGATAACACTGTTACCGAAACGTCGCACATTATTCATTTTTTTGGATTTGTTCTTATTATCTTGTAGTTCTCTATAGCACATATATAGCTCCTAGCTATCAAATCCTCCAAAAAGACCTCTGTGAAAACCCCAGGACTATAGTAGAAAAGTTGAGATAATGGAACCTAATGGAGATCATTTAAATGACTTGAGGAATAAGCAACAACAACATATCTCCTATATTACACAGACCGGTCACCAATTCAACATAACAGAAACAAAATGCTACTACAAAAACATTAAGAACAAATATCAACGGTTACTCTTAGAATCTCTCATTTCCAATGAATATAACAGCATAAACAGGAAGATACCATCACAATACCTTAGATATCTCAGAAGAAATCAATAGATCAATTTTATATGTTCTGGATGCCCTAAAAATGTAAATAGACATATTCCATAACATTGTTAAATTACATATAAATTTTAAATTTTCAGTTATAAATATCCACGCTGTATGTATTTGTAAATATTTCTTGTAAGATATAGTCGATGTTTTATTAAGCCCGTTGAAGAGCGATTATCGCTTGAAAGCTAGCGTTTTGAAATGAAAAGAAACTCATTGTGAGAAAATATTTTGTAATTTTAAAACGTTTTTCACAAATTCATCATGAACATAGCTCCTAGTCCTATATCTCTAATAGTATCTTTTAAACTATTTTTATGTAAAATGAAAGGATTTAAAAGCACGAGTATTTCTTTTATACATAATACACACTTCTACTGCCCTTACTGCAATGAAAAAATATATTGGGAGGGCTTGGCTCATCAGTGGTGAACCCTCCCAGCGGTTTCGCCAATTTAATCCACCAGACCGCTTCTCAGAGCTCTACTACTGTATTGGACGATTCTGCTTATATACGCAGCACTGAAGGATAGAATCTCAGAAATGGTTTTCAAGAAGACTATGGACATAAGCTTATAGGACAGTAGAATTACATTCAAATATTTACATCGAGCAATGCTCTACCGCTGGGAGGGTTCACCACTAATGAGCCAAGCCTTCCCAATATTTTTAATGATTTATTACTGATCGTTATTGTGACCTGTGCTAAAAAGGATGTATGTTTCAGGAATATCCAAGCAAAGAACAACAAAAGAGTGAATGAGGCATTTCTCCATCATCCAATGGGTTGTTATCATCATTTGAAATTCTTTCAAATATTGTCTCTGGCAGCTACGAATGGAATACACAATCTGTACCATTGTTCTTTTATAGCTATATTTATAGATATTGTTTATCTGTTTTTTGTTATGTGTGCTTATCTTTATAATTTTTTGTATATACTAAAAATATGGGTTTTTTGTATAATTCTATATTTGTAAATTAAATTTAATTGCCATCTATCGTTAAAATTTTACACAAATAAATTTACTGGCAATGCGTTTCTTTTAAATATCATCAAATATTATCTCTACAGACCTTACTGCAATGATATGTTATATATATTCACTACTGATGAGCCAAGCCCTCTCATTCAATAACTCATATCATTGCAGTAAGGTCTGTAGAGATAATATTAGATGATATTTAAAAGAAGCGCATTGCCAGTAAATTTATTTGTGTAAAATTTTAATTCTATATTTATACAGTCGAACTTGGATAATTCGAACCCCAAGGGACCATAAAAAAATTCGAATTATCCAAAAATTCGAATTAAAAACGGAAATTTTATTTATTTCAAATTCTAGGGACCAAGATAAATATTCGAATTAAAGAGGTTTTCGAATTAAAGAAGTTCGAATTATCCAAAAAAGTTCTACTGTATATGAAAAATAGTACAAAAATGAGTTCATACTTGGATCAGGTGAATAAATTAATAATAAAAAAGGCATTTCCTGATCGTAAAACTAAAAGTTGCTGATGGCTTGCCAATTTTTATTAATTTATCCACCTTATCCCAGTAAAATTTCACATTTGTACTATTTTATCACATATATATATCTATATATATATATATAATATGGTAACAAAGTATTTATTATTTTATTAGCAAAGTATTATTTTTTATGTTTATATTTTGCTATACTCTGTACACTTCGCTTTTTTTGCTTATCTTTTGTTTATCATTTATAGTTTGTTCTTGCCTGAAATAAATTGTTGTCTCATCCCGAAGTTGGTCTTCCCTAATTTTCCACGTGGCATATCATACTCGCGGTCTATTACGAAGAAGAAACGGAGCACCTCCTCGGGCTACTCACGCCCGAAGACAAGATTCTTCTCGACAAATTCTTCGACATTATCATCAAACATGTTCCGAACATGAATTCCCCAAATGGCAGGGATCTGTCTAGATTCAAGGCGGCTTTAAGCTCCTGATCCGGACGTGACCTCGGAGAGGGCTACGTCGATTGTATATATCTCTCTTCATTCCTACCATTATTATTACCTTATAACTCCCTTTGAGTGTAAAGATTGACGAGATGTCAATAAAGTTGTTTAATTGTCAAAAAAATAAAAATATCTTCTCTAGTTTCTTGTATTCGGGTAATGGCTTGTTGAAGAACGTCTCTTAGTCCGAAAGCTCGCAGAATTTTAAATAAAGAAACATGTTATGTCTACCTTTGGTCTCTTCCACTAATTACACAGGTACATTTAAGGTTTACTTATTTGTTGTAATTTTTTGTTCGTTGTATAAGCGACAGGCGAATTTTCTAATGATACATTGGGATGCTAAAAAAAGTCGTTAAAAAGGTAATGTGTCTTTCTTGATTGCCCTGTATGGTGACACATTACGACACACGCGACAGTTGCTAGGAGACCAAAGAAACAAGTTGCGAGAAACTTTTTGCCCACTGAAACTTCCACCATAGATACACTTCTGAGATACAGGTTAGAATTATCAATGGACCTCGTTTCTTCCCAAAGTCAAATCCTACCAGTGAGTGCAAGTAATCAAATGGGTATCTGGCACATACTTATAAACCTAAAAGTTAAACAACTTTTAACGTGTATAGTCATATGGTTCACTTATAGTAAAATCAGTCGATGACTACCCACCATGATTATCATGGCCTGTACAACGTATTGTTGTTGTTGTTGTCGTGTCCAAAAAAGAGTCTCAGATGTCTCCATGCATCTCCATCACATCAGCAGCAATATCCACTATCTTGCTCTTCATTGGAAAATGGGTGCCGTTGCCACGTTAGTCACCTTGGAAACGAACCAGAATTTGGTCGAATATTCCAAGGGTCCAGGGGGGACCGCAGGGAGGTGTGGTCGGACTTCTCCCCCCTGTACAACGTGTATATTAGGTTTTTGACTAAAAAGTCCATAAACTAAAAATCGATTTTTAGTTTCTGGACGTTTTTAGTCAAAAATGTCGATATAGATTTTTTTATCCCTGTACAACGTGTATATCAGGGATAATAAAAAAAATCTATATCGACATCTTTTACTAAAAACGTCCAGAAACTAAAAATCTTTAGTAACCGTTTCTTCGCATAAAATGTTAAACTTTCGAGCACTATATAACGTTTATATAATAAATGAAAACATTAAGAGGCGAATGTTTCTTTCACAAATTGAAGACATGTTGAATATGCCTACTTCCGCCGGGGAGGACCTACGTCACCACTACGTTCCGGCCAGCCAATCACCGAGCTGCCCAGCGGGCAGTCCATCCTCCCTCCCCCATTAGTCTAAATAAAGGAGCTTAACACTTGCCTGTTGTTCGCGTCGACTCCGCGTGCTTCTAATCTATCCATTTCAATCGGTAGATGTAGTGCGATAATTGACTACTTCCTTCCATTATTATATCATCTAGTCCAGCTTCAACTTATAGCCCAACACAAATAAATCAAACTTCTACTGTCCTTACTGCGATGAAAAAATATTGGGAAGGCTTGGCTCATCAGTGGTAAACCCCCCTAGCAGTTTCGTCAATTTAATCTACCAGACCGCTTCTTTAGAGCTCTAATACTGTATTGGATCATTCTGCTTAAATATGCAACATTGGGGGTGGAATTTTAGAAATGGTATTTAAGAAAACTATGGATATAGCATTTATTGCTAACTTCTATGTAAAACCTATTATCATTAAGATAGGTCAAACAATGTGGATATCATAATGGAACAAGAAAACATACATTTCTATTTTATTTATATAGATCTATGTTTTGAAAATAGAGCAATCCATAATTAAATCTTTAATTAAAAAGGCATATATTGGATCAAAATATAATTTATTTTACCAATATTTCAGTTGGTTGAACGCCAACCTTTATCAAGGTGTTATAACATTTTAAAGTGTGATGGAAACAAAATTTTAATGTGTGTCAACAACAAACTCAGCGCCACATAACGTCAACAGCATTAAGTTTTTAAAATATTTTGTTATATTCAATGGGGAGAAAAAAAAAATAAAATAAAATTAAATAAATGATATTTTGATCCAATATATGCCTTTTTAATTAATAGATCTATTTGTGTTTATTAAATCATTATTTGGTATATAGGGAGGTTTAATGATAAAGTCAATCGCTTTTATAAACTACCCATGCAATATTTGGTAGTAAAAATTGCTCTCAACGTGTGGTGCAATTAATTGTAGGAAAAGTATGATATAAATCATGAAGGTTATGAATACTATTGAGCTATAATCGTTATATCGAGATAGACGGTATATTGCGGCTATGTGTGATGTAAAGAATGTATCCATCAGAGCAAGTCTAGGTCCACTTCTCCAAGGATCTGTTCCGTCGTTTTGTCTCGAAGTCCATGTCGTTTCATCTTCCTGGTTAGAGGCAGCTTGGGCAGTGGCGCCTCGTTCAGCTCATGCAGGCGGAGAGCAGAGAACGGGATGCCATGTCGTACGCATTGTCTCATCCGTAGCTTCTCTTGGTAGGCGTCTTCTGGGGGTCTGAAGGCTGATACCTTGTCAGGACCGCCCTCTGGTCCAGCGTCCTCATCGCTGTCCATAGTCCGTTGGGTGACCATAGCGCTGAAGGTGTCCGACACTCGCTTCTTACGTCCTGCGGACTCGAACGTCTCACGAAAGTCCATGATGGACACTCTTCTAGAGTCGGAAGCGTAGGATTCTGTACCGAGACTGGATCTTGCTTGAGATTTTTCTGCTTCTTCTGGTGGTGGACTGGTAGACGGGGACTCGATCTGGACTGCAATGGGCGGAATCTCTTCTTCCGTCTCGACCTCCTCTCCGTCCTACACATCCAAGGTACAGACAGTCACTGCTACTCCCACATGGGAGCCGTACCTGGAGGAAGATGAGCTCTGTGATGTAGTCGGCGCAGGTTACCAGCAGCGAGCGGCTCCCCGGCGTGTCCATGTAGAGCGGCGAGCTGCCGAACTCCAGCTCGAACGCCGGGAACTCCAAGTGGAAGTTCTGGAGGCACTGGTACTTCCCCAGCTCCCACATCCTCACTTCCTGCACAACATCTCTCGACATGGAAATACATTAGGTCGACCTAGTGACAAGTGGCCTTGATACGACAACGCAGCGGCTATCTAAAGACATAAATCCATTACAGTACCCAGCGATGTATGGCCATAATCCACCAAACTAGTACCAGCGGCTATCCAAAGACAAGAAGCCATACACATCATCCAGAGCCAAGTAGCCATGATACACCAAACCAGTACCAGCGGCTATCCAAAGATAAAAGGCCATTCACAGCATCCAGCGCCAAGTTACCACAATACACCAAACCAGTACCAGCGGCTATCCAAAGACAGAAATTCATTCACAGCATCCAGCACTAAGTGGTCATGATACACCAAACCAGTACCAGCGGCTATCCAAAGACAGAAAGTCACTCACGGCATCCAGAGCCAGAGAGAAGACGATGTCCAGGGACGGGTGGAAGCACACGGCCACGATGCCAGAGCTGTGCCCCGGCAGAGCCCTCAGCGGCCGACTGGTCATGCGGATGTTCCAGAGCCGGACCAGGAAGTCCTTGCTGCCCGTGCAGATCAACCGAAGCCGTTCATTGTAGTCGAAACATTGTACGCCCTGCCAGCACCTTCCCACGTCAGATTATAGAAATATTAAATTTGAAGAATCGAGAATACAATCAGCTTTCATCTTGCTACACCATGGCAAGATAACCAGAATATGTTTAACCAAAGAAAAGGTAAAGAATGTAAACTGTTTGTATGCTGTACTTCAGAGCGAGCCATGTCAAGAGGTACTAGACCTTGCGAGTGGAGAAGACATAATGCTTGTCATCCAGGTGGAGATGTCGCACTACCAACGCCCTCTGGGGGTCCGAGGACCCCGTAATGACGGACTCGGTGTCGGGCAGGTAGACCAAGGTCCGCACACTGTCGCCGTGGACCGAGGACAGACTCTGGTACTTCACGAACTGGCTGTGGAGGGAGCTCAATTCCTGGACACATATATCTACATACACCTTCTTTATATATCTACATACACCTTCTTTACATATCTACACATACCTTATTTTATATATCTACACATACCTTCTTTACATATCTACACATGCCTTTTTTACATATCTACACATGTCTTCTTTACATATCTACACATGTCTTCTTTACATATCTACACATACCTTTTTTACAAATCTACACATGTCTTCTTTACATATCTACACATGTCTTCTTTACATATCTACACATGTCTTCTTTACATATCTACACATGTCTTCTTTATATATCTACACATGTCTTCTTTACATATCTACACACACCTTCTTTTATATACAACACATACCTTTTTTTCATATCTACACATGTCTTCTTTACATATCTACACATGTATTCTTTACATATCTACACATGTCTTCTTTACATATCTACACATGTCTTCTTTACATATCTACAAATACCTTTTTTACAAATCTACATACACCTTCTTTACATATCTACATACACCTTCTTTACATATCTACACATGTCTTCTTTACATATCTACACATGTCTTCTTTACATATCTACACATACCTTCTTTTATATATCTACACATGTCTTCTTTACATATGTACACATATCTTTGCATATGAGCACATGCTTTTACATATGGGCAGTGGTCTGTGAGTGGAGATTCTTTGATTACATCTCGATTTTACAACTTTCTACTAACTTACTGAGATTCCCTTACAATACATTTACTGTACGGTAGAGTGTAAGATAGCTTCGCTAAAATGACATTTTATAATCTCTCTCTCTACTGCAATTTTATAGGGATTTTTAATAATATAAAACTATATTTTGTGGCATTCACTCTTTCAAAACATCATCAACGTTGCTCTCCCTAACTTTTGGTAGTACGATAATAAATCCCAAGTAAATATTTTACAATATAAATAATGTGAAAAAATAGTAAAAATGTGATATTGTACTGGGATAAGGTGCATAATTATGAAAAAAGGTATCTCCTTATCGTGCAACTGAAAGTTGCTGATGGCTTGCGCCATCTATCGGAATAAATATTAACTATGCTCGTTGATTTTTAATTATTCCAGAATTGGCCAAATACCCATTGAGGTACAGCTTAAACCACGCTGATGAGGGCCAACAGCCCGAAACGCGTCCGTGGTTAGCTTTTCTTGATTAATCAAGAATGGGTATTTGGCCAATTCTGGAATAATCAACGAGAATAGTTGATATTTATTCCGATAGATGGCGCAAGCCATCAGCAACTTTCAGTTGCACGATAAGGAGATGCCTTTTTTTCATAATATAAATAATGAAAATAACTTATAATTTATAGAATTTTTTGTGTGTTCTTTATTCATTTGCAACCCACAAAACGCGATATCCCCGCTAGGGATAATTTTAATTGTTTAATAAGTCAGCTCACCTTGAAATGGATGATGTCCACACCTTCCATGTTGAACTTGCGGAAGATGGAAACGTCGATCTGGAAGAAGGTGAAGATATGGACGCCTCCTTCATGGTCGCCACAAAGAAGTCTGGAGGGCTCATCACCCTGGAATCATCATCTTGATATCCTTACTCAAGATTATCACACACAAAAAGCTTTATTAAGACCACCGGTCTTATACAGATTCACCACAGGAAGAAAAGAATCATAGATGGAGCTCCAGTACTCCAGGCAGCGCAGCACCCAACAACAGCCTCCAGGTCCGACGCATGTCCAATGGCCATACGTTCCTTCGTGCATACGTCAAGGTTAGCGAATCACTGAACACGCTAATATGGAATCAACCGCGTTCTAGTCTTCGCTTTCCTGGTCCAAATGGACGTCCAAATACTCAAGTTTATCTCCCAGTATTCAAGTTTTTGTCCTGGCAGAAACATACTTTTTTTATTTTCAACACCTGTCTCTCTCTCTCTAAACTTCCCTGGCCTGGGGAATCTAACCTTTTTTGAACAACCTTGGTGGCGTGCAGCACCTTGATACTTTACAAGAGGAGAAATCACCAGACATCATTTCGAAGAAAGAATCAAAGCGACGAGTTTCTTCATACTTTGTTACAGTGTATTGCGGTTTGTCTGCTTGCTACATCCAATTTTTTGGACTCGAAATTCATACACTTTGTTTAGTAACCCGTAAAATCATATTCTCTTTGTATTCAAACTCTAATTTATTAAATTGTGTGAAATGTGTCACAGAAAACACACTTTATTAGGTACAGTAGAGTCTCTTGTGGGAGACTGCCTTAAAACATTGTTAAGCCTGGTCTCTCCTGGACATATTTTTGACAATTAAACAACTTTATTGACATCTCGTCATTCTTTACACTCAAAAGGAGTTATAAGGTAATAATAATGGTAGGAATGAAGAGAGATATTTACAATCGACTTAGCCCTCTCCGAGGGCACGTCCGGATCAGGAGCTTAAAGCCGCCTTGAATCTAGACAGATCCCTGCCATTTGGGGAGTTCATGTTCGGAACATGTTTGATGATAATGTCGAAGAATTTGTCGAGAAGAATCTTGTCTTCAGGCGTGAGTAGCGAGAGACTCCGTCAGGCCAAGTCATGAGGAGTAGTTTAACTTGAACAGAGTATTTTATGAACGACCATTCTCCAGGAGAAACTGGGTTTATTCACACACACTGCTTTATTAAGACTACCGGTCTTATACAGATTCACCACAGGAAGAAAGGAAGCATGGAATGTCGCTGGTGTCTCAAGTGACCGGACTTTTCCCTCCTGTCTCTATCTAGTTGCCTGTAGGTTGTCTTTATTTGTTGAATACAATGTACATGTAAAAGGGGAGGTTTTTATACTACATATATATATATTTATTTTATATATATAATATTATATGAACGATCTCTCTCAATGAAGTGTTAAAACGACAAATAATAAACCAGCAATGTGGAAATCTTGTCAAAAATACTTACATCCTCACTGCCATTGTAATCCAGCCTCATAGGAAGGAATGGAAGATCTGTGACACATAGAACAACACAGTAACAACACTCGCACTAGAAAATCGCCGTTCCTATAAACAAATTTAGAGCAAAACAACCAGTTATCCTTTAAAAAAACACAAAGTTTTAAAACTATTTTATCTTAAATGTTTCTTTTAAACCTTTCTACTGACCTTTGGGTATGTAAGTGCAATTTAAATTATTGGGAGGGCCTGGCTCATCAATAGGGAACCCTCCCTAGTTGATACGACTAGTAAATCAGACCTTCTCAATATTTTTCATCGCAGAAAGGATAATAGAAAGTTCAATTAATCAAGTGAATTTGTTAATATATATATGAAAAATAATAGAAAAAAATAATAAAAAGGTCAGGTGTTGATATTAAAAATAAAGAAGACACATCCTGACCAGAAGACTATGTGCTTTTCAGAAGGCAGAGCGCCATCTAGTGGAACAGAAATCAACTAAACATTTATTTAACCTGTTCCCTGATATTTGGCCAACCCAATTTCTTGACAAATCGTGGATGGCTTTCCTTGATTTGTCAAAAAAAAAATGGGTTGGCCAAATATCAGGGAACAGGCTAAATAAATATATTAGTTGATTTCTGTTACACTAGATGGCGCTCTGCCATCTAAAAATCACATGTGCTCCTGGTCAGGATATGTATTCCTTCTTTATTTTTAATATATTTAAATGTAAAACAACACTTAAAGTTTCACCGCATAAGTTTCTTTTCTGTGAAAAATCAATATTTATTTCAAAGAGAAGCCTGGTGGACATGGCGTCTGCCCGGTGGGCGGAAGGTTGTGGGTTCGTTTCCCGCCCCTGGACACTTTTATTTTTCCGTTCGCCATTACTCTTCATATTTTCACCCTTTCATACTTCATCCAAAAAAAAAAGTTAGAAATAGTGGATATTTCTCTTTGAAATAAATATTGATTTTTCATAGAAAAGAAACTTATGCGGTGAAACTTTAAGTGTTGTTTTATAATTAAATGTATTAATTTATAATATAACAAAAATGTTACTTTTTTTAATAGAAAAAATCGAGCTTTCGAGCAAAGACCCTCTCTACTGGCTTATCAAAGCTATATGGAAATACATACACTTCACAATAGAAGGAATCGACAGATATCATTGCTAAGTAGAGACCAAAGCGAAAAAGCGACAAGTTTCTTTATTGAAGAAGTATAAGCTTGACGAAGCTTTCGGACAAAAACCTCCTTCAACAGGTTGTAATACGAATTGTTTTGTTGTGCGAGTTGTTGTGTTGCTCTGATGTATTATTCAAATATAAAGACCATATACATTTTGCGCTTATGTTTAGATATGTGCTGTTCTTGCGGAACAATATGTTACGATGTTGTAGTTAGGTATGGTGTGAGGAAGAACGGTACCCCTCAGTCTGAAAGCCTCGAGGTGAGTGCTGGCCGAGATGTCCAGGAAGTGGATGGTGCGGCTGGTGGTAGAGAAGCTGTAGAACCTGGCGTTGTCCATCAGAACGGCGTCAGTCACCGTGGCCGGGTGGACGCGGGGCATGGCGCTCTCTGCCGGGGCGTCTTCGATGTCCACTTGGTAGGTGGTCTGTAGCCCGAAGTTGGGACCGTACACCCGCACCGTCCCCATCTACACATGCCCGCACTGTTCCCATCTACGTATGACCGAAATGTTCCCATCTACATATGCCCGCAATCTTCCCATCTACATATATCCACACTGTTCCATCTACATATGCCCGCACTGTTCCTATCTACGTATGCCCGCAATGTTCCCATCTACATATGCCCGCAATCTTCCCATCTACATATATCCACACTGTTCCATCTACATATGCCCGCACTGTTCCCATCTACATATGCCCGCAATCTTCCCATCTACATATATTCACACTGTTCCATCTACACATGCCCGCAATGTTCCCATCTACATATGCCCGCAATGTTTCCATCTACACATGCCCGCAATGTTTCCATCTACACATGCCCGCAATGTTTCCATCTACATATGCCCGCAATGTTCCCATCTACATATGCCCGCAATGTTTCCATCTACACATGCCCGCAATGTTTCCATCTACACATGCCCGCAATGTTTCCATCTACATATGCCCGCAATGTTCCCATCTACATATGCCCGCAATGTTTCCATCTACACATGCCCGCAATGTTTCCATCTACACATGCCCGCAATGTTCCCATCTACATATGCCCGCAATGTTTCCATCTACACATGCCCGCAATGTTTCCATCTACACATGCCCGCAATGTTTCCATCTACACATGCCCGCAATGTTTCCATCTACATATGCCCGCAATGTTCCCATCTACATATGCCCGCAATGTTTCCATCTACACATGCCCGCAATGTTTCCATCTACATATGCCCGCAATGTTCCCATCTACATATGCCCGCAATGTTTCCATCTACACATGCCCGCAATGTTTCCATCTACACATGCCCGCAATGTTTCCATCTACATATATCCGCACTGTTCCCATCTACACATGCCCGCAATGTTTCTATCTACATATGCCGCACTGTTCCCATCTACACATGTCAGCACTGTGCTCATCGGTAAATATGCAATGTAAACATCTACTGTGTCCATTTGTACACCTGTACTGTACCCATTCATAAATTTGCACTGTACCCATTCATACATTTGCACTGGTCCCATTTAAACATATGCACTGTATCCATCTGTACACCTTCACTGTGCTCATCTGTAAACATACACTCTGCCCACCTGTACACCTGTACCGGGCTCATTTGAACATATCCACTGTACTCATCTGTACACCTTATTAATCACCCTAATATTTCCCCAATTCAATGAGTATAAATGTGTATGACGTGAGTCCCTACGTTACCTTCCCCACAATGATATAGACGAAGGAAGGTTCTGGAACTGACAAGATTTCAGCGATGACTTCTTTCTGGAACATCAAAAAAATTAACATTTCCATAAATTCATATTTACATAAATTATTTAAGCATATTTTGTTAATATTACGGAGAGCTTGAAACACATGTACAACCTATCTACTAACGAAAATATAAAACTACTCACAGAATTCTGTAATGCTCACATATTCGTTGATCTACACTCCTGGACAAAACTTGAGGAAGGGGAAAGTATTTGATTTCACGGTCATCTATTTATATATATATATATATTTTTTTTTTTTTGAAGGAGACAGGCAATTTTGTTCCTACTTGGTTATCTCGTGTATCTTCAATAAAGGTCACTCTAATATATATCAGAGTTATTTCTCCTATATACATGCTAAAAGGTACAACTTCCTTAAGTTTTGTCCATGAGTGTTCAATTAAAGGGTTGAAATTGCGAAGTGTGTGTGTGAATTCTAATCTAGAGAGATACAGCAAAACATTAAGACGCGAATATTTCTTTCTTACATCAATTAAACTTATACTCTCCTTACTGCGATGAAAAAATATTGTAGAGGCTTGGCTCATCAGTGGTAAACCCTCCCTGCGATTTCGCCAATTTTTAATCTACCATACCGCTTCTTTAGAACTCCAATACTGTACACCAATACCTCGCTTTGCGTCGTTTCGTTTTGCGTTTTTTTTTTCGAAGTTGCGTCGCTGCTTAATTTTTACTGAATTTCACTGTGCGTCCTTAGATTTTCGAAGTTGCGTTGTTTTGGAGTCGAGTCTTTATTTATTTTTTTTTTGCATTTTTTTCCCTAAAATATGGCAACACCTTTTTTTTTATTGCGCCTTCACATATTTTAACTTTGCGTCGTTTCAATTTGCGTCGTGTTTTTTTGGAACGTAACCCCGACGCAAAGCGAGGTATGGGTGTATTTTATCATTCTGCTTATATATGCTACACTGAAAGGTGGAATCTCAGAAATAGTATTTAAGCATGCTTTATATGCATTTCTTTATAGCGTAGCAAAGTATTTATTATATTTTATGTTATGGTGCATTAGCGCGCCATCTGTTATGAAAATTCGAAACTATTATAGACGGGTATGATTCTTTTAAAAATAAAACAATTTCTACTGCCCCTTACTGAAATGGAAAAATTAATGAGAGGGCCCATTGCAGTAAGGGCAGTAGAAATTGTTTATTTTAAAAGAATCATACCCGTCTATAATAGTTTCGAATTTTTATATATTTTATGTACAGATTAATAATTTTTTATATTTATATTGTTGCACCAGGTTGCGGCAAACTCTTCAACCTTGATTCTCTCCTGTGCCGGGTCTTGCATCTTACCAGAGCGTGTTTCAACCATCCTACAAATTTATATAAGGGAATAATGAGATAACTCTACTTTAAGTAGCCTCCAGAATAATTTATTTATTTCTCACATCAAAGAGAGCAGTGAAGTCACATAGTGTACCAAAATACAAATGATGATTCTATAATACATATATTCTGTTTATAATACATATATTCTGTTTAATAAAATAAATAAATATAAATTTAAAATATATCAAAAATAGTATTGCAAATTAAAATAAAATAGGTGCATTAGCCATAATGCAACAATATTATTTATGTTTTGTTACTCTGGAGACTTCACTCATTGCTTAACTTGTATCTTACATATTGTTGATTTGTATTTGTGTCTTAAATAAATTGCTGTGTATTCCTGAAGTTTGTCTTTCTTAATTTACTACGTTACAATATTCATTGCTTTATATTCTTCTTCTTCTTTCTTATCTCCACACTGGGTGAAGAAAAATGCGTCTGTCTTTGTCATTAAGACTGGGAGCACTACTCAGTAGCAGGCCGACTTAGCTCCAAAAAAAAATGGCGGCCTCTGACATGAGGAACAGACACCATGTGCAGCCGCTCCTAACATGGAGTACAAACGCTGCTCATCCTGTATCCCTGGATCAGGAGTCCTTACAGGGTACTATCTGCCAGGCCAGCTGAG
Organism: Cordylochernes scorpioides; assembly: GCA_030710605.1. Lineage (NCBI taxonomy): Eukaryota > Metazoa > Arthropoda > Arachnida > Pseudoscorpiones > Chernetidae > Cordylochernes > Cordylochernes scorpioides. The sequence goes on along the minus strand of CP092863.1, from coordinate 214,012,622 downwards.
CCCAGGTTTTTTAGTGAGCTTGTTACTGCTCCCCCTCCTCCTTTTTTATCCGGGCTTGGGACCGGCAAAGGCGGAGTTATTGCTTTATATGAATCTAGAGAGAGAGAGATTGAAAGAAATTTAGATATCAATTTATATACTTTATGTGGGAGATACCGGATGAAGCTGTCAGTGGCTTGGAGACGGGGGTAGTGAGTGGCCATCTTGATTTGCATGTACGCTCCGAGGAAACGGATGAGAGCTGACCACGTGACCGTGTCACGTGACCCATCGCAGATCTGCACTCATCTCGAACCATCAGGAATAAAACGGTAAAAATAGTCTTAAAAAAACACAATTTTGAGTTAGATATCAGGAATACTATATAGAGAAAACAGGTACATTTCTTAGAAAAACTAGAATAAGAATGTTAAAAAGAATCTTAAAAAAATAACAATTTAAGTTAGCAATACACGTGTTCATCCCTGCTTTTATAATATAACAAAATCAATAAGCAATCCAGGGCCATGTTTATTTACACCTTGGCTGGAATTGGTACTTCTAGGTCTCCTGATGAAGAACATGTTGGACAGAAAGCTTGAGAAATAAAAATTAGTTAAAAGAGACCTGGTCCTGGATTGCTTATTGATTTTGTTAAATTTGGGTTCGATATCAGAAACACTATCTAGCAAAACATGTACATTTCTCGAAAAAATATATCAGCCCTCTCTCTCCAGGGAAAAGTATCTAGATAAATAGTGTAAAATATAAAATTTATAAATATACATTTATAAAATATATAGTCTTCATGGGTGACGCCCACCGCAGGAAAGACTCCGCCACCGATGGACTGCGAGAGTTCTTTCCCACAGAGTTGGTAGGTCGAGGTGATGGCTGGCTTTACCCACCTCAAGACCAAGATGGTATTTGTAGATGGTAGCCTTCGCCACACTGGTCAATTTATTGAAAGAGAGATAGAGAAATGGATAAGATAAGCAAGTTAAATTTGAATAGGTCCTCACTGTATATAACCAACTTGTGCGTGCGAGAAGACATGTCAACAAGCCTACCTTGTGGAAGAGCTCTTGTGCAGATTTCTTGTACTTGTTGGACTCATAGATATCTGCAATGGCATCCTGAAAATCTTCAAGGTCCAACTCCCGTCCTTCGTAGATTGTGTCTACAACAGAACAACCAGAATGTAAATTAGCTTTTTATCTTTACTAATTTGATTATTCCAAGTTTGAAACTATGTCAGTGATTTCTTTCAAACCTAACTCTATATGTAATCACTGTTTCATCAGGATTGGTCGGGTATTGTGCAAATGTGGGAGGAACAAACACGCAAATTTTTGTTCCTCTTTATACATCTCCTCTATTAGAATCTAAAGACGCGATCTTCACTTTCACCACAAGTCGAAGCCCAGGTTACTATAGTAAAACCTTGCTTCAAGAGTTTATTAAACGATCTAATAGAGGGACAGACTGAATTTTCCATTTTCCGCACTTTGACCACGACACTGAGGTTACTATAGTAACACGTTGCTTCAAGGGATAAGTAAAACGATCTAATAGAGGGACAGACTGAATTTTCCATAATTAGTATCTTGGTAGAAACTGAAGACACCGCACTTTGACCACAACACTGAGGTTACTATAGTAAAACCTTACTTAAAGAGATAAGTAAAACGATCTAATAGAGGGACAGATTGAATTTTCCATAATTAGTATCTTGTTAGAAACTAAAGACACCGCACTTTGACCACAACACTGAGGTTACTATAGTAAAACCTTGCTTCAAGGGATAAGTAAAACGATCTAATAGAGGGACAGATTGAATTTTCCATAATTAGTATCTTGTTAGAAACTAAAAACACCGCACTTTGACCACAACAATGAGGTTACTATAGTAAAACCTTGCTTCAAGGGATAAGTAAAACGATTGAATAGAGGGACAGATTGAATTTTCCATAATTAGTATCTTGGTAGAAACTAAAGATACCGCACTTTGACCACAACACTGAGGTTACTATAGTAAAACCTTACTTCAAGAGATAAGTAAAACGATCTAATAGAGGGACAGATTGAATTTTCCATAATTAGTATCTTGGTAGAAACTAAAGACACCGCACTTTGACCACAACACTGAGGTTACTATAGTAAAACCTTGCTTCAAGGGATAAGTAAAACGATCTAATAGAGGGACAGATTGAATTTTCCATAATTAGTATCTTAGTAGAAACTAAAGACACCAAACTTTGACCACAACACTGAGGTTACTATAGTAAAACCTTGCTTCAAGGGATAAGTAAAACGATCTAATAGAGGGACAGATTGAATTTTCCATAATTAGTATCTTGGTAGAAACTAAAGACACCGCACTTTGACCACAACACTGAGGTTACTAGAGTGAAACCTTGCTTCAAGGGATAAGTAAAACGATCTAATAGAGGGACAGATTGAATTTTCCATAATTAGTATCTTGGTAGAAACTAAAGACACCGCACTTTGACCACAACACTGAGGTTACTATAGTAAAACCTTGCTTCAAGGGATAAGTAAAACGATCTAATAGAGGGACAGATTGAATTTTCCATAATTAGTATCTTGGTAGAAACTAAAGACACCGCACTTTGACCACAACAATGAGGTTACTATAGTAAAACCTTGCTTCAAGGGATAAGTAAAACGATCTAATAGAGGGACAGATTGAATTTTCCATAATTAGTATCTTGGTAGAAACTAAAGACACCGCACTTTGACCACAACAATGAGGTTACTATAGTAAAACCTTGCTTCAAGGGAAGTAAAACGATCTAATAGAGGGACAGATTGAATTTTCCATAATTAGTATCTTGGTAGAAACTGAAGACACCGCACTTTGACCACAACACTGAGGTTACTATAGTAAAACCTTACTTCAAGAGATAAGTAAAACGATCTAATAGAGGGACAGATTTAATTTTCCATAATTAGTATCTTGTTAGAAACTAAAGACACCGCACTTTGACCACAACAATGGGGTTACTATAGTAAAACCTTGCTTCAAGGGATAAGTAAAACGATCTAATAGAGGGACAGATTGAATTTTCCATAATTAGTATCTTGGTAGAACTAAAGACACCGCACTTTGACCACAACAATGAGGTTACTATAGTAAAACCTTGCTTCAAGGGATAAGTAAAACGATCTAATAGAGGGACAGATTGAATTTTCCATAATTAGTATCTTGTTAGAAACTAAAGACACCGCACTTTGACCACAACAATGAGGTTACTATAGTAAAACCTTGCTTCAAGGGATAAGTAAAACGATCTAATAGAGGGACAGATTGAATTTTCCATAATTAGTATCTTGGTAGAAACTAAAGACACCGCACTTTGACCACAACACTGAGGTTACTATAGTAAAACCTTGCTTCAAGGGATAAGTAAAACGATCTAATAGAGGGACAGATTGAATTTTCCATAATTAGGATCTTGGTAGAACTAAAGACACCGCACTTTGAACACAACAATGAGGTTACTATAGTAAAACCTTGCTTCAAGGGATAAGTAAAACGATCTAATAGAGGGACAGATTGAATTTTCCATAATTAGGATCTTGGTAGAACTAAAGACACCGCACTTTGAACACAACAATGAGGTTACTATAGTAAAACCTTACTTCAAGGGATAAGTAAAACGATCTAATAGAGGGACAGATTGAATTTTCCATAATTAGTATCTTGTTAGAAACTAAAGACACCGCACTTTGACCACAACACTGAGGTTACTATAGTAAAACCTTGCTTCAAGGGATAAGTAAAACGATCTAATAGAGGAAAAGATTGAATTTTCCATAATTAGTATCTTGGTAGAAACTAAAGACACAGCACTTTGACCACAACAATGAGGTTACTATAGTAAAACCTTGCTTCAAGGGATAAGTAAAACGATCTAATAGAGGGACAGATTGAATTTTCCATAATTTGTATCTTGGTAGAAACTAAAGACACCGCACTTTGACCACAACACTGAGGTTACTAGAGTGAAACCTTGCTTCAAGGGATAAGTAAAACGATCTAATAGAGGGACAGATTGAATTTTCCATAATTAGTATCTTGGTAGAAACTAAAGACACCGCACTTTGACCACAACACTGAGGTTACTATAGTAAAACCTTGCTTCAAGGGATAAGTAAAACGATCTAATAGAGGGACAGATTGAATTTTCCATAATTAGTATCTTGGTAGAAACTAAAGACACCGCACTTTGACCACAACACTGAGGTTACTATAGTAAAACCTTGCTTCAAGGGATAAGTAAAACGATCTAATAGAGGGACAGATTGAATTTTCCATAATTAGTATCTTGGTAGAAACTAAAGACACCGCACTTTGACCACAACACTGAGGTTACTATAGTAAAACCTTGCTTCAAGGGATAAGTAAAACGATCTAATAGAGGGACAGATTGAATTTTCCATAATTAGTATCTTGGTAGAAACTAAAGACACCGCACTTTGACCACAACACTGAGGTTGCTATAGTAAAACCTTGCTTCAAGGGATAAGTAAAACGATCTAATAGAGGGACAGATTGAATTTTCCATAATTAGTATCTTGGTAGAAACTAAAGACACCGCACTTTGACCACAACACTGAGGTTGCTATAGTAAAACCTTGCTTCAAGGGATAAGTAAAACGATCTAATAGAGGGACAGATTGAATTTTCCATAATTAGTATCTTGTTAGAAACTAAAGACACCGCACTTTGACCACAACACTGAGGTTGCTATAGTAAAACCTTGCTTCAAGGGATAAGTAAAACGATCTAATAGAGGGACAGATTGAATTTTCCATAATTAGTATCTTGGTAGAAACTAAAGACACCGCACTTTGACCACAACACTGAGGTTACTAGAGTGAAACCTTGCTTCAAGGGATAAGTAAAACGATCTAATAGAGGGACAGATTGAATTTTCCATAATTAGTATCTTGGTAGAAACTAAAGACACCGCACTTTGACCACAACACTGAAGTTACTATAATAAAACCTTACTTCAAGAGATAAATAAAACGATCTAATAGAGGGACAGATTGAATTTTCCATAATTAGTATCTTGGTAGAAACTAAAGACACCGCACTTTGACCACAACACTGAAGTTACTATAATAAAACCTTACTTCAAGGGATAAGTAAAACGATCTAATAGAGGGACAGATTGAATTTTCCATAATTAGTATCTTGGTAGAAACTAAAGACACCGCACTTTGACCACAACACTGAAGTTACTATAATAAAACCTTACTTCAAGGGATAAGTAAAACGATCTAATAGAGGGACAGATTGAATTTTCCATAATTAGTATCTTGGTAGAAACAAAAGATATCGCATTTTGACCACAACACTGAATTTACTATAGTAAAACCCTGCTATTACGAACATCCAAGTAACAAGCAAAAAAAAAAACAATATAAACTGTAATGCCAAAATTCTCCATATAGTTGTGGTGTATCTATTTTTAAAAGAGATTCTACATACGAGATCTCGAAAACTATATTTTAAAATAATGATCAAAAAAATCATTTAAATATATTTATAACGTATATTATGATACACTAGCGCGCCATCTGTTATGTAAATTCGAAACTATTTTAGACTCATCAGAGGTGAACCCTTCCATTAATTTTTCCATTGCAGTAAAGGCAGTAGAAATTGTTTTATTTTCAAAAGAATCATACGCGTCTATAATAGTTTCTAATTTTTATTACGTATATGTATAGATCATTTTCAAAACACATATAAAATATCTTTTTTTTTAAATCATACTTATGACTTAAATATTAATTTTACCGCAATTACATATTATTAATTATCATTATTATTATTAAGGACATTCGTCCCATACAGGATTCTCCCAGATACAGAAGTAAACATAGCAGTTATCTACAGAGAAAGTAGAGTTTAACATCGACCTTTCTTCAAGTTGGATCCATCATCTGTGTTACACCTATTGTCTGTGCTGTTTTCCAGAATTTGTGAAAAGCTAATGTATTGATATAATTTTTTTGTGGTAAAAAGATATTATTTTATTACTTTTTTAAAGTTTTTTGAAATATAATACAATTTGTATTACAATTTTTTATATTATAAAAATAAATAAAGCTTCCAGGGCTAAGTTTCTTGTTCAACTTTTTATTTTCAAGCTTTCGGACTTGTCAGTCCTTCAACAGGAGTATCACGTTAATAAATTAATGGTATATACTATTTTTATATACACATTATTGTTTACATATTTTAAATACTTATGATTGATAAGGCACAATTTGAATTATAGATTATAAACACAAGATAATAAGACCAAATCCAAATAAAATTTGGTAAAATTTTTCATTCAGTACTTTTGTCTGAAGATGGTAACAACGCTGTTATCGAAACGTCACACACAATATATTTATTTGGATTTGGTCTTATTACCTTGTGTTTATAAATACATATAAATTGAGAAAAAATCTATATTGTATTCTGTGTTAAAAACAAATTTTTGAAAATATAAATGCATAGTGCATGCTGGTTGAACGATATCTCGAGACTTCAATTTTTTTATATGAAAATTTACATATCAACAGAGAGAAATTTTGAAACAAAAAAAGTTCTTTTTTTAAATTTAATTTCTCTATAATATAATAAAAAATTATCTGACCCAATCGTAAGTTCATTAACATAAGCCTATATTCTATTTTAATATGCATTTTTATTATTAAAACAAATTGGTATAAAAAAACGACATTTTGATTAGAGAGAGGTAGAAACACTATATATATTTATCTTTTGTTTTAAAATATTTCCTGAAAAAAAAAACTATTCAAGTAAAATCTTTTTTCTTTAATACCGATAAAATTTAACCTTTTTTTATATATATATTTTCATGCATTCTATTTACATAATTTTTAATATGGATAAGAACAATTTTATAATTTTTTTCCATAAATAAGTATTAAATTAATCAAAATAATATGTAAATATATTGGAGTATATATATATGTGGTACTTTTTTTTTTAGATTAGTTTTTAGACAGTCATTATGACGGCATTAGAAAATTTGAGTGAAAGTGAACAGAATTCTTTACTCAGTAGACCAATAATTCCTTCTCTGTATTCTAAATTTGAAGATTGGACTTATAATTGTAGTCTTTATGGCTATTTAATACCTAAACCATTTGATATTGGTGGTGGTATGTATTGTGATAATGCAGTTATCCATTGTTTATATTCCTGCATTCCTTTTGTCAATTTCCTTCACTGGGCAAAGAAATTTGTAGATAAGAAAGATCGGATCTCTACTAAATCAGAAATATTGAAATCTCTAACGGATATTTTACTACTATATGAAAAAGCTAAGAAATGTACTTCAAAGGAAACTCTAGAAAAGGCATTAACTCCAATTAAACATAGTTCATGTTTATCGTTTCTTCATAGTAAGTTTTTTGTCCATAGTGATTCATATGAGGATTTACTTAACAAAGATGCTAACAAATTTCTCAATTGGATAATCGCCAAGTTAATAAAGGAATTAGGAGATGAAAAGTGTGTTTTATATAAACAACTTTTTAATGGTATAGAATCCGTTAATTCTGAAAATAGGCGTTTCATCACGCTAGATGTATCTATTGATAATGAGAATATCCAAAATGTTCAAGATGCCATCAATAAGTATCCAAATCCACTTGTAGAAGCTCCCAATATGTTTATAATCAATTTAAAAAGATTGGAGGAAAAAAATACTATTGTGGAGGTTTGTAAGAAGGTAGAATTATCGGAAAAACTTGTAGTTAAAGTGAATTCTGAAAACTCTGTAAATTATAATCTAAGAAGTGTTATCTACGGAATTTCGACAGAACCAACGAAATATTTCGCCTATGTCTACAACTATACCTTGGGAGAATGGATTCGTATGATGAATTCTCAATTCAGAAGACATTCAACACCACCACCACCCTCATTTGAACACCTAGTTGCACTACCTTATGTTCTAATTTATCTGAAAGATTAGCAAATATCAGATTTATAATTATCTCATGAGAGAGTGGACTCATGATTGTTTCTAAATTCAAGACATCAAAATCCAATACCACCACTTTCATTTGAATCTCTAGCTACACTAACTTCTAATTTATCTGAAAGATCAGTAAATACCCAATTGTGCTCTTTTGGTTCTGAAAAGTTAACCAATAAAAGTTGTTTTGTATTCCTGAGTTATTTAACACAAGTTACCATATTAGAACATATGCAAATATGTCACTTGTCTAGCTAAGTCTTTTGTTTATTTTCGCGAGTTTAGCTTTTATAATACAAAATGGCCATTGTACTAAACTCAGGCCTTCAGTCTTGAAATTTTCAACTATTTTCTTTATTTTTGGGTTAAAGGTACATTAGGTTTTTCCTTTTCTTTAACACTGCCCTTTTATGCTAAATAAATAAGCAGTTTGGAAGATTTTTAAACAAAATTTGTATTTTAATTGTACGTGAAAATTTTGGTATTGTATGTAAGTATACGTAGATGAAGTCCTGTATATGAACTATATTTTATGCTTTTATTGAATTACTTTAAGGCTTGTTAATTTTCCCTATACGATAGGTAAATCTATAAACCTTGTTTTTTTTTCAAAGAAATCTCAAAACATCAATAGCCGAGTGGTTTTACTTAAAGATACAAGATACTTATATAAACGTCTACAATTAAAACTTATGTATATAAAGAAATTTACTTTTAAATGATTTTTTTGCATAACACACTTTTCAATTTGAATTTTTCTCTGTCATTTTTTTTCATAAAAATGTTCCTAAACGCATAAGATTCTGTTGAAAATAATCATCATCGTACAGAGATAGTTTCTAAGGTAGATATTTAGTAGATTTTTTTTCTCTCTAAAAAAATACCTAGTTGCATAATTAAAAATGCATTTTAGTGAAAGGTTTAATTATCGGTTTAATTATTTCAAATGCCATAACTACACTGCCACCTAAATAAGAGTAGCAACCATAGAAACCAGAATAAAATAACATAGGAATTGTAAGAAATAATTACCCTAAATTGCTATAGCCCAATACATATACATAGAAACCGATCACTTTTTTTTTAATCATGAGAACATTGAATTGAACATTATCTTCTTCTTCTTTCTTATCTCCACACTGGGTGAAGTAGAATGAGTCTGCCTTTGTCATTAAGACTTGGGAGCACTACTCAGTGGCAGGTTGACTTAACTCCAAAAGAAATAGCTGCCTCTGACATGAGGAACAGATGCCATGTGCAGCCGTTCCTAACATGGAGTACAAACGCTGCTCTTCCTGTATCTCTGGATTAGGAGCCCTTACAAGGTACTATCAGCCGGGCCAGCTGAACCCATTATTTCATAAAAATGTTCCTAAACGCATAAGAATCTGTTGAAAATAATCATCGTACATAGATCAAGTTTCTAAGGTAGATATTCAGTAGATTTTCTCTCTAAAAAAATACCTAGTTGCATAATTAAAAATGTATTTTAGAGAGAGGTTTAGTTATTGGGTTTCTGATAAAGGAAAATTCGGATTAAAAGGAGAAAGCCTTTAAGTCAAATTCCATAACTACACTGCCACCTAAATAAGAGAAGCAACCATACAAATAAGAATAAAATAACATAGGAATTGTAAGAAATTATTTACCCTAAATTGCTCATAGCTCAATACAAATAGAAACCGATCACATATCTTAACCATGAGAACATTGAATACACAGTTTTGAAAACAGAAAGACTATATTTAGAAACCTTCATCTTAATGTATCAACAGGAAAATTTACCTTCCCACTTAGTTTATACATATCTTCTTCTTCTTTCTTATCTCCACACTGGGTGAAGTAGAATGCGTCTGCCTTTGTCATTAAGACTGGGAGCACTACTCAGTGGCAGGCCGACTTAGCTCCAAAAGAAATGGCCGCCTCTGACATGAGGAACAGACGCCATATGCAGCCGCTCCTAACAAGGAGTACAAACGCTGCTCATCCTGTATCCCTGGATCAGGAGCCCTTACAGGGTACTATCAGCCGGGCCAGCTGAGCCCAGGTTTTTTTAGTGAGCTTGTTACTGCTCCTCCTTTTTCATCCGGGCTTGGGACCGGCAAAGGCGGAGTTAGTTTGTACATAATATAAGGTAATAGATGATTAGCGTATATTCGGGAATGTAGTGGATCATTCGACCTAATATGACCATGCAGGAATAGTCAACTCGAGACTTGACCCCCACTATAAATACCTGCATATATCATACGCCGCAGAAAAATATTTACTAACCAATCTTCCCGTGCCGGCTAAGAGATTCATTGCTCAAATAAGAATACTTCTTGTTATCTACCGGAAAAATACAAAAAGAAAATATGAAGAAAGAGGACATATTTTGTCCACTATGTCAAAGGAATAAAATATCCGAACTGGAACACTATATATTTGAATGTACGTCTCTCACTATGGAAAGAGAAACTTTTTGCGGTAGAGCTGCTCGTACACACTTTTCGCTGTATTCCTTTCTTTCAGATTTGATGGATAATGGGTCAGCTATTTTAAAGTTCTTTATTTTTTTCAAGACTGCAAGGAGGAAAAAATATCCAACAAAGTAACTGAACTGTGTGGAAATATTTTTTCTTCACAAGATGCAACCATTTACTCAATAATCTACTTCTTCACTGTGTTCTATTCACGAAAAACGATGTATATAGTCTTTTGTACATAGATATTCTTTCCTTTTCTTATTTTTCTCTTTTCTGAGCGAGGATTCAGTTTCTTCCTCTGCTTCTCATTTCTTTTTAGATTTCTTTCTAACAGGAGAATCGTCTGTATAAGACGGAATGTCTTAATAAAGGCTTGTGAGTGTGATTAGCGTATATCAAAATACAATAATGAAAAAATTCGTTGGTGAATATTTGAAAAATATTTATAAAAGTAATAATCAAAATGAGACAGATGGGCTTATGTCCAGTCTTGTATAAAGTTAACAAATACCGTAGAACTACCTCCCTGTAAATGACAACACCTAATTACAAAGCCAAAGTGTCCTTTAGGGAGAGGTGTCCTTTAACCGGAGAGTTGCTAAATTGTAAAAAAAGGTAATTTTGCAAATGAAAATTGTCTTTTGTAGAGAGGTGTCTGCTAAAGGGAGGTTCTACTGTACCTATTTTTTGAATATTTATATACTTAGGAAAGAGAGAGGGGGTATACAGGCTGTTGGTTTGAATACATCAAAACTTTATCAATAGGTTCTATATTTGGCCGATATGCCATTGTTCCAATTTACATTTAACACATTTCACTACTTTTTTTATTTATCCAACAAGACACGATATAAATATGAAGTGTATTACAGAGAGATAACAAAAGAAACAGATAAATAAACAAACTGAAACTTAGGATTTTTTTTTTTGGCTTATCCTTAGTACACGTGGTACAGGCCATGATAATCATGGTAGATAGAGGTAGGCGACTGCTTTTACTGTAAGTGCACCACATGTCTACACATGTGAAAAGCAGTTCAACTTTGCACTTACAAATGTGCCAGAGCCCCGTTTGGTTACTTGCACTCGCTGGTGGGGTTGAAGGATTTATTTACATATTTACATGTATCAAGCGATAAAGTTGATAAAGTAGGATAAAGGCATCTCCTGATCGTGTAATTAACAGTTGCTGATGGCTTGCGCCATCTATCGGAATAAATTCTTATATGTAATGAATTCCAATATGTATACTGAATTTCGATAGATGGTGCAAGCCATCAGCAACTTTCAGTTGCACGATAAGGGTATGTCTTTTTTTTTTCTTCTTCTTCTTTCTGAATTTATGCACCTTATCCCAGTACAATGTCTTCATCTCTCGGAATAAATATCAACTATTCGTTATTTATTCGGAATTTGTTCAAATACCCATTCTTGATTAATCAAGAAAAGCTAACTATGTATACCTTTCGGACTATTGGCCCTTGTCAGGGTGGGTAATTGAGGTACAGCTTGTACCACGCTGACGAGGACCAGCAGCCCGAAACGCGTACGTGGTTAGATTTTCTTAATTAATCAAGAATTGGTATTTGGACAATTATGGAATACACCCATACCTCGCTTTGCGTCGGGGTTACGTTCCAAAAAAACACGACGCAAAGTGAAAATATGTGAAGGCGCAATCAAAAACAAAGGTGTTGCCATATTTTAAGGAAAAAAAAATAAAAAAAATTAAAGACTCGAATCTAAAACAACGCAACTTCGAAAATCTAACGATGCACAGTGAAAATCATACACATATAAATTTACTGGCAATGCGCTTCTTTTAAATATCATCAAATACTATCTATACATAAAAGAAGCGCATTGCCAGTAAATTTATATGTGTAAAATTTAAACGATAGATGGCAATTAAATTTAATTTACAGTGAAAATCAGTAAAAATTAAGCAGCGACGCAACTTCGAAAAAAACGCAAAGCGTGGTATTGGTGTAATTAAATATCAACGAATAGTTTGTTTATTTCGATAGATTTGCCACCTGATCCCAGTACAGTTTCACTCTTATACTAATTTTCTTCACAGAGTTCATAAAATTTGTATAAACAAAGTGGTTGATGTAGGAGAGTTAAATCAATAAAATGATTCTATGAGAAACCTTATTTTTCAATCTTTATTCTGTAATAAAAGAATTTAACGTCTCCTTTAACATCTCCTTTTCAGAATTTTCAAAAAAAAAAAGCCATTACGTTATATATTCAAAAATGTCGAAAAAAATATTCATTACAAATTTTTCATATTATATATATATATAATATATAAAACATATTCCTGAAGTTTATGTATGAATTTTTGATATTCAACTTTATATATGCAAATTTCTTTTAATAATATTTTTTATCTGATTTTCGGAAAAAAAAGAGATAATTTTATTGAATGTGTCATAACTTCTGCACATACCAGGGTATATTTTGGAAAGAATTTTATATTGTTCTCTTATTTATGATTACTATTTTTTTTTCCAAACGAAATATCAAACATTCGGTATATATGTAAAAATGTCATGAGTAAAAAAAAGATAATCTAAAAATACCAATAATTAATAATCCTTCAAAAAAATATGTTTTAAAGATGTGTAAATAATCCAAAGATACTAATTCGGAAAAAATAGAATCTTCTGCAATACATATAAATAATAAACAAAAGAGAGTTTGTAATATCAAAAAAAAAGCCATTTTATTATTTATAAAGATAATTCTAAAAAAAAAGTTTATAAAATAAAAATATGTAAATAATGTTTATGTATTTAAAAGCTTTATAATTTCGAATTCTAAGACTTCAATTGTTTTCGTGTTTAGGATATTGTAAGAAGAAACTCAAAGAATATGGGTGATTTACCTGCAACTTTACAAGAAGTTCTGTATAGGCATCCAATCCATAAATATCAAGAAGGAATGAAATTTGAAGAATGGCAACTAGACTTAAGTCTAAATTGGTACGTGCTCCCAGTACGTCTAAGTAATCCAAATACGATATGTTATACCAATGCATTAACTCAATGTTTATTCAGTTGCTTACCTTTGCTAAATTTTCTTCAGTGGTCAAAGAATTTCATTGATAAAGATGAATTATTTGAAACTGCGCCTGTTCTTCTTAATTTAATTAATATTTTGAAATGTTTTCCTAGTCCTTTATATTGTTCAGCAAGCAATCTTATTCTTATATTGGAAAGCATTTTCAATTCTGAAGCTCTTAGGAATATCGTTGGTATGTTTAGTGCGAATCAGAGAACCTGTATGGGTGATGTTGATGAGTTATATTGCTGGATGATTGAACGTATGACTGACGAGTTGGGAGACAAATCTCATCTTATTCAAAGATTGTTTATCTTACGTCTAAATAGACTTGGAAGTGTTGAAGGTCATTGTTGTATACACCTAATGGAAGCTCTCTGTGATGCTTCAAATTCCCAAGAAGCCTTTGATACGTTCTTATCAACAAATTTCTTTGTAATCGAAGAAGCTCCTTATATATTGGTTCTCAATGTATCCTATGTTTTGCCTTCGAGAAGCCGTTCCTATAAAATTAATCGAAATACTCAAATATCTGAAATTCTAAAGATGACCCTCAAAGATGGAACAATTAAGGCTTATAGGATTACAAGTGTAATCTATCATTTAGGGCCTACAGGATATGGTCACTTTTTCTCTTATGTCTTTAATTACGTGGCAAAAGAATGGATCTACATAAGTGATAAGGTTTTAAAGCATTTTCCCATTGGACCATTTGAAGGTAATCCAAATAATGGAACGGCAGTTTTACTCTTCTACGTTCTGGATCTCAATCTCAGTTCGAATGAGAATGCGAGAAATAGAAATGATAATGATGAAGAAGATGAAGAAGAAGATGTGATTGATACTAAACTTTAAGAAGTTTTTTGCTCTTCTTGATAGACCTCTCCTTATTCTATATTGACCATGTTCCTCCTCTTATCCTTGGCTGATGATGCATCGTATCCTATATTACCATTTCTATCCCAATGTTTGTTAAGCAACATTGATCCCATGTTTGATAACTCTATCCTGTATTGACAATGTGTGTCAATCCCCTTATGCTCCTCCCCTTATCCCATGTTGATGATATTTTCCTATATTATATCCATCCCCTTATCCCTATATTGATTATGCTCCTCATCCCGTGTTGATGATGCATCATCCTATATTAGTCAATTTTCTTATCCCTATATTGGTTATGCTCATCCCTCTATCCCGAGTTGATTATGTACTTTATCCTATATTGATAATGTCCATCCCCTTATCCCCATGTAAATTTTGCTTTCCTCCCATTTTATTCCCCATATTATTCCTTCATCCCGGTGTTGCCTATGCTCCTCCCCTTATATTCCCCATATTATTCCCTCATCCCGGTGTTCCCGATGTTCCTCCCCTTATGCCGATTTTATTATCTTCCCTTTTCCAAATGAAAAATATTCCCTCGTATCGATATTTTGCTATTTTATAGTCCTTTAACTTTATTGTTGTTCCTCCCCTATCCCTTTGTTGATTCCCATAGCTTCTCTCAATAACTTTATCCCTTATTCCCAATAGCTATCCCTATTTTATCCCAGCTTTGAACCCTCCTTTCCCTAAATTGTTGTCTATAATTTGTTGACACATTTAGAACCCTATTCTAAATCCACTAGACTGTGGAAAGAATAAAAGTATTTTTTTGTGTTTTTCTATGTTCTTCTTTCTTAAAACACACACTTAAAAGATTGTCAGGTGTAAAAGTAAGTCAGAATTATTTGTTTTATTATTTTTAAAACTTATGGAGAAAAGTTTAACGTGTTAACCTACAGATCATAGTTTAACTATCTAGCGCGATACGAAAGGCTTTCTATTATAATAACTAAAATCATATTAATAATTACTGTAAAAGCTCCCAAACTTGTGTATGCATGCAAATATCCAAGACGGATATCGCGTGCTTTGTAAATGATAATAAAAAAGGCTTTATGCAACTTATTATTTACGTATTTGCAGCTAGCTATGCAAAATATATTTCCACATATTTTTTTAATCTAAAAGGTAAAATTTAAATAGTAAATTGCACAAAAAATTACATATTCTTTATTTTTTAAACTTTTTTTTAAACATATAATGTTTTTTGTTGTTGGATTTTTCTTCTAGAATGTTTGGTTTCGAGCTATAGCCCACACGTTTAAGGCGGTTTTGATTTCATGATATTTACATGGCATTTTGTACATTTTCAAATTAGCCATTATCTCTGGTAAGGTTGATAAATCTTTAACTAGAATATAAATCGTGAATATATAGAGGTTGCTTGGCCGCGCGCGGCATTCATAGATATCACGATAATCATGGCCGAAGTAACTTTAATTCTCAGAACTAATAATGCCGTCAGGGGGCAACCTCTATTTTACGATAAAATATAAATGAAATTTTCGGCCCGGAGAAATTATTCTTGAAATAAAAAATACATCTCTCTCCTGTGAAAATAAACGCCAACATTATATTTACCATCTTTCTCCTATATACAGTATAATCATTATAATACGCTCCAAGAGCCTGTGGGCTAAACGATTTTTTTTTTATTATCCCCAGTACAGGCCATGATAATCATGGTGGTTAGAAGAAGGCGATTGTTTTTACTGTAAGTGCCCCACATATCTACACATGTGAAAAGCAGGGCTAAACGAATAAATATTTTTAGTAGAACCTCTTTAATTCACCCGACAAAATGATTCAACACAGTAGAACCTCCCTGGGTTATAAAGGACAACATCTAATTGCAAAGCCAAAGTGTCCTTTAGGGAGAGGTGTCCTCTTACTAGAGAGTTGCTAAATAGTAAAAATGGTTATTTTGCAAAGGAAAACGGTTCTTTATAGAAAGGTGTCTTTCAGCGTGAGTGTTCTCTCATGGAGATTCTACTGTAATATAATATGAATATCATAAAGATAGAGGCTGCCTGGCCGGCATTCATAGTTCTTGAAAATAAAGATACTTCGGCCAGTATAAATCTTTTTATTACCTCGACGTTTCGACAAAAATCTTTTGTCCTCGTCCTGTCCAAGTCCTGACAAGGACAAAAGATTTTTGTCGAAACGTCGAGGTAATAAAAAGATTTACTGGCCGAAGTATCTTTATTTTCAAAAAAATAATATGAATAATTATTCAACATAGAGATTTTAATTCAACACCCTCTCAATTATTGTTAACAAAATGTCCAAGAAAAATGTCCACAAGCAGTGAATGTCAGGATGAATTGATAATCATCTTGACCGAATATATTTCTACGTGTATTTAAACGAATTTTTCGAATCCCAACTATTCTTTCCAAATTGCCATCTTTAATTCAACCGCTTTTCATATGTGTAAATATGTGGGACGCACTTTCAGTGAAAGCAATCTCTAACTATCAATCATTATTACCATGGCCTGTACTACGTGTAATAGGTATAACAAGAAAAAAACATTGGGAATCAATAGTTGTACATGTGAAGTCAAATTACCCCAGGATGTCCCATGGAAGAAAATCTCTCGCAGTCTCTCCAGCTGTGTTTTCTCCAAAACATCCTCCAAATTGGCTGCTTCCTCTTCTTCACATAGAGTTCTGTACAAGACCAGATCCTTTCAGATTATCATCCAGAGGCTTTGAAGGTTCCTACAGGGTGGGGTAGTTTCCCTTGGCGCTTAAACAGAGAAGAAGCCGCACGAAGGCCGTAAAATGGCAAAAACAATCCTAATGCAACAACAACAACAAAAACTTTTATTAAGACACTATTGTCTTACAAGGGAATTCCCCTAAAAGGTTATATATGTACATGAGTGAGGAGGAAAATCAATTTAGAGTGCTGGCACCATTGTGCCCTTTTCATGCTGATGCCATTATAACCGTGCCATACTAATGCCATTGTGGTTAACCCATTCTTATATCATTATAACCGTGCCATGCTGATTCCATTATAACCGTGCCATGCTAGCACTAATACCATTATGATTGGGCCATTATTAGTCCATTATAACCGTGCCATGCTGATTCCATTATAACCGTGCCATGCTGATTCCATTATAAGCGTGCCATCCTAGTACTAATACCATTATGATTGGGCCATTATTAGTCCATTATAACCGTGCCATGCTGATTCCATTATAACCGTGCCATTCTGATTCCATTATAACCGTGCCATGCTGATTCCATTATAACCGTGCCATGCTGATTCCATTATAACCGTGCCATGCTGATTCCATTATAACCGTGCCATGCTGATTCCATTATAACCGTGCCATGCAGATTCCATTATAACCGTGCCATGCTGATTCCATTATAACCGTGCCATGCAGATTCCATTATAACCGTGCCATTCTGATTCCATTATAACCGTGCCATGCTGATTCCATTATAACCGTGCCATGCTGATTCCATTATAACCGTGCCATGCTGATTCCATTATAACCGTGCCATGCTGATTCCATTATAACCGTGCCATGCTGATTCCATTATAACCGTGCCATGCAGATTCCATTATAACCGTGCCATGCAGATTCCATTATAACCGTGCCATGCAGATTCCATTATAACCGTGCCATGCTGATTCCATTATAACCGTGCCATGCTGATTCCATTATAACCGTGCCATTCTGATTCCATTATAACCGTGCCATTCTGATTCCATTATAACCGTGCCATGCTGATTCCATTATAACCGTGCCATGCAGATTCCATTATAACCGTGCCATGCTGATTCCATTATAACCGTGCCATTGCTGATTCCATTATAACCGTGCCATGCTGATTCCATTATAATCGTGCCATGCAGATTCCATTATACCCGTGCCATTCTGATTCCATTATAACCGTGCCATTCTGATTCCATTATAACCGTGCCATGCTGATTCCATTATAACCGTGCCATGCAGATTCCATTATAACCGTGCCATGCTGATTCCATTATAACCGTGCCATGCTGATTCCATTATAACCGTGCCATGCAGATTCCATTATAACCGTGCCATTCTGATTCCATTATAACCGTGCCATTCTGATTCCATTATAACCGTGCCATTCTGATTCCATTATAACCGTGCCATGCTGATTCCATTATAACCGTGCCATTCTGATTCCATTATAACCGTGCCATTCTGATTCCATTATAACCGTGCCATTCTGATTCCATTATAACCGTGCCATGCTGATTCCATTATAACCGTGCCATTCTGATTCCATTATAACCGTGCCATGCTGATTCCATTATAACCGTGCCATTCTGATTCCATTATAACCGTGCCATTCTGATTCCATTATAACCGTGCCATGCAGATTCCATTATAACCGTGCCATTCTGATTCCATTATAACCGTGCCATGCTGATTCCATTATAACCGTGCCATTCTGATTCCATTATAACCGTGACATTCTGATTCCATTATAACCGTGCCATGCTGATTCCATTATAACCGTGCCATGCTGATTCCATTATAACCGTGCCCTGCTGATTCCATTAAAACCATGCCATGCTAGTACCAATCCCATTATAACCGTGCCATTCTGATTCCATTATAACCGTGCCATGCTGATTCCATTAAAACCATGCCATTATTATTCCATTATAACCGTGCCATGCTGATTCCATTATAACCGTGTCATTATTATTCCATTATAACCGTGTCATTATTATTCCATTATAACCGTGCCATGCTAGTACCAATCCCATTATAACCGTACCATTCTGATTCCATTATAACCATGCCATGCTAGTACTAATACCATTATGATTGAGCCACGCAGATGCCCAATGCCCCCCATCCCATTGTGACCGTGCCAACTCCATTCTGCTATCTTACCTGCGGCGTCCTCCAAGGTCCCTGCCCCGGATTAACCCCACCAGCATAGACACCAGCGACATCTTCTGATCAATGCCGACAGAGGGAGCTGTCCACAGATCGAATTCCATTCTTACTCTCACCATTCGGCGGCCAACAACTTTTAATTTTTTACACATTTCTTTCAAGTTACATAACCGTATATTCCATAGTTTACTTCTATATAACTTTAAATCATTGTGTGCAGTAAGGTGTGTAGAGATATCGGCCGATGTTTCATCAACACTTTTACTTTTTTTACACATTTCCTTCAAGTTACATACCCGTGTATTCTATAGTTTACTTCTATATAACTTTAAATCATTGTGTGCAGTAAGGTGTGTAGAGATATCGGCCGGATATTTCATCAACACTTTTACTTTTTTACACATTTCCTTCAAGTTACATACCCGTATATTCTATAGTTTACTTCTATATAACTTTAAATCATTGTGTGCAGTAAGGTGTGTAGAGATATCGGCCGATGTTTCATCAACACTTGTACTTTTTTACACATTTCTTTCAAGTTACATACCCGTATATTCCATAGTTTACTTCTATATAACTTTAAATCATTGTGTGCAGTAAGGTATGTAGAGATATCGGCCGATGTTTCATCAACACTTTTACTTTTTTACACATTTCCTTCAAGTTACATAACTGTATATTCCATAGTTTACTTCTATATAACTTTAAATCATTGTGTGCAGTAAGGTGTGTAGAGATATCGGCCGATGTTTCATCTACACTTGTACTTTTTTACACATTTCTTTCAAGTTACATACCCGTATATTCTATAGTTTACTTCTATATAAATTTAATCATTGTGTGCAGTAAGGTGTGTAGAGATATCGGCCGGATATTTCATCAACACTTTTACTTTTTTACCCATTTCCTTCAAGTTACATACCCGTATATTCTATAGTTTACTTCTATATAACTTTAAATCATTGTGTGCAGTAAGGTGTGTAGAGATATCGGCCGGATATTTCATCAACACTTGTACTTTTTTACACATTTCTTTCAAGTTATATACCCGTATATTCTATAGTTTACTTCTATATAACTTTAAATCATTGTGTGCAGTAAGGTGTGTAGAGATATCGGCCGGATATTTCATCATCACTTTTACTTTTTTACCCATTTCCTTCAAGTTACATACCCGTATATTCTATAGTTTACTTCTATATAACTTTAAATCATTGTGTGCAGTAAGGTGTGTAGAGATATCGGCCGGATATTTCATCAACACTTTGTAGGCGCCATCCCGACCAGAGAGCCACAGATAAACAGATTATAAACGCACAGAATATAGAATCCGAGCTCCCCAGTAGAAGGAATACCCGGAAGACGACGGTACTCTCTGTTATATTTGTTGTTCACTATTATGATTTTGTTCTAATAAACACTACTAAATTATTTCATTGGACCCTCTCTTTCTTTTTCCCAGTAAGAAACGCCTACGGAAGCCAACAGAAATTCAGAAGTGGGATAGTCCTGAAGAAAAATTGAAGATTCACTGGAATAATTTGGAAACGAGAAGGACGTGGCGCGGTGACCGATCAACGTAAGAGGAGTTGCATGGTATGTACGAAATTTAATTACCTATTCCTAAAAGTATTATTACAAGTCACCTCGGTAAAATATTATTGCAAAATCATCTCGATAAGAAAGTATTTTAAAGTAAGCATTTTAAAGTAAAGTGAAGTATTTTAAAGTAAGCATTTTAAAGTAAAGCGAAGTATTTTAAAGTGAAGTATTTTAAAGAAAGTATTTTAAAGTAAAGTGAAGTATTTTAAAGTAAGCATTTTAAAGTAAAGTGAAGTATTTTAAAGTGAAGTATTTTAAAGAAAGTATTTTAAAGTAAAGTGAAGTATTTTAAAGTAAGCATTTTAAAGTAAAGTGAAGTATTTTAAAGTAAAGTATTCTAAAGAAAGTATTTTTAAAGTAAATTGAAGAAACAAATAAAAAGTATTATCGCAAAGTATCGCGGTAAAAAGAAAAAAAAAAGTATTGTCTCAAAATTACCAAAGAAAAGTTGATTTCGTTTAAAGAAATAATTGAAACAGTACGTATCTGGCTTAGTCAGTTTTATTTGTTTATTTTAAAAAAAAAACTTTGCCTTGTTTATTTTTCCTTTTGAAAAACATGACTTACTTAGCGAAAGTAAGGAAATGCGATTTGAGCAAGTTGGCGTATGAACTCGGCGAGGTAGTACCGCCAGAGAGCAGGATCGTCGACTTAAAACGCCTTATCCTGAATAGTCAATCTTACGAAGAAGAATTCGCAAAGCAACTGTTGGAGACTCTGATCGAGGAACGGGAACAAACAGAACGAGCAGAACGGGAGCGAATGGAACAAACAGCACAAACAGAGCAAGCAGAACGTATAGAACGGGAACGAATCGAGGATCGGAAACGAATCGAGGATCGGGAACGAATCGAACGAAAAGAACAAATGGTAATGGAATTCGAGCTTGAGAAGCTGCGCATCCAGACTACACGCGGAAACAACGATACGTCTCGAAGTACCAGCAATGACGCACATTACGAGATACGTAAACTGATGCCCAAGTACGAGTCGAAGGACAATGATTTGAGTTTTTACCTAATTCTTTTCGAAAGACAGGCAAAGCGACTAGGATTGGATGAAGACCAATGGGCGTTCAGCCTCCTAGGATTGCTACCTTACGAAATGACTCAATTAATCGCTCGGAAAACAGAAGAACAAAGCGGCGATTATAGGTTCGTGAAAAGGTTGCTCCTAAAACGGTACAAGTTGAGCCCCGAACAATTCAGACAAAAATTCGAGAAGCACGAGAGATCTCAAAAGGGTTCCTGGAGAGACTTCGCTTTCGAATTGCGAGGATATTTCAACGAATGGATCGAAGGAATGAACGTGGAAAATTTCGACGCCCTAAAGGATTTGTCCGTCACTAACCAGCTAAAGAAAAAAGTTCCAAATGTGCTGCGTAATCATCTCATTGACGATTGGACCAAGTTAAACAACCCAGATGAGTTGGCGGATAAACTGGACGAGTACGAAAATGTTCGCACCGAGATGGGACCTCCGCATTGGAATGCGAAACACCTCATACCACCGTCGTTTCAGCAGAAATCTGCGAGATTCCCCAACCAAAGCGAAGTTAAAGAGACTAAACAAGGAACGAATGTTTCGGGTCAAGACGCTGCAAGGAACGAAATCAGTGAAACGTACCCTAACACCTTGAGGAGAATGGTCAACCGTGCAATCAGAAACGACAAGGGAGAACCGAAGTGCTTCAACTGCAATCAGTTTGGACACATTGCCAGAGACTGCCCAGCACCCAGGACTACGTTGACATGCCGAGGATGCGGTCAAACGGGACACAAGGAAAGGAATTGCACAAGACCCAAAGAAGGACTAAAAGTAGCCAACCTGGAAGTCGAAGGACTGGAGACTGTCCCGCCAGATGTATATTTGAAGGATGTCAAGATCGACAACAAGGAAACCGTGAAGGCAATGATAGACACCGGGAGCAGCAGTTGTCTAATGAGAGAATCGGTCGCAAGGAGGATCAGCGTCGACATCGAACCAGACTCGACTAGTCTGTACGGCATCGGTAACCAGACTGCACCAGCTGCCAGGACCGTTGGGAAGACGACAGTCGACCTGGAGATTGATGGCGTAGTCGGAAAAGAAATCGCTGTATTCATTGTTAACGATGATGCCCAACCTTATGACCTACTAATTGGAAGAACATGGACAGATCTGCCCTACGTATCCTTCGCGAGAATCGGTAAGGAACTGCATATTGGCTATTCATCCGAATTTCCGTTTGCTAATCTGCAAGAAGAAATCAAGTCGCGTCGCATCGAACTGAGAGCAACCGAAACTGTTCAGTTGGAGAGCGACTCCATTAACTTTACAAGTGCAATCACAGACGAGGTAAAGGACGGATATGTATTGTTCACAGGAGTAGATGACGCCTGTGTCGATTCCCTATTGGAAGTGGTCGACGGAAAGACGACCGTACCCATCATCTCAGCTGGCAAGGGCAAGTTGAGAGTAAGGAAGAACCAATGTGTAGGGCGGGTTGAACTACTGAACCTTGATGATATTGTTGTTAACCTGGACGTCGCAGAGGATTCGTTTCAGACTAAAAATGAAGAGAAGAGGGAAGGACAAGACCAAATGAAACGTAAGCGCCCCATACTGCCTGAGGACATCAACGTCAATCATTCTCTGACTTCGAAAGAGAGACAAGAAATCCTAGATGTAGTAAACGAGTATAGAGACTGTTTCGCTCTTGGCATGGAGGAATTAGGGTGCACCGATGTCACCAAGATGGACATTAAGGAGGTTGATGGAAGCAAGCCAGTCTGTCTGAGACCGTATAAGACGACTGCAAGTGAACGCGAAGCAATCAGGGAGATTGTCAGAGAGTGGAAGGACAATGGAATAGTCACGGAAACTAGATCACCCTACGCTAGTCCCGTCCTACTTGTGAGGAA
Source organism: Cordylochernes scorpioides (assembly GCA_030710605.1). Lineage (NCBI taxonomy): Eukaryota > Metazoa > Arthropoda > Arachnida > Pseudoscorpiones > Chernetidae > Cordylochernes > Cordylochernes scorpioides. Next base: position 213,988,765 of record CP092863.1, on the reverse strand, counting down.
GAAAACTGGAGATCATCGTCTGGTGGTAGATTATAGGAGACTCAACATTCAAACAGTTAAGGACAAGTTCCCATTACCAAGGATAGACGACCTTCTGGAAGGCCTAAGGAATGCGAAATTCTTCACCACTCTGGATCTGGCGCATGGATATTTGCAGATACCACTGACCGATAAGGCAAAATTAAAGACAGCATTCATCACCCCAGATGATACAGGTCAATTCGAAAGGATGATTTTTGGACTCGCCAACGCACCAGCTGAATTCCAAAGACTGATGCACACTGTCCTAGGTCCGCTGCTGAACAAGAAGGCATTCTGCTATCTCGACGACGTGATTATCCCGGCAAAAGATTGGCGGGAGATGATCGAAAGGTTGAGGGAAGTCCTCGAAAGAATAAGATCAGCGAAGTTGACACTGAAACCCTCCAAATGTGAGTTCGGAAAAAGGGAAGTTGAGTTCTTAGGGCATGTCATCAGTACAGGTGGACTTAAGCCAGGCCCAAGAAAGATCAAGGCGATAGAAGAATTTCCAGAACCCAAGAATGTCCACGACATACGACGCTTTCTGGGACTGACGAACTTCTTCAGACGATTTGTAAAGGACTTCGCGAGGAAAGCAGAACCGCTAAGCAGACTTACGAAGAAAGGTTCACAATTTGAATGGAAGGAAGAACAGCGAAGGTCATTTGGAGGACTACGAAAGGATCTGGTCGAATATCCGGTACTAGCTCATTACAACCCTGAACTCAAGACAGAAGTACATTGCGATGCGAGTGCTGAGGGATTAGCAGGAATGGTGCTACAGATGGACGAAGACTGCAAATGGCGCTTGGTCTACTGTGTGAGCAAGAAGACAACAGAGGCCGAGAAGATGTACCACTCAAGCAAATTGGAGCTGATGGCGATAGTGTGGACCTTGGATCGACTACGTCAGTTCCTCGTAGGAATCAAGTTTACAGTGGTTACAGATTGCCAAGCACTGGTCTACATGAACGCGAAGAAGACTACAAATCCTCAGATAGCGCGATGGTACAATCTGATTCAGGAATACGATTTCGAAATTCGACATAAACCAGGGGAGAAGATGGCCCACGTAGACGGAATGAGTAGAGCTCCAGTCGACGACCCTAGAGACACGATGGAGGAAATCGTGGAGAAAAACCTTGAAGTGTGCCTCACAATCACACTGGAAGAACAAATCTTGATGATTCAGCATTCCGACCCTGAATTGAGAGACCTGACCCAGATCTTTCGAAAGGACCCGTGTGATAGGACAGTAGGAGAACAAAATAGAATTAACGACTACAGCTACAGAAGAAAGTCCGGACGAGGAGCCAGAAGTAGAAGATACCCCCCGACGCAACCCACGACGTTCCTGCAACGCAAGGTTCAATCGAGGACGATTGAAATCCAGGAATGGCCGAATGTAGGCGCCATCCCGACCAGAGAGCCACAGATAAACAGATTATAAACGCACAGAATATAGAATCCGAGCTCCCCAGTAGAAGGAATACCCGGAAGACGACGGTACTCTCTGTTATATTTGTTGTTCACTATTATGATTTTGTTCTAATAAACACTACTAAATTATTTCATTGGACCCTCTCTTTCTTTTTCCCAGTAAGAAACGCCTACGGAAGCCAACAACTTGTACTTTTTTACACACTTCTTTCAAGTTACATAACCGTATATTCTATAGTTTACTTCTATATAACTTTAAATCATTGTGTGTGCAGTAAGGTGTGTAGAGATATCGGCCGATATTTCATCATCACTTTTACTTTTTTACCCATTTCCTTCAAGTTACATAACCGTATATTCTATAGTTTACTTCTATATAACTTTAATTCATTGTGTGCAGTAAGGTGTGTAGAGATATCGGCCGATATTTCATCAACACTTGTACTTTTTTACACATTTCTTTCAAGTTACATAACTGTATATTCCATAGTTTACTTCTATATAACTTTAAATCATTGTGTGCAGTAAGGTGTGTAGAGATATCGGCCGATGTTTCATCAACACTTGTACTTTTTTACACATTTCTTTCAAGTTACATACCCGTATATTCCATAGTTTACTTCTATATAACTTTAAATCATTGTATGCAGTAAGGTGCGTAGAGATATCGGCCGGATATTTCATCAACACTTGTACTTTTTTATACATTTCTTTCAAGTTACATACCCGTATATTCTATAGTTTACTTCTATATAACTTTAAATCATTGTGTGCAGTAAGGTGTGTAGAGATATCGGCCGATGTTTCATCATCACTTTTACTTTTTTACACATTTCTTTCAAGTTACATACCCGTATATTCTATAGTTTACTTCTATATAACTTTAAATCATTGTGTGCAGTAAGGTGTGTAGAGATATCGGCCGGATATTTCATCAACACTATACTTTTTTATACATTTCTTTCAAGTTACACATAACTGTATATTCCATAGTTTACTTCTATATAACTTTAAATCATTGTGTGCAGTACGGTGTGTAGAGATATCGGCCGATGTTCCATCAACACTTTTACTTTTTTACACATTTCTTTCAAGTTACATAACCGTGTATTCTATAGTTTCCTTCTATATAACTTTAAATCATTGTGTGCAGTAAGGTGTGTAGAGATATCGGCCGATGTTTCATCAACACTTTTACTTTTTTACACATTTCCTTCAAGTTACATACCCGTGTATTCTATAGTTTACTTCTATATAAATTTAATCATTGTAGCAAAATGTTTATTGAGATGTTATTTGATAATATTTATCTCATAATAAACATATTTCCAAAAATAAATATTACAAATTTTATCGATATATGGCAATATTAAATTTATGATTTTAATTTGCTAATAATAGCTTTATTATGAATCAATATTTGCGGAAGAGCATTTCTCGATGCAATTTCTTGAAATCTATGTATACACCTCACATCTTTCTACAGAAGTATTGTTGACTATAACCTTCATAGTGTGTTAGACAGCAATACTCCTGTGTAGAAGAGCTACAAGACCCGAAAGCTTGAGATATATTTTTTAAATGCCTATAAATAAACTTTTCCTTCTATATGGCTTTCTATTTCTGTAAAAGAAAAGAGAGATTATTCTATATACAGTTATCAGCGTCATGCGTTCTTAATTCTGTCACCGTTTGCTTTTGGTTCAGTGGTAGAATGCTCTCCTGCCACGCGGGCGCCCCGGGTTCGATTTTCGGCCGATGCATTTTTTTTTTACAATTTTTAAAACTCATTTATATTATTAAAATATATGTGCTTTTCCTGTCTATGTATACCAGGTAAAGGAGATTATATATAAGAGATTATAAAAACAAGGTAATAAGACCAAATCCAATGATAAGGTACAATTTGGATTATTAATATATAGTTATCAGCGTCATGCACAATTCTTTCTTAATTCTGTCACCGTTTGCTTTTGGTTCAGTGGTAGAATGCTCGCCTGCCACGCGGGCGCCCCGGGTTCGATTCCCGGCCGATGCATTTTATTTTTTTACAATATTTAAAACTCATTTATATATTATACAAGAATGACCTCCACGGCGCCAATTTATAATTGTAACGAATAGTATTTGAATAAAAGCATTTAATCGGGTAAACCCCGGGCGTTGCCCGGGTCATTCGGCTAGTATATATATAAATGCCACGTGAAAAATTAGGGAAGACAAAAACTTCTGGATGAGACAACAATTTATTTCAGGCAAGAACAAACTAAGAATAGTAAACAAAAGATAAGCCACGAGGGAAATTTACAGAGTAGCAAAATATAAACATAAAAATGACCACTCTGTTAATAAAAATAATAAACTTAATTAATACTTCGCTACAATATTATGTCAGATTCATATGCAGAGGGTCGCTTTGAGGGCTATCTCTTCGAAAACTCATTCAGAAGCGGAATGGGATACTAAAACAATGGTTTAAAACTCTCCCAACGACTTATTTACAATTAATAATTACATTACACTGTTGTGTAATAATACAATCCGAATAAATCTAGAATAAATATCGTTTTATTTCCATACTAGCGGATGTACCCGGCTTCGCCCGAGGTTTAACCCGAGTAAAGGTTTGTCTAACGAACATTTGTTAAAACAATTCTCTATAAACTTATATAAAAAAAAAAGATATATTTTGATAATTTGAAACTCGTAAATTTGAATCTCTCGATAAAGTGAACATTTTTTCCCGGTCCCTGTGTGCCGTGTCATCCTGAATTTTGTCTTTCCTAATTTTCTACATTACAAAATCATCATTTTATCTAGTGAACATTTTTTCCCGGTCCCTTGAAAAATACTCGATAAGTTGAATAAAATCAATATTAATTGGTTCCCTCGGTAATTGGAAGTTAAAGGAATAGTATCTTTGCCTTGGAATTGTATCATTATTCTTGTCTCAAATAAATTGCTGTGTCAACCTGAATTTTGTCTTTCCTAATTTTCTACATTACAAAATCATCGTTTTATCTAGTGAACATTTTTTCCCGGTCAAATATTTGCCGTGTCATCCTGAGATAATCTTACTTTTGATAAATAATATTTAAGATAACAAACTTAGTGATAAGAAAACTTGTTATCATCGTCACAATGGGGGCGCTGCTTGCGAGTTAAATCTACAAATCTGCAAATAACTCTAAGGATATTCAAGATATTCATGAAATTATTTTTCAAAAACCTTCCCGGTGATATACCTAATAATATCCCAAAATTTCACGGCGATTGGATGTATGGTTTTTGAATCTATAGAGTACAGACAGACAGACAGACAGACATTCAATTTTATATATATAGATTGTCATTAGGACAGAGTTTCCTGGTATTCTATCTTATCTGGACTGGACCGACAGGTCGGGGTAAACAGTGGCGCCACGTGGAAGGTAGAAGAACTCAGTTCTCCCCTTTTTCTCTAACTGCTGGGTCGATTTGACTCATGTACATAGTAACTCTTATTTTATATTTAAAATCTTTCTTATAACTAATTAAATAAATAAAGTAATTAGGAAGCCTATTTAATTATTTTTCCTCGCGACAATATTAATAAAAGGTCGGTCTATTTAGTTCATAGAACCAGATCTTACCTGTTGGAATGATAAGTTATAATTGTAGTAACATGAAAACTCAATGTTGAAATTATAACGTCAATTTTACCTGATGTTCTTATTCCAATTACACGTATATAGAATTTGTCTCATATGATTGAGATAGAATAAGCTCATCGATTATTATTCAAAATCTTTATTCATAAGTTTAGCAAAATGAAACTAAGATTCACAGATTCTTATACCTATCACTAAGCATTACCTTACGCTATCGTAAAAATAATATCTGATTTGTAAATTTTGCCGGGAGAATATTGATCTATAGAAATGAAGTTCGCCTCTCCCGTCAAAATAAACGTCTAAACTAGAGCGGCGATCTATTGGCCGTCGCCGCAAACTAGTGGCCTCGGGCCAGTGACAAAGCCACAACACCTGCCTTGGCAAATTGAGGAGTCCAACTAGAGACCATTGTTTCAGGCTAATGACCCTCTTTAACCCAGGGCTGGCTTTATTCCATGGAATCCACAAAGGATCAAATGGAATCTTCACAATCTGCCAAAGATGTGTTTAGATAGCAAAGTGGCTGGGCCAAAATATAAATGGAAAATTTTCCGGAATGATATTGTTCTATAAAAATAAAAGTTACCTCTACCGTCAAAATAAACGTCAAAACTAGACGTCATCCATTGACCGCCACTGCAAACTAGCAGCCTCGGATCGGAGACAGCTACATTGTCAGCTAAACACCTCTTTGGCAGATTGTAAAGATTCCATTTGATCTTTTGTGGATCTCATGGAATGAAGCCCGCCCTGAACTGATAAGGGTCATTACCTGAAGCCATGGTCTTTAGGTGAACGCTTCTCAGTTTGCCAAGCTAGTGTTGTGGCTTTGTCACCGACCTGGAGGCACTAGTTTGTGTAAGATTCAATAGATGGCGTCTAGTTTTGTCGTTTATTTTGACGGGAAAGAAGACCTTTATTTTTATAGATATATGAATTGGGTAGTAAAATGGATTAATTTGCAAAAACAGGACCCACGGACATACACACGCGCGTGTTGGACGTACAAAAATGTCATATTTTAATATATATGTGGTAATTTGTAAAGCAGTCATAGTAGTTATGTGGCAAGTGGTAAGGACGCACACAGGAGGCAGAATCCAGAAGCAAAAACCCATGAGTAGATCGGAGAGGAAAGAGAAGGTCTGAGGACCACCCTGGGAACAACTGGTTTCGATACCTCCTCGATGCGAACTGTTACCTGATAATCAAGTCCAGGTACTTTTAAAAGTGATTTGAGTAGGATATTATTCCCAGGGGGAAGGGGAGTAAGACTGGTTAGAAGGCTGGACATCTGATGACCTAAGGGGTTGTTTTGACCAGGCTATTTTATCTTCCCTTTCCTCATATTCCCACACAGGCCATCTTTATTTATATACAGTAGAACTTCCCTGTAAAGAACACCTAATTGCAAACCCAAAGTGTACTTTAGAGAGAAGTGTCCTCTTACTGGATAGTTGCTAAATAGTAAAAATGATAATTTTGTAAATGACAACTGTTCTTTGTAGAGAGGTTTCCTCTAGTGTGAGTGTCCTTTCTTTGAGATTCTACTGTTTATTTCTAAATATTAGGGCATATATGAAGAGGAGTCGATTGCGTGTTCTACGAAAGAATCTAGAACTATAGCTAGTCACTTAAGTTTTATATTAATAATTTTTTTATATCCCCCCATAGTGATCTCAAATTGACGAGTATCAAGAGCTATTTATAAAAGGAACAGTTACCAAGTATTTTCCTAAAAAAAAAGAACAATTGCGGTTGGTTATTCTTTTATAAACGTTCTTATTTTAATATCTAGAGCATCATCTTATCATCATTGTTATTATTATTGTTTTTATCCCTATCTTGTGTTCTCTAAGATTCTAATATAAACTTTCATCTAAATTTATTCATGGACAAAACTTAAGGAAGTTGTACCTTTTAGCATGTATATCGGGATTCAGACAATAACTCTGAAATATATTTGACGTACAATGACCTTTAATGAAGACACATGAGATAAACAAGTGTGAACAAAATTGTATCTGTCTCCCTTTTAAAAAAATAGACAACCAGAGACATAAAATACTTTCCGCTTTCTTAAGTTTAGTTATTTGTCAATGCCCCAAGATCAAAATCCCATCCTAATATGTTAAGTAAATCTTAAGTTATAACGAACTAAATGGTTTCTCATGACAGAATATCTAGTGTATCTCTTTATTTTCCAATTCTTTCTGTCTTTCTAAAAATATTTACAGAATCTTAAACTGTTGAAATAAATTATCTTCAATAGAGAATAAGCTTCCTTATCTTTATAACAGTACTAGACGAATGACCCGGGCAACGCCCGTGTTTTACCCGATTGAATGTTTTTATTCCAATACTATTTGTTACAATTATAAATTGGAGCCGTGGATGTCACTCTTGTGAAACGTCCTGCTCCAAACTTTACATGTACATTAGGTCAGCTGGTATTACCCCTCATTTTCACCGCTAGAGGCGCGAGCGAATTGACTTTTTGTAAATATACATAATTATAAAGATAGAAGCTTCTATAGAAGATAATGATCATAATGATGATGCGCGCGCATCCGTGACATGAGGAATTGAGGAAAGACGGTCGTGACTATATATATTAATAATAAAATAATAATAATAATATAATAATAATAATTATTATTATTATCATTAGATTAGATAATGATAATGATCATAATGATGATGCGCGCGCATCCGTGACATGAGGAATTGATTGATTGAGGAAAGACGGTCGTGACTATATATGTTGACAATTATCAGTATTGTTATTATCACCATCATTATATATTACTCATATATTTATTCATAGGTTCTTTAATATGTGAATCGTAAACTTAGATTATAGCATAGTTAAAAGTTCCAATTAATATTGTTACGTCTACCCAGACGCTATTCGTGTACTTGAATGCTCAGGATGCCACAAAGATATACACGTGAATTCGAAGGAATTGCAGCTAAAGTTGGCGCTTTATTATGTCTCACTAACAAAAGTGATACAATGAGTTGGACTTGCTTTCTTCAACCTCCCCATCAGAAGTATCCTTTGCGTCGTGGATGTCACTCTTGTGAAGCTTCCCGCGCCACACTATTCAAGTCCAGCCTGGACTTACACCGCCTTGTAGGCCGCTCCGATATCAGGCTCTCCTGGCACCGCTTTACAGGATCATCCACGCGCCCTGAGGCAAGTCGCCACGTCTTCTCCTTACCGCTGATGTCACCAGACTCTGTCCTCCCCCCCAAACAGGAGTGCCGTTTTTAGCGCCTGCCACATGGCAGCGAGGGCCGCTAGATTCCACCCCTCTTTTCCCAACTTTACTCTAGTATCTTGGCCTTGTCATCCACGTTACAATATCTTAGCAGTAATCGCATGGGCATTATTCTTTGATATATATATGTGGTATTTAAGCCAACAACCCCATATTGTATATAACTTATAACAAGATTTTAATGTTGTATAATAGAAACACATCTGTAAATGATTATACGCATTATTGACATGTGCCATTACATCACCATATGTAATGTACTTTGTACAAACTGAGGATAAATAAATAAAACTCTGTAATAGATTAAGAGTTGAGCTAAGCTAAAGAGATAGAAGTAAAAACGTCTAAATTCGAGATAGATGGAAATCACAAAACAACAAGGTCTAAAGATAGATTGGAAACTATCAGGACGGCGCCAGTAGAATGTCACCAGACGACCCACACTCTTCACATCTGGTGAAAGGCAAAACCCCCTTTCTCAGAAACGGCGTATAAAGCCCCCGTCCTAGCTAAAAATGCAGTTAGTTCAGCATCAGCGTGAGCCCTTGTCGGTCGTACCCCAGGTCCATCTCATCCATCATGTAGACCAGTAAGAAATTTTCTATATCTCCATCTTTCGCTCCTAGCTCAACTTTTATCTGTTCAAGGAACTTTCTAAGTGCAACTGTGTCTTCGTTTTTTTGTGTGGACATTTCCCAAGCTTTCCACTCTGCCTCGACCACGACTGCCTGTACTCTGTGAGAACTTTTAAAGGTCTTACAAGGTGCAGAGAGGTACTGGAAAACTCCCCATCCTGACTGTTCCTCTCGGATCCCATCACATAGTTTAAGTCGACTGGATACCTCACCACATCACATTTCTAGTCGACAGGATTCTACAAGAGCTACCAGAACTTCACCACATATATATATCAAAGTATTGTTATATCTATAATATATGAAAGAAAATTGGTAAATGAGAAGGAGAGAGAGAGTTAGTTATAAAGATAGTTAAAATTAAAGTAGTTAAATATTATATTTTTTAAGTTATCAAAAAAAGGTTTTGTATTTTCTAACAAATTAGGGCTATAACAAGTTCACGCTGTAGACTATACATATAGTCCCCCCTGTTATGTAAAATTCAAAATACTTGATTTTTTACTTTCTTAGTTGGGACTAGAAAATTTTTTGAAATAAACAGCAAAAATGTAGCCCTTTGATCGAAAGGCGGTCCGCCAATATGGGTTACAGAAAATGGGTTACAGGTTTTAACTGAACTTTAATCTCTGGTATGCTATAAAGATTTTATTTAATAAAGATTACCTTTAACTAATACATCACATGCCCTTTTTTTAAACATGCATAAAACCATTTGCTTCAATTAAAACCATTTATTTATTTGATATATTTCAATTAGATAATATTATCAACATATATAGTCACGACCGTCTTTCCTCAATTCCTCATCGCTGTCACGGATATGCGCGCGCATCATCATTATGATCATTATCATTATCTAATGATAATAATAAAAATTATTATATTATTTTATTATCACACACAACATATATAGTCACGACCGTCTTTCCTCAATTCCTCATCGCTGCCACGGATGCGCGCGCATCATCATTATGATCATTATCTTCTATAGAAGCTTCTATCTTTATAATTATGTATATTTACAAAAAGTCAATTCGCTCGCGCCTCTAGCGGTGAAAATGAGGGGTAATACCAGCTGACCTAATGTACATGTAAAGTTTGGAGCGGGACGTTTCACAAGAATGACATCCACTGCTCCAATTTATAATTGTAACAAATAGTATTTGAATAAAAACATTCAATCGGGTAAAACACGGGCGTTGCCCGGGTCATTCGTTAATATATAGTCACGACCGTCTTTCCTCAATTCCTCATCGCTGTCACGGATGCGCGCGCATCATCATTATCTTCTATAGAAGCTTCTATCTTTATAATTATGTATATTTACAAAAAGTCAATTCGCTCGCGCCTCTAGCGGTGAAAATGAGGGGTAATACCAGCTGACCTAATGTACATGTAAAGTTTGGAGCGGGACGTTTCACAAGAGTGACATCCACGGCTCCAATTTATAATTGTAACAAATAGTATTGGAATAAAAACATTCAATCAAACACGGCCCGGGTGTCTAGTATACAATATTATGGGGTAGTTGATTTTCTGCGCTCCAGGAACCTGGTTTATAATTATACTTGATGCATTTATTATATATTATTTATTATATATATATTTGCATGTTTAGTATTTTTTGTTTTAAAAATCTTCAGGCATAATATAAAAAATATTGAAGATAAAAGGATTATACATTGCTTTCTAAAAAAATGGTAGTATGTTATTGGTAAAATGATGAGGGGATCTAGAATTTACATACTCTAGATGAAATTCCTTGTGCGCTTAGAAAAAAAAAAACTTTCAAAGCAATATTTCTGGCATGCATGCAAATGCTGTCAGAAAAAAAATATTTAAATAAAAATATAAGATTCAAAAACATTCAATGGTGTTTTAAGTAATAAAAATAATGGAAATTATATTTTAAGGTGGTGGTTTTAACTTTATTTCAAGTTAAAGGTTATTTAAAACCCCTGAAATATGTTTTATTGGGTAACCTTCTTTAAGTAATTTCACATATAAATAAAAAAAAACCTGTATTTAAATATTTAGAAGATAACAATCAAATTAAATCAAATCTAATGAAATTTAAATTAATAAATAGCGCATGAACAAATTTTAAGAAAATCACTTCATAAAAAATAAATTTAACAACACTGGCAAAATTGCCTGGTAATGTTTTGATCAATGGTCAAATTTCATCGTCAAGATTATTCTTGAGAGTGTTTATTGTTGTTAATTTTTTTAAAGTTTGCAACATTGGATTAAAAATATAACACTTGGTCACTGTGGGTTTATAATAGGAATATTTCGATAATTAAATATATACTTTTTATATAATGGTATGTTTACCTTTTGTTTAATATAGACATCTTGCTCTTCAAACATATATTTAACTTGGATATACAAGCAATTCACAATTTACATCTAAAAATATTTCTTCTGCCATCAAAAAATATAGCCAGAGAGAGAGAGAATTTAATTATAAATCAGGTTTTAAAATAAATGAATGACAATTTTTAAAATTCGCTTCAATTTAAAAAGGCATATCGTCATAAAGGATTATAAATAAAACTTTTAACTTTGTGACTCAATGTTTACATAACCAATTCTTTTGTATTTAAAAATAAACCTTTGTAAATATCAAATGGCAGAGATTTTAAAGCATTTTATCACACTATTTAGTGCATTAACTTTTATTTATAATTAAAAAAAAAAAAAAAACATTTTTAGTACTTTATTAAAATATTTTCCAAAACCAAAAATAAAAAGAAACATTAATATATTGTTTTATGGATCTCTCATTCATTTTTTATTATACTATTTTAATATAGAAAAGCATTCTAAAAAAAAAAGAAAGAAACAGACATTTTAAAATAATTAATTTTTCCTATTCTTTGTGCAGATCATAAGGGTACAGTCCCCAAATGGGACAAAACGAGTTGAATGCAGTGAGAATGATTCAACTGCCAACTTTGTAAATAAGGTAAGTGCATTTTTTTATTAAACATTAAAAATGTAATTTTTCAAAAGTATAGTTTGTGACATATGTTTACTTAAAGGAAAACTTTGGTTAAACAAAACATTATTTTAAAAAATAATGGTTAATATGTTTCAAAAGTTTTATATAAATATATAATAAAATACAAACATAAGGCCTCCAGGGAAAATTTTCATTTTTTACAAATCTTTTACTCCAGTAGAAAGGCTTTCTTGCCCGAAAGCTAAAGATATTTATAAATAAAATAATTGTAAAAAGAAATATTTTCCTTGAGGCCTAATGTTTGTATTTTAATATTGATTCAAAGGATTAATATTCAAATTGTAAATATAATAAAAGTAGTTTGTCAATAATTCCAAAAGATTTTTTTTTGACATATTCATATTAAGTACATGTAAACATTTCAGTCTATTCAATAAACACAAGGTAATAAGACCAAATAAATAAATAGTGTGTGACGTTTCGGTAACAACATTGTTACCATCTTCAGACAAAAGTACTGAATGTACTTTTCAGTATGTACATTCAGTACTTTTGTCTGAAGATGGTAACAACGCTGTTACTGAAATGTCACACACTATTTATTTATTGGGATTTGGTCTTATTACCTTAACTTTATGTTGTATTCTAGCCCGAGGCAGAGCTGACTGCTACAGGGCGCATCCCCAGGTGGTGGATAGTGGAATGTCTTCAGATATGAAGGCCAGCTGCGAAACAAGCAGAATAACTCTGACGAATAAGCAGTCATGGACTAAAAGCTGCATTGTTAGAAGAGAGAGAGAGAGGACAAAGACCTTTTTAAAAATCCAGAGTTCAACTGACCCAGTTAATGAACCTCAGAAAGGATCCCTCTCCAGGGATACAGAGGAGCTGCGTCTGTACTCATGTTAGAGACGGCAGCAATGGCATCTGCTTCCATGTTAGGAACAGCCTCAAACTACAGGCAAAGTCAGACTTTCACCAAAGTATACCTGGATCTTGGTGCCATGATCAACAAAAGCTGCACCCCTTTTTTTCTTTTGCTTATCCCTAGTACACGTGGTACAGGCCATGATAATCATGATGGGTAGAAGTTCACGACTGCTTTTACTGTAAGTGCACCACATGTCTACACATGTGAAAAGCAGTTCGACTTTGCACTTACAGATGTGTCAGAGCCCCATTTGGTTACTTGCACTCGCTGGTGGGGTTGGACTTTTGAAAGAATCGGGGTCCATTGGAGCATTTTTTTAATTAGAAAAAATTGCCCAATGCAGGAATCGAACCCAGTTCATAGTGGTCGAAAACCAACGGTTCAGACCATCCTTCCACCGACCCAATAATCATCCTTTCATTATAGTTAGCTATATCAGCAACCTCTGATATCTTTTTTCATCTTCTCTACCTTTAACTCTTCTTCTTTTTTTTTTCCTTATAAAAGGAGTAAGAGTGAGGGATTTTATAAAGAGAGAAATTGTTTAAATCTTATATATAAATCCTCTAGCACTATAAGTTTCTTTCATTAAATGATGAAGCCCAATTTGGATTATAGCTATACAAGAAAATAAGATCAAATCCAAATAAATTAATAGTGTGTGACATTTTGGCAACAACGTTGTTACCAAAAACGTCACACACTATTAATTTATTTGAATTTGGTCTTATTTTCTTGTAGCTTTCTTATATTAATTTATAGCTAAAAGAATCATCTTGCGAAAGGATTTATCTTTTATATAAAATAGACTTAAATCAAGATTTTTATTCATTTATTTATTTGTAAAGAAATTGTTCCTTATATCTATCTACCTATTTATTCCCCCCCCCCCCCCCTTTTTTTTCCCCCCCCCAACTCTGGAAAATTCTGTATAGGATATTCGGACTAAATGAAAAATGTGGGTGTGAAAATTATTTAAAAATAAAAAGTGTATAAATAATTTCATATCTCGACTCTCAAGGTAATAAAACCAAACCCAAATAAATAGTATGTGACATTTTTCGGTAACAATGCTGTTACCGAAATGTCACACACTATTTATTTATTTGGATTTGATACCTGTTAGCTTGTGTTTCAAATCTATGATCCAAATTGTGTATTGTCATCTCTCGACTCTTCAAAATATCACATCTCTTTGTCTTCCTAATTTTTTTTTTACTAATATACTCAAAAAGTATGAAAAAAATAAAAATTGCATGGAAATCATGTAACCCTATTTCTCAATACAACAACAAACATAACCAAAAAAGAAAACAGGTCTAATCTATGAGATGAAATGTGTGCATGTGTGACCAATGCTATGTTGAACAAACAGCCAAGATTTTAAAAGAAAGGATAGAAAGCCATGAATACATTCTAAAATGGGATAATATTGAGAATTCTGAACTTGTACAACATTAAAAAATCACAGGGAAATAATAATTTAATTCTAAAAGAATACAAGGTAATAAGACCAAATAAATAAAAAGTATGTGACGTTTCGGTAACAGCGTTGTTACCATCTTCAGACAAAAGTACTGAATCTATTAAATTAAACTGAATCATTCAGTACTTTTGTCTGAAGATGGTAACAACGCTGTTACTGAAACATCGCATACCATTTGTTTATTTGGAATTGGTCTTATTACTTTGTGTTTATAATCTATAATCCAAATTGTGGCCTTATCATTCTAAAAGAATTAAAGATACTAGATTATGAGAAAAATAACTTCAAGAGAAACAATTTAAAGAAGCTTTTTCATTTAACAAAATGGAAGAATGTGGAAATATCTCAATGATATTTACAGATATACTTTTAATTATTTTTAATTGAATTATTTTTTTCTTCCACTTTTTATTTTATTGATAATATATTAAGGTTTTCTTAGAAATCAATTTTTATTCTTATCTGTGTTATCTTGTTTACACACTTGATAACATTACTAGTTAAGAACATGCTGTGATATTTTTTCTCATTTAGTACTTTTGTCTGAGGATGGTAACAACGTTGTTACCGAAATGTCACATACTATTTATTTATTTGGATTAGGTCTTATTGCCTTGTAGTTCTATCTAACAAGGCAAAATACCATAGTAGTGTTCTGTCCATGGCACCTCTAGCACAGAGAGAATGGATATTTTTATTGTGTCATTGAGACAGAGGGAGGGCTTGCTATTCTTTCTTATGGGGTTGTTCAGCTGGGCAAAATTCCACAATCCCATGGGATGTTGTTGTATTAAATAAGTTAGACTGTAGCTAACAAGAAAATAAGACCTAATCCAAATAAATTAATAGTTTGTGATGTTCGGTAACAGTGTTTTTTACCATCAGACAAAAGAATAAATGTAAAATATTTTTTTATTTTTGCTAATCCCAAGTACACGTGGTACAGGCCATGATAATCATGGTGGGTAGAGGTTGGTGACTGCTTTTACTGTATGTGCACCACATGTGAAAAGCAGTTCGACTTTGCACTTACAAATGTGCCAGAGCCCCATAAAATAAAAGTAAAATAAATCATTAATTCTTTTGTCTGATGATGGTAACAATGCTGTTACACACATTATTAATTTATTTGTATTAGGTCTTATTTTCTTGTATCTATAATCCAAATTGTGCCTCATCAGAAGTTGGACTGTATATATACATTCTTAACTTCTTTTATTCAACATTCCAAGGGTTCAGATTTTTCTTTAAAATATCATCTTTGCCCATCTAACAAGGCAAAATACCATAGTAGTGTTCTGTCCATGGCACCTCTAGCAGAGAGAGAGAATGGATTTTTTTATTGTGTGTGTGTCATTGAGAGGGAGGGCATTATTCCAACTTGTCATTCTTTCTTATGGGGCTGTTCAGCAGGGCAAAATTCCACAATTCCATGGGATGTTGTTGTATTAAAGAAGTTAGACTGTAGCTAACAAGAAAATAAGATCTAATCCAAATAAATTAATAGTGTGTGACATTTTGGTAACAAGTTTTGTTACCATCATCAGACAAAAGAATAAAATGATGATTGTAACAACGCTGTTACCAAAATATCAGACATTATTAATTTATTTGTATTAGGTCTTATTTTCTTGTTAGCTATAATCTATAATCCAAATTGTGCTTTAGCAAGTTAGACTGTATATAACTTCTCTTTAATTCAACATTCCAAAGGTTCATATTTTTCTTTTAAATATCATCTTTGTCCATCTAACATGACAAAATACCATAGTAGTGTTCTGTCCATGGCACCTCTAGCAGAGAGAGAGAAAATGGATAGTTTTTTGTGTGTGTCATTCTCTCTCCATTGAGAGGCATTATTCCAACTTGCTATCCTTTCTTATGGGATTGCTCAGCAGGGCACAATTCCATGGGATGTTGTTGTATTAAAGAAGTTAGAATATATTTATATATTGTGAATATCGAGCAATCCCTTTTTGATACCTTCTTGTGCATCACGCGGATGATTTGCTTACAAAGGAGTTTGATTTTATAGAAGAAGATAGGCGAACGGCCTCATTGAAATATCGAATTTTGTTTTTAATAAATATAGTTAAACCTGTCTATAGCGCCCCCTCTTGATACTCACCAAAATAGGGCGCTATAGAGAGGGGGTGCTATAGACAGGTTCAACTGTATTTATATATATAGTCTTCTTTAGATCGACATCCCGAGGGTTCAAATTTTTCATTTAAATTGGGGTAGGTAGGTGTTGTGAGTTATAGTCAATTAATTGATAAGGTTCAATTTGGATTATAGATTAGACCAACACAAGGTAATAAGACCAAATAAATAAATAGTGTGGGGGTCAGTGGAAGGAGGGTCTAAACCGTTGGTTTTGACCGCTACGACCCGAGTTCCTATTCCCGCATTGGGCACTTTTTTTCTGATTTAAAAAAAAAACTCAAATGGCCTCAGATTCTTGCAAAAGTCTAACCCCACCAGCGAGTGCAAGTAACTAAACGGGGCTCTGGCACATTTGTAAGTGCAAAGTCGAACTGCTTTTCACATGTGTATACATGTGGTGCACTTACAGTAAAAGTAGTCGCCAACTTCTACCCACCATGATTATGATGGCCTGTACCACGTGTACTAGGGATAAGCAAAATAAAAAAAAATAAATAGTGTGTGACATTTCGGTAACAGCAGTTGTCTCTATATATTTATTATAATGAATGAAGACATTAAGACGCGAATGTTTCTTTTCACAAATAAATCAAACTTCTACTGTCCTTAAAGTATATTAAAAAAATCAATTGCAAGTTTTGTGGACAGACAGACAGGAAAGCAAGTTAAAGCTTTTAATAAAAAGAAACTCATTGTGAGAAAATATTTTTGTATTTTTCAACATTTTTCACAATTTTTATCATGAATAGAGGTGTCCTTTATAAAGAGGTTCTACTGTATATATGTATTTTGTTTTGATAAGACACAATTTGGATTATAGATTATAAACACAAGGTAATAAGACCAAATAAATAAATAGTGTGTGACGTTTTGCTAACAACGGTGTTACCGAAACGTCACACACTATTTATTTATTTGGATTTGGTCTTATTACCTTGTGTTTGTATTTTGTTTTAAAATTACAAAATATTTTCTCACAATGAGTTTCATTTTATTTCAAAACACTAGCTTTCAAGTGATAATCACTCTTCAATGGGCTTTTTTCACAATTTCATCATGATTAGAGAATATGTATTTTGTAAATGGTGTCAGGTAAATGTCCCCTAACCCAATTTCCATCTCAATGTTTGCCTTGTGAAGCCTTCTCTCACCTTTGCTGTGGTTGCAGGTTCAGACAGCCTTTGAACTCCCCAGTGTATATAGTTTCTCCGTCTTCACAGATAAGTCCAAACAAAAAGAAATTCTTAACCTGGAGAGGAAAAGACTGAAGGCTTATAACTTAAAGTAAGTTCCTTTCTTCTTCTCCTCATTTTGGATCCCAGAGGAGAGAACCAGATAGCATCGGAATACACCTCATAGGTCAACTATAGCCTCGCAGCTACCAAAATGTTCATACACCCATACCTCGCTTTGCATCGGGGTTACGTTCCAAAAAAAAACACGACGCAAAGTGAAAATATGTGAAGGCGCAATCAAAAACAAAGGTGTTGCTATATTTTAGGGAAAAAAATTCAAAAAAAAATTAAAGACTCGAATCCAAAACAATGCAACTTCGAAAATCTAACAACGCACAGTGAAAATCAGTATAAATTAAGCAGCGATGCAACTTCGAAAAAACGCAAAACGAAACGATGCAAAGCGAGGTATTGGTGTATATAGTTTTAACACCTATTTATATTTTGGCCATAGATATGGCCTAGCCACTTTGCCAAGCTAAATACCTCTTTGACAGATTGTGAAGATTCCATTAGATCCTGGGTAGATCTCATGGAATAAAGTCCACCCTAGGCTGAAGAGGGCCATTACCCCAAAATTATGGTCTCCAGGTTGATGCTTCTCAGTTTTCTAAAGCTGGTGTTGTGGCTTTGTTACTGACCCAAGGCTGCTAGTTTGCGCCGACGGTCAATTAATGACTTCTATTTTGACGGAAGAGACACCCTATGCTTTTTTATAGATCAATTTCCAACTAATTTTTAAGTGGTATAAATTGTATACAAAAGTGAAAATGTACCTGCCCCATGCTAATAAGGGCCGGTAATGTGTATTTGGTTGCCTGTACTTGATTTATCGAGAAAGGGTATTTGGTCAATATTATGTAGTTTTCTTTGGCATTTTTTTTTGGGTAGTTAGTTTACCCCTCCCTTTGTATTATGTTTTCTTTTGCTTCACATATAGGTATTATTTAATTAAAAAGGCATATATTGGATCAAAATATCATTTATTTTAACAATATTTCAGTTGGCCGAACACCAACCTTTTTCAAGGAATTATAACATATTAATGTATGTCAACAATAAGGTTGGCGTTCAACCAACTGAAATATTGGTAAAATAAATTATATTTGTATCCAATATATGTCTTTTTAATTAAAGATCTATTTATGGATTGCTCTAATTTCAAAAAAAAAAAATATGCATTATATGTGATTAGAATATATAATTTATAACACAATATAATGCTGCTTATGATTGTAGAACGATGTTAGACAAATTTTACCGCAAATGTTTCTTTTGAAACGAAAAATTGTAATTTATTTTAAGGAGAAATAACAATTATTTCTTAACCTTAGGGATGGATTGTGAAGAGTAATGATGAACGGGAAAATAAAAGTGTCCAGGGATGGGAATATATAATAGACAGGTAGGCCTCTTTAATGGCAATAGGGATATATTCTCACATATATTTACAACCTAAAGTTGTGGGAGGATGATATTCATGTATAAAATGAGGCACCTCTCACTTTAATTGTTTTTTTTTGCTTATCCCTAGTGCACATGGTACAAGCCATGATAACCATGGTGGGTAGAAGTAGGCGACTGCTTTTACTGTAAGTGCACCACATGTCTACACATGTGAAAAGCAGTTCGACTTTGCACTTACAACTTGCCAGAGCCCCGTTTGGTTACTTGCACTCGTTGGTGGGATTGGACTTTTGCAAGAATTGGGGGCCATTGGAGCATTTTTTTTTTTCTAATTAGAAAAAGTGTCCAATGCGGGAATCGAACCCAGGTCGTAGTGGTTAAAACCAACAGTCTTTAATTGTGTATCACCCTAATATAAAAAAAAAAACTTACTAAGGATTACATAAAGAATGAGCTATAACACAGGTTTTGGCAAATTCTGACAAAAATCGAACCTGTTTGGTAAATTCAACCTATTTCATAACCCCTCTCATAAGGATGTTATGAAATAGAAGCTGTTCCTGTACTGATGGAGCCCAATATACAGGTTGTTGGCTTTTTGTCTGAATTTGCCAAAATTCACCATTAATAGACTATTTTGGATCTGACTGAAAATGTTTATTTAGAACAAAACTCTAACGAAAAGCACATCTAACTCGTGAATGATTGCTTGAAAAAGATGTATTCAACCTCTTGAAATACTAGGTTTATTTTATGTTAACTCACCTTTTCCAATCAAAAATCCAAAATATGCCTTGTTATTGGACATATATTAGCATATCTCATATGAATGGGTTTTTCTTTTAAAGAAGAGAAAGTGTCTTCCCCCTCCTACCCTTTAGCATTGTATCAAAACTTGTGTTCTTCAAAGAAATCTGGGGAAAAAATCTTAGTGAGCAAGCTATTTTTTTGTTTATTCCTTCTAGTTTATTATTTTATCCATCCCACCGCTCTACTTTTAAAATCTAAAATCCAAATGGATATGAGTAAGCAAAGAGAGAGAGAAAGGAAAAAATTATCTGAAGAGAGGAATTCTCTCATTTTTTGGAAGCCTCTTCAAATGTTGAGAATTCCTTAAATTGAATTCTTCTCTTCCCAATCTGATGACTCCCCTCATTGTGATTTGATAAAGATGGTGGCCTGCCTTGAGAGGATCGACAGGTGGTAGGTTTTGTCTTGGGTTCGTCACTCGCAGCCACTTGTAGGGCTTGGGTGGATGGATTTCTTCTTGTTGAGCTGCAAATACTCATGGACGATGGCTGGATGTTATCTTCCCTTGTGACAATAGCCAGCATGCAGCTGTTTCTCTGGTCAGCCTGCGTCTTTATATACCTTTCCACTTTTTTTACGCATAGTGATTTGCATTGCTTGCTTTTATAATTTTCTTCTTCCTTCACGCAAAGGCTGCTCCCAGAAAGGCAGCGGCGGGCTGGAATGCTTGCAGCACATTGCTTATCACTCTCCTCTTCCCTTAATAGACTCTTTTTCTTGTGGCTATACCTTTCTGAGATGGTTTCTCCTATCTTCCTGCTGTCAGGTATTGAATCCCTTTCTTCCATCTCTGGTGTTGGTAGTTCCTCTTCTGCTTGAAAGGTTGGTTGAGTGAGTTCTTCCATTCTCTCCATGGTATATACCTCCTTTGTCCTGTCGTATCCCTGATATCTACAAGCAGTGGTACATAGATGTCTCTGGCATTTCTTACAGTACAGGCTGGTATTGAACAACAGACCGTCACAGGGCAGATCAATATGGGCGTAACACAGGTCACAGCAGAAGCATCTACCGTGCCAGACGTAGTTTCCAATCCTGAACTGCTCTTTGGCATGCACGTATTTCCCACACCATTTGCAGAGGTCCTCATCAAAAGAGTAGAGGTACTCTACGCACGCTTTAGGGTCCAAAGCGGGATAGACCCAAGCTTGGACCAAGGAAGTCTTGAGCCACTTAGGACAGTCCAAGCTGGTTCGGAACCCCAGCGCAGTCTCCTGGCGGTCCCTGAAACCATCAGGTCCAAACCACTTGGAGTAACAATGGCTGCAATAGAGGTCTCCTTTGTACATGCTGCACAGCTGCATGTTCAGGGGTCTTTTGCACTTGACGTTGGCACAGGTGAAACAGTAGCTGTGCCAGTACTTGCCGTAGACCTGCTTGGCCTCCCCGTAGAATACTTTAAGGGCACAACGCGTGCAGCGAGGAGAGGGGTCTAGTGGATCCCACTGATCCCTGCATCTACTAGGAGCAGACTGACAACTCTTGTAGGAGCCCTTCTTGCAACTTGCCAGATCAGGATTGGTGTCGCCTTGACTGGCTAAATCCTCCTCATTGGCTAATTGGTTGCCAGCCATCTTGGAGCCATGTTTGTCGAAGGCCTTGAGCCTGAGTCGCTCCGAGTGGGCTTCTCTGCGGGAACATCTCATCCCATGATCTTCCATTTTGTAACGGAAAGAGCACTTTGAAAACACTGGAAATTATAATGATATTCTCTGCCAGAATATACTATTCTTGGCTTTCTTTTTCAGCTTAACACAATTATTATATAATATTGTATAAGTATTTGAGTGGCTGAAATGGTGTTTTCCCCCTTTCCCCAGAAAAGGAACTGTTGATGAAATGAAATTGTTTCAAAGAAACAATGGGGGGGCTTTATTTTAGCTAAGAAAATGATATTTAGTTACTTTTTTAGAGAGGTAGAAAAGAAATAAGAAAAACTTTTTTTAAATGTTCCTGGTTCAAATCACATTAATAGGTACTGCTCATCAAGAGCAACCTAGTTCATGATAATTGAAACAGTGAATAATATGTGAAGGTTATTCACATATTAAACAAAATTTTAACGCGGGATTCAATCCCGGATCATGACTGTCGGGAATCGGGCATGTTACCCTCTCATCCACCGACATTTTTTTTTTTTTTTTTTTTTAATGTTTGAATTTCTATTATATGTTTTGCCGGAATAAAAAGCTATTAAAATGGCATTCAGAACTATCTCTCTGTGAAAATATGAAATTATATTAATCATTTACGCTATTTGCTGTTGATGTATTTGAAAAAAAGGCAAAATTTTCTACAACCACTAAATGAAAGGATGAAAAATATATACACTCATTGACAAAACTTAAGGAAGTTGTACCACTTTTCAGCATGTATATCTGTATTTAAACAATAACTCTGAAAGATATTATTACATTGACCTTTATTGAAGGCACATGAGATAACCAATTGCGAACAAAATTGCCTCTTTCTCCTTAAAAAAAAAATAGACAACCGGTGATATCAGAGTACATGATATTTTTTCATCCTTTCATTTAGTGGTTATAATGATAAAGCACAATTTGGATTATAGATTATAATAAAAGAAAATAAGACCTAATCCAAATAATTTATTAGTGTGTGATGTTTCGGCAACAACATTGTCACTGAAACATCACACACTAATAAATTATTTGGATTAGGTCTTATTTTCTTTTATTATAATATATAATCCAAATTGTGCTTTATCAAATCTAAGTCAAAAGTGTGATTTTAAAAAAATATATAAAAAATACAATTTTCTCAATAAAAATAATTAATCATCATCAAATTTCATTTGCATGAAAGCACGACTGGAGAAACAGAGAGAGAGAGATATTGTCAAAAGTAGAATGAAGTAGAATCCACATATGTTTAACTTCTTCTATACTTCTTCACCAAACTACACTCTTGGGTCACCTGCAATTCCAGAACACATTTTGGCTTGCATTACATGCACTAAACAGGACCTTTTGGAAGAGACCACTGCTTATCATAAAACAGCTCGAGGAGCATAGACTCATGGAATTCATGTAATCTTTACACAAGGGGATAAGAAACAACAACAACACTCTTGGGTAGATTACTTGCAGGGAGACATAATCACAGGAAGGTGACTGACTGTAGATATGTAAAATTCAAGGTAAACTGACAGCTATGTAGGGTGACAGTTTGGCTGGTACAGTAGAACTACCTTCCTGTAATGGACAACATATAAGTGCAGAGCCAAAGAGTCCATTAGGGAGAGGTATCCTCTTACTGGAGAGTTGCTAAATTAGTAAAAAATAATCATTTTGGCAATGAAAAACTGTCGTTTGTGGAGAGGTGTCCTATATCGTGAGTATTCTCTCATGGAGGTGGTTCTACTGTACCATTTGGCCATCCTCATTAAAGTTTTATATCCTTGTCTAATGAGGTTAGTAACATTGCTGAAATGGCACGTAGTTGTACACGTACAGTCAGCTTCCCTTTCAACACCATATTTCCTTGATAATTACTTGCCTAATATTGTGATTCAAGTCTGTTGTTGTTTCTTATCCCCTTATGCAAAGATAACACAAATTCCATGAGTTCATGCTTCTCGAGCTTAATCTCATAGAATGGGGTGTAAGGGTGTAGTTTTCATTGATCATGACACCATGATCCAGGTCACACTTTGGTGAAAGTCTGACTGTAATTTGAGGCCGTCAGATTGCCTTTTTATTTATAATTTTACTGAAGGGATTAGAATAGAAACAAAGCTCACATTAAGAAAAAGACATCTCCTGATTGTGCAACTAAAAGTTACTGATGGCTTGCAACATCTGTTAGAATAAATATCAACTCTTTGTTGATTGTTGAACAAATTGTTGATATTTATTCTGATAGATGGTGCACGTCATCAGCAACTTTTAGGAATGGGGTTATATCTATAAAAAGAAAGGTTACCTCTCCCGTCAAAACAGATACTCACAGCCTTTCATCCCTGGGCCTCTTGATGGAGCCGTCCATTGCCTGATCGGGAGATGCTTATTTCTTAATTTATCCAACTGATCCCAATACAATTTCAAACACTTTTGTACTATTTTTTTTTTTTCACAAAGCTCACATTGTTTAGAAATATATTAAGAAACTTTTTTGCCTTATACAGTAGAACCTCCCTGTAAAGGACAACACCTAATTGCAGAGCCAAAGTGTCCTTTAGGAAGAGGTGTCCCCCTACTGGAGAGTCGCTAAATAGTAAAAATGGTAATTTTGCAAATGAAAACTGTCCTTTATAGAGAGGTGTCCTCTAGCGCAGGTATCCTCTCTTGGAGGTTCTACTGTATTAAAAAAACTCTGGTAAGAGGAAACCTCTCTTTAAAGAACACTTTGGCTCTAAATTTAGATGTCCTTTACAGGGAGGTTCTACTGTATATTATGAAACACTTTTTTGCCCTATAATTGTTTTAACAATGTAAAACGTAATTGAACTTTGTGTGTGTGTGTGTGTGGTACCTACAACAACAAGGTATTCCTACAGTTTGTTCAGGGATATGATGTGTGCAGACATGGAGATATGGTGTACCTGGCGTACAGCAACTCCCACAAGGTGGAGGACACCGCCCAGACAACCCTGGCTGCGGTACCGACCGGCCAAGACACCCTACCACCCTCCACTGCCCAGCCTACCCCTCTCCAACTGGATGAGGTGGATCTCCAGCTCTACCGCATGGACGGCTCCATCAAAAGGCCCAGGGATGAAAGGCTGTAAGTATCTGTTTTGTGACAGGAGAGGTTTCTTTTTATAGATACATGGATCCTTCCTTCATATGCATTTGTGCAAGAAACAAATATATCTATTTACAATTATAATTATTTCTATTGCCATCTATCGATAAAGTTAGTCTTTGGAAAAGTAAAAATTAAATCAGGTAAATAGTTTCTTTTTATTTATATTGCAAGCTTTCGAGCAATTATACTGCTCTTCAACGGGCGGATATTCTTTGTACAAACTCTACATAATATATAAACAGTAAAATTGAAAACTTTTTGTTATTAGCATGTGCTCTCGCGGGCGTGCATCAGACTGTTTCCAGCTAAAGTGATAGATATTATACTGGGATTAAATATATTACATTCTAATAATTATTAATATTCAGATTATATGTCAGGGATATTGTTATATTGGGTTGGGAGGTCAATTTTTCTATTAATGCTATTAATTTTTGATGATACCAGTGCTTCTAGAAATAATCGTTGTTGCTTTCTTTCTATGTCTTGATAATGGGCTATTACTTGTTTGAGATTAAATGTGTGTCCAGTGGTGCTGGTGTGTTGATATATTAAGGATCTATTGTCTTTGTATCTTATGTTTCTTTCGTGTTCTTTTAGTCTGGTCTCTATTGTCCTACTGGTTTCTCCTACATATGTGGCATTGCATTGGTTACATTTGACAGAGTATATTGCATTAGATTTAGATAGGGGATTGGAACTAATATTTTTGGTAATTGGGTTTCTCAGCAAAGAGCCGAGATTGGCATGGGTGCTAAAATAAGTGGCTATACCATATTTATTTAACTTATGAGCTATTGTAGTATTGACTTTAGAATAAGGAATGGTACAATGTGTTCGGTATGTTTTGGGTTGGCGGGAGAAGTTTGGATTGAAGGAATGTCTATGGATGAATGTAATATATTTAATCCCAGTATAATATCTATCACTTTAGCTGGAAACAGTCTGATGCACGCCTGCGAGAGCACATGCTAATAACAAAAAGTTTTCAATTTTACTGTTTATATATTATTTAGAGTTTGTACAAAGAATATCCGCCCGTTGAAGAGCAGTATAATTGCTCGAAAGCTTGCAATATAAATAAAAAGAAACTATTTATCTGTTTTAATTTTTACTTTTTCAAATAATTCTGGGTAACTATTGCTCACATAAAGTTAGTCTTTATTTAAAATTTCTTGTAATGAAATGTGAATGAAATGAAAACTTAATGAAGTTGTACCTTTTAGCACGTATATTGGGATTCAGACATTTACTCGGAAATATATTTGTCTCCCTATAAAAAAGAAATAATAATAAACTGCTGGTTACATCAAAGACTTTCTACTTCTTGGCTTTTTTTTTTTTTTTTTCTTTTGAAGGAGACAGAGGCAATTTTGTTCACACTAGGTTATTTTGTGTGTCTTCAATAAAGGTGACTGTGTATTAAATATCTCTCAGAGTTATTGTCTGAATCCCAATATATATGGTAAAAGGTACAGTTTCCTTAAATTTTGTCCATTTATGTACATGTGGAGTTTTAATTATTTGAAATTTTGCGTATCATTGTTCCTTTTTTGATATATGATTATCTTAATTGTGTGGCATCTATAATGTTGGAAATTTGATATATACAGTAGAACTACCTCCCTGTAAAGGACAACACCTAATTGCAGAGCCAAAGTGTCCTTTAGGGAGAGGAGTCCTCTTACAGGAGAGTTGCTAAAGAGTAAAAATGGTAATGAAAACTGTCCTTTGTAGAGATGTGTCTTTTAGCGCGAGTGTCCTCTCATGGAGGTTCTACTGTATATATTTTTCTCTCACTGAAATGATATTTTTGAATGTAATCATTAGGTAGAAAGAACAAATTCAAATTAATGAAATGTTTGCGACACTTCTGTAACAGCGTTGTTATCAAGACGTTACAAAGATTTCATGAATTTGGACTTGTGTTTCAAATCTATAATATCCAAATTGTGATATTTGACTGTGTGTGTTTAAAGATGTCGACATGGGGACAAGGGCCGATGTATCCACTGCATTCCACTCGAGGTAAGTTACCAAACATTACTCCCCATCATGTCTCTAGTACCTGTCCAAAATGATTTAATTTCTTTTAATTATTAGACCATGATAATCATTGAACTCATAGAATTTATGTAATCTTTACACAAGGGGATAAGAAACAACAATAACAACATGGGAGATAGGACCAAAGGAGTTGGCATGGAGGTATACTGGTGAGTGACTAGGTTTTCTAAAAACAATGGTTTGAAGATAATATAATTTATTTTCGAAAAGTATATCTAAAAAGGGTAGGTAGCCATTAGACTCATTTTCAGTTGTGAATTTTAAGAGGGGGTGAAAGCTATTTAAAAATGCCAAGGTATTCTCAATATGGTCTGTAGCCACTATAGCCATCACGTCATCAACATATCTTGCCCAGTACTCCCTATGTTTGTATAGAAAAATAACAACATGATAATCATGGTGGGTATTAGTTAGCAACTGCTTTTACTGCAAGTGTATCACATGTCTACACATGTTTGGGAAACAGTTTGACTTACAAGTATGCTATAGTGCCTCATTTGGTTACTTCCACTCACTGGTGTGGTTGGAATTTTTTGCAAGAATCAGGGGGAAGCATTGAAGTGATTTTTTCTTCATTGGAGCACTTTTTTTTTTTTGTTTAATTATAAAAAAAGTTCCCAAAATGCGAGAATTGATCCAGGGTCGTAGTTGTAGAAAACCAACGGTTTAGACCACCCTTCCACCGACTCCCCTAAAAGCAAGAAAACCTAATAAACATAGGCTGGGGTG
The DNA here is from genome assembly GCA_030710605.1 of Cordylochernes scorpioides. Classification (NCBI taxonomy): domain Eukaryota; kingdom Metazoa; phylum Arthropoda; class Arachnida; order Pseudoscorpiones; family Chernetidae; genus Cordylochernes; species Cordylochernes scorpioides. The sequence continues at coordinate 213,961,160 of CP092863.1, read as the reverse complement.
GAATTACTGTGTGCATCTGTGAGATAGGCTTAGGTACCATCCTATTCGGACAACAATGGCCATTGTCTCTCTCTCTCTCTATTTATGCACTCCGAACCTTTCCTGTCTCTGCAGCAGCCTTGGATTTTGTGCTTGCTTGGAATCTCCTTCATCCTAAATAGAGCAAGGCTTCACAACTAGATCCAAAGTACATTGAGTAGAACCTCGATGAGAGGACACCTCTCTACAAAGGACAGTTTTCATTTGCAAAATTACCACTTTTACTATTTAGCACTTCTCTGGTAAGAGGACACCTCTCCCTAAAGGACACTTTGGCTCTGTAATTAGGTGTTGTCCTTTACAGGGAGGTTCTACTGTATTAAAATAAAGTACAGTAAGAACCTCCCTGTAAAGGAAACCTAATTGAGCCACAATGCTTAGACCTCGTAAATATGTGAATATGCTGTTAATGTAAAGAACCTGTAGATATTATCTACTGTAAATATTATAAAGTAGGTTTTTGAGTGGTACCTAATCAAGTTATTTTGAACTGGAGCACTTAATTACAGAACCAAAGTGCCCTTTAGGGAGAGGTGTCCTCTTTCCGGAAAGTTGCTAAATAGTAAAAAAGGTAATTTTTCAAATGAAAAAAACTTCTTTGTAAAGAGGTGTCCTCTATCGCAAGTGTCCTCTCATGGAGGTTCTAGTGTATCTTAGGGGAAAGGGGGGGAAATTAGTAGAGTACTTAGTTTATTAAAGTACTCACATTTCTATACTCTAGGTAGAACTGATGAAGCCACTCAAATTGACCTTGAATTCCCAAGTGTATCTTTCTGAGCTGATGGGGGTTCTGCTTTGATGGGTACTCACCTGACAAGAGGCACCATTGTTCACCGACCTGTATTTGGACCTTATAGACAGTTGTATCAGCCTCTCTAAGTCACATGATGGAATATTGTTCTTCTTCCTTAGTCTTCTTCTTCCTTCTTATCTCCATTTGACAACCATCATGACTGGGTGGAATAGAAAGTGTCTGCCTTTGTCACTGGGAGTACTACTCAGTATCAGGCCACTGACTTAGCTCCAATATGTAATGGCTGTGGGGGGTCGGTGGAAGGCTGGTTAAACCGTTTGGTTTTCGACCACTACGACCCGGGTTCGATTCCCGCATTGGACACTTTTTTTCTGTTTAAAAAAAAAATGCTCCAATGGCCCCCGATTCTTGAAAAGTCCAACCCCACCAGCGAGTGCAGTAACCAAACAGGGCTCTGGCACATTTGTAAGTGCAAAGTCGAACTGTTTTTCACATGTGTAGACATGTGGTGCGCTTACAGTAAAAGCAGTCGCTAACTACCCACCATGATTAACATGGCCTGTACCACGTGTACTAGGGATAAGCAAAAAAAAAAATGTAATGGCTGTTTCTGACATGAACAGATGCCATGAGCAGCCACTCCTAACATGGAGTACAAACGTTGCTCATCCTGTATCCCTGGATTATGAACCATTACAGAGTACTATCGGCCAGGCCATCTGAGCCAAGATTTTTTAGTGAGCTTGTTACTTCTCCCCCTCTTCCTTTTTCATCCGGACTTGGGACCCACAAAGGAGGAGTTCTTCTTTATAGTGCACAGAACTAGCTAAGCCCTAAATTTGAAGCAGGTTCAGTAAAACTACCTCTCTCTGTAAAGGACAACATCTAGCTCTTCAGAGCCAAAGTGTTCTTTAGAGAGAGAGGTATCCTCTTACTGGAGAATTGCTAATTAGTAAAAAATGGTCATTTTGGCGATGAAAACTGTCCTTTGTAGAGAGGTGTTCTCTCATTGGAGGTTCTACTGTACCTTGATGTACCTGTATGTTTCATATTTAGACAATGCTGATGTTGAATGTGTGTTTGCAGCCCTACGATGAAAATTATTTAAAAGAACAGAACATTAAGCATCTCTCCTTCCATGCTTACCTTCGCAAACTTGCCGGAGGAATTGACAGGTGAGTTAACACCCCTCTACAATCCCTGACACTTATGTACACCATCTTTATTAGCAGTTTTCTGTTGCTTTCTGCACTTGTATAAAATGAGCAAAATTTAGAAGAAAGGTCCAAAATATCACAGCCCTCAAGTGTCACATCATGACTAGTTGTCTTATTTGAGGTTGAAATGACATTTCCTGAAGGTTGGCCTCTATTGGAGGTTCCATAGAACTACCTCTCTAAAGGACACCACCTAGTTACAGGCTCAAAGTTGTTCTTTAGAGAGAAGTGTCCTCTTACTGGAGACCCGTTAAATAGTAAAACTGGTAATGATAAGGCGCAATTTGGATTATAGATTATAAACACAAGGTAATAAGAGACCAAATCCAAATAAATAAATAAATAGTGTGTGACGTTTCAGTAACAGCGTTGTTACCATTCAGTACTTTTGTCTGAAGATGGTAACAACGCTGTTACCGAAACGTCATACACTATTTATTTATTTGGATTTGGTCTTATTACCTTGTGTTTAGTAAAACTGGTTATTTTGGTGATGAAGAGACCATTCTTTGTAAAGAGGTGTCCTCTAGCGAGAATGTTTTTCTCTTATGGAGGTTGTTCTACTGTAGTGCTTCACTATGACAAAGACTCTTTGCTAAAGATGATAGAGAAACCGAGAGTAATGGTTACTAAAAAGTTAAATTGGAGACTATTTGTCCATATAGTCAGAACCAAAGGATGCTAACAAGCAACAAGTTTAGAAATAGTCAACCAACTCTAAAACAAATGGGAAATCTTATCCTATATTGTGTGTGTTATCCACATATCATGTAATACGATCTCTCTGCTATCAGCTAGTTGTCATTGTGTGTGTTCTTATCTTTTCTGACTAAATAAAAAAAACACTGGATCAGCTTTCACTTCCAGGTGTGTTGTAACTCTTAATTGTAAACCTATCTTTGACCTCCTACACTCTACCATAATACCCTCATGGACAATAACTTAAGGAAGTTTTACCTTTTACCATGTATATCAGGACAATAACTCTGAAAGATATTACAGTGACCTTTATTGAAGACACAAGAGATAACCAAGTGTGAACAACCTCTTGTCTCCATCAAAAAAATATATACAACCAGGATTGCCATAGACTTTCCACTTCCTTTTGTCCATGAGTGTATATGTGTAATATTATAAAGAATATTGTCTAATAAATAATTATGTACCATGTTGGATATAATGTATTCTGTATGGATTCAAATAAAGATGGCAGTCAAAGGACGTGGAGATGGAAGAAGTAGAAGAGAAAAGAACGACAGATCCAAGTCGTGTATCTAGGTCACTTAGAACAAAGAGGCCCTCATATTCCAGAGTTGAATGTCCTGAGAGATTGGGATGTTAGGCAAAGCTCCTTCCCGACCAAATTCACCATCATGGCCGACAGAGACAGGGACCAATCAAAGGTCAAGCAGGGTCCCACATGACCCAAGCCGGGGGGTGGGGCAACCGGAGTTCGGTCGGTGTAACGTGTGTGTCAAGACGTGTGTGTGCATCTTCTAAAAGTAGTGCCTCGAGGTCCAAGATGTGAGTCATCTCAATCCAATTTAATCGCGAAAATCCTTCCATCTCCTCTCCCGAGCCGCCAATGATTAATATTCCGAGGTGTTTTGTGATTCATTAATCGATATAGTGTGCCGATTTTTCATCCACCGCCATCGATAACGACTGCCCAAACATACAAAACCCCATCCACTCCCGAGGATTCTCAGGACAAAGCACTTTATCACAGTGAAGTCGACAAGCATTTTTTTTTATATAACATATGTTTACTTTTAGCAGTTGTAGTCAGTGTCCTAAAGGGAGAAGTATTCACACGAGTGATAGTCATTTTTGGCGATCAAAAGAATGATTGCTCCAATGGCCCCCCATTCTTGCAAAAGTCCAACCCCACCAGCGAGTGCAAGTAATCAAACGGGGCTCTGGCACATTTGTAAGTGCAAAAGTCGAACTGCTTTTCACATGTGTAGACATGTGGTGCACTTACAGTAAAAGCAGTCGCTAAATACCCACCATGATTATCATGGCCTGTACCACGTGTATTAGGGATAAGTAAAAAAAAAAAAAGAAAGATTGTAAACATAAAAGTGACAAGAGCCTATATATCCAACTAAATAAATAGGCTATGACTTTTCAGTAACAACACTTGTTACCAAAATGTCACACACTATTCATTTAGTTGGATTTGGTCTTATTACCTTGTGTTTATAACCTTTTATGTTTCTGTCCCAGGACAGTTTGTGGTCTGTTGAGTTAGCTCAGCCAATAAACAACCTGTGTGTGTTACAGGGGTAAGTTCACGGCCCTGGAGTACGAGCGGTGCAGAATCAAAGAATCCTGTAAGGAACATCCCCCCTGGCCCAAGGCCTTCTGTATCAAGTGCCAGCCCAGCGCCATCACGCTGAACAGACAGACCTACAGACATGTGGATAATGTGGCCTTCGAGAACCCCTCCATGGTGGATCGCTTCTTGGACTACTGGCGGGTGACTGGACACCAGCGACTGGGCATCCTCTACGGCCACTACGAGGTGCATAAGGACGTACCCCTGGGCATCAAGGCATGTGTAGCCGCCATCTACGAACCTCCTCAGGTAACCTCTTCCACCTCTACATCTTCTTTCTTTTCTCCACTTAATCATATTAGGGTATCAAGCTTCTAGAGCAGTGATTCTCAACCACTGTGCCGCGGTAATTTTGTGTGCCGCGAAATTCTAAAAATGTGCCGCCGAATTTTAGTCATATGATTATGTTCACGTTTGTATTGGTTTTTCTTTTTTTCTTTTTCATTTTTTTATTTTTTAAAATAACGAAATTAGCAAATTGAATGTTAGAGATGTATATTACTTATATTTTGCATAGAAATATTGATACATAATTTGAATTTTCTTGCATTCAAGTTAGCAAAAGTGTGCCGCGAAATTCTAAAATTGTGCCGCCAAATTTTCAAATCTTTAAAATAATGCCGCAACAAAAAAAAGGTTGAGAATCACTGTTCTAGAGCTTGAGACTGGGTGAAGTAGAATGCATCTGCCTTTGTCATTAAGACTGGGAGCATTACTCAGTAACAGGCTGACTTAGCTCTAAAAGAAATGGCCACCTCTGACAAGAGGAACAGATGCCATGTGCAGCCGCTCCTAACATGGAGTACAGACTCATCCTGTATCCCTGGATTAGGAGCCCTTACAGGGTACTATCAGCCAGGCCAGCTGAGCTCAGGTTTTTTACCGAGCTTGTTATGGCTCCTACTTCTCCTTTTTCATCCAGGCTTGGGACAGGCCATGGTGGAGTTTTAATGTATGATGCCACAATATATCCTTAATACAGTAAAACCCTGCTAAAATGAACCTGGGGGATATAGTGAACCTTCCCTTATAACCAATCTGAAATAATCCCCATTTTTAATAAAATGAACTCTGACTATAACGAACCATAGCTATGGTGAACCAAAGGTCCAGTCCCATTGGGGTTTTCTATAGAGGGCTTTAATGCATAATTTTTTTGCTTTTAAATTTTCAGAATTGTCATCAAAATTAAGATAAGGCACAATTTGGATTATAAATTAGAAATACAAATCCAAATGAATGGTGTGTGACATTTCGGTAACATTTTTACTGAAATGTTACACACTATTAATTTATTTGGATTTGGTGTTATTACCTTGTGTTTCATCAAAATGAGATTATTTGTAACCCTTTAATTTTTGTATTAATGATTGATGGGAGGGTGGAGTTGATCAATTTTGATATAGCAAGCCTTCAGAATCTTGGTTAGTTCTATTTGTTGGACTGATTGTTTTAATTCTCAAACAGTCCCAAGTTAATGTATTATCCAAAGTATTACGATGCACTATTTTAGACGTGTAAGATTCTTTTTGCTATTAAACAATTTCTACTGCCCTTACTGCAATGGAAAAAAAAATTAATGGGAGGGCCTGGCTCATCAGTGGTGAACCCTCCCATAAAATAGCTTCTAATTTTCATTATCCAAAGTAATGCTGTCACCATTTAGATGACAACGCTGCGCTGTGCAGGAGAGCTCCAAGAACCAGCTGGTGCTGAGAGCGGATGAGCGTCAGGAGTTGGTAGACTGGGTGGCCAGCCAGTTGGGACTGCGTCGCGTGGGCTGGATCTTCACAGATCTGGAGGCTCTGGACTTGCAGCGTGCCACGGTGAAGCACTTCCGCGGCCCCGATACGTACTTCCTCAGTGCCGACGAGTGCATCCTGGCCGGCCACATGCAGAACCTCCACACCAACATTTGTCGGGAGGCCGCTGAGGGGCAGTTTGGCTCTAAGTTTGTCACCGTCTGTGTCACAGGTCAGTAGTCTGACTTCATCTATCTTGTTGTGGACCCTGTGTCAGAAATCTGTCTTAAGCAATCACTCAGGACACACAATGTCTGCATTGACCAAAGTTACTATGTGAGAGCAATAGCACACAAAAACAATCTACACTCTCAAAAGTTACCAAAAATAAAGGCAAAAAGAGAGAGGATGATATAAAACTAGCTCTTTAAAATGATACGGTACAATTTGTATTATAGATTAACAGCATCAGGTAACAAGATCAAATAAATGAATATAGTGTGTGATATTTCGGTCACATATTGTTGTTGTTGTTTCTTATCCCCTTGTGTAAAGATTACACAAATTCCATGAGTTCATGCTCCTCGAGCTGTTTTAAGATGAGCAGCGGCCTCTCCCAAAGGTACTGTTTAGTGCATTAACAACATATTGTTGTTACTATCATCAGACAAAAGTCTCTTGTTACCTTTATACTATAAAAACTAGTATTCCAGCATTGATGAGACAGGGTACACAGATATGGGATATCATCAGACCAACCAAGCACCAAGAATGTTATAACCAGCTCCAACACAACTCTGGAAAAAGCACCTCATATAACCTTAGAACTCTTTTTATCAGCATCAAACAACAAGATTTAGAATAGATCATCTCAAGCCATTGAAGATAGAAAATAATTAAAAAAATCTATCCCCACTTGCCCAAAATGTAGCTTGGCATCTGCAGCTCCAGAACACATTTTGGCTTACCATTATATGAACTAAACAGGACCTTTGGGAGAGGCCGCTGCTTATCATAAAAGAGCTCAAAGAACTCATGGAAATTGTGCATTCTTCAAACAAGGAGATAAGAAACAATAATTTCTTTTATATTCAAACATTTGTCCAGTGAGATGACGTGGGAGATCTGTTCACTAAAGAAATTTGTTTTTTTCCAGCTATCCGAAAGTCTCTAAAAATGTTTGTTTGTCCAATATTTGGACAGGTAGTTTCATGACCCAGTCATGAGACTACAGCGGGACCTTGTGATAACAACAATGTGGATATAGAATCATAATCCTAAAGCCTCCAGAGATCCCACTTATTTATACTGTGGTTATAACAATAATTACAAGGTAATTTAAGGGGGGTTGGTGGATGAGTGGTCTAAACAGTTGGTTTTCGACCACTACGATCCGGGTTCGATTCCCGCATTGGGCACTTTTTTTCTGATTTAAAAAAAAAATGCTCCAATAGCCCCCGATTCTTGCAAAAGTCCAACCCCACCAGTTATTACAAGTAACCAAACGGGGCTCTGACACATTTGTAAGTGCAAAGTCTAGCTGCTTTCCACATGTGTAGACATGTGGTGCACTTACAGTAAAAGCAGTCGTCAACCTCCAACCACCATGATTATCGTGGCCTATACCACGTGTACTAGGGATAAGCAAAAAAAAAAGATAATAAGGCCAAATAAATAAATAGCGTGTGACAGTAGCAGCATTGTTACCGAAACATCACACATTATTATTATTTTTTTTTTACACATATAAATTTACTGGCAAAGCGTTTCTTTTAAATATCATCAAATATTATCTCTACAGACTTTACTGCAATGATATGAGTATTTGAATGAGAGGGCTTGGCTCATCAGTAGTGAACCCTCTCAGCGGTTTCGCCAAATTAATCTCTAGACCGCTCTACTATTGTATTGGATTATTATTATATCTTATTACCTTGGTCTATGGAAGGTTGTCCAACACAAGGGTATGTCCGTAGGTGACAAGGAAAACCAGGTCCACATGGAGGGCTACCAGGTGTCCAACCAGTGCATGGCTCTGGTGCGGGACAAGTGCCTCATCCCCACGAGGGACGCCCCAGAGCTGGGCTATATCAGGGAATCCACCCCAGAACAGTATGTCCCAGATGTCTACTACAAGGTAAGTATTCCACACACATACACACTGCTGTATGTTACTGTATTTATCACAGGGCAAAGACACATACAACAACGAGGTTACCCAACTGGCCAGGCCCTTCCCCATTGAATACCTCCTGGTGGACGTGCCGGCATCCATGCCAGTCACCCCCCATTATACCTTCCACGCCGCCTCCAACATCAAACCCTTCCCTGTGGAGAACAGGATGGTAGAGGGACATATCCAGGTATGTCATCTAACTGGAGGGATATACTGGAAAACCTTATGTTTTATCCTAGAAGGTTGGGAGGTAGCCAAGAGTGAGGTGTCGCTTCGCTGAGGCAAACGGACTCCAGTAATCTCGTTTATTAACATAAATTGACTGACCGCTGGTAGCTAAAAACTGTCGCTATTTATATACAAAATTCTATGAAAACCATTATGCAAAACAGGATATTTGCATATCCATAATTCAATATGCAAATACACTACACCGTACTACACTTTTGGTGGTTCATCATGGCCACTTTTTTTCTTCTTAATGAATTGATATACAGTTTATAATCTCTCTTTATTTCAACCCTTTTCCATACCCTTACTAGGGAAGAACAAACGGCGATTTCAAGATTACAAACAGGACATCTTAGAATGCTCAAATTTAATGGAAAAATCAAAACATTCCCGAAATGCCCCAAATGCGATTCCCAGCCTGCCACTGAACATCTATTGAATTGTATCAAATCCTCCAAAAAAGACCTCTGGGAAAACCCACGACTATAATAAGCTGAGACAATGGAACCTAATGGAGATCATTTAAACGACTTGAGGAATAAGCAACAACAATATCAATTCAACACTTTATTTATTTAACCTTTTTTTTTTTTTTTTTTCAAATCTGAATCAAGCTATATTTAATTTAAAAGTGCAAAGTCGAACTTCTTTTCACGTGTGTAGAAATGTGGTGCACTTACAGTAAAAGCAGTCGCCTACTTCTACCCACCATGATTATCATGGGCTGTACCATGTGTACTAGGGATAATTTAAAAAATATAAAAAAACTTAATCGACCATAATTCAAAACACCGACCTAAATTCAATAAAAAATTCTGATCTCTTGGGGTGTTCAATTAAAGAAGTTAGACTATATAAGGATTGATTTTAGGTTTGTGTGTTATAAAAGAAGTTTGCTATATCCCCAATTTGTGTTTTAGCAACCAATACAGGAATCAATGCTGGGTCAATGCTGTTTAAAATGGACAGTTTATGTTACTCTCCTCCATATACAGTTAAACCTGTCTATAGCGCTCCCTCTAAATAGCGCCTCCCTCTCTATAGTGCTCGATTTTAAATACGTAGTATGATGCGATTTACATTAAAAGTGACCTGTCTATAGCACCCTATTTTGGTGTGTCCCAAGAGGGGGCACTATAGACAGGTTTAATTATATATATATAGTATCTTCTTGAATATTGAGCAATCCATATGAAATTATTATTTAAAAGTATAATCTTGTTGTTGTTTATTATCCCCTTGTGTAAAGATTCCATGAGTGAATGCTCCTCGAGCTAAAAGTATAGTATATGTTAAGACACCTGTGTATCCAGGACTTCTCTGCTCTAGCCACGTATCTCCGGCAGTTCCCTGGGGACCAGTTCCTCCAGTCCATGTCGGACTTCCACGTGCTGATCTACATCGCCCAGATGGACATGCTCCCACTGAAGGACCACATGGGGCCACTGCTGGAGGCCGTGCGCAACAAGAACTCTGAGGCTGCTCTCAGCTGGGCTCGCACCGAGCACTGGGCCACCGTGGAAGAACTGCTCAGCGCCCAAGGTATGTCCAACCTACACTGCTGCACCATACTAACCTACCTCTTTACAATCTTGACACCCTAATATGATTGAGTGGAGATAAGTGTTGGTTTTTGTGGGTGTTTAAATGGGAAGATAGGGATCACATCAATTATATAATCATCAAAATATTTATTAACATATAAAATTAAAAGAAAGGATATATAAGAGCCATGTAAAGTATCTGTTTTTGCTTGTTCTTCTTTTTTCCATTTTTTTTTTGCTTGTTGTTTATGTTCTTTCATAGAATATTATTTATAATTGTAAATTTTTAATCATACTTAAAATTTAAAAACAATAAGGAATATTTTTAAATATTAGATTAAAATGTTATACACAAAATGATAGGCAACATATTTGCAACAATAAGGAAGAAGAAGACTAACATACCCGCGTGTACACAGCGCATTCATCACCGGCCTCCTCCTCTAACCAACATGGCGGCACTCCAGGCGACCAATGGACTTGCACCTTCTGCACCTTCATCAACCCCTCGGGCAACCTCAACTGCAACATGTGTAACTTGCCCCACTCCCTTCACTGAATATTTTCATAAAATATTCTCCGAAGAATTTATATACAGATGAAGACAAAAGAAGATCTTAATTTTTTTATTACAGAAGACTTTTTTTTCTTTATATGTTTCTTGTCTTCCTTTTTTTCCCCCTTATTTTGATGTTTTTTTTTTGCTTATTCCTATAGTACACATGGTAGAGGCCATGATAATCATGGTGGGTAGTTAGCGACTGCTTTTACTGTAAGCGCACCACATGTCTACACATGTGAAAAGCAGTTAGACTTTGCACTTACAAATGTGCCAGAGCCCCGTTTGGTTACTTGCACTCGCTGGTGGGGATTGTTTTGATGTTCTTCTATGTTGTCACACTTACCCCCCCCCCTTCCATATCCTCCTTGTTGGGTTAATGGTGGTTCTCTAATTTTAAGAAACTCAGATTGTGTTTTTTTTTTTTTTATGGAAAGTTGGTTTCTCTTTGTGCAGGTCAACTGCAACAAAATGCAGCTTTTAAATATTTACTTGTGTTTAGACGTAAACACAAGTTTTTATTTGTTTATTATTATCCCTAGTACACATGGTAAAGGCCATGATAATCATGGTGGGTAGAAGTTGGCAACTGCTTTTACTGTAAGTGTACCATGTGTCTACACATGTGAAAAGCAGTTTGACTTTTGCCCTTACAAATGTTCCAGAGCCTCGTTTGGTTATTTGTACTCGCTAGTGGAGTTGGACTTTTGCAAAAATCAGGGGCCATTGGAGAATTTTTTATTTCCAAATTAGGAAAAAGTGCCCAATGCAGGATTCAATCCCGGGTCATAGCAGTCGAAAACCAACAGTTTAGACCACCCTTTGAGTGATGGTTGAGAAAGTCAAAAACCCAAAGGTTTCCATGATAAACTTATTGCGAAAGATTTTATATAAAAATATTTTTATAATATAGCTAAATCTCCATGAAAGGACACTCACGCTAGAGGATACCTCTCTCTAAAGGACAGTTTTCATTGTCAAAATTACCATTTTTACTATGCAACAACTCTCCGGTAAAAGGACACCTTCCTGTAAAGGACACTTTTCCTCTGCAACTAGGTATCCTCTATATTTTTTAAAATAGAGCAATCCATATTTAAATCTTTAGGTAATAAAAAATCATATATTTTGATTAATTAAAGAGTTATATTTTAAATTTAATCCAATGCAGTAGAACCTCTCTGTAATGAACACCTAATTGCAGAGCCAAAATGTCCTTTAGGGAAAAGTGTCCTCTTACCAGAGAGTTGCTAAATAGTAAAAATGGTAATTTTGGCAATGAAAACTGTCCTTTGGAGAGAGGTGTCCTCTAGCGTGAGTGTCTTTTTATGGATGTTTTACTGCATATGCCTTTTTATTACATAATGATAACATATCGTTATTTTTTAGATATTAAATGACATATTTGTTAAACTTTTTTTTATTCAGCCATCTACTTGTGGAATTTCTAAATGAGAATAACAATTTTTTTTTGTGAGTCTAAATAAAAAGGTACTGCTCCTTTAAAAAATATATTAAAACAATATTTTTTGTTGATCACTCCAGTACAAAAGGTAAAGATGGTGATGAAAAAAGAGCTGCCCAAACACCAGTTTTAAAGGGAGAGGTGTCTCTTTTAATACATGAATACACCTATCCCCCGATTTACACGGTACTTGTTTTACACGTTTTCGCTTTTACACAGTTTTCCAAATAAGTTTTTTTTTTTTTTTTTTATCGCACTATACTAAAATGCGATATTCTACTCTATACTACCTATGTTGAAAAGAATATTGGGAGGCTCTGATTCATGAGGAGGCGAACACCTATTCAGATTTGACAGTTTAATATACACCTATCCCTCGATTTACACGTTTTTCTCAGGAACGTATCTACCGTGTAAATCGGAGGATAGGTGTACATTCTTTCCACAATTTGATATTTGATTTCCACAATACTGAGGAGGGCCTATAACCATTGTATACAGGATTACTTTTTGTCTGAATTTGTCAAAACTGGTTTTGTGGCTCATTCTTGTTGTTGTTGTATATTATCCCCTTGTGTAAAGATTACATGAATTCCATGAGTTCATGCTCCTCGAGCTGTTTTATGATAAGCAGCGGCCTCTCCCAAAGGTCCTGTTTAGTACATCTAATGCAAGCCAAAATGTGTTCTGGAGCTGCAGGTACCAAACTAGATTTTGGGCAAGTGGGGTAGATTTTGTTGTTATTTTCTATCTTCAATGGCTTGAGATGGCCTGTTCTAAATCTTGTTCTAATTCTTTAGCATCATAAGTAAAGTTTTTTTACTAGGGTGATACATCTTTCGGATACACTTTCAAAGGGAGAGGTGCCTCTTCTAGTACACATATATATATATATAGAAGCACAGGGTGCTGTGAAAAAATAGTACAAAGTTAGCTTTTCTTGGTTAATCAAGAATGGGTAATTGGCCAATTCTGGAATAATTTGAAATCAACGAGAATAGTTGATATTTATTCCGATAGATGGAGCAAGCCATCAGCAACTTTCAGTTGCACGATAAGGCCTTTTTCATAATATATATATAAAGTACTCAATTACTATTTTCCTTCTCTGGAAAAATGTCCACATATATAAATAATGGTCTCCCATTAAAATAAATGCTGAACTAAGTGCCATCTATAGACTTCCTCTACAATCTAGCGGACTCAGGTCTGTTACCCTCACATGTTGGCATTGAAGCTGCTGATGTGCTAGTGAAAAAAGGCACAAAAGAACCCTTGCCACAGAAAAATAAACTTACTTTTAAAGAAATAGAAACAGTAGCCAAAACAAGAACTGGAGGATCTCACCTAAGCATAGTTGGTACAGTGGAGTGAACCCAGGAGGAGCTCTGAACAACAGAAATAGACAGCATCAAACAACAAGATTTAGAACAGGCCATCTCAAGCCATTGAAGATAGAAAATAATAACAAAATCTACCCCACTTGCCCAAAATGTAGCTTGGCACCTGCAGCTCCAGAACACATTTTGGCTTGCATTATATGCACTAAACAGGACCTTTGGGAGAGGCCGCTGCTTATCATAAAACAGCTTGAGGAGCATGAACTCATGGAATTCGTGTAATCTTTACACGAGGGGATAAGAAACAACAACAAAGCTACAACACCAGCTTCGGCAAACTGAGAAACATCCACCTAGAGACCAGGGTTTCAGGCTGTGGACCTCGTCAGTCTAGAGCAGTGATTCTCAACCTTTTTTTTGTTGTGGCATTATTTTAAAGATTTGAAAATTTGGCGGCACAATTTTAGAATTTCGCGGCACACTTTTGCTAACTTGAATGCAAGAAAATTCAAATTATGTATCAATATTTCTATGCAAAATATAAGTAATATACATCTCTAACATTCAATTTGCTAATTTCGTTATTTTAAAAAGTAAAAAAATGAAAAAGAAAAACCAATACAAACGTGAACATAATCATATGACTAAAATTCGGCGGCACATTTTTAGAATTTCGCGGCACACAAAATTACCGCGGCACATTGGTTGAGAATCACTGGTCTAGAGCCATGTTTGATTTAATGAGATCCACAAAGGATCAAATGAAGTTGGATTGTTACCAAGAGGTATCAAATTGTCTAAGCCAATTCTATGGCCAAAATATAGATGGATATTTGGCTAGATTGATCAATTAAAAAAACATTGCCTCTCTTGTCAAAATAGATGCTAAAACTTTTCCATCTATGTTGTGATTTCATTACAAACTCGAATTTCTCTAGTTTGTAGAGATAGTCAATGGTGCTTTGTTTTAGTGTCTATTTTGATGGGAGTAGTGCCCTTTATTTTTATAGATCATTAACCTCCTGGCAAAATATTTTCAAATATATATACAGTAGAATCTCCCTGTAAAGGAAACCTAATTGTAGAGCTAAAAAATGTCCTTTAAGGAGAGGTGTCCTCTTACTGGAGAGTTGCTAAATAGTAAAAATGGTAATTTTGCAAATGAAAACTGTCCTTTGTAGAGAGGTGTTCTCTAGCCAGAGTGTCTTCTAATGGAGGTTCTACTGTATATATAAAGGTCACCTATCTCATCAAAACATGGCTAAACTAAGTGTTGACTTTCTCTGCAAACTAGGGAACTAATGTCCTCCCGGCAAAATTCTCATCTATATTTAGAAATTTTTAAAAAAATATTTTAAACACAAGGTAATAAGACCAAATAAATAGTGTGTGACATTTTAGTAACAGCATTCTTACATCTTCAGACAAAAGTACTGAATGACAAATTTTACCACAGCGTGTTTTAAATAGTTACTGTTAGCAAGTGTGTAATTGTAAGTGTTTAAAAAATACATTCAGTACTTTTGTCTGAAGATGGTAACAACGCTGTTACACGCTATTTATTTATTTGGATTTGGTCTTATTACCTTATGTTTATAATTCCAATTGTGCCTTATCATAAAAATAATATTTTATTAAGTTCTTTTTGGAGTTTTCTCTACATAAGATATAGCAATAGATCCTCTCATGAGAAACCAATAAAAAAACATGAATACTCCTGGTCTCTTGTTAGAGATTATGCTTAAACATCATTTATGATTTTGCCAATCTGGTCACTTATGGGAGGATTTATTTGTAGGGTCTTGAGAAAATACAACCTCCATGTCAGGACACTTCTCTACAAAGAACAGTTTTCATTACCAAAAATTCTATGTTTATACACTCATGGACAAAACTTAAGGAAGTTGTATCTTTTAACATATATATCTGGATGCAGACAATAACTGAAATATATTTGATACACAGTAATCTTTATTGAAAACACACGAGATAAACAAGTGCAAACAAAATTGCTTCTGTCTTCTTAAAAAAAAATAGACGACCGGGGACATCAAAGACTTACCACTTCCCTATGTTTTGTCCATGAGTATAACAGCATGATTACCATAGTAAATGAAAGTGCACATGTCTACACACACAGAGAAAAAATTGTTCAACTTTTGCATTTATGAATATGCCAGTGCCCCATTTGGTTAGTTGCATTTACTGGTGGGGTTGGACTTTTGCAAGAATTATGGGACCATTGAAGTAAATGTTTCTTCAGAAATAAGTTCCCTATTCAAGATTCTATTCCAGGTTGTGGCAGTAAAGAATTGATGGTCCTTTAGGGAACTCTGCCTTTGTTGGTCCTAAGCCTGGAAGAAAAAAAGAGGAGGGGGAGCAGTAACAAGCTTGCTAAAAAACCTGGGCTCAGCTGATTGTACTCTGTAAAGGCTCCCGATCCAGGGATACAGGATGAATCTGTACTTCATGTTAGGAGTAGCTGCACATGGTATCTGTTCCTCATGTTAAAGGCTGCCATTTCATATTAGAGCTAAGTTGGCCTGCTACTGAATAGTGCTCCAGTCTAAAGGCATTCTACTTCACCCAATCATTATGGATGTTAAAGCTCCTTTAATGAGATCTCATCTTCTTTTTTATCTACACTCAACCCTATTAGGGTATTAAGCCTGTAAAGTTTGAGACATGGTAGTGTCTGCTGGGGATGAGTAGTGCTCCTCAATGGATTAGTCAATACAGTGACAACCATCATGACTGGGTCAAGTAGAATGCATCTGCTTTAAGACTGGGAACACTACTCAGTACCAGGCCAACTTAGCTCCAAAAGAAATGGCCGCCTCTGACATGTGCAGCTGCTCCTAACATGGAGTACAAACCCTGCTTATCCTGTATCCCTGGATTAGGAGCCCTTACAGGGTACTATCATCTGAGACCAGGTTTTTTAGCGAGCTTGTTACTCATCCCCCCCAACAGATACCAATCAAGCTCTACAGGCTTGATACCCTGATATGATTGAGTGGAGATAAGAAAGAAGAATGGTCCATACAAATCCTCCACCAGACAAACCCATCTAACACTGTCAACATATGGACATAGATCAAAATTACATAACCATCACAATTATATGCATCAAACTGTTCATTGGATAGGACAACAACAACAGGAAATTGACACGGACCCAGAACAGCAGCTTTACACACCCAAGATGAGGACATTTCGACTGCAGTGATAGAGATGTATGGAGACAACTGTTCATTGGACACGACAACAATAGTAGTAGCTGAATCTCCAGGTTAGAGAGCCATAGTACCTGCTTTGGTAAATTTCAAGCGTCCACCTGGAGTCAGATTATACCAGTTTAGGGCTGGCTTTGATCTCATAAGATCGGGGAAGGATTAACGAAAGCTTCAGAATTTTACAAAAAGGAATTTAGCTGAGAGGGAATGTGTATGGATAGGTACAAATACTAGGGCCAAGATATAGATGGAAATTCTTCCATCATGGTCTCCAATCAGGCATTCGTAATTTTCCAAATCTAGTGTTATGGCTTTGAACCGATTATGCTAGTTTGCGTAGACTGCCAAATGGCACTTTGTATTTTGGTCTATTTTGATGGGAGAGGAAACCTTTTATTTTTAGAATTGTTGTGATCTCTACCTAACAAAAATAGCACTTGACGAACACTATAAGGTATAAACTATTTATTTCTATAAAAAAAAGATACTTTCGCTCTCCTCTTACACTCTATATACATCCAATCATTTTTACATATTTAATTTTCTATCAGAAAATGAATACATATCTACATATATGCTGCATTTTTTCTTTAATAATAAAATTTGCATATGGAATCATTACAAGAATAGAAAGGTGATTAGACTTACTGGATTCGACGAAACATATATGTCACTTACTTTCCCACCATTTGTTCCATCTTTGAGTTGTCGCAATTCAAATCTCAATTATCGAGCTGTGTTATGTAAGCAAAAGGATATTCACTTCAGGATTATTATCAGGATATATTATAGTAGTTGGAGTTTCTGTACACTGAGTAGATGGAATAATGTTTTTAATTGGGTCGGACTTTATCACCGGGACAATTTCACTCTTGCAACCTTCCATCTAAAAGAGAAAGCCTAAAAAACACGACTCTATCTGTTTATAACTGGAGAAGTACAATAATGGAAATCCATCTCATGACCACTGCCTCTCTTATACAAACCTCTAAGAAGTAATTTATAATACAGTAAAACAACCTCCATGAGAGGACAGTCGTGCTAGAGAATAACTTTCGATAAAGGACAGTTTACATTTGCAAAATTACCATTTTTACTATTTAACAACTCTTCGGTAAAAGGACATCTTTACCTAAAGGACACTTTGACTCTGCAATTAGGTGTTGTCCTTTACAGGGAGGTTCTACTGTATATCATTGTTTGAAGTTGGGGTTATACCTTGCTATAACAATATTGGTAGGAACTGTTTGTTATAACCACACCACTTGTTTGTTATAACCAACCACAGTTGAACAATTTGTGACTGAACACTTGGGATTTAAGATTAAGGATGTAAGGGGACCAAATTACTGTTATAAAAGAGACTGTTTTTTTTTTTATCCTTAGTACACGTGGTACAGGCCATGATAATCATGGTGGGTAGTTAGCGACTGCTTTTACTGTAAGTGCATCACATGTCTACACATGTGAAAAGCAGTTCGACTTTGCACTTACAAATGTCCCAGAGCCCCATTTGGTTACTTTCAATTGCTGGTGGGGTTGGACTTTTGCAAGAATTAGGGGCCATTGGAGCATTTCTTTTTAATTATAGAAAAAGGCCCAATGCGGGATTCGATCCTGGGTCGTAGCGGTTGAAAACCAACGGTTTCAGACCACCCTTCCACCGACCCCCCAAAGAAGCTGAAAAAGAGAGACTCCATTTTATATTGTGCAGTTTCTTCAAACTTCTATACCAAGTCATTTACAGATGTTTACATAACCCCTATTCCAGTTGGTCTCGAGGACCACGCCATCTCCTCTGTGGGGAACCATGCGATCTACGTTTTCTTCATGGTGTCGTTGGAGACCCACTGACGATTCTCCACCAAACTCTACAGCGGTGGTGCCATCTACATTGTATATATTTGTATGTACAGTTAAACCTGTCTATAGCACCCCCTCTTGGGACTCACCAAATTAGGGTGCTATAGAAAGGTCACTATTAATGTAAAATGTTTACATTACAATCTTTAAAATCGGGTGCTACAGAGAGGAAGGCGGTATTTAGAGGGGGCGCTATAGACAGGTTTAACTGTAAATGGAAATTTATTTATCTATATAAAGAAGCATAGAGCGCCTCTCATGTCAAATTAAACATACAATCTATTGACTGTATAGCTTTAGCAAACTGACAGACCTTTATATATATATACAGTAGAACCTCCCTTTAGAGGACACCTCTCCCTAAAGGACACTTTGGTTCTGCAATTATGTGTTGTCCTTTACAGGGAGGTTCTACTGTATATATATATATATATAAATATATGTATTAATTTGATTTCTGTTCCACTAGATGGTGCTCTGACATCTAAAAGCCTCATGTGCTCTTGGTCAGGATATGCCTTTTTTTTTAATTTTAATACCACCAACACCTTACCTTTTTATTTATTTTTTTCACAAATATATATATTAAAAACAAAATTGGCATTTCCTGACCACTCAAATGAGCATTTTAGATCGAGAGGTTTCTCAAAAAGTTCAACACTGAGCTTGAAAATGACCTAGAACTGGCAGTGGATAGTGATGGCCTGGACAGAGCTGTAGACGGGCTTCACCTTGACATCATTACTACGAGCAGAGGTCTTGGACCTGGAACTAGGACTGTTCTTTCCTTTAAGAGGAAAAAGCAGCCCTGGTGGAGTGATGATCTCGAGGTGGAGCGGAAGCGTGGAACAAAAATCAACTAAATGTTGATCTAGCTTGTTCCAAATATATTTGGCCAACCCAATTTCTTGATAAAGCACCTGATTTTAAATACATAGTATGATGCGATTTACATTAAAAGTAACCTATGTATAGCACAACTTCTCTATACCCTAATTTGGTGAATCCCAAGAGGGAGAAGGGGGCGCTATAAACAGGTTTAACTGTATATATATATAAAAAAAAAAACACTCGTTTGGTATGCACTTTTCTTCTTTTATTGACCAAAAAAAAAAAAGTTATAAACATGATTTTGTTTTTGTCTGTTTTTTTTTTTTAAACACTCGTCTAACCAGATGCAAGGGATGGGTAGATAGGTAGGTGGGGTAAGGCTGCCTCTTTTTAACTCTTAGCACAACAACAAAATACTTCACAGAGGGGGAAGATGTTGATGATAACAACATATTTGAAGGAAAAAAATGTATAGGAGGGGAGGGATGGGAGGTGTGAATAATAAAAATTAAAAAAACAAACTCATCATTACTTAAAAATTAAGACCAGCAGCAACACTTATTGCATAAATGAAAATTTTGAAAAAAAAAATTAAAAAATTTGAGGGTAACAATACTTAAAAAGTACTTTGAACATTTTAAATCATTTTTTTACCTACCCCTTTTCCTAAAAAAAAAAAAAAAGTTGAGAAACAGGTGTGTTTGTTAGTAAAAAAAATGATAATATTTTTTTTTCAATTGCTACCACTGTTAAAATTCAAACCCTCTTTTTTTAGCGTGGTCCCAATTTCTGGTAAATGATGAGAGTTTTTTTCAAAGATTTTTTTTTTTTTTTAAGTAAATGATATATATAAAGAAAAAAAAAAAGACAGGAGAAAGAATTAAAAATTTCAAACTAGAAAAAAAAAAAAAGAAGAAGAGAGAAGAATTTTAAAAAAAGAAGAAGGTAGAAGAAGAGGAGGATTAAGGTAAAAAAAAAAAAGGAATTTTTTTTTTTCTTTTAAGATTTTCTTTTTTTTTTTTTAAATAATAATGATGATAATTAAAAAAACCAAGAGGGGAGGAGGAGCAGTGACCCCCGACAATCAAAGCCACCGTCATCTTGCTTGTCTTCAGCCGCTATAAGCAAAAGCTGTCGCACACAAAAAATATCATAAGTTGAATAATATAGCTCCACAGTATATATTATCTTTTTTTGCTTATCCCTATGATAATGCACAATTTGGATTATAGATTATAAACACAAGGTAATAAGACCAAATCCAAATAAATAAATAGTGTGTGACGTTTCGGTAACAATTTGGATTTGGTCTTATTACCTTGTATTGCTTATCCCTAGTACACCTGGTAAAGGCCATGATAATCATGGTGGATAGAAGAAGTCAACTGCTTTTACTGTAAGTGCACCACATGTCTACACATGTGAAAAGCAGTTCAACTTTTGCACTTACAAATGTGCCAGAGCCCCGTTTGGTTAGTTGCACTCATTGGTGGGGTTGAACTAGTATATTATCTAAAGAACAAAAATTTTTTTTTTGGAATGGAGTGGGTCAAAAAACAACAACAAAAATTGCATCCCATATATATATGACCACTCATATGAGCATTTTAGATGGCAGAGCGCCATCTAGTGGAACAAAAAAAACTAAATGTTGATCTAGCTTGTTCCAAAGATATTTGGCCAACCCAATTTCTTGATAAATCAAGATAGTCAACCATGTACACGTTTCGGGCTGTTGGCCCTCGTCAGCGTGGTGCAGACTGTACCTCAATGACCAAAGGATTGGTCCCAGAGGCTTCCTGAGATAACAAGAAATGGGTATAAAAAAGGCATATATTGGATCAAAATATCATTTATATATATCAAAATTGTATTGATAAATTGTGTGTGTTAAGCTTTTGCTTTTGGATACATGAATATCATTATGATATTGTTTGTAAGTCATGAACAGAATAATAAAAACAATTTAAAATCACAATTTATTTTGATAGATAACATAATTAAGGAATCTGGGTAGTTGGTGCTCTGCGCTCCAGGAACCTGGGTTATAAATATCTCTCTCTCTAATTAAGGAAGAAATACAAAACTTTCCAGAATGGTTGCAAGGTTTTCCCACTATGTACTAAGTGCAATTCTCAGCCTGCATCCCCAAAACACATTATTGACTGTATTGACTCATCCATTGATGAGCTTTACTCTTTCCTGGCAGACACCATCAAAAGTATCAAGCTTTACAAGCTTGATACCTTGTTGTTGTTGTTGTTTCTTATCCCCTTGTGTAAAGATTACACGAATTCCATGAGTTCATGCTCCTCGAGCTGTTTTATGATGAGCAGCGGCCTCTCCCAAAGGTCCCTTTTAGTGCATCTAATGCAAGCCAAAATGTGTTCTGGAGCTGCAGGTGCCAAGCTACATTTTGGGCAAGTGGGGTAGATTTTGTTATTATTTTCTATCTTCAATGGCTTGAGATGGCCTGTTCTAAATCTTGTTAGTGTTGTTTGATGCTGTCTATTTCTGATGTTCAGAGCTCCTCCTGGGTTCACTCCACTGTACCAACTGTGCTTAGGTGGGATCCTCCAGTTCTTGTTTATTTTTGTTTTGGCTACTGTCTCTATTTCTTTAAAAGTAAGTTTATTTTTCTGTGGCAAGGGTTCTTTTGTGCCTTTTTTCGCTAGCACATCAGCAGCTTCATTGCCTTCAATTCCAACATGTGAGGGTATCCATTGAAGGTGAATTTTTGAGGTTTTTGAGAGTTTTTGGAGATAGCCAATTATGTTCCTGCTTACTTTGTCTCTGAGTTCCCCTGTGTGACTCAAGTGTTGTATGGCACTTCTACTATCAGTAAGAATCCAGATATCTTGATAATTAGTATTTCTGATGGATTTTAAGGCTTCATAGATGGCTATAAGTTCTGATCTGAAGACTGAGCAAAAATCTGGGTTTCTTCTGTTCATTTTCTCAATGCCATTTGTGGTTTTGATGAGACAGCCACTGCCAGTGTGTCCTAGCTCGTCTCTGCTACCATCGGTATAAATAGTTATTGCATTTTTAGGAATGTTATTAATTATTTCTAATGATAATTGTTTTAAGTATTCTGGATTTTGGCATTGTTTGTTGGTGGGTTCATTTAAAGAGGCATTAAAAATAACATTTTGTAATGGTTCGCATGGAGAAATTTTTTCTGCTAAATAATTTTTTTCTACTTTATATTTTAAAAATCCATTTCTTTTGGCCAGGTGGAGAGGGCCTTCTTTTTTGAGTCTTAGATTGGATTCCCAATTAAGTATGTAATTGGAAGTTCTGTGTTTGTTTCCATAACTCTTGATTTTGTTTATATATTTTGGCAGATTGTAGCTTCTTCTATCCTTTAAGGGCATAATGTCTGCCTCGTAAAGTACAATATCGTTAGGGCAGGTATTTCGAAGACCTGTAATAATTCTAGCTGCACTTAGTTGTATCCTTTCCAGTGATTTCAGATTTGTTTCAGATGCTGTACCATAGATTTGATATCCATATTCCAGGATAGGTCTAATTAGAGATGTGTAAGTTAATTTTAGTGTGGTTGCATCGGCTCCCCACTCTCTTCCTGAAATATATTTCAGGATTTTTAGTCGGTCTCTTCCTTTTCTAATAACTTCTTCAATATGTTTACTGGAGTTAATTTCTGGATCCAGGGTGTAGCCAAGATATTTAGGATGTTTATTATATTGTAATTTTTGTTCTTTCAGAATAATTTTTGGCCTTATTTTGTATAGTTTCTTATCAGTAGTAAAAAGACAGGTTTCAGATTTTTGGGGGTTAAATTCTAATTTATGTTTATTAGCAAATTTTTCTAGGTGGAGAAGAGTCTTGTTCAAATCCCTTTCAGCTTTTTTCCAGTTAGTGTTACTGCTCCATAGAATAATGTCATCAGCGAAAAGTTCAATATTGGTTTTATGTGAAATTTTTTCTTCTATGCCTGCAATAAATAGGGTGAAGAGAGTTGGGCTAAGGACTGATCCTTGTGGTAATCCTTGGTACAATTTGAAGGTTTTAGATAGAGTTCCATTATATTTGACCCTGATGTATCTATTTTTAAGGAAATCATTTATCCAAGTGATAGCTTTTCCATCAATTTTGAAATGCTTGTATAATTTTGTAATTAACTTGTTTTTCCATACTTTATCAAAAGCTTGTGTAAGGTCTAAAAAAGCAGCTATGGTGTGGTTAGTTGGTGTTCTGTTTTGTGCATCTTTTACCTTTTGTGTGAAAAATAAGAGTTGGTCTATTGTCCCATGTCCTTTCCTAAATCCATATTGTTCTTCTGGTAAGAGATTTTTTGTGTCGAGGTGGTAAGTGAGTCGTCTGAGTATAATTTTTTCCATTAATTTGCAGCAAATACTTGTGAGGGAGATAGGTCGGTAGTTTTTTGGGTCATCAGCAGATTTGTCAAGTTTTTTAATAGGAATTATTGTTGTAGTTTTCCAGTCTTGAGGCAATTTTCCAGTTTTCCAGGAGTTATTGAAAATATCAAGAAGTCTTTCTTTGCCATTTTTGCCCAAGTTTGATATCATTTGGCCATGGATTCCATCTGGCCCAGGAGTCTTGTTTAGGTCAGTGTTTTCTAATGCATAATCTAGCTCTTTCATATTGATTTTTTCATGGAAAATATTATGAGTGCTGGTGATATTTTTACAGTCATGAATAATCTTTCGGGCCTTTTTTTCAACTTTCTTATCTTTTATTTCAAATTTGATTTTACTACTTATTTGATATGAATTACCTAAAAGATTAGCAGCATTTTTGTCATTAGTTGCTGGGGTACCATCTGTATTCTTAATCATATTTGTGTTTTCAGTTTGTGACTGGGATCTGTCAATTTGTTTTGCCAAATGCCAAAGTTTTGTATTTGGGTTTCTTGGGTTCAGGTTTTCACAAGTTTGTTTCCATTTTTCCCTTTTCATATTTACATATAACCTTTTTATTTTTGCATTCACAATGTTCAGTTCAGTTCTACAATTTGTTTGGTTTTGGGTGCACTTTTTTTGTAGTTCATTTCTTTTAGTTATAAGTGTTTGAATATCTTTTGCCTGGTGTGTATAATTTGGAATCCATTTCTTAATATTACCTCTTGGTATTGAAACTTTGGCTGCTTTAATAATGGTGTTTTTGAAAGATATCCAATTTTGTTCCAGATCTTTTATGCTAGTGGGTGCTTTTCTAAAGTCGTCATTGGTGTTTTGCTGGTAAAGATTCCAATTAGCCTTTTTGAAGTTCCAGAATTTTTCTTTAATTGAGCTTGTTTTGGTCTTGGTGCTAATTTCTATCAAAATAGGCAAATGATCACTTCCAATACTTTTTAATATTTGCCATTTGCATTTGTGGAAAATGTCAGGACTGGAGAAACTTATATCAAGTGCTTGTGCAGTATTATAGCTGTAGGAATGGTGGGTAGGATTCCCATCATTTAAGCACATGAAGGCATTGTCGTCAAATAAGTTTGAAAGTATTTTGCCTCTTGGGTTTGGCGTGGAACATCCCCATAGTTGATGTTTGGCATTAAGGTCACCTACAATAATAGTGTTGTCTGTAAGAAATTGAGCCATTGTTCCATCGTCAATTAGTTTATTGTTTGGTGGGTGATACATATTGAATATGTTGATGGTTTTGTTTTGACTGAGGTAGACTTTGATACCTTGGGCTTCGAGGTCTGATGTATTTGGAATATTAATGGCTATGTCTTCATAGTACAAATTCTTGATTAAAAATGCAAGGCCACCCCCTTCTTTATTTCTGTCTTTTCTGAGGATATTGTAGTTTTTGTATTTGAGATTGTATTTTTCATTTAATTTGGTTTCCTGTAGGGCTATAATTTGTATCTTTTGTTTTTCAGCTATTTGCATTATTTCTTCTAATTTTATTTTTGTTGCTGTTGAGCAACAGCTTGATACCTTAGTGTGATTGAGTGAAGATGAGAAAGAAGAAAAAGAGAAATACAAAAGACATAATTTGAGAAAGTACTATCTGACTTAAAGGGGCGAGTAGAATAAAGAAAACAAAAAAAAAAAAAAATTCAACTGAAAATTGTGATTATTTGAGGTAATGAAAGACTGTGTATTTGGTGTTACCTTGCACCAGTCCAATGACATAGGGAAGAGATTACCTCTGTCCCCTTAGAGTACATCACACAATTCTAGTCTAGGTAAGGGAAGAACTGTACCTGGGGTCACTCGAGGTTGTGAGTCATGGGAGGGAAATCGTTGTCGTCATTGAGGTTGTACACAGGACTGGCCGACACGTCCCCAATAGAGGAGAGTTCCCCCGGGTTGTTCAGGGGAGGTTCTAGACACACAGCATCCCTCCTGTCTGTCTGGCCACAGATCAAAGCGGCCACAACAGAGATAGTAATAGACTGTGAGAAAATTCTTTGGTGATGGTGGTACTTATCCTTGGTATACCATGATAATCTTGGTGGGTAGTAGCTAGAAACTGATTTTACTCTACTACTCTACCTTTAAGAGAAACACATGTAGAAATCAGTTCAACTCTTGCACTTATGTGTGTTCCATTTGACTACTGGCACTCACAGGTGGGGTTGGAATTTTGTAAGAATCGGGGCAATTGAAGCAATTTTTTTCTCAGAAAAATCCCTAATGCAGGATTTTTGATCCCATTTCATATTCCATTCCTCCCCACCAACCTCCACAACAACCTAATCAAATAGCCAATGTGTTTTTTAAGAGAGATTAAGCTCTTTTAGTGGAGAATTGCTAATAAGTAAAAATTGTAATTTTGGCAATGAAAACTGCCTTTTGTAGAGAGAGGTATCTTCTAATGATACCCTTATGGTTTTTTTTTTGCTTATCCCTAGTACACGTGGTACAGGCCATGATAATCATGGTGGGTAGTTAGCGACTGCTTTTTACTGTAAGCGCACCACATGTCTACACATGTGAAAAGCAGTTCAACTTTGCACTTACAAATGCCAGAGCCCCATTTGGTTACTTGCACTCGCTGGTGGGGTTGGACTTTTGCAAGAATCGGGGGCCATTGGAGCCCCCGAACCCGGGTCCTAGTGGTCGAAAACCAAACGGTTTAACCAGCCTTCCACCGACCCCCTACCTTTATGGTGATTCTATTGTATTATGTTGTCATTCAGGTTTACATTTTAATGTGACAGCGTTAACTAGCTCAACATTAACAAAAATATAACTAAGTGGAAGAGTGTTGTGTTTGAAATCTTTCTACATTTCCATCAATAAAAGGACTTCACTCACAACCAACTACTGTCTAAACAAACTCACAAAAAAAAAAAAATAGAGACTAAATTACAGACAATGTTTCTTGAAGAGAAGGAAAATTCATCGAGGTATAAGTTTCTTTTCTCAAGCTTTCAGGCTTTGTAGCCCTTCTACGGGAAGTTAAAAACATGGCTACACGAGGAGGTTGTCTTCACCGGAGACTCTTGTTTTGCTAGAGTGGCCAAGTAGTCTTTCAACCAAAACATAGTCTTTGATAAAAGACCACCTCCATGAGAGGCCAGGCTTACACAGGCATATTTCTAGGCTACAGTCAACTCTCATGGGAGACCTTCTACTGTATTGAGTTTGGTAGGAAGCACAAGCTAACAAAACCAAATCCCAAATAAATAAATAAATCTTTAATTAAAAAGGCATATAGTGGATCAAAATATCATTTATTTTACCAATATTTCAGTTGGCTGAACGCCAACCTTTATCAAGGTGTTATAACATATTTAATGTGCGTCAACAACAAAAACAATTAACATTAAATATATTATAACACCTTGATAAAGGTTGGCGTTCAGCCAACTGAAATATTGGTAAAAATAAATGATATTTTGATCCAATATATGCCTTTTATATTAGAGATTTATTTATGGATTGCTCTATTTTCAAAAATAAATAAATGTGTGACATTTCAGTAACAGTGTTGTTACCATCATCAAACAAAAGTTTTTGTTATTGTTGTTTCTCATTCCCTTGTATAAAGATTACACAATAAAAAAATGTGTGACATTTCAGTAACAGTGTTGTTACCATCATCAAACAAGTTTTTGACGTGACAACGTCTTAAATTAGGTTGCGGCTGGGAGTCACTTATGAAAAAGTGTAACGCCCGGTAACGTTACGATGAGTCACCGTTACAACATTATCGTAAACTATGATTGATTGATTAATTGTTAGATTGACACAAAAGTTGAGAAACTGAGTTTATAGGTTATGTCATACTATTGATAAATGTTGATAGTGTTAAGTAAATTATTAGTTTAAAATTAATTAATTAATTAATTATTATTTTACAAATTTTAAATAGTTTCAAATTTATTTAGCAAAAATTTGAACCTTCGATCTGAATAAATGTTTTGATTTTCGAATTCATATCAATAAATATTCTACCGTTGTCACGTAAAATCTTCGCCCGTAAAACCGACTTTACAGGCAACCATTGTTATTGTTATTGTTGTTTCTTATTCCCTTGTGTAAAGATTACACAATAAATAAATGTGTGAAATTTCAGTAACAGCATTGTTACCAACATCAAACAAAAGTTGTTAATGTTGTTTCTTATTCCCTTGTGTAAAGATTACACAATAAATAAATGTGTGAAATTTCAGTAACAGCATTGTTACCATCATTAAACAAAAGTTGTTGTTTCTTATTCCCTTGTGTAAAGATTACCCAATAAATAAATGTGTGAAATTTCAGTAACAGCATTGTTACCAACATCAAACAAAAGTTGTTGTTAATGTTGTTTCTTATTCCCTTGTATAAAGATTACACAATAAATAAATGTGTGAAATTTCAGTAACAGCATTGTTACCAACATCAAACAAAAGTTGTTGTTAATGTTGTTTCTAATCCTCTTGTGTAAAGATTACACAATAAATAAATGTGTGAAATTTCAGTAACAGCATTGTTACCAACATCAAACAAAAGTTGTTGTTAATGTTGTTTCTTATTCCCTTGTATAAAGATTACACAAGTTCCGCGAGTCCATATTCCTCGAGCTTCAGACAAAAGTAGTGAATCCAGTATTCTGTCTGATGATGGTAACAACGCTGTTACTGAAATATCACTCACTATTTATTTATTTAGATTTTAGTCTTTTTCCCTTGGGTTTTTAAAGAGACAAGGGTTGTCTCTCCCATCAAAATAGACGTCTAAAACCAGACACCATCTATTGACCGCCGCCGCAACTAGCGGCCTCGGGTCGGTGACAAAGCCACAACACCAGCTTTGGCAAACTGAAAAGCGTCACCTAGAGACAATGATTTCTGGCTAATGGCCTTCATCAGTCTAGGGATCTAATCGAATCTTGACAATCTGCCAAAGAGGTGTTTAGCCCGAAACCATGGTCTCTAGGTGGACGCTTTTCAGTTTGCCAAAGCTGGTGTTGTGGCTTTGTGACCGACCTGAGGCCGCTAGTTGCGGCGACGGTCAATAGATGGTGTCTGGTTTTAGACGTCTATTTTGATGGGAGAGGCGACCCTTGTCTCCTTAGATCAATTTCCTCCCGGCAAAATTTCCATCTTGGGTTTCTAATCTATAATCTAAATGGTACCTTATCATTTTAGAAAGAAGCCGCTAGCTAACACAGCTGAGAGAAACAATATAAATTTGTTAAGATATTTTAAAGAAGAGGAGGGTGGCAATTTGAGAGGATGGGGGTAAAAATTGTCAGAAAATAATAATACAGTAGAAACTCCCTTTAGCGGACACCCTGCTAGCAGACACCTCTCCACAAAGGACAGTTTTCATTTGCAAAATTACCATTTTTATACTATTTAGCCACTTTCTGGTAAGAGGACATCTCTTAGTAAGGACACTTTGGCTTTGCAATTAGGTGTCCTTTACATGGAGGTTCTACTATAATTGAAAAAAAGAGGATGAAAAAGATTTTTTTTAAATTCCCACATGCATTTTTTCTCTACTCCCTGCACTACATAACGGTTGCATGCCTCTAACACGCAACACTACTCCAAAACTACAACATCCACACATAACAACAGCTACATGCTTCAAAAAAAAAAAAACACTATAAACAAAGTACTACTTACAAAAAATATATAAAACACCTGTTTAAAATCACACTTGAAACAAAATCAACAATATGATATGGCACAATTTGGATTATAGATTATAAACACAACGTAATAAGACCAAATCCAAATAAATAAATAGTGTGTGACATTTCAGTAACAGCGTTGTTACCATCTTCACTAGATTCAGTACTTTTGTCTGAAGATGGTAACAACACTGTTACTGAAACGTCACACACTATTTATTTATTTGGATTTGTTTTTATATTACCTTGTGTTTAAAATCAACAATAAAAAATATTAATATTGGAGACAAGAAAAGGAAGAAAAAAAAAGTGGGAGAAAAAGAAAGAGTGAAAAAGGTGAAAAAAGTATTTCAGAAAAAAAATTGGAAAAAAAAATGATAGAAAACAACAATAGCTAAATAAGCACAAGACACAAAGCCAAGAAAGCCCATCACCACTGATCACACAAACACACACCGAGATTACAGACCTGCGTTGGCCGCGGCGGGGTCATCCAAGCCCCGCACCGCAGCGGCATAACTGGTTGTGCCTGCCAGCACCACCCTAGTGGTTACCCCACCGCATCTCTCTACCGACCACCACCCCAACATGCACATGGCCAACACCACAAGCTACTGCTGTTGTTAGCCAAAGAGAGAGAGAGAGAGAGAGAAAAAAAAGCTTGAGAGGGAAAAAAAAAAACAACAAAAAGGAGAAGAAAAAAATAAAGGAATAAATAAGAGAATACAACAAAACACTGGGGTAAGAAAGAAAAAATGTCATCGCAACACTTGAAACAGTCTCTAAGAGCGGTGCGAGCTAGTTAACTAAGCTATCACTACATTCATCAATCTAAACATCAACCATGTGGGAGATTGGGACTTACCCAAGCTGGAGACATCGGGAGGGTCCACCATCTCCACGTTCTCATCCAACCTGGACAACACAATATATTCACCTTCTTGCAGATACAATATACACTCAGCAGAAAATCTTTGATATCGCCGGTCGTCTATTTTTTTTACGGAGACAGAGGCACTTTTGTTCACACTTGGTTAACTCGTGTGTCTTCAATAAAGGTCACTGTAATATCTTTCAGAGTTATTGTCCCGATATACATGCTAAAAGGTACAACTTCCTTAAGTTTTGTCCATGAATGTGTTTTTAATAAAGATCAGAGTGTATCAAATTTATATCAGGGTTATTGTCTGAATCCTGATATACATGCTGAAAGGTACAACTTGCTTAAGTTTTGTTCATGGGTGTAGCAGTCCTCCACAATACAGTCAAAGTTACAGGAGAATCTGTTATGTTTTTTATAATGTCAACTTGATCATTATAACTACAATACTTGGCTTGAGAGGTTTGGCTCATCAGTGGTGAACCCTCCCAGCAATTTCGCCAATTTAATCCATCAGACTGCTTCTTAGAGCTCTAATACTGTATTGGACAATTACGCTGTAAGTATGTACTGCTGCAGTAGAGGTTTGTTTTATGAGTGAAATAAACATTCATGGTTAAATGCTTTCATGTCCCAGGTATAAATGGGTGTTATTGCCTTATAATAAATCAACAGAGTGTGTATTCGACTAGCAAATGGTGGAACTAGATTTGTAAAGCCTAAAGCCAGAGCTATTTTGTTACTTTTACGTGAGCTTGTTAGTGTTCTTTCTTACCCTCCATCTTTCTTTGAATAAAATTCGCACAAAAAAAATTACACACAGTAAAATGCCTCGTGTCTTTCTCATCACACATCACAGGAGAAGGTTATAGATACCAAAGACAACAACTCAGGGTCCCACTTCAGGGATACGGAGGAGCTGTGTCTGTACTCATTTTAGAGTCGGCTGCAAAGGCTTCCACATTCGGAACGTCCTCAAAATACAGGCAAAGTCAGAAGTTCGCCAAAGTGTGCCTGGATCATGGATGGTACTATGATCAATGAAAGCTGTACCCTATACCCCATTCCATGAGATCACGAACTCATAGAATTTGTGTAATCTTTACAACAAGGGGAACAACAACTTACTTATGTGTCCGCTCCAGAGAGCACACTCCCCCCATGTAGGTGTCCAGGTTGAAGATGTAGAGGTAGCCATCCTCCGTGGCCACCAACACCCGGGTCTCACCACCAATACTGGCGATGGTGGCCACCTTGCGGCACTGCGAGGAGGGCACCAGGGCTGTGGCGAAGGAACGCTCCTGTTTCCACATCTCTGTCATGGGGTAGGGCAGCATGTTGGCCCCCTCCCTGAACACCCTGCCCATGAAGCTCCAGTAACCCCCGTCATCTGGCGGCCTGCACACCACCATTTGGATGCCTCTTACTGAACTACAGATGGAGGTGTAGAGATGATTTTTAAAAAGCTGGTTCTCAATTTGAAACTGTGCCGCCAGAATTTTTTTTAAGGAATTATAAAACCAATTGGTGTTCCTATTACCAATCAGTTAATACAGTAGAACCTATAAGAAATTCAAACTATTTTTTATGTTATGAAAAAGGCATCTCCTTATCGTGCAACTGAAAGTTGCTGATGGCTTTCATAATTTATGCAAAAAAAAAAATGCTCCAATGGCCCCCCGATTCTTGCAAAAGTCCAACCCCCACCAGCGAGTGCAAGTAACCAAATGGGGCTCTGGCACATTTGTAAGTGCAAAGTCGAACTGCTTTCACATGTGTAGACATGTGGTGCGCTTACAGTAAAAAGCAGTCGCTAACTACCCACCATGATTATCATGGCCTGTACCACGTGTACTAGGGATAAGCAAAAAAAAATAATAATAATTTATGCACCTTATCCCAGTACAATATCACATTTGTACTATTTTTTCATATTTTTTATGTGTTTGTTTCTTTTTAAAATAAAATAATTTTCTACTGCCCTCTTACTGCAATGATAAAATATAATTGGATAGCTTAGCTCATCAGTGGTGAAACCTTCCAATGGTTTCGCCAGTTCAATCTACCATTCTGCTGTAATATTGCCTCGGGCTGTCTTCCTCTAGAAAAAGGTATTTTCTCCTCTACATGGCGAGCGAGAGAAGCAGCACAAGTAAGGGACTGCCCTGTAGGGTGAAGTACGGTGGGGACTTCGTGTGACCCAAGCTGCCACGGTAACCGTGAAGGCCTACAGGGAAATCTCAAATGTGGCTGACATAGGGGGAATGGCACACCCCTCCCTTTCCATGGAGCAACAAAATCATGGACAAGACACCACAACCACCAAGGTATTTTCAATGAACTATGGGCATAAGCTTTAAGGACAGTAGAAATAATAAGGCACAATTTGGATTATAGATTATTAACACAAGGCAATAAGACCAAATCCAAATAAATAAATAGTGTGTGACGGTTCGGTAACAGCGTTGTTACCATCTTCAGACAAAAGTACTGAATGAGAAATTTTACCACAGCATGTTTGTATGACAGTATAAATAATTGTGATTGCAGTAAGGTGTTAACTTACGGCTCAGCTTGGTGGTCGAGCTTGAAGATGTGAACAGTCTCTGTGTTGCTGGAGGTACAGAGGTACTTGTCGTTGCAGCTAAAGGTGAGGGAATAAATGGAGGCATTCCTGCGCAACAACAACAACATGTTGCCACATCCCTGGTGGGTTTCAAGAGTAGAGTACAAGGTAGTGTCCCTACTTACATTGCATCACTGGATGAAACACTTGTGTCACAACGATGTGACAGCCAAACAAAGGCTGTCTTTCTTTCCTTTATTTCTTTATCAGACTAAGCATGTGTGGATTGGAGATGTGTAAATATGGTGAGAGAGATTGTGACGCTTCAACTCCCCTTAATTATACATAACTGTTTAAAGGACAATTAAATAGCTTATAACATATTTTGCCCATAAGAAAGGCAGATTTTACTTTATCTTTTTTTTTTTTTTTTTTTTTTTTTTTGAGATAAAGAAAACCATTTGAACACCTTGAATGATACACAAGGTAATAAGACCAAATCCAAATAAATAAATAGTGTGTGACATTTCGGGAACATCTTCAGACAAAAGTACTGAATAAGAAATTATACCACAGCATGTTTTAAATAGTTACTGTTATCAAGTATGTAAACAAGCTAGCAGATAAAAAGATAGTTTTCTATAAGAACCCTAAAATATTATTCTTAGTATTAGAAGTATAAGAGTATATTAGAAGTATGTAAACAATATATAGGTGTATGCGTGTATATGTGTGTATATATGTATATATTATAAATTTAATGATGTCAACTGTAAATAAAATTCAAAGAATATCTCTATATGTAAATAATATTTATGAATCTTTCTAAGTAACTTTCTGTGTATCTTTCCATGTTGAATATTTTCTTTGTTATATTTGTATGTACATTTAGCGCAAGTGTCCCTAGGGGGACATAGTGTTTTGAATTGAAATAAATAAATAAATAAACCCCCCTTTTTTTTCCCCTAGATATAAATAAAACCATATCTGTAAATATCATTGATTGATATTTTAGTTTTGAACATATACAGTGGAACCTCCTTATAACAGCTTCCAATATAACAGTAGAACCTCCATGAGAAAACAGCTCTCTAAACATAGAACAGTTTTCATTGCCAAAATTACAATTTTTACTATTTAACGACTCTCTAGTAAGAGGACATCTCTACCTAAAGAACACTTTACAACTAAATGCTGTATTTTACAGAGAGGTAGTTTTACTGTATAAAATGAACTTAGTTTTAACCTCATAATTTAAAAACTCCAAGTTGTAAGTTCCAACCATTTTAACCCTGGCTATATTGTTGTTGTTGTTTCTTTATCCCCTTGTGTAAAGATTACACGAATTCCATGAGTTCATGCTCCTCGAGCTGTTTTATGATAAGCAGCAGCCTCTCCCAAAGGTCCTGTTTAGTGCATATAATGCAAGCCAAAATGTGTTCTGGAGCTGCAGATGCCAAGCTACATTTAGGGCAAGTGGGGTAGATTTTGTTATTATTTTCTATCTTCTCAATGGCTTGAGATGGCCTGTTCTAAATCTTGAAAATGTAAGGTCATCTCACCTGATGACTCCTCTTCTGAGTTCAAAGAGCTTGGTGCTGTCTGCCAAACTGAAGACCCGGATGACAGTCCCCTGAACCAGACAGCATATGTAAATATACAACTCAAAGTTGGTGGAGGATTAAAATTCATGCACCAAAAGAGACACCTTCTCCCTTTAATTGTGCATCAGAATGATGGCACTTTTGCATCACCCTTTGGTAAAATTCTTTAACATTGCTAGTAAAGATTATATAAAAGAGCGTACCTGGATCTGTAAAGAGAAAATATTGTTGTTGTTTTTTTTTCTCTTTACAGATCCAGGTACGCCCTTTAATATAATATTAATTAATGGATTGCCTTTTGACTCAAATTGCTAGTAAAGTTATTTTTACCAGGCTGATGCAAAAGTGCTATTGTTCTGATGCAAAATTAAAAGGGAAAGGTGCTTCCTCTTTTGGTGCATATGTAAATATGTGAAAAAATATGGAAAAAAAGGCATATCGCTCGCATGAGCATTTTAAATGGCAGAGCGTCATCTAGTGGAACCAAAATCAACTAAACATTGATTTAACTTCAAGGTAATAAGACCAAATCCAAATAAATAAATAGTGTGTGACGTTTCGGTAACAGCGTTGTTACCATCTTCAGACAAAAGTACTGAATTTAGAATCTATAATCCAAATTGTGCCTTATCATTGATTTAACTTGTTCCATTATATTTGGCCAACTCATTTTAGGGGGGGAGGCAAATTTTTTATCTTTGAGGTACAGCCTACATTAGGCTGACGAGAGCCAACAGAACAAAACACGTTCATGGTTGACTTTTCTTGATTTATTGAGAAAATGGGTTAGCCAACTATCACAAGTTTAATCAACGTTTAGTTTAATTTTGTTCCACTAGATGGCACTCTGCCATTTAAAATGGTCATGTGAGCATGGTCAGGATATGTCCTTTTGTTTGTTTCCAATATGAAAATATGTAATGAGGCAAGAATACCTTCTCAGAAGCTGTGGCCAACATCCTGCCAGAGTTGTCAAAGGCCATGGCAGCGAGGGGGCTGTTGTGTGCTGGGATCATCAGTTTATTTTGCTGCCACACAAGAGAGGTCTCAGTTATAAGTTACCAATAACATGACTTATCATGATAATAACACTGTTGTTGTTTCTTATCCCCTTGTGTATTGATTACACGAATTCCATGAGTTCATGCTCCTCGAGCTGTTTTATGATGAGCAGTGGCCTCTCCCAAAGGTTCTGTTTAGTGCATCTAATGCAAGCCAAAATGTGTTCTGGAGCTGCAGGTGCCAAGCTACATTTTGGGCAAGTGGGGTAAATTTTGTTATTATTTTCTATCTTCATGATAATAACACTTAATATATACAGTAGAACAACCTCCATGAGAGGGCACTCATGCTAGAGAACACCTCTAAACAAAAGGCAGTTTTCATTTGCAAAATTACCATTTAATACAATTTAACAACTCTCCGGTAAGAGAACACCTCTCCCTAAAGGACACTTTGGCTCTGCAATTAGGTGTTGTCCTTTACAGGGAGGTAGTTCTTACTGTATTATTATTATCCCTAGTTCTAAACAGGATCTTTGGGTGAAGCCGCTGCTTATTATCAAATAGCATGAGGAGCTCATGGAATTTGTGTAAGCCTGTTGTTGTTTCTTATCACCTTGTGCAAAGATTTCACAAATTCCATGAGTTCATGCTCCTCGAGTTATTTTATGCTAAGCATTGGCCTTCCCCAAAGGTCCTGTTGTTTAATCTATGCACAAGGGCATAAAAAAAACAACAACACAAGCCATGATAATCATGGAGGGTTATAGTTGGCAACTGCTTTTACTCTAAGTGCACCACGTGTCAAAACATGTAGAAAAACAGGTGGACTTTTGAACTTACACTATGCCAGAGTCCTGTTTGGTTACTTATGCTCACTGGCGGGGTTGGACTTTTGCAAAAATCCGAGGCCACACATTGAAGCAATTTTTTTTTTCCTCAGGCATCATGGTCACTAATAGATCAAATTGGAGTTCAAGTTTCAAAATCACTTTATTAGGTACCACTCAACAAGAGCAACCTAGTTTATGATAATTACAACAATGAATGTGAAGGTTATTATACAGAATGTTAACGCGGGATTCCATCCTGGTTCATGACTGTCGGGAATCGAGGGTGTTATCCACTCGTCCACCGACTTGTTTTTCAAATTGGAGAATATTTGTCCCAATATGGTCACCAAAAATTAAATTTGACTTGATGGACAATAACAACAACAAAGCAGGATTTAGCATGTTTACACATATTGATGTTATGAAGGTATTCTGTAACTGGAGAAAAACAGGCAAAAAAAGAAATAAAAACAGTAAAGTAAGAGCCAACTTACCACTGTCCAGCAATAAGATTTATTAGTAAAGCCGGTACAGTAGAACCTCCCTGTAAAAGACACCTAGCTGGAGAGCTAACATGTCCTTTAGGGAAAGTTGTCCTCTTATTGGAGAGTTGCTAAATAGTAAAAATGGTAAATTTGAAAATAAAAACTGTCCTTTATAGAGAGGTGTCCACTAGTGGGAGTGTCCTCTCAGGGAGGTTCTACTGTACCTAAAAAATAACAAGGTCATCAAAGTTTACAATAGTGGTAAAAGTTGCTCTCAGTGACTTCCCAAATGGTGTTTTCCACGCTGGAGAGTTTCCCACTTACTGCCTAGCTAAAAGCATGAAACTCCTGGTTTCTCCTGAAAATGGTGCTTCATTGGAGAGATTGGGTTATACATACTTTATTTAGGTAACATAACTCTGCCTTTGCAGTCCCAAGCCCGGATGAAAAAGGAGGAGGGGGAGCAGTAACAAGCTCACTAAAAAACCTGGGCTCAGCTGGCCCGGCTGATAGTACCCTGTAAGGGTTCCTGATCCAGGGATACAGGATGAGCGGTGTTTGTACTCCATTTAGGAGCGGCTGCACATGGCGTCTGTTCCTCATGTCAGAGGTGGCCATTTCTTTTGGAGCTAAGTCGGCCTGCCACTGAGTAGTGCTCCCAGTCTTAATGACAAAGGCAGACACATTCTACTTCATCCAGTCATGATGGTTGTCAAACAGACACCATCAAGGGTCACAACTTGATACCCTAATGTGATTGAGTGGAGATAAGAAAGAAGAAGAAGATTTAGGTGACATGGCATCACAAGGGTTAAAAACATGAACACAAATCTCAATCATGCTCTCATTTTCCCAAATGTGAAAATGAAATATTTCCAGCCTGGTAGAAAAAAAATATGTCTAAGGATAGTGGGCAATATATATGTCCAATCTACAACCCCACGCACCTTATCCAGTCCATGGAAAGGGGAATTTTTACAAATCTGGTGTGTTGCATTTATTATTCTTTCAATCATTTTTGACTTATAAATATATAAACACCTGTCTGGTAAATACGACCGATTTCATAATTTCTCTCGTAGGATGTTATGAAATCAAAGCCGTCCCTGTACTGATGAGGGCTATAGCACGAAACCATGGTATACAGGTTGTTGGCTACTGTCTGAATTTTCCAAAACTGGTGTTGTGGATCATTCTTTATTATCATTAGTAAAGTTTTTTTACTATGGTGTTGAATATGGCATCGTTCTGATGCTTAACTAAAGGGAGATGTGCCTCTTTAGGTATATATATATGTCGTAGCTAAATGAAGAGGCGCAGCCGTTATGCCTAGGGAACAGCGCACCCGCGATGTCTGCCACCTTTTATTTTTGTACCGCTTTTATACATGGATGAATTTACATATTTACATTTTAACACAATGGTAACATTTTTACATACTTAGTTTGACGGAAATAAATTATCTCTTCTGGCATTAACTATACAAATTATGACATATATATTATATAATCTAAATATATTATTTTCAAAAACATGTATTTTATTTTCATTCATTGACTGTTCTACATTTTTTCACCATAGATTTAGAACATACCACTTTGAATATTTGTTGTAAAAAAAATATGTATAGTTAACCTACCTTTTTTTTTAAATCATGAATATAGAATTCATTTTATAAATTCTATATTACTGTCACAAATAATATTATGTATAATTTGCTTCAAGTAATTCAAAATAAAAACTACTTGATATAAGTAAATAATTTATTCCCTATTTTTCATGACTGCACCTTCAATTCTCTATCTTTCTCAACAACAAAACAAAATAAACATAACATATATATATCCTCATATCATATAGGTAGCTCATGACAAGTTTTATTGTATGAAATCTTCAAGTCCCCTCCCCTATATTTTTCACATGGTCTCCTATATCACAGAAGCTTGTTACAAGGTTCATAGTACCAGGTTCTTGCCGTCGAAGATCTGGACCTCCCCTGCGGAGCAAGACACGGGGTAGGCGATGTAACAGTTCTCGTCTGCTGAGAGGGCCATGAGTCCGTTAGGATTGGGCGGTGTGTCACGGATTGTGTGGAGACACTTCATGTCCTTCAGGTTGTGGATGTGGAGGTTCTCCTCCAGGCACACCACCAGCCTCTGTGTACACCACCTCATTCTCAACCTCGCTCTCTCAGTGTACTACACAATAACTACACAGACAAACAAAAAACATCTGTACTCGCAAACACCACAAAGATATAGAACCTCTATAACCATGACAACGAAGATAGCAGAAATTTTAAAACCACAACAACAGAAATTTTAAAACCACAACAACAGAATTTTTTAAAACAACAATAGATGCAGTTAAACCTGTCTATAGCGCCTCCTCTTGGGATTCACCAAAATAGGATGCTATAGACAGGTCACTTTTAATGTAAATGGCATCGGACTACGTATTTAAAATAGGGCACTATTGAGAGGAAGGTGCTATTTAGAGGGGATGCTATAAACAGGTTTAACTGTATTTTAAAAAACCACAACAACAGAAATTTTAAAAAACCACAACAACAGAAATTAAAAAAAAAAAAGATATTTTAAAACCACAACAACAGAAATTTTAAAACCACAACAACAGAAATTTAAAAAAACCACAACAACAGAAATTAAAAAAAAAAAAGATATTTTAAAACCACAACAGAAATTTTAAAACCACAACAACAGAAATTTTAAAAAACCACAACAACAGAAATTAAAAAAAAAAAAAAAGATATTTTAAAACCACAACAACAGAAATTAAAAAAAAAAAAAAGATATTTTAAAACCACAACAACAGAAATTTTAAAACCACAACAACAGAAATTTTAAAACCACAACAATAGAAATTAAAAAAAACACACAACAACAGATATTTTAAAACCAGAACAACAAAGAGAGAGATAGAAGACCTACACTATCTCAACAAAGACAAAGGTTACCTCTCCCATCAAAATACAATGTCAAAGCCAGATGCCATCTATTGGCCATCTCCGCAAACTAGCTGTCTCGGGTAGGTGACAAAGCCACAACACCAGCTTTGGCAAACTTTGTCACTGACCCGAGGCCGCTATTTTGATGGGAGAGGCAATCTTTGTAGATCAATATCCTCCTGGCAAAATTTGCATCTATACACTTTATCAATGACAACAAAGGCCTATAAAAGCTCAAAGACAACAAAAGGGTAGAAGACCTACATACACTATCTGAATACCAACAAAGACAATCAATACCTACACTATATATATATATCTCCATGACAACAAAGCCCTACAATCACCTACAGATGTACCATACTTACATATCGGTTGAGTTTGACGGACAGAATGGTATTGGAGTAGGAGTAGTTGCAGATCTCTGAGCCCTTCTTGAAGTGGTACACCTTGAGCTTCCTGGGGAACTGGATGGACACCAGGACCACCAGGCTGGTGCTGAACAGCCGTTCCAGGATGTAGCAGTCTGTGAACTCCTTGGCTGTTTCTGGGGCCTTGGCTGGCTCTGTGCCACCTGTGTACATACACCCACCTCTGATTGGTGGATTTGTTGGATCCTATTGTTTATAAATTTCTTAAATCAATTTTTATTTATGTAAATAATCCAAAATCTCCCATATATTCAATTGTACCATATAAAACCTTTAACATAAACACAAGGTAATAAGACCAAATCCAAATAAATTAATAGTGTGCGATGTTTCTGTAACAGCGTTGTTACCATCATCAGACAAAAGGCTAAAAAATAAAATATATATAATTATATATTGATTTTTTTTTAATGGTTTGTCTAATGATGGTAAAAACACTGTTACTGAAATGTGATACGCTATTAATTTATTTATATTTAGGTCTTATTATCTTGTAGTTCTAATTTATAATCCAAATTGTGCCTTATCAAGTTAACTGTTGTTTCCAAAAGGTCACGCACTATTTATTTATTTGAATTTGGTCTTACAGTATAACCTCCCTGTAAAGGACACCTAATTGCAGAGCCAAAGTGTTCTTTAAGGAGAGGTGTCTTCTTCCCGGAGAGTTGCTAAATACTAAAAATGGTAATTTTGCAAATGAAAACTGCCCTTTGTAAAGAGGTGTCCGCTAGCGGGATGTCCACTAAAGGGAGGTTCTACTGTATTAGCTTGTGTTTATAATCCAAATTGTGTCTTATCCCTCTACAACAAGGTCACACAACATAGATGAGTAGAGTTGTACAACTTACGCTTGGAACTGTCGTGGATGACATCGAGGGAGTCGACCGTGTTGAGATGGTAGATCCTGAAGCCCCGACTAGTTCCCACGGCGAGTGAGCTACACACCGCAGTCTTTGTAGCCACACAGGAGCGAGTGTTAGGTTTCAAACTGCCACCACAACAAGTGACGTCAATATCTCCCCCACTCAACCCACCGTAACCCTCCGAAAAAAAAAAGGTATAAAATCAGAAGTCCCTAGTACCTAGTACTAGTACTAATACTAATAGTTACTGTATGTGTGTCCCTGTATGTGATACATGTGATGGGTAGAATACAGGTTTTGTACAACGTGAATTTATGCTTAGTTGTTAAATTACTTTTAAAATTAAGCAGGCTTGATAGAGATATTTTGGCTAACTTTGCCTTTCTTATGGTGTTTTGGACATGTAGGTTAAATTTTAATTTCGAATCCAAAGTGACACCAAGATACTTGGCATGGTCGGCCCAACTAATAGTGCTTGAGATTACTGTCAAAGTGGTTTGTGGCTTGAATTTTTTGTTATCTCTTGGGGGGAAAACTATTGCCTGAGTCTTAGTTGGGTTAATGTCTAGTTTCCACTCATCGCCATGTGTAAATAATCTGGACAAGGTGACTCGCGAGCCACCTGCAAATTGAGATGAAATAAATACGTAAATAATATGTGATGCAGACCATGGTGGGTAGTTAGAGACTACCTTTTACTGTAAGTGCACCACCTGTCTACACAGGTAGAAAGCAGTTCTACTTTTGAACTTACAAGTGTGCCAGATCTCAGTTTGATTACTTGCACTTACTGGTGGGGTTAGACTTTTGTAATCAGGAGCCGTTAAAATAATTTGTTCCTATTTTAAAAAATGGCCAATGCAAGTTAGAATCCTGTGTCGTGACTGTCATAGAATCTCCTAACTGTACTTTAGGTTGATGAAACAATCCTTACTAATATAAAAAATCAATTTATGCGAGAGCAATAGTTTCCCAGAAATGATTTGAATATGGAAAACTGGCTTTAAGACAAAGAGTTCCTTTTATTTATTTTGAAGTGCTGAATGTCGGACCTC
Organism: Cordylochernes scorpioides; assembly: GCA_030710605.1. Classification (NCBI taxonomy): domain Eukaryota; kingdom Metazoa; phylum Arthropoda; class Arachnida; order Pseudoscorpiones; family Chernetidae; genus Cordylochernes; species Cordylochernes scorpioides. The sequence goes on along the minus strand of CP092863.1, from coordinate 213,919,068 downwards.
AAGGAACACCTTAAGAACGTCTTCTTCTTCTTCTTTCTTATCTCCACTCAATCATATTACGGTATCAAGCTTGTAAAGTTGACAAACATCATAATTGGGTGAAGTAGAATGCATCTGTCTTTGTCATTAAGACTGGGAACACTACTCAGTGGCAGGCCGACTTAGCTCCGAATGAAATGGCCGCCTCTGACATGAGGAACAGACGCCATGTGTAGCCGCTCCTAACATGGAGTACAAACGCTGCTCATCTTGTATCCCTGGATTAAGAGCCCTTACAGGGTACTATCAGCCGGGTCAGCTAAACCCAGGTTTTTTAGTGAGCTTGTTACTGCTTCCCCTCCTTCTTTTTCATCTGGGCTTGGGACCGGCAAAGGCAGAGTTCCTTAAGAACGTGGTGTGTCTCTTCATAGATGAGACGAGAGATATGCTTCACACCATCCCTGCGTTCGAGACAACCAATGGCAGGCTTGGTGATTCCCTGGATATTGTCATGAAGTAGTTTGCAATGACACTTGTCACCACCCTTTCTGAGTCCCTAGCCTCTTCCAGTTTCACATTTCGTTTATTTTGGTAAAAAGATCATTTTGTTGCCATATTTTATTATTATTGGCCTGTAATGATAAGGCACAATTTGGATTATAGATTATAAACACAAGGTAATAAGACCAAATCCAAATATATAAATAGTGTGTGACGTTTAGACAAAAGTACTGATTGGTCTTATTATCTTGTAATTCTAATTTATAATCCAAATTGTGCCTTATTAACTATTGTTTCTGAAAGGTTACACACTATTTATTTATTTGAATTTGGTCTTGCAGTATAACCTCCCTGTATTCATTCATTCATTACTTTTGTCTGAAGATGATAACAACGCTGAAACGTCACACACAATTTATTTATGGATTTGGTCTTATTACCTTGTGTTTATTGGCCAGTAGAAGAGCAAACAAAAATTTACTCTAAAAAGCTTGCAACACCTCAAAATAAATAACAGAAACTCTTTGCCCCCAAAAAAAATCCAGTTTTCCTTATTCAAAAATCATTAATACACAAGTGACTTTTTATATATCAACAAACAACAAAAAAGGTGTTAAATATGGAGTAACCTAAACTTGAACTCAATTTAAAATACCATTTCAATACCAATTCAAATGATTAGACAAAAAAGTATATCAAACATGTTAAAGAGAAACAAAAATAGAAAACCTATAAAGATTGATTTTTTTAAAGACCCTGTAAACACAAAGGATTTGAACTCACCATAGAATGCGATTCCTTATAAAATTCCCAGCAATGATTGGAGAAGGAAACTTGGACATTGTAAAACATAAATATTAAGTTTCCCATAAACTTGAGGAAAGGGTTATGATGGGTCATTGAAACTTAGAGATGATCAATTGGATGAATCAACAGAATTGTGTTGGAAGACGAATCAAAGTCTCCATCTGCATCTTATCACTTGGAACAACAAGCTGGGGAGATATGCAAGCAGGTAAGATCAAATCCAAACAAATAAATAGTGTGTAACCTTTCAGTAACAACATTGTTATCAAAATGTTACACTACTATTTATTTACTTGTATTTAGTCTTATTATCTTGTGTTTCTAATCTATATTCCAAATTGTACCTTTATAAAGGCTGGGAGAAATGCAAGCAGGTAAGATCAAATCCAAACAAATAAATAGTATATGACATTTCAGTAACAACACTGTTATCAAAATGTTACACTACTATTTATTTTCTTATATTTAGTCTTATTATCTTGTGTTTCTAATCTATATTACAAATTGTACCTTTATAAAGGCAGGGAGATATGCGAGCAGGTAAGATCAAATCCAAACAAATAAATAGTATGAACATTTCAGTAACAACATTGTTATCAAAATGTTACACTACTATTTATTTTCTTATATTTAGTCTTATTATCTTGTGTTTCTAATCTATATTACAAATTGTACCTTTATAAAGGCAGGGAGATATGCGAGCAGGTAAGATCAAATCCAAACAAATAAATAGTATGAACATTTCAGTAACAACATTGTTATCAAAATGTTACACCACTATTTATTTACTTGTATTTAGTCTTGTGTTTCTAATCTATATTACAAATTGTAACTTTATAAAGGCTGGGAGATATGCAAGCAGGTAAGATCAAATCCAAACAAATAAATAGTATGTAACATTTCAGTAACAACATTGTTATCAAAATGTTACACCACTATTTTCTTATATTTAGTCTTATTATTTTGTGTTTCTAATCTATATTCCAAATTGTACCTTTATAAAGACTGGGAGATATGCAAGCAGGTAAGATCAAATCCAAACAAATAAATAGTATGTAACATTTCAGTAACAACATTTGTTATCAAAATGTCACACTACTATTTATTTACTTGTATTTAGTCTTGCATTTCTAATCTATATTCCAAATTGTAAACCTTTATAAAGGTTGGGAGATATGCAAGCAGGTAAGATCAAACTTAGAATAGCTATGCAAATTAAAACAGTTTGGCTGACTAATGCATTGATGGTACACCTGTTATGCGTCTTTATTTTCTTTTTGAATGTTTTTTATTTTTGCTTATCCCTAGTGCACGTGGTACAGGCCATGATAATCATGGTGGGTAGTTAGCGACTGCTTTTTACTGTAAGCGCACCACATGTCTACACATGTGAAAAGCAGTTAGACTTTGCACTTACAAATGTGAGTGCAATCACATTTTTAAATGTAAAGATGGGGAATAGATGATAAATCGTGATATGGGATAAGCAATGGCTCAGGTGACGTCTATCTACTTGCTCTAGATACTATCATCAAACTATAACGGTCAATTATACAGTTTATTTCAAAGCTGTGTAATATGGGAAATGTATTTGGTTCAGTGTTCAACGTGCAAAATTTCAAAGGGAAAGTACCACCTGCTTACATCACTGGGATTGCCACATCAACTAATCATCATCTTCTTGTTATGTAATTTTTGTTTGAGGATGTGGTTATTCCCTTATATATAAAGGCATTTATATATTTATAATTATATGTAATTCTGCTGTTCTCAAAGCTTCCTCAAAGTTATCTAAAATACCCATTTTAAGAGTCTTGCATCAGTATCACTATAAAAAGGAAGATAAAAAAATACAATATAACAGCGGTATGGTAGATTAAACTGGCGAAAACGCTGGGAGGGTTCACCACTGATGAGCCAGGCCCTCCCATTAATTTTTCCATTGCAGTAAGGGCAGTAGAAATTATTTTATTTTTAAAAGAATCATACACGTCTATAATAGTTTGAATTTTAATATATAAAGGTATCTCCTTGTCAGAAAATCTCTCCTCTACACCTGCCCCCTTTTTCGAATCAAATACTGTAAAAAAAACTGTCTAAGAAATCATCCATCTTGGGAGTTTTCCATGTCTTAGCCGTCAATTTTTATTGGGTACAGATTGTTTTCCATTAGTTTTCTTAGGCACCTAACCCTGTCTAAAGTGTTGACATCTAAAGATGATAAGACACAATTTGGATTATAGATTATAAACACAAGGTAATAAGGCCAAATCCAAATAAATAAATAAATAAATAAGTGTGTGACATTTCCGTAACAATGCTGTTACCATCATCAGACAAAAGTACTAAATAAGAAAACACACTTTATAAAAGTACTAGTTGAAGGCATGCTATGATTTTTTTTTTCATTCAGTACCTTTATCTAATGAAGGTAACAATGCTGTTACTGAAACATCAAACATTATTTATTTGGATTTGGTCTTAATACCTTGTGTTACACAAAAAGTTTTTATTTAAAACATTTAGCCTTATACACAGATTCACCTCAAATTCTGCAAAGGGAACACAAAAAAAAAAAAAAAAGAGTTGTAAAAAAAAAAAAAAGTAAACGTTACAGTATAATATGATGCACTAGCGCGCCATCTGTTATCAAAATTCGAAACTATTTTAAACACGTAAGATTCTTTTTGAAATTAAACAATTTCTACTGCCCTTACTGCAATGGAAAAATTAATGGGAGGGCCTGGCTCATCAGTGGTGAACCCTCCCAGCTTACAGTGGAATCTCGTAACACAGCCTCTTTTATAACAACATAATGGTTATAATTCAAAAGTCCCAGTTGATGTTTTCATAGCGTAGTTCTCACCTGTATTTACATTCAATAATTATATAATGCACACAAGTGTGTTAATCTACACTGAGCCTAATTAAGATAATTAGTTTCAGACATATGGATCTACAACTGATCCTCCCTATAAAAACATCACTTGGGAAATAGATTTTAGGTTGATAAAGCACAATTTGGATTATAGATTATAATACAAGAAAATAAGACCTAATCCAAATAATTTATTAGTGTGTTTGACGTTTCGGCAACAGCATTATCACCATCATCAGAAAAAAAGAATAAAATCAAGAAAATAACTCCTTAGGTCCATTGAAGTCTATCATATTTTATTCTTTTGTCTGATGATGGTGACAATGCTGTTGCCGAAACATCACACACTAATAAATTATTTGGATTAAGTCCTAGGAAAATAGATATTAGATTGTTATAACTGTGGTTTCTAAACGCCTCATTGCGCAATTGAGAATTATATTTGTTTTATATCGAGAAGACCATATAAAATATCTAAGGACAGAAGACTTGTATTGCCAACTATGCAAAAATAGAACCGAAAATGAATTTTTTTTAGAACATTATATATTTGAATGCATGCCTCTTGACACGGAAAGAAAAATACTCTTTTCTAAGATAGGCCATACACACCTCACATTATATTCTTTATTATCCAACTTTATAGACAATAGTTCAGTAGCTTTGAATCTATATAACTTCCATAAAAATGCTGTAAAAAAGAAAGACTTAACCGAACATCCAAACATACCAAAAATCTCTGTTTGATGAGAAGGACAGAGCCAATTTCCAATTATTTGTTTAGGCAGGTACAATAAGTTAACCCCCCACACTGATAAAACGGTGTTTACCTTACAACCCTGAACACTCGGATTTTCCTGGAAAATCTCTTGAAGATTTCTTGAAAAAAGCCATGGTCCACCTCTGCTGTGTGAGCAGAAGAGCTTAAATTGACTTGTTCCATATGTAAATAACTGTTTTCTTTCCTCTTTTCGCTCTCCACTTCTCCCATCCATATTTCCAAAATTTTTTTTTTTATTATTTTTTTTATTTTTTTATTCTTCTTATTTTTTATTCTTTTTTATAATCTGTATATATTTACCATATGTATATAATCTTTCTCCATTTTTTATTTCCCACTTTCATAGGTTTCTCCGTCTTGTAACCCCAAGGAGAATCCTCTGTAAGACCTGTGTGTCTTAATAAAGGCTTTTGTGTGTGTGTGTGTGTGTGTGTGTAAAACTGTGGTTTCTTTGTAATTATCCCTAGTACTTGGTATAGACCAGGGGTATGCAAACTTTTGAGTCGGAAGAGTCAAAAAATTACAATTTACAAACTTTCAAAGTTTTTAAAGAGCTACAAAATTTTTTTCTTGCCAACAATAAATAGTACTCGCATAAATAAATATTTGCGTATGGAACTATATAAAGAGCTTCACATCCAAAGAGCCGCATGTGACTAGCGAGTTTTCTGACACCTGGTATAGACCATGATAATCATGGTGGGTAGTAGTTAGTGACTGATTTTAGTATAAATGCAACCCATGTCTACACATGTAGAAAGCAGTTCAACTTTTGCACTTATAAATATGCCAGAGCTCTATTTGATTACTTGTATTCATTGGTGGGATTTGGACTTTTGCAAGAATCAGGGACCATTGGAACAATTTTTTTTTATATTAGGAAAAAGTGCCCAATGCAGGAGATTCAATCCCAGGTTGTGGATGTCATAAACCAACAATTTATACCACTCATCCACCAATCCTCATAACCATGGTTAAAACATAATAGGGGACTTTAAAACCTTGGGAACTTAAGAATTAGGAGGTTATAACCATGTTGCTGTTATACAAGTGGCTGCTATAATTATATTCCACTGTTGATAAAGCACAATTTGGATTATATAGATTATAGATACAAGAAAATAAGAATTAATCCAAATAATTTATTAGTATGTGACGTTTCGGCAACAGCATTGTTACCATCATCAGACAAAAGAATATTTTTTTTAAATGTTTTTTTATTTTTATTTTATTGTCTGATGATGGTAACAATGCTGTTGCCGAAACAACACACACTATTAAATTGTTTGGATTAAAAACACAAAGTAATATGACCAAATCCAAATAAATAGTGTGTGACATTTTGGTAACAGGGTTGTTACCATCTTCAGACAAAAGTACCGAATCTAGTGAAGATGGTAACAATGCTGTTACCAAACACACTATTGTCACACACTATTTATTTATTTGGATTAGGTCTTATTACCTTGTGTTTATAATCTATAATCCAAATTGTGCTTTATCATCTTTCATCTATAAAAAACAAAAATATTCCTCAACTGAAGAGAGAATGGGATATCTCCACTCAATCACACTAAGGTATCAAGCTTGTAAAGTTTGAGACTTTTGATGGTGTCTGCCGGGGAAGAGTAGAGCTCATCAATGGATGAGTCAATACAGTCAATAATGTGTATATTTACAAATAATATATACATATTAACTACAATAAATTTGTTAAGCAGGTTTAAAAAGTTATCGGAAAGTGTGTGGGATGGGGAATAACATTTTCAAAACAAACCCACATAGGGCTAGACAGGGTTACACAGGGGAATAGAAATGTAACATGAATGTAACAATGGTTATCTGGCAAGATAATACAAGTCACAACAATTTAGATAAAATGATGCAACAGTTGGCAAAGGCAAAAATATTGATAAGGTAGAGTAGGTGTGACAAAGGGTGACAGGGAGCACAAAGAGTGATAAACAAGGAAGTTTGGAGGAGATTTAGCAGAAAGTAGAGCCTTCCTAGATGAAGCAATCAGTAGAAAATGGAAATTTGCTAGGACCTGTACTCCAAGGATCATTAGGAAATTATCTGTTGACCCTACTTCATCTTCTTCTTCTTTATCTCCATTCAATCATATTTAGGGTATCAAGTTTGTAGAACTTGTTGATGGCGTCTGTGCTGGGGATGAGTAGAGCTCATCAATGGATGTGTCAATAATGTGGTTTGGGGTTTCAGGTTGACACTTAGTACATACAGTAAAACCCCTCTATAGTAAACCCCATTGGGACGGGACTTTTGGTTCACTATAGCCACGGTTCACTATAGCCACGGTTTGGGTATTTAAATTTTTTTTTAGGACATAATTAAAGGGCATACGTAAAAAAAAAAAAAAAAAGGCTACCTCTTAATATTGGCTGCTTTTTTCCCCCTAAATTAACTTATTTCTATATATTAAAGCTGTATATTAAAATAAAAACAAAATCATGTGAAAATATTGCCTTTTTGATCAGTTCCTCTGATAATTTAATTAGTATAAATGCAACCTGCCCCCCATATGTCAAAAAAATCCAAGAAAAGTATACCTTATATATAAAAATTAAATAAAAACTTTATTAATAATATTTTAAAAGGTATAACAATATATTTTATATAAATAAATATTATATTACAATATAGGATACAAAGGCTTACTTGAAGAAGTCTGTTATTTTTTTCTGCTTTAACATATTCCTCAAAAATTTGGTTTCATATCTAGCAAAGAAATCTTCATTTTTTTAAATGAAGCCTAGCTTGTACTAACCACGTATACAAGGCTTCTAAAAGTGGATAATGACACTGACGATAGCGGCAATAGTTGGGATTGATTCCTCTTTGTAGCATTTTTTTTTATAGTCTTCTTTTTTGCCCCATATCGTAGAAATGCTACTTTTGCTCATTTTCATTTTCTTCCGAAGTTCCGCTTGCGATGTACCACTCTCAATAGCTTTTATGATGGTTAATTTATTTTCAAGTGATATCTTGGTACGAGCGACTTTTTCTTTGGCACTTCCATTATCTTTTAAAACTGGTTTTAATAATTTAAATCATGTTTTAAGGAATTTTCCTAATGTAGAGTTAAGAAATTTAGTTTTCAATAAGGCATGAAAATTTATAAAAGGGCGCAGTATAAAAATAGAACGTAAATAAAAACACCCGATGTCGCTAAATTCTTTGTTTTGAATTGCGATCTGTGAGCTAGAGCTCACACAAAATTTTAATTAGTTTTGAAAATTATAATTTTGGAATTTTAGAATTAAAATTAAAAGTTCGTTATAAGCATGGTATTTTTGATAGAATTTAATATTTTGGGACCAAAATTGGGTTCGTTATAGCGATAGTTCGCTAGTTTGAAAAGTGAAAAGTTCGTTATAACGATGGTAATTTTAATGGAATGGAATTGGGATTTTCGATGGGTTCGTTATAAGGGAAGGTTCGTTATATCCATGGTTCGTCTTAGTGGGGTTTTACTGTAGTGGGGAAAACTCTGCCTTTGCCGGTCCCAAGCCCGGATGAAAAAGGAGGAGGGGGAGCGTAACAAGCTCACTAAAAAACCTGGGCTCAGCTGGCACGGCTGATAGTACCCTGTAAGGGCTCCTAATACAGGGATACCGGATGAGCAGTGTCTGTACTCCATGTTAGGAGCAGCTGCACATGGTATCTGTTCCTCATGTCAGAGGCGGCCATTTATTTTGGAGCTAAGTCGGCCTGCCACTGAGTAGTGCTCCCAGTCTTAATGACAAAGGCAGACACATTCTACTTCACCCAGTCATGATGGTTGTCAAACAGACACCATCAAGGGTCACAACTTGATACCCTAATATGATTAAGTGGAGATAAGAAAGAAGAAGAAGACATAGTGGGAAAACTTTGACCCTACTGGAGGGATACATCATTCACAAGAATGACATGAAGAGGTAGATCTAATAGAATGGTTGGGAATTAGCAGATACAAAGAGGCAAAGAAAATTGCAGAGAACAGAGTGAAAAAGAGCTTCCATCATTTAAAAATTACAAGAAAAAAAAATACCATCCACATAGTCAAATCTTATTATAAGAACACCACTACCTATTTTATATTACACCATGTAATCCACTCATAGACAAAACTTAAGGAAGAGGGAAAGTCTTTGATGTCGCCCCAGTCATCTATTTCATTTTGAAGGAGACAGAGGTTGTTCACACTTGGTTATCTTGTGTGTCTTCAATAAAGGTCACTGTAATATCTTTCAGAGTTATAGTCTGAATCCCGATATACATGCTAAAAGATGCAACTTCCTTTAGTTTTGTCCATGAGAGTATATAGAATATTCATTCCTATCAAGTCCCTTTAACTCCACCTTTGCCGGTCCCAAGCCCGAATGAAAAAGGAGAAGGGGGAGCAGTAACAAGCTCGCTAAAAAACCTGGGTTCAGCTGGCCCGGCTGATAGTACCCTGTAAAGGCTCCTAATCAAGGGATACAGGATGAGCAGCGTTTGTACTCCATGTTAGGAGCAGCTGCACATGGTGTCTGTTCCTCATATCAGAGGTGGCCATTTATTTTGGAGCTAAGTCAGTGGCCTGCTACTGAGTAGTGCTCCCAGTCTTATTGACAAAGGCAGACGCATTCTACTTCACCCAGTCATGATGGTTTTACACCATCAAGGGTTACAACTTGATACCCTAATAGCATTGAGTGGAGATAAGAAAGAATAAGTCCCTTTAAAGTGAAACTACTAAAGCGATAAAAGGAAACTCTCTCTCAACAAAGCAGCCATTACTTAACTGGCAATAAGATGCATTGGCACTAGACACTGTTGAACTACACAACACACTTTGTTATAAGGGTTCAGGATCTGAAGTTCTCTATTTCAAGAAGATAGAAGAGAAAAAGGTATAAAAAAAAACACAATTGAATCTGGTTCTATACCAACATAATTTTAAGGTTCCAAAAATGAATAAGAGGTAATAAGACCAAATCCAAATAAATAAATAAGGTGTGACATTTCAGAAACAACCTGTAACCGAAATGTGAAACCCTATTTATTTGGATTTGGTCTTATTACCTGTGTGCTTATAATCTATAATGAATAGTAAAATTTGGATTATAGATTAGAAGCGAGATAATAAGACTAAATCCAAATAAATTAATAGTATGTAACATTTCGGTAACAGCATTGTTACCATGACAAAAGATAATAAACAATGCTGTTACCGAAATGTCAAAAAACTATTTATTTGGATTTGGTCTTATCAACTTGTGTTACTAAGGTTCTATGTTTTTAAATCCCAATTCGCACAAAATAAACTCTAATATTAACAACAACAACATGGTTACAACAACATAAATGCTGAAATATATTTATTTACGGGGCTGCTAACCAAAATGGATGATTTTTGAGTTCCAATGGACGCATAAAGAGGAATATATACAAAGCACTATATACATTGCACTGTTGGAGGCCTGGGGATGGGTGGCCAGGGGATTATCGCCGGGTGAAAGAGGGCTCGTCCGACAACATAAATGCTTAGTTCCTATAAATGATGTTGTTATAGCAAGATTCGATTATGTTTGGATTTTTTATTCTTTTTTCATACCTTGTTTGCTTTTTCCTTTCCCATCTAGAAACTAAAATTGTACCTTTCAACCTCCAATCATTCGAACCACACTTTCAAACACTAGAATCTCTGACAAATATCATTTAAAACAAAGAGAAATGTTCAGTTTTATTTTTAGCTGTCTATGGGGGAATTTCCACTCCAAGCTGCCTAGCTCTCATTTCAACTTGTTTACCTAAATATATCTTTTTTTAAATATATACAGTAGAACCTCTCTATCATCAATCTAATCAATCATCAATCGATTTACTCTTTTTTGTCTGATGATGGTGACAATGTTGTTGCCGAAACGTCACACACTAATAAATTATTTGGATTAGGTCTTATTTTCTTTTATTAATATCTATAATCCAAATTGTACTTTATCATTAACAACATTTAAAATAAAAGAACACACACAAGTTTTATTTTAAAGGCTAACATTTCTCATCAAATCATCAAGAATTAAATGACATAATTTTTATTATAGATTAGAAACAAACTAGCAAAAGACCCCCAAATTCAAATAAATGTAATATTTGTGATGTTTCCATAACAAAAATTGTTAACGATACGTCAGAAACATTTTCATTAATTTGAAGAGATTTTATTCTTTCTATACTTCTATTTATTAAAAATTATTTTTAAAAAAAAGAGAAAAGAAAAAAAATAATTTTAAAACTTTGAAGTTAATTTAATCCTATCCAAAGTCTATAATTTCAATATCACTGTTTAAAATTATAATTTACACTTGAGAATTTAATAATCCTAAAATTACAAAAAAAAATAAAAAAAGATATCTATAAAGCAGCAAATATAAATCCATTAAAAAAAATTGGAATTAGAAGGGAAGGAAGAAAGAAAAAAGGGGGAAGATAAAAAGTAAGGGAGGAATTGTGCTACGATTTAGTAACCATACCAAAACTAAAGGGGCGGTTCCAAACATTGTCCAAAAAAAAGTGAGATTAACTAAAATGAAAAGTAAAGTAAGAGGAGGGGAAGATAATAAAATACCTTTGATCAAGAGGGGCGGATGACAGACACCAAATATAGCCCTGGCTCTCCCCTCCCATATCACTGGGCTGATGGTGATAGGAGCAGCTGGAGCAAGAGGTAAACAAGTAATGACGCAAGCTGCAGCAGGGAGAAAGTTCAACTGTCGTGCCTGCCTGGTGTTGCGCAAGAGAGCCCACTGATGCTACGTTTCCTTTCTAGGCCGCAGCCTCCTTTGAAGGTGAAATGAAACTACTTAGCTTGGTGGTGGCCAGCCTCTTCTTTCAAACCACTTCAAGGAGGAAGTTTTGACTGCCATTTCACATTACCTTGAAATCTCAATCTCTTACTTTTTTTTTTTTTTTTTACTTTTGGTTTTTTTCTGAATTCTTCTGTTGGTTGCATGAGACAAAGAGAAAGAGAGATATTTCTTGGCAATTTTGAGACACAATTATACAGTTTTTGTAATTGTAATTGTACAGTTTACTTAGTTTTCTTATTTTTTCTTATCTCCACTCAATCATATTAGGATATCAAGCTTGTAGTTTGAGATTTTTGATGATGTCTGCTAGGGATGAGTAGAGCTCATCAATGGATAATTTTTTTTTTAGTTAATCAGTAATATAACCTCTTTAGTATATTCAAAACTGACTATAATTCAACATTTACTTTTTATTCAACAATTTTTTTTAATTTCAAATTCCAATAAGGGTATTAAATTTAACCATTATAATTCAACATGCACAAACTTTAATTCAGCCAAAAATACTGATCCCTTAGGGTGATAAAATAAAGATAAGACTGTAATATGGCTTATAAACACAGGGTAATAAGACCAAATCCAAATAAATAAATAGTGTGTGTAATCCAAATAAATAAATAAATAGTGTGTGAAATTTGGTCTTATTACTTTGTGTTTCATACTTCATGGACTAATTAAAGGAACTCACTGGCTTAACGGTCTCCGAGATGGTACATCGAACTCAAGACAGAGATGGCTGGCACTGCATCGTGTTTGGGATGTAATACATACAGTGGGCCACAACGTTCGATCGCGAATAAAATGATTTACAACCTTGTGTTTATAATCTATAATCCAAATTGTGCCATTGTAATAGAGCTTGTTTGTTTATTTTCCTTATCCATCCATTTAGCTTGTCTGAACCAGCTTTGTACAGACTGTGTTCTTATGGAATAACTTGTAGGAGATTTATTGTAAACATCTTGTTAGCTTATATGCCTCAGCAGTACGAGATGTATTCTGGGGAAGCTCATCATCAGCTTGACATTTCATGTGAGTAGGAAAATGTCTGGACCTTTGAGAGAGGCCTGCTGCTTATCCTTAAACAGCTTGAGAAGCATGGACTCATGGAATTCCTGTAATCTTTGCACAAGGGGATAAAATAAGCAACAACATGAAAATATCTCTTGGTTTCCAAATGAAATACGATAAAACCTCTCTGTAAAGAACACCTAGTTGCAGAGCATAAGTGTCCTTTACAAAGAGGTGTCTTAAAACAAGGTAATAAGACCAAATCCAAATAAATAAATAGTGTGTGACGTTTTGGTAACAGCGTTGTTACCATCTTCAGACAAAAGTACTAGTAACGTCACACACTATTTATTTATTTGTATTTGTTCTTATTACCTTGTTTTATAATCTATAATCCAAATTGTGCCTTATCAAAGAGGTGTCTTCTTACAGGAAAGTTGTTAAATAGTAAAAATGGTAATTTTGACAAAATGAAAACTGTCCTTTGTAGAGAGGTGTCCTCTAGCCAGTTTCCTCTAATGGAGGCTTCACTGTATATATATATTATTTGTGTGACTTGTGTCTTTGGGCATGAAAATCAGTGAAATCAATGAAAATCATATGACAAAAAAAGAAATTATTATTATTACAAATTAACTTTTATTTGCATGATATCAGGAAATGCTTTTTTTTCCTTTAATTTATGCTCCCAGTACAATTTCACTTTTATACTTTATTTTTTCATATAGATCTTTTGTGTGTCATCCCAACCTATCATAATTGTAGGGAAATTTAAATGCACTCTAGAATTCAGCTGAATTAGAAAAAAAAAACTCTATGTAGCATTTATCACTAGACATCAGTCAATGACCCTATGTGATCGAGACAGCCATGTTTTTAAATATATTTTTTTTAAAGTGTTTTTAGTAGATAAAAAAAAAAGAGGGAGGTGTGGTAGAAAGAAAAAAAAAAGGAATGGAGATAACTGGTTCCATGGTTCTCTGACAAGAATATCAATTTATGGTGGTGGTATCCATTTATAAAATCTACTTTGGCGAAACCGCTGGGAGGGTTCACCACTGATGAGCCAAGCCCTCCCAATATATTTTTTCATCGCAGTAAGGACAGTAGAAGTTTGTATTATGTATAAAAGAAACATCCTTTTATTTTATATGTATAGATGGCGCGTTATTGCTTTGTGAAAATCTACTTCATTGGATTTCAGACTTTCCACTTCTTAACCACACATACAAGGTCTTTATTAAGACACCAGTCATATACAGATTCTCCTCTCTCATTGCTGGCTTACAACGATATCCTCATGATGATCAATTACCATCATGTAAAGGAGGAGAAAATGGTGAATCCAAGTTCTTTTTCCTACTTAACTGCTTTGTAAAAGTTATATAGGAACAGAGTAACCATTCGACTTGACATGACGATGGTTAAAATACTTTGCACTGAGATAAGTTGGGTTCCACTTCTTAACCATGGACAGTATTAAAAGAACACAAGGTAATAAGACCAAATCCAAATAAATAAATAGTGTGTGACGTTTCGGTAACAGCGTTGTTACCATCTTCAGACAAAAGTACTGAATGTAAAAAATGGTGCAAGAAACCTAACCCTGGCGATTGCTGGTTTGAACTACTGGAACTGAAAGCTCTTTCCAAAAGACCTTTTTTAACTTTGGGGGTATTGCCCTTTTATTTTAGGGCAAAATTTCCAAGAGTTATATAGATGGTTAGGCAGCAGTGCTATAATGTCAGTCACCAAGAGGTTCCCAAAGAGTGCCATCACAACAATCTAACAACGAGAAAAAAATTGAGCAGGATGTTGACAATCCCAACTGGGACATCTCAAGCACATCCTTCCACTCTTCAATTTCCTTTCTGTCTCTTCCATATCATCTAGAACAATCAATCACACCGTGGAACTTATACTGATGAAAAAAAAATTATTTTTTTATTTAAAAGTATAAAAAAAAGTTTTATTGAAACTACGAAAAAAGTAATGATAAATCACAATTTGGATTATAGATTATAGATACAAGAAAATAAGACCTAATCCAAATTTATTAAGAGTGTGTGACATTTCGGTAACAGCATTGTTACCATCATCAGACAAAAGAATAAAAATTAAAAATAAAATATAGTTTTTTAAATGATAAAAATTTTATTCCTTTGTCTGTGGGTAACAACTATGTTACCTAAACGTCACACACTATTAATAAATTTGAATGTAATTTCTTGTAGGAAAAAGTCATTTAGGAAACTGCTATTGACATAGGTGTTGTGGGTCGGTGGCTAGATGGGATATGGGAGCAACACAACATAGGAGGGGGCGGGATAGAGAAAAGGGGGAGGAGCTTCTAGATGGGAGTGAACCCAAGGGAGTGGAGCTTCTAGATGGGAGTGAACGCAAGGGGGCGGAGCTTCTAGATGGGAGTGAACACAAGGGGGTGGAGCTTCTAGATGGGAGTGAACACAAGGGGGTGGAGCTTCTAGATGGGAGTGAACACAAGGGGGTGGGGCTACTACTGCGGGGGAGGAGTGAAGATAAGAGTAAGGCTGCACTATGATGGTGGTAAGTATTGAGAACACAACAAGAATGAGAATAGCTACAAGAAAATAAGACCTAATCCAAATAATTTAATAGTGTGTGACGTTTCTAGTGGTTGAGAGTGTGATTCGAATGATTGCAAGTTGAAAGGTACAATTTTAGTTTCTAGATGGGAAGGGAAAAAGCAAACAAGGTATGAAAAAAGAATAAAAAATCCAAACATAATCGAATCTTGCTATAACAACATCATTTATAGGAACTAAGCATTTATGTTGTTGTAACCATGTTGTTGTTATAATCACAGTTTATTTGTGAAATTGGGATTTAAAAACATCAAACCTTAGTAACACAAGTTGATAAAATGACAGTTTTGGTAACAGCGTTGTTTATTATCTTTTGTCATGGTAACAATGCTGTTACCGAAATGTTACACACTATTTATTTATTTGGATTTGGTCTTATAACCTTGTGTTTATAATCTATAATCCAAATTGTGCCTTATCATGTTTTCTAGTGTTCTTCAACCACCACAAATTCTTCCCCATCAACAAGAAGGGCGGCCGTTCCTCTATCAACTTCCTTTCCAACCACATTACCTGGATAGCAGCATCCTGCTCTGTTACATAACCTCTGGTTTTCTAGCAACTCAGCCTTTGCTGGTTCCAAGCCTGGATCAAAAAAAAAAAGGAGGGGGAGCAGTAACAAGCTCGCTAAAAAACCTGGACTCAGCTGACCCAGCTGATAGTACCCTGTAAGGGCTCCTGATACAGGGATACAGGATGAACAACATTTGTACTCCATTGTTAGGAGCGGCTGCACATGACGTCTGTTCCTCATGTCAGAGGCGGCCATTTCTTTTGGAGCTAAGTCAGTGGCCTGCTACTGAGAAGTCCTCCCAGTCTTAATGACAAAGGCATTCTACTTCATCCAGTAGATAAGAAAGAAGATGCTGTTTCGCCTATTAGAGAAAATGATCAAGGAAGAATGGTGAACATCCTCAACAACCACAACAAGGGATTGAATTCCAATATTGGATACTTTTTTTCTTCTAGGTACATAAATCTTCTTAGGTATAAATAGCCAAAAAATTCCAAGAACAACAGATAATAGTTTCTTTTATTACAACAGTAAGAGGAACAAGCTCTCAAACCTCACAGTACTTCTCCATATAGAAATCTAGTGAAAATGAGAACACAAGACTAATTTTATATAGGAGATATAAACATTTGCCTATACTCAATTCTCATTCAATACTTTTGTCTGATGAGGGTAACAATGCTGCTACCAAAACATTACACACTATTTATTTATTTGGATTTGGTTTCATATATATATACAGTAAAACCCCTCTATAGTGAACCCAAATGGGACAGAGCTTTTGGCTCACTATAGCCACGGTTCACTATAGCCACTTGCCGGTCCCAAGCCCGGATGAAAAAGGAGGAGGGGGAGCAGTAACAAGCTCACTAAAAAACCTGGCCCGGCTGATAGTACCCTATAAGGGCTCCTAATCTAGGGATACATGATGAGCAGCGTCTGTACTCCATGTTAGGAGCGGCTGCACATGGTGTCTGTTCCTCATGTCAGAGGCGGCCTTTTTTTTGGAGCTAAGTCGGCCTGCCACTAAGTAGTGCTCCCAGTCTTGATGACAAAGGCAGACGCATTCTACTTCACCCAGTGTGGAGATAAGAAAGAAGAAGAAGAAGACTATAGCCACTTTTTGGCTATTTTTTTTTTACTTTTCAAAAATTTTAGATCGTATAATTAAAGGACAGCCATACACACAAGAAGAGGCTTCCTCTAAATAGTGGTCACTTTGTTTTAATTCCCTTAATTGACCAATTTCCTTACATTAATACTGAATAACAATAGAAATCATTAGATGATAGGTTCTTCTTATCATTAACATACATGTACCTCTATGTCTATTTTAAAAATCAAGACAAATCCTAGGCAAAGTTTTATTAAATATATATTCAAAGATATAAAATGATTTTAAACATCATTATCACATTATATAATACATTGTTTACTTGGAAAAATGGCTCTAACACCTTGTTGCTTAAAAGCATTCTTCAAGCATTGCACCATTCAAATAAAGTTAGTGTTTTTCTTCCATTTCATTTTTCCACATATTCTTCTAGGTCTAGATTTCGTTTTTTTTTAACCTGCCATGCAAAACATTGCTGACTTTAAAATCACCATAGTTAATGGCATAAAAATAGTTTTTGTTTCATCACGGGACCATTTATTTGGATTTTTTTTTTTAGCCCTAAAACGTACGATTGCAATCGCAGCAAAAGTTGAGGTTGATTCCTCTTTGTAACAATTTTTAATAGCTTTATATTTTATCTTTTATAATAGAAAAGTTATATTTTCTTATTTTAATATGTTCTTAACATTTTGCCTGTGTTGTTTCACTTTGAAAAGTTCTAAAAATGGCCTTTTTTTTTAAAAGAAATAACGCTTTTGTTTTTAAAATGCATTTGTTTTCTTCATTTTCGAAGCCATTTGTATTTTTATATTTCAAATTTAATGGATACAAATATATTCTATCTAATAAAAAGTATAATGTGTTAAAATTTATACAACATACAGCAAAAATAAAGTGCAAAATTCAAAACAAACAATGCCGCTAAATTTATTGTTTCGAAATCGCGATCCGCGAGCTGAAACATGCTCAAAATTTGGTTGTTTTAATTCTTTTTTTAAATTACAATTCTAAGTTCGTTATAAGCATAGTATTTTAAATAGATTTTATTATTTTGGGACCGCGAAAATAAGTTCGTTATAGGGGTAGTTCGTTATTCTAAAAATCGCAAAGTTCGTTATAACGATGGTATTTTCAATGGAATGGAATTGGGAATCGGCGTGGGTTCGTTATAAGGGAAGGTTCGTTATATCCAGGGTTCGTATTAGCAGGGTTTTACTGTATGTGGTAATATAAGGTGGGGAAATAAGCACATCACAAGTTGGAAGAGAAACTAAGGTAAGAGAGAGAAAGGAATGGCATAGCCTCCTGTGTTGCCCACAATCCCCAACTGTCTTCTTCTTCTTTCTTATCTCCACTCAATCATATTAGGGTATCAAGTTGTGACTCTTCATGGTGTCTGTTTGACAACCATCATGACTGGGTGAAGTAGAATGCGTCTGCCTTTGTCATTAAGATTGGGAGTACTGCTCAGTGGCAGGCCGACTTAGCTCCAATTGTCTTAAAAGTCCTGAGATGTTAGTTAACGTGTGGTCGCCCCTTGGAATGTTGTTGGTATGTCAAGTGGCTTGACTTTATTCACCCATCTCCGCCTGGTTTTCCTCTCTGTAGGTTGATTATTTCCTGGAAGAATATATATAGTATGACATATATATATAACCTTGTGAACTCTAGAATTCAAAAACTGAATTAAAAATATTAAAAATACAGTTGAGAGAACCTCACACTATACCAACATTACTTGGGACCAAGATTTCAGGTTGTTATTATTGTTATAACCAAGGTTGGGGGAGGGGGAAGACACAAAACTTGTGAGTTTATAAATTAGGATATTATAACCAAGTTGTGTTGTTATAACAAGGTTTTCCACTGTAATGATAATAATAATAATGTTGTATATATATTAATTAATTGTTCCACAGAGTGTGTGTAAGCTCACAGGTAAATAGGCGCGCTAACCAAAAGCAAAGTCAACAAATAAGCAGATATAAATATCTTATAACCAATAAACACAATAAGACCAAAACCAAATAAATAAATAGTGTGTGACCTTTCGGTAACAGTGCTGTTATCAAGACATCACACATTATTTATTTGGATTTGGTCTTATTATGTTTATTATTGTGTTTATAATCTATAATCCAAATTGTGCCTTATCATTATAACCACAATAAAAGAAAGAAAAAATTCAATTAGAAGGAAAGAAGGAAAGGAAGAGAGGTGACTTATAAAAGAAAGAAAGAAAGGGTGAATTGCATAATTCCATTAAAGCTCCCAAATGGGATAAGAATAGCTGAGTCATCTGATCAACCAATCAATGAGGGCCGGCAGGCAGACAAGATGGTGGACCTTGGGCTCAATGATATAGATCCTGCTGGGGTGGCTCACCTTGACGGCCCTCCTTTCTTTGGTCAAGGTCAGCTGGGACAAGGGAGAGAGAGAGGAAAATCTGTCATTGTTGGTACACACCTCTTCAATGGACAATATTATATTGAAACAAGGATGATGAAAAAGGTTAGCGAACTAATATTACTTTATTATTAAATCCTATAACTGGGGAGCTTTCAGAGAGGCCAAAGACTTCCTCAGGACTCTTAAGTGAATCTACATCGTAGCAAATTCTATTAGCCATCTAAAATACTTGTGTGAGTGGTCAGGAAATGCCTTTTTTTTTAATCTATTACATCCATTTTTTCAATTTTAACTCTGAACAAATGAAGCTACTATCTTAAGACAGAACTGAAAATTTCATCTAGATGAAGGAAAACACTCAGATTTCAAACCAAGGGCAGATGGGGGACTTCATAGATCCCTTGATCAGTAAACTCATCAAAAATAAGACAACTTGGATAAAAAAAACATCTGTATTTGGTTTCTTAAAAAGAAATTATCAGAGCTTGTAAGTTCGCTGCGGAAAGTTCACCTTAAAAGTGAATGATGTTCTATGAAGGCGGGCAGATGGAGGAGTTCCTCTTCATAGATCCCTTGATCAGTAACTCATCAAAAAGAAGACAACTTGGATAAAAAAAAACATCTGTATTTGGTTTCTTAAAAAAAAGGTATCAGAGCTTGTAAGTTCAATGCGGAAAGTTCACCTTAAAAGTGAAATGATGTTCCATGATAGCAGGACAGCCATCCATATCGGAGAAGGCTGTACTAAAGGATGAGGAATACCAGGCAAACAAGACAAAGAAGAAGATAGCCTCTATAAGAATCACATGTGTCAAAACACATTTGAGAATTGTGCAATTTCTTAACAGGTGGAGAGGAATTGAAGAGTGCAATGAACCTTTCTTTTTTTAAATGGAAGAGGGAGGAGAGGTATGTTATGAAACAATAGAAACCAGCGCAGCTCTTTTTCTATCTCAGTAGGTCAGTAGTGTGGACTTGGGTGCAAGTAGAAATATAACCTTTTTTTAAATTTCATTATTCAAGGTAGATGTGAGGTACAGGCCATGATAATCATGGTTGGTAAAAGTTGGTGATTAGATATTACTGTAAGTTCACCACATGCCTACCCATGTAGATAGCAGCAGTTTGACTTTTGCACTTACAAATGTGCAAGAATCCCTGTTTAGTTACTTACACTTACTGGTGAAGGTTGGCCTTTTGCAAGAATCGAGAGAGAGGCCATTGGAGCAATTATTTTATTTGAAAAAAAAGTATTCAATGTGAGAAATATATTTTTCTAATAAATTATTCTGTGCTTTCACACTCAAATTAAGGAGAACAACAGTCTTTGATTTCCAGACTTAAGTCTGGTCATCTACGGATAATGACTTTCCAGAATGGTTTCAAGGTTTTCCCACTATGTACTAAGTGTCAACCTGCAACCCCAAAACACATTATGGACTGTATTGGCTCATCCATTGATGAGCTCTACTCTTCCCCGGCAGACACCATCAAAAATCTCAAGCTTTACAAGCTTGATACCTTAGTGTGATTGAGTGGAGATAAGAAAGAAGAAGAAGAAGGGAAAAAAACATTATCTTGGATCACATTGAGAGACTACATATACAATACATACACACCTTGTTATAGCAACATCACTTGGGAGGGAAATTGAGGGATGTTGCTATAACTACTTGTTATAACTATGGAATTGTTATAAAACCAGGGTTAAAACAATAGGTTCTTACAACTTGGGACCTTAGGATGATGATTTCACGCCATTAAAGGGGAGTCTGCGGTGGAGGAGTGGTCTAATCTATTGATTTTTGACCACTAAGACCAAGGATCAAATTCCGCATTGGGCACTTTTTTCTAAATAAAAAAAAAAATTAAAAATTCTCCAATGTGGCCTCTGATTCTTGTAAAAAATCCAACCCCTACCAGCGAGTGCAAGTAGCCAAACGGGGCTCTGACACATTTGTAAGTGCAAAAGTTGAACCGCTTTTCACATGTGAAGACATGTGGTGCACTTACAGTAAAAGTATTTGCTAATAACCCCCACCATGATTATCATGGTATAAATGCTGCCCTCTATAGAACAATACTACAACACAAACTTGAAGACCTAACAGTAACAGCATTGTTACCATCTTCAGACAAAAGTACTGAATGAGATTTTTTTTTTTCCCCTCTCTTCTCTCCTTCTTATTTCCAGTAATTTTATCTAGAGATTGTAACAATGCGCGCTGTTACCAAAACGTCAAACACTATTATTTATTTGGATTTGGTTTTATTACTTAGTAGTTTTGGTAGGGAAGAGTAACAAACATCAATTTATATACATATATATATTCATTTACATATATGTATACATAAGGACATATATAATAGAACCTCCATGAAAGGACACTCCCACTAGAAGACACACCTCAATACAAAGTACAGTTTACATATCCAAATTGACAAATTTTTGGCAAAATTAACTTCTCTCCAGTAAGAGGACAGCTCTTCTCTAAAGGACACTTTGACTATGCAAATAGATCTTATCTTTTGACGAAGATAAGTATAATACCGAAAATCTTCAATTGAACTTTGATGCAAACTACAAATGAGAAACCAAAACTAAAACCTAAAATGTAAATATTTTTCCCAAAAGAAAATCTTAAAAAGACAACTTTCCCCAATAAAAATTTATAGGCAAAAATATCCAACAACAATGGGAAATAGAAGAATAATAATAATTTTTCAACAGAAAAGCAAACTGATCAATGGCCTGCAATAATATTTTTTTAAGTCCCTACTTTGTTGATAAATGGTGTACTGTATTGATAAGGTACAATTTTTAGAATTCAAAGCTCTACTCTATTTCAAAGAAGTTGAGATAACAGCATTAAATGGGTGTAAGTTCTTTTTGGTCACATCCATTTTCTTAAATTCTGTAAAAAAAAAAGTGGTCTGGATGGATTAAATTGACTAAACTGCAGGAAGGGTTCACCACTGATAAGCAAAGTTCCGCTCAATATTTTAGCATCGCCGTTTCTGAGTTTCTTCTGGGTTAATTGGCCTTTTAGTAGCAAGGTCTTCTAGCCCCCATCATGGCAGCAGAACGCGACTTCCAGTGGCAAGGGATCCTAAGATCTGGCAAGCAAAGATGTCTTCGCAGGGGTGAAGGAAAGGTGGAGATGGCAGGGAACATCGCCTTGAAGCATTGAGAAGCAGGAGTCTTGCCAGGAGTTAGCATTGCAGTAGATACAGTAGAAGGTTTTATTTTATTCAGAAAAGAAACATTGGTGCCAGAAGGTTTTATTTCTTTTATATAGATGATGCATTATTGTCTTAAATTTAATTGATTTTTTTATAAGTATAACAAAAATTAGTATATAGTAAAAAATAGATTTATACATTGTATCATAAAAAAAATTAATTGTTAGAAAAATAATTGATAAGAGAAATAATTTTAAAATTTTATCTGAAAAAAAATAAAATAAATGTCAACGTTATTATTAATTTAAACATTCTATTTATTTACTTTATACCTTATATATATTCTTATAATTAATTTAAACTTTAAAAGAAATATCATTGACAACTTTCTCTAATCATCATTTAAATGTCTTCTGATTTAAAATAAAAATTTAAAGGGAGTAATAGATAGATTAATGTAATTTGTTATAAAATACTATTTAGAATTTTGATTATAAGCTGTTAATATATAAATAATATTTAGAAAAAAAAATTATATTATTTACTGTTTTTCAATTTAAAATTTATATCCTAAATTTTATAAAACGGGGCTCCGTTCATTGTTGTCAGTTATCATAACAAAAGCTTCACTTTTATATAATTTATGTTTTATGAATTTGCGCGTATAATCACTATATATTTTTATTTATTTTTGTTTTATTAATCGATATAAAAATTTTAACATTGTGTAATAAAATTTATGATTTGACCTATGCGATTGTCTAAGAACAAATATTGCGTTTGTTCTTTCAAAACCAAAGCCTTATAATTATACAATTATAGCCTTATATATCTATTTAATTTTCGTTTTTATTTTCAAATGTTATCATTAAAAAATAAGGGAAAGTTGTTACAATAATTATTTTATTATTGACGAAATTGATGTATTACAAAAGTAAACACTTACGTAAAATTTTGATTAAAATTAAAAAAGTACTTCTTTGAAGATATATTAGAATCATTTGTAGTCATTTTGTGTTATTTTAAATAAATTGTTAGAAGATAATATATATTTTATAAATTTAAACAAAATAAATAAAAACCATAATAACAAGTAGACATTTGTTGACAAACTACAGAAGCGCCATTAACTTTAGGCGATGGCGCATCTAATTTGGTAACTCGTAGAAACGATTAAGCTGTGGGAAACCAAACAAACTTTAGTCGAGGGGAAATAATCTTATTCATGAAGGCAATAGCTAATATATACTTATAAATAAAGCTTTATGTATGTAGGGAATATCAAATTTTATAGTAATAATAATTAATGATTCTATTATATGAACTCGAGCCAGAATTCAAAGGTAGCATTAAAATGTTTGCTTTTTTAGATTTTTCAAATATGTATGTCAGGCAAGATAGGCAATTTTATCAAGTCTAAAATTATAGTACATTTTTGAAAAGTAATTTAGAACTTCAGTGTATAAAAAATAATGGTTATAAATTCATATCTGACAATATTAAAGAAAAAATATGGAATCAAATCTCTAGAAAAAAAAAACGAGAATGTAATCGAGCGTTATCAACTATTCAGGAAGTGCAAAAACGAAAAGAGCATTTTTTTTTTATTTCAAATTGAAAATGTATAATGTTTGTACTGGGTTCCTGGTATAATGTTTGTTTAAACAGGAGCTTGGAGACAAATATCTAGTGTGTATGAGTACCATAAATTAAAAAGATAAATATTCAATTTTAGCCAATCCCTTTCAAAATTCAAAGAATATAACCAGAATTTATTTCCCTACGCGTGCACCATTCGCTTTATGCGAACTCTACACGCCATTATATGATCTAAAATATTTTAATTCAAATATATTTAAATCTATAGAGAATTTATTCTTTAATAACTTTGCAACTTCATAGCAATTTTTAACTGAAATTGATTTTAAAATTATTTCAAAATATTAAAAACTTTTAAAATTTTATTTGAATCTTTAAACAAGTACAATCTTTATACTTCTATTTTGTAACCCTTTAACATAAACTAACCTTTCTGAATATTTATATTGAGGTATATTTATATCAGATGGTAATTTTGCCTGGAGGAAATTAATTTATAAAAATAAAGGTCGCCTCTCCTGTCAAAATAGGCGCTTAAAATTAAACGCCATCTATTGACCTACTCAAACTAGTGGACTCAGGTCGGGGACAAATCACAACACCAGCTTTGGAAAACTGAGAAGCATCCACCTGGAGACTGTTGTGTTGAGCCCATTGTTTTATCTATAATCCACTCTCTCTCTCTCTCTGAGTCGTCGGAGCTCCCTTGGTACCGGTTTATTTATAACCAGTGCCGGAACATAAGGAAAACACCACACACAGCCAGACGCGGAGATACTCTCCCGCTCGCAGCCAAAACCGAAACCAAACCGCTGGATTCCAATCTCGGCCGGTTCCCGCCGCAACACTGGAGCCGCCAGGCGCGAAGTGGCGTGAGGATTCTCGCCTGAACCCTCAACAGAGACCATGGTTTCGGGCTAATGGCCACTTCATCCAAGGCCTAGTGTCAGAATTTTTAATAACAGCATGAGTGGATTGATGAGCAGAGCCAGTTGACCAGAAATTTCCTTGCTGGAGGAAGTCTGTGAGGCTGGCCGTAGATGGCGAGGTCTGCTAAGGACATGGCTGAGGCACGTGAGGATGCTAGTGGTGACTACTTTGTGACATATCTTGGACAAATTTTTCAAATAACAATTTGTAATGAGTGCAATTCTCCAGGGTGTTCTAGTAGAATAGTCATGGGAATATATATCTGTTCAGATCACTAGAGAAGCCATATGTGAATAGTTTCAAGAAAGGATATGAGACAGGATGGGATGTGAAAAAGGGTATGGCAGCACAGTAGGGCCAGACTTTGACCATTAGTATCTCACCTTGATCTCATTTATAAAGGCCAGCCGAGTCTGGAGGATGATGTGGAAAGGGGAGATGCCTGTTAGGGAGATGACCAGGATTGTTTTAGCACAGGGACCCTTCATAATATACGCCTTGAAAAAATGTAATGGAGGCTACGAATCTGCTAGATGTCGTCTGGATAACCTCCGATATCCCCCCCCCCTGGCGGACACTCCATAGAGGAATACCAAGATCACTACTGATTGGAAATATAATGATCTGCCAGCTGAACCAGTCAATTATGGCTGAGATGGTTAAAATACAAGAATACCTCTTAATATATGCTTTCCAAATGTATGGTGGAGGTTGAAGAGCTGACATACACCTTCATTGGAAGAAGCACGACGACTACAGGCTGACACTCTGTAGAGGAAGACCTTAACAACTCGTTTCATATGACATTATTACAGCAGACTATAAATCCGCATCTTTATCAAAAACTAGAATTTATTGTCTTTTCAGCGTTAAAAAACATTCTAAGAGCCTTTCACTAGAAAGCGCTCACTGTTTTTAGTTTTTAATAAAAATTCGCATTCCCAGTCAATGTTTTAATATTCTCAAATATTTTTTATAGAAATTCTATTATTATAAGGTTGTCCCAAAAGTTCGTAAATATATTGTGATAATGAATAATTTTGCAAGTGTTTAAGAACTTTTGGGATAACCATGGTAATATTGGTAACCTTGGTAAAATGTAACAGAATTCTTATAGAAGAATGATTTAATCTCTGATGTTCTATATCAAGGGTGGCCAATCAGCAGATGGGCCTAGTTTCCGAATTTCAAGGTTGTCCCAAAAGTTCGTAAACACTTGCAAAATAAATCATAATATGTTTACGAACTTTTGAGACAATCTTGTAATTTAAATTTCAGATATGGTATCAAAAGGACCTACCAAGGATTACCGTGCCATAGGGTACAGGATCTTAAAACTCCGGACCACACCAGATCCCCTGGGAAAGACTCCTGGGCCTGCCTCATCCATCGGTAGAAAGGCCCCAGGATCCCGCCGCTTGCTTCAGAGTTCAAGGAAACCATCCAACAATCCCATCCTTTGATATTAAACTCTTTGATGATCATCTCGTATATATATGTCATGATATTTAGAAATATATATATATAACGGCTTGTGTGGAAGTACGAGGAAAAGGGAAGATAGTTTGGTAAAAACAACCCCTTGGTCACCAAGAGTCAAGCCTTCATTCTCACTCCCCCCCTGGGGTAATTTATCTTACTCAAAGCGGCTTAAAAGCAGATGGATGTGATGATAAAGGGACAGTTCGCACCGAGATGGTCTCAACACCAGATATTCCCAGGGTAGTCCTCGAAACTTCGCTCTTCCCTCTCGATCTACTCCTCACGGGTTTTTGCCTCTGGATCCTCTGTGTACTTACCACTCACCACACATTCCCACGACTGCTTCACAAATCACCCCACATATATATATATATATATTATATAATCTTTGAGTGAATTTAGCCAGGAATTTTAAAACTGTCCAGCTTTGGAGGATGATTCTCCGACGGAAGATTGCTTATGAAAACAATTCGCCATTTATTGAAAAAGTAATGAAAAGTAAGATCAATGCATTGGCTTTTCACAAATTCTGGAGAACAGCACAGTCAAAAAGGCGTAACACAGCCGAGAGGGAAAAAATCGTCTATAGATCATTAAATTTTTTTTTTTTTTTCGTTTGTACTTTTCAGTCAATGTCTTTACTAAAACTTTCCAACTTTGAAAAAGGCGATAGTAGGTTGCCGAAACGTCAAACAATAAAACATTTTGAGCAATTTGTGTCTCTACATCTTTAATTGATCATAATCCAATCTACAATTATGGAATTTTACAAAAAAAGCATAAGACGCCGCAACTAATTTAATTACTTGATAAAAGGAAGCTACCGGGCAAGCCCTTCTTTAGCTAACTAAAACGTTTTGTATTATAAGGAGATGCCTTTTTTCATAATTTATGCACCTTATCCCAGTACAATATCACATTTGTATTATTTTTTTTCACATTGTTTCGCGGTCTCACGCAATTCTGGCCTTAACTACCCGTTTCATGATTTTTCAGGATGCCCTGAATGACCAATTTTTTTGGTCGTTGAGGTAGAGCTTGCACCACGCTGATGAGGGCCAACAGCCCGAAACGCGTCCGTGGTTAGCCTTTCTTGATTAATCAAGAATGGGTATTTGGCCAATTCTGGAATAATTAAAAATCAACGAGAATAGTTGATATTTATTCCGATAGATGGCGCAAGCCATCAGCAACTTTCAGTTTCACGATAAGGAGATGTCTTTTTACATAAAACGTTTTAGTTAACTGAAAATAAGCTTGTCTGAAAGCTTTCTTTAATCAAGAAAATAAAAAGTTGTGGTGTCTCTTATGCAACAACAACAAGAAGCTTTATTAAAACTGTTGGAAACTGAATGCTATGACAGCTAGCACCACACTGGCCTTATCATCATCACTACTGTTTGTTTACTTCTCTATATTATAAATGTGTTCGCTACTATAACTTGTTTTTTACTAAATGGATAATAAAGATTATTATTATATAATCATCAACGTCCTCATGCCTTCATACAAGCTGTAAGTACCTAAATCTTTTACAACAAAAACCTTTTAGTCTTATACAGATTCTCCAAGCAAACAGAAATGTGGGGTATATTCAGGAATAACAGTAATACAGTAGAACCTCCATGAGAGGACACCTCTCTATAAAGGATAGTTTTCATCGCCAAAAATACCATTTTTTACTATTTACCAACTCTCTGGTAAGAAGACACCTCTCTCTCTAAAGGACACTTTGGCTTTGCAACTAGGTGTTGTCCTTTACAGGAAGGTTCTACTGTATTATCAATAATATAAGCGCAATGTTATTTTTTTAAGCTAATCACATTTAATGATAATATGAAATTTATATACAGGAAAACTTAATTAAGACAATCAAGCTAATAAATATATTAGTC
Source organism: Cordylochernes scorpioides (assembly GCA_030710605.1). Taxonomy (NCBI): domain Eukaryota; kingdom Metazoa; phylum Arthropoda; class Arachnida; order Pseudoscorpiones; family Chernetidae; genus Cordylochernes; species Cordylochernes scorpioides. The sequence goes on along the minus strand of CP092863.1, from coordinate 213,890,501 downwards.
TGGAGGTAAATGTGAGGAAATTTCTTATACATGGAAGCGTCTCTTATGCTTTTTTCTTCTAAATTTTCGATCCTGTGATAATGAATTGTGGCATTTGTTGAGGGTTCAAGATATGAGAATCCTCGGGCAAGCCATCAAGTCAAGACTGGTGGCGCCAGTGTAGCGGGAAGAACCGGTACAGACCGGTTGACAGTGTGAGTTTCGGTTTTGCTGCCGGCGGTGAAAAATCTTCGTTTCTCTCTGTTTGTGTTATCGTTGTGTTTCCTTCCGCGCTGTGTTTCAAATAAAACCTGTACTCGCGGAGCTCTGACGCCTCTGAATGGACTCAACGAACCTCAACAAAACCTTACAACAACATTCAAATCACAGGTTGTTAACGAAACCACATTATTTACATATTTTCTCGAATTTTATTATAAACCCTAAAGAAAGAGAGAACAAATTTTCATGAAAGATTCCTTATTTTTTTAGTAAAGAAAAATTAATTGTTAATTTTTTTATTGTTGAAGTTTTTTTCGTAAAACATTTTAATAATTATATATCTAATACAGTAGAACCCTGTAAAGAACACCTAGTTGCAGAGTGTCTTTTAAGGAGAGATGTCATCTTATCGGAGAGTTGCTAAATAGTAAAAATGGTAATTTTGGCGATGAAAACTGTCCTTTATAGAGAGGTGTTGTCTTATCGGAGAGTTGCTAAATAGTAAAAATAGTAATTTTGGCGATGAAAACTGTCCTTTATAGAGAGGTGTCCTCTAGCGTGAGTGTCATCTCATGGAGGTTCTACTGTCTTCTTCTTCATTCTTATCTCCGCTCAATCATATCATGGTATCAAGCTTGTAAAGCTTGTTGATGGTGTCTGCCGGGGAAGAGTAGAGCTCATCAATGGATGAGTCAATAAGTCAATAATGTGTTTTGGGGTTGCAGGCTGAGAATTGCACTACTGTAAATAATAAAATACAGTCGAACTTGGATAATTCGAACCCCAAGGGACCATAAAAAAATTCGAATCATCCAAAAATTCGAATTAAAGATGTTTTGAATAAAAAGGCTTAAAACAATAAAAATTTCACAATTTCGATCAATTCCTTTATTAAGAATAACATTAGTTGCTGTAAATTTAAATTTTTACCGTATATTTAGATTATGTGCAATAATTGTATGTATATACTATATTCATATTAAAAAATTTCAAAACTGATGTATTAATGTACAAAAAAAAAAGGCAGATTGCTGGTTAAAAAAATGTACAGATTATTCTGCTTCGTTGGAACTCTGAAATTTAATTTTTGCCAAAGAAGTCAGAAATCTTAGCCTGTTTTCTAGAATTAAGTCTTTCAGTTAGGACAAAGGATTCTAACATATTCAACGAGTGGAAAATAGAGGGACTTACGTCATTTTTACTTTCAAAAAAGCGTCTAAGTTGCATGATATAGTTCGTTGCTTCGGCCGCACTTGGAACGTTCATTTCCCCGGCAACTGATGACTCGTCTTCATCACCCGATGCCTCGTCGCCGTCTTGTTTTTCAATGTTGTGGTTGAGCACTTCAGCGATGATATCTGCGTCGGTTATCTCACCACATACTGCAACATCGTCATCCACGTTTAAGAAATCGTCATACGAGATGGTAGGATTAGAAATGACGTCCTCCCAGCCGTCAACTGAAGGCATCGTTTCCGCTATAATATCATCTGCAATTTCTTCATCCTCCTCCTTTTTTACGAAACCAGCTTTTTTAAAACAGTGTTTGATCGTTTCGGACGTTACTTGGTCCCAAGCTTTCTTACACAATCGAGAGGCTTGAAGAACGTCTAGTTTGATTTTAAGGGCTTCGGAATCTCCTGTCAATATGTTCTCAACTAGAAACCGTCTGTAAAAATGCTTAAGATTTTTGATGACTCCCTTGTCCATGGGCTGGATAACCGAAGTCATGTTGGCAGGAAAAAAAAAATTACTTCCACATTTTCCATTGGAGGGATTGAGTTGTGTGCAGTACAGTTATCGATAAATAAAATAACTTTTCGTTTTTCTTTTGTGAACTTTTTGTCCAAGTTCAACAGCCACTTCTCAAAAAGATAACTAGTCATCCAAGCTCTTGCGCTGTTTGCATAGTCCACTGGCTTCGTTTTGACGTTCTTGAAACAGCGTGGATTGGCTGCCTTGCCTATCATCAATAGAGGAAGCTTTTCAGATCCATCCATATTTGCACCAACCAGGAGAGTGACTCTCTCTTTGCTTAGTTTTCCCCCGTGACATTTTTCATGCTTAAAAGCTAGCGTTTTGTCAGGGGTGCATTTAAAAAAAAAAAAGACCCGTTTCATCAACATTGAAGACGTCTCTAGCGTCTTTATCCTGGATCAATTCTCGTAAATTATTTTTCCATTGTTCGGCTACTTGTAGATTAACAGCCCCACTTTCTCCACAAATGGTTTTGAACGAAATTTTGTTGCGTTCTTTGAAGCCATCTAGCCACCCAGAACTCGCCTTAAAATCGGTTTTCCCCATTTCAGTAGCAAATTGTTCAGCTTTGCTTCTTATAAGGTGACCACTCACGGGAATCTTCTTATCTCTTGCTTGCTTGAACCATTTTAAAACACATTTGTCCAAATCAGGATTTCCCGGCTCCCTTAACCTTTTTCGGCCTTTATCACACTTACTTTCACTCCTGAGAATTTTTTCTTTATTTTTTAAGTACGTCGACAACGTGTTTCGAGGAATCCCAAAGTCCTTAGCAATATCGGATTTTTTTTTCATCCCCATCTCTACTTCTTTAATCGCCGCTATTTTTTCAGCCAACGTCAAAGTTTTGTATGTTCGAAGCGCCGACATATTCGCTCCTTTTAGCTTTCTTGATAAATAAGGAGTCTCAAAAATCCAATAAAAATAAATTTATTATATATAGTACTTCTCTTGCGGCAAGATATTGCCACGTGGAAAATTAGGAAAGACAAACTTCGGCGTGGCACAGCAATTTATTTAAGGCAAGGACAAACTATAATTGATAAAATAAAAGATAAGCAATGAGGGAAGTTTACAGAGTAGCAAAATATAAACATAAAAATTGATAACTCTGTTAAGAAAATAATTAATAATAATAAAATAACAAATTCGTTGTTACAATATTACAACGTCATTTCGCAAAATTTCACGCCTTGAACCGGCATCAGGTCCTTATTTTAACTCGTAAAAGTTCGAATTATCCAAGACATAATTCGAATTAACCACGATTTTTTAACATTATTTATATAGGAAATTCTAGGGACCAAGATAAATATTCGAATTAAAGAGGTTTTCGAATTAAAGAAGTTCGAATTATCCAAGTTCTACTGTATATTTAATCTTTATATAAAGTGTGGGGATTGACTTATTCCTAACCACACCTCAAGTTGCTAGCCTACATAACCCTAGTTCTCCACATGGGTGATGAACAAATCGGTGGTTAGCGCCACTGAGACCACAGGCGCCATCTTTGTTGTTGATATGTCGACAATTCTATTGACTTCTAATCAATGTTTACACAAAAATTAAAATAAACAACAAAGAGGATTATGTAGGAAAATATATTGTTTTTGCTCCACTAGATGGCGCTCTACTATCTAAAAAGCACATGTAGTCGTGGTCAGGAAATGCCTTCTTTATTTTTAATTTCAACACCTGACCCACTTAACTTTTATTTTTTCTATTGTTTTTCCATTGTTATATATTAAAAATAAAAAAGGCATATCCTGACCGTGCTTATATGAGCATATCTAGATGGCGAAGCGCCATCTATTGGAACAAAAATAAACTAAACGTTTATTTAACTTGTTCCGTGATATTTGGCCAACCCAATTTCTTGATAAATCAAGAAAAGTCAACAACTTACGCGTTTCGGGCTGTTGGCCCTCGTCAGCGCGATGCAGACTGTATCTCTACGACCAAAGGTTTGGTCCCAGAGGCTTCCTGAGAAATCAAGAAATGGGTATTTAAGGCCAAGTTTGCGTAAATACGATTTTCATGCGAAAAAAAAATCTTCAGAGACTTCCCCACCTTGAAAGAGTATTCCTCCAGAAAAAGAGGGTTGTCTCTTGGACCCTCCTCAGTTCCACGCCGAGGAAATACTTGTAAATGTACTTGGCAGTTGGCCAAGGCGTCATCACCCAGCCCTGAAGGTTAAGAGACCGCCTGATGATGGTCTCCCAGATAAGAGGCCTGACACTGCGGCAGTACCGGTGTTTTTTTTTTTGCTTATCCCTAGTATACGTGTACAGGCCATGATAATCATGGTTGGTAGAAGTAGGCGACTGCTTTTACTGTAAGTGCACCACATGTCTACATTGGTGAAAAGCAGTTCGACTTTGCACTTACAAATGTGCCAGAACCCCGTTTGATTACTTGCACTCTCAGGTGGGGTTGGAATTTTGCAAGAATCGGGGGCCACTGGAGAACTTTTTTTAATCAGAAAAAAAAAGTGCCTAATGCGGAAATCGAACCCAGGTCGTAGCGGTTGAAAACCAACGGTTTAGATAATCCTTCCATCGACCCCAAGTACCGGTGTACCAGGTCGTCGGACCCACAGGTGACGCAGGACTGTTGGACAGATGCCGGGTGGACTGGATGGGGAAAGGCGAGCAGAGCTAGCCTCACTGCCACGTTGTGCCCGGAGAAGGCACAGCGCCGGAGCTATGACCAGCCGATGTTGATGGGTAGGTTTATATGTTCCTCCCACCTTCTAGCGAACTGAGCGATGGGCAGTGCAGTCAGGCGTGGGCGCTCTAACATGCGGCGGGCAGTTCGGGTGATGACTCGCGGCGTAGTCGTCCCGCGCAGCACTACGGACTCGCCGATGGTGTTTACTCGGATGGTCCCGTGCAGATTTTCGTCGATAAGACGACGGCAGAATCTGGTTAGCGACGTCAGCCAGGACGCAGCATGTAGACCGAGTGAGAAGCGGCAGAGCCGACGAAGTCTCCAACGCAGACGCCGATAACTGGGCAGGATATATAAAAGTCTAAAATATTGTAGCAAAGTATTTATTGTGAAAAAATACTACGAATGACCAGTTTTTTGGTCGTTGAGGTACAGCTTGCACCACGCTGACGAGGGCCAACAGCCCGAAACGCGTCTGTGGTTAGCTTTTCTTGATTAATCAAGAATGGGTATTTGGCCAATTCTGGAAAATTTTAAAAATCAACGTGAAAAGTTTATATTTATTCCAATAGATGGTGCAAGCCATCAGCAACTTTCAGTTACCTGATAAGGAGATGCCTTTTTATTTCTTTTTTTTTTAAAGTATTTATTATATATATTTTATGTACAGATCATTAATTTTTTTATATTTATATTTTGCTATACTCTGGAAACTTCCCTCATTGCTTATCTTATAAATGTTGATTTTGTGCCTTAAATAAAACGATGTGTCATCTTGTCTTTCCTCTACATGACAATATAGCAAACTTCTAATTAGACTCTTACTAGCCGAATGACCCGGGCAACGCCCGTGTTTTATCCGATTGAATGTTTTGATTCAAATACTATTTGTTGCAATTCTAAATTGGCGCCTTAATTAATTGCATATGTTAGTTGATAACTATAGCCTACCGCTCGCCATGCGCGCGCACAGGGAAGTCACGTGCTCGCCGGCAGCCAACGGGCGCGCGCCGCCGGGGGGGGGGGGGGGGGGCAAAGATGGCGTGACCGTAGCCAACCAATAAAAGCAAACGGTGACAGAGTCGGTCGGTTGATTGATTAGGAAAGACGCTCGTAACTGTATATAGAATACAAGTGCAGATGACATGTGTTGGCTGTCAAAATGTCATTTGTTTTTCATATGGCAATCTTTGTAATGCAAAAGATTGATAATATACACCTATCCCCCGATTTACACGGTACTTGTTTTACACGTTTTCGCTTTTACACGGTTTTCCAAATAAGTTTTTTTTTTGTTTTTATCGCACTATACTAAAATGCGATATTCTACTCTATACTACCTATGTTGAAAAGAATATTGGGAGGCTCTGATTCATGAGGGGGCGAACACCTATTCAGATTTGACAGTTTAATATACACCTATCCCTCGATTTACACGTTTTTCTCAGGAACGTATCTAGCGTGTAAATCGGGGGATAGGTGTAATTTTAAAATACAACTCGGAAAACAGATGTTTTCAAAATTAGATCTTATAACACAATATAATGTGGCTTATGATTGTAGAACGACATTTGAAAATTATTCCGCATGTGTTTCTTTTGAACGAAAAAATCGAAATTTATTTAAAGGAGAAACAACGATTATTTCTAACCTTAGGGATGAAGTATAAAAGGATGAATTGTGAAGAGTAATGATAAACCGAAAAATAAGTGTTCAGGGATGGAAACACTTTTATTTTTCCGTTTATTATTACTCTTCACAATTCATCCTTTCATACTTCATCCCTAAGGTTAGAAATAATCGTTGTTTCTCCTTTAAATAAATTTCGATTTTTCGTTCAAAAGAAACACAGGATAATTTTCAAATGTCATTCTAAAATTAGATCTATTAAAACAAGGGTCACCTCTCCCGTCAAAATAGGAGCTAGAACTAGATTCCACCTATCAAGCACCTGCCAAAGCTGGTATGGTGACTTTGTCACTGACCTGAGTCCGCTAGTTTGCCCAATGGTCAATAGATGGCGCTCAGTTCTAACATCTATTTAGACGGGAGAGGTTTCCTTTATTTTTATTAGAATTAGTAGAATCTATATTCAAGTTTTTTTATTACTTCTAGTACATGGTACAAGCCATGATAATCATGGTGGATAGTAGTTGGCGACTGCTTTTACTGTAAGATTGCACCACATGTATATACATGTGAAAATTAGTTAGACTTTTACAATTACAAGTGTGCCAGAGCCCTGCTTGGTTACTTGCACTCTGATAGAGTATATACAGTTAAACCTGTCTATACCGCCCCCTCTAAATAGCGCCTCCCTCTCTATAGCGCCCGATTTAAACATTAAAATGTAAACATTTACATTAAAAGTGACCTGTCTATAGCAACCCCTCTCTATAGCACCCTATTTTGGTGAGTTCCAAGAGGGGACGCTATAGACAGGTTTAACTGTAGTTAATATAGAACTTTGTTAGAATAATAAATAAAATGGATTCCACTTTTAATTCTAAGAATAATATTCTGTCTTTTTCAGAAAAATATTTTTTTCTTATCTGCTATCTTGTTTACACACTTGATAACAGTAACTATTTAAAACATGCTGTGATAAAATTTCTCATTCAATCTCGATCGTTCTGCTTGGTGCAGCCATGTTGGGGCTAGAAGACCTTACCATAAAGGCCAATTAGCCCGGAATTCAAGAATTCAAATTTCTCATTCAGTACTTTTGTCTGAAGATGGTAATAACTCTGTTACCAAAACGTCACACACTATTTATTTATTTGGTCTTATTACCTTGTGTTTACTTTATATTTTCTTCTCAAGATTTCAGCAAGAAACTCATCCTTTGAAGCTGTCTTATTTATTATTCTATCGCAGAAGATTTTACTTTTCAAGATATAGAATGATAAGGCACAATTTGGATTATAGATTATAAACACAAGGTAATAAGACCAAATCCAAATAAATGAATAGTGTGTGACATTCAGGTAACTATGTATTTACTGAAATGTCACACACTATTTATTTATTTGGTCTTATTACCTTGTGTTCTGGATATAGAACGTCATTACTCAATGCAACCACTGAGCTAAAATAACACTGCATGCTGATTGGATGATTAAGGTCACATGATAGTAGAGAACCAATCAAAATGGACACTAATGGTCACATGATTGAGCCAGCCTATCAGGAGAATGTATTACCACTTATAATATAGATTAGTAAGAGAACACAAACTAAAAGACCTCTGGGAAAACCCCAGGACTATAATAGAAAAGCTGAGAGAATGGGACCTAATGGAGATTGTTTAAGCGACTTGATGAATAAGCAACAACAAGAGGACACTCCTTTACAAAGGACATTTTTCATCACTAATATTACCATTTTTACTAATTTGCAACTTTCAAGTAAGAGGACACCTTTCTTCTAAAGGACACTTTGGCTTTGCAACTTGGTGTTGTCCTGAGAGAGGTTATTTCTACTGAACCTTGTGATAAAGCACAATTTGGATTATAGATTATAAACACAAGGTAATATGACCACAAATCCAAATAAATAAATAGTGTGTGACGCTTCAGTATTTCGGTTTAAAGATGGTAACAATGGTGTTACCGAAACGTCACACACTATTTATTTGGATTTGGTCTTATTACCTTGTCTACTGAACCTTATTTACATACCAGGTATTACATAAAAGTTTAGAAGAAAGAGACAGATAAATAGAATAAACAAGAAACTTTATTAACTCAACAAGGGTCTCACTCAGTAATCGGGGTAGCCTGGCATGGGGAACCGGAGAGCCAATTCTTCCACACGTTCCCTCAGAGCATTCAGCTCTGGTTCAAACTCAGGGTCATGGACCTTGGCCTTGTAGTCCTTCAGGAGGGTGCTGGTAGTGGACTGCTTTATCTTCAGTCCCAGCTGAATCCCTGTATTCACACACATCAACGTGTCGGACTTTCCAGAATGGCTGCAAGGTTTTCCCACTATGTTAACTTTAACTTTATTAATATCCTATAACGTGATATCCCAAACTCAGAGATATTTGTGTCAATACATTTCTTTACATCATAACAAATTGGCTATATACAAGGAGAAAGGTCAAGGAAGAAAAAAGACAAACATACAAAAGCAATTCCTTCAAAAATTTCCTTCCCTCTCTTTCCCAGTTCAAAAGATAAAATAAAATTGATTAAAATTTTTATATGTTCTTTTCTCATCTACAAATTCATGTTTCCGCATTATGTACTAAGTACAGTTTTCAATCTGAAACCCAAAAACACATTATTGACTGTATTGACTCATCCATTGATGAGCTCTACTCATCCTCAGCAGACACCATCAAAAGTCTCAAGCTCTACAAGCTTGATACCTTAATATGATTGAGTGAAGATAAGAAGCTGACTGCTATAGGGCGCGTCCCCAGGTGGCGGATAGGGGAACGACCTTCAGATATGAAGGCCAGCTGCGAAACAAGCAAAGTAACTCTGACGAATAAGCAGTTGCGGACCAACAGCAGCATTGTTAGAAGAGGAGTAGACCTCTTTAAAAATCCTGACTTCAACTGACCCAGTTGATAGACCTCAGCAAGGGTCCCACTCCAGGGATACGGAGGAGCTGCGTCTGTACTCATGTTAGAGTCGGCAGCAAAGGCGTCTGCTTCCATGTTAGGAACGGCCTCAAACTACAGGCAAAGTCAGACTTTCACCAAAGTGTGCCTGGATCATGATGCCATGATCAACGAAAGCTGCACCCCTATACCCCATTCCATGAGATAGGACCTTTGGGAGAGGCCGCTGCTCATCATAAAACAGCTCGAGGAGCATGAACTCATGGAATTCGTGTAATCTTTACACAAGGGGATAAGAAACAACAACAACAACAAGAAAAGAAGAAGGAAGACACACATATGTGATCTACAAGATCTACTCCTTGTAGGTATCTGTAGACCCAACTCTGCTGGTCCCAAGCCCGGATGAAAAATGAGAAGGGGGAGCAGTAAAAAGCTGGCTAAAAAACCTGGGCTCAGCTGGCCCGGCTGATAGTACCCTGTAATACAGATGATACAGGATGAGCAGTGTCTGTACTCCATGTTAGGAGCAGCTGCACATGGTGTCTGTTTTCATGTCAGAGGCAGCCATTTTATATTGGAGCTAAGTTGGCCTGCTACTGAGTAGTACTCCCAATCTTAATGAAAAAAGCTGATGCATTCTACTTTGTCCAGTCATGATGGTTATCACACTCTAGAGGCTTGATACCCTAATATGTTGTTGTTGTTGTTTCTTATCCCCTTGTGTAAAGATTACACGAATTCCATGAGTTCATGCTCCTCGAGCTGTTTTATGATGAGCAGCGGCCTCTCCCAAAGGTCCTGTTTAGTGCATCTAATGCAAGCCAAAATGTGTTCTGGAGCTGCAGGTGACAAGCTACATTTTGGGCAAGTGGGGTAGATTTTGTTATTATTTTCTATCTTCAATGGCTTGAGATGGCTTGACCCTAATATGATTGTTGAGTGGCGATAAGAAAGAAGATCTGTAACCTCCTCCATCTAAACACCATAACATTTTCTATCTGTTTATCTGTTTAGCCAGCTATAGAATGGTAGCTAGCAGGCTTCTCAAAACTTCCTTTTTATGGTTAGTCTTTTGATAGTATCATAGAGTCTATCACGAATGCTCTTTTGTGATTGGAAATTGAGAAAATATGGATTTAAGACCTTATGTTATCTTCCTGTAGATTTTGAGAATCTTTCATGAATTAACAATCTGAACCAAGGCAAGATCTTACCACAAAACTATGGCTCGATTATTTTGGAGGAGTACCAGACTTGATCCACTCGAAAGGCTCTTACTTAATTCTACACAGCTATGTGATTGACAGTTACCTAGAAATTATTCGGAAAAGAAAAAATAAACAATATTAAGGTGAAGGGTTTCTTTTAATTTTGATTTTCACAAGCTTTCGAGCAAAATTTCTGCTCTTCAACGGGCATATACTTCTATATACAATATCAAGATGAACTTTGTACATAGCTACGCAGCTATATATGGAAATAACCAATTTATCCAACAATCAAAGGTCCTTAGCAACATTTCATTGTGAATTTTGCTTGAAGACAAACAATTAAACAGTTGCCTAATTCTCTTCTTTTTTTTTTGCAAGAATCAAGGATCATTGAAGCAATTTCTTTAGAAAAAAAAAATGTGCCTGATGTGCAGGATTCAATCCCATGAGCCGTGGCTATCACAATGCCTGGAGAACGCCCCTTACTGTAAAGATGATTACAAACCTTCATGAAATATTCCCCACCGACCTTCTCAATAGTAGCCATCAAAGTCCAGTCCCCTTCTCAATAGTAGCCATCAAAGTCCAGTCCCCTTCTCAATAGTAGCCATCAAAGTCCAGTCCCCTTCTCAATAGTAGCCATCAAAGTCCAGTCCCCTTCTCAATAGTAGCCATCAAAGTCCAGTCCCCTTCTCAATAGTAGCCATTGGAGGCCCATTGAGACAATTTTTTCTTTAGAAAAAAAGGTGCCCAATGTGCGGGATTTGATTCCATAGGCTGTTGCTATCACAATGTCTTTAATGCCCCTTACAGTAAAGACAATGACAAACCTTAATGAAGAAGTCCAGTACCCTTCTCAATAGTAGCCATTGGAGGCAATTAAAACAATTTTTCTTATAAAAAAAAAGTGTTCAATGCAGGATTTGATCCCATAGGCTGTGGCTATCACAATGCCTGGAATGTACCTTACAGTAAAGATGATGACAAACCTTCATGAAGAAGTCCAGCCACTTTCTCAATATCAGCTTCGACAAGCCCACGGGTGGTGAGGGCCGGGGTACCAAGGCGAATGCCACCAGGGTTGAAGGCGCTGCGGTCACCCGGAACGGTGTTCTTGTTGCACGCGATGTTGATCATCTCCAGGATGTACTCCGCGCGGGAGCCATTGATCCCCAGGTAGCGGAGATCCACCCACACCAGGTGGTTGTCAGTACCTCCAGTAACACAGTTGTAACCGTAGCTCTGCAGGGTCTTGGCCAGTGTCTTAGCGTTAGCTAACACCTGTTTCTGATAATTCTTGAATTCCTCTGTGGTTGCCTGCTTGAGAGCAGTGGCGATGGCTGGTGAACACACACATGTATGTTAACCTTCTGTTCTATACAGCCAGACTATCACCAAAGAGTGCCTGGATCATGGTGCCATGATCAATGAAAGCTGCACCCTACACCCCATTCCATGAGATAATGAACATCATGGAATTCATGTAAACTTTACAAAAGGGGATAAGAAACAACAACACCTTCTGTTCTACCTAGCTACTGATAACCTACCTCCAAATGAAGAGAATTTAGATAGATGTATGTTATCAAGTGGCAGTACAGAACAACCTCATGAGAGGTTACTATCGCTAGAAGACACCTCTCTACAAAGTACACTTTTTCATTGCCAAAATTAACACTTTTATTACTTAGCAGCAATCCAGTAAGAGGAAACCTCTCTCAAAAGAACATTTTAGCTCTACAACTAGGTATTGTCCTTTACAGAGAGATTCTACTGCATCTGGTTTTCTATGTCCATGATAATAAGCTTGGGTGAAAAGGGGAATATCTATTCATAATAAAATTGTGAAAAAAGTTTTAAAATTACAAATATTTTCTCACAATGAGTAAGCCCATTGAAGAGCGATTATCACTTGAAAGCTAGCATTTTTTTTTTATAAAAAGAAACTCATTGTGAGAAGATATTTGTAATTTTAAAAAAAGGGAATAATTAAAAATAAGTTCAGGTGATGAGTTATCCAGTTTGGTTAGTTAAATCTGGTGTTCTATAACAAGCTCTAAGAACTCTTCCGATAAAGGAACCAAGGATAAGGGCAGTCCTACCTGCAATGGCGTTGTTGTGGGGTCCGCCTTGTAGTCCGGGGAAGATGGCTTGGTTGATCTTTTCCTCCAGGTCGTACATCACTTTGTTGCCGTTCTTCTCCACCTTACGGACTCCTGGGATCACACAGCCATTCTGGAGATGCTCTTCCAGCATAGTGTCATGAAATATATATATGTAGTAATAGATGAAAAAACAATAGAAAAAAAATAAAAGATAAGTGGGTCAGGTGTTGATATTAAAAATAAAGAAGGCATTTCCTGACTACGAACACATGTGCTTTTTGGTCGCAGTGGTTACAGCCTACTCCACGCTGACGAGCGCCAACAGCACGAAACACGTTCGTGGATGGCTTTTCTTGATTTATCAAGAAATTGGGTTGGCCAAATATCACGGAGCAAGTTAAATAAACGTTTAGTTTATTTTTGCACCACTAGATGGCGCTCTGCCATCTAAAAAGCACATGTGCTCGTGGTCAGGAAATGCCTTCTTTATTTTTAATATATATATATATATGTAGTAATATATGTCAATATATAAAACATTTTTACATAAATAATGAAATCACCATATATGGCTTAAGCTCTTTAAAACACGACATTACTCCGCCTTTGCCAGTCCCAAGCCCGGATGAAAAAGGAGGAGGGGGAGCAGTAACAAGCTCACTAAAAAACCTGGGCTCAGCTGGCCCAGCTGATACCACCCTGTAAGGGCTCCTAATCCAGGAATACAGGATGAGCAGCGTTTGTACTCCATGTTAGGAGCGGCTGCATATGGCATCTGTTCCTCATTTCAGAGGCGGCCATTTCTTTTGGAGCTAAGTCGGCCTGCCACTGAGTAGTGCTCCCAGTCTTAATGACAAAGGCAGACGCAATCTACTTCACCCAGTGTGGAGATAAGAAAGAAGAAGAAAACACGACATATCTAAACCTATCTCAATTCATTACTTCACCTCCATCAATCTGGGCAACATTTCAAACCAATTCTTTATAGCCTTTATTTTAGTTTATTGTATTAGAGCATTGAAGAAAATGCTTTTTTGGCTTGAAAGTTCGCCCAGTTTGATTGAAATAACGAAAGGAAATAAGTTGTTGTGTTTTATAAAGCACATTTATAAGTGCAAAGTCGAACTGCTTTTCACATGTTTAGACATGTGGTGCACTTACAGTAAAAGCAGTCGTCAACCTCTACCCACCATGATTATTATGGCCTGTACCATGTGTACTAGGGATAAACAAAAAAAAAACACACAATTTCGATTATAGATTATAATCACAAGATAATAAGACCAAATCCAAATAAATAAATAGTGTGTGACATTCCGGTAACAGCTTTGTTACCATCATCAGACAAAAGTACTGATTGTCATTTTTTTTTGTCTGATATGATGGTAACAATGCTGTTACTGAAACATCACCCACTATTTATTTATTTGGATTTGGTCTTATTACCTTATGTTTGTTTTATATGTGCAAAGTCGAACTGCTTTTCACATGTGTAGATATGTGGTGCACTTACAGTAAAAAACAGTCGCCTACTTCTACACACCATGATTATCATGGCCTGTACCACGTGTACTAGGAATAAGCAAAAAAAAAAAACAACTTATGTTTGTTGTGTTTTAAAGATCTATATGTATGCTTGAGTGAAAAGAAGATGATTATAATAAAGAGAAGGATGATCCTGAGAGGTTTAGGGGACGACGTACCCCTGCGGAAGAAGATGAGGGCAGCACGAGGCCCCCTCAAGGTCTTGTGTGTCGTGGTGGTGACAATGTCGCAGTGCTTGAAGGGATTAGGGGCGAGCTGAGCGGCCACCAATCCGCTGACGTGGGCCATGTCAGCCATGAGGTAGGAGCCGTTCTCATCGGCGACTTCGCGGAATTTGGCGTAGTCTAGATCACGGGGGTAACAGCTCACACCTGGACGACACATGGACAATTGAAATAATTTCACTGATATCTTGTCAATACATGTAAAAGTGCACAGTCTGCACTATTAAAAAAAAATTATATATATTTGAAAATAGAGCAATCCATAAATAAATCTTTAATTAAAAAGGCATATATGTTATGACGTTATGTGGCGCTGAGTTTGTTGTTGACACACATTAATATTTTTTAATACCCTGATAAAGGTTGGCGTTCAGCCAACTGAAATATTGGTAAAATGAATGATATTTTGATCCAATATATGTTTTTTTAATTAAAAAAAATATATATATATATACAGTGGACCCTCGGTTTGCGAGCATAATCCGTTCCAGAGCCATGCTCGTACTCCAAAACGCTCGTAGTGCAAAACTAATTTCTTATTTTTAATAATTGAAACTCGGGCAATTCTTCTTGCTACGAACAATTGCACAGTTTCCCACATTTTACATATTTCCCGAATCTGATCTGAAGGGAGGGATCCCAGTGAATTTTCATCCATCACGATTACGGGCAACCATCACGAGTTGCTCGTAATGCGAAATTTCACTCGTAATCCGAGGTAAAAATTTTCAAAAAATTTTGCTCGTACTGCGAAAAGCTCGTACTCCAAGGTGCTCGTAAACCGAGGGTCCACTGTATATATATATACATCATACTATGTACAAAGAACATGGCACCTCTAACATCGCTGCAGAGTTTGGTGGAGAATCGCCAGCGGGTCTTCAGCGACACCACGCATTTCGCGATCTACGAAGAATGGACACATTGAACATTGGACCTTCTACTCTATGCTATTAAAACAAATCGCACGGGGCTTTGACACATTTGTAAGTACAAAGTCGAACTGCTTTACACATTTGTAGAGACATGTGGTGCACTTATAATAAAAACAGTCGTTAATTTCACCCACAATGATTATCATACTACGTGTGTGTACTATGGATTAAAAAAAAAACAATTCGCAACTGTAGTCCAGCAAGCGGCCGTAGTTCAAAATATGAAGGCTCCATCACCTTTCTTTAGAACGATAAATTTGGTTTATTGAATTAGGTGTCTCCCGGCAAAATTTCCATCTATATTTTAGCCATAGATATGGCCCAGCCACTTTGCCAGCTAAACACCTCTTTGGCAGATTGTTAAGATTCCATTAGATCCCGTGTGGATCTCATGGAATAAAGTCCACCCTAGACTGACGAGGGCCATCAGCCCGAAACCATGGTCTCTAGGTGGACGCTTTTCAGTTTGCCAAAGCTGGTGTTGTGGCTTTGTCACCGACCCGAGGCCGCTAGTTGCGGCGACGGTCAATAGATGACGTCTGGTTTTAGATATCTATTTTGACGGGAGAGGCGACCCTTGTCTCTTTAGATGAATTAGGTTTGTCTATCTATCAGGCCAGGTATCCCTCAACAGACCAGAGTATAATACCGAACGGTTTGGACTGAAGCTAGCCAAATATACACTCTTGAACAAAACTTAAGGAATTAATAGGTAATCCCATAATATTATGTTCGAATAAATAAGCTTGAGGGACGAATCTCTTTTAATTACCTTTATTTCAAGCTTTCGGGCTCAACCGCCCTTCGACAGGACAAATTATACGCTACTAAAGTTTTCAAATCTAATCTATATAAACATTTGAGAGACGCCTGTGTCTCGAGTGTAATACGAGGCTTGCCGCGGGAGGGGATGAGATCTTTGAAAAAGATGGCCGTTTAGCCCATTGAATTATCGGAAATAAAAGATTATTTGTTGAATCGCAGAGTTCATGATACCGAGGGGGGTTTGGTGGCTGCAGGGAATATTACATTGTATATTTCAGGTAAATCAATTTTTCTATTGAGGCTATGGAATTTGCTTGATAGGATGCCAACAAACACCAAAGACTAATCATAGAATCTATCCTATCAAGCAAATTCCATAGCCTCAATAGAAAAATTGATTTACCTGAAATATACAATGTAATATTCCCTGCAGCCACCAAACCCCCCTCGGTATCATGAACTCTGCGATTCAACAAATAATCTTTTATTTCCGATAATTCAATGGGCTAAACGGCCATATTTTTCAAAGATCTCATCCCCTCCCGCGGCAAGCCTCGTATTACACTCGAGACACAGGCGTCTCTCAAATGTTTATATAGATTAGATTTGAAAACTTTAGTAGCGTATAATTTGTCCTGTCGAAGGGCGGTTGAGCCCGAAAGCTTGAAATAAAGGTAATTAAAAGAGATTCGTCCCTCAAGCTTATTTATTCGAACAAAACAAAACTTAAGGAAGTTGAAAGTCTATAATATCGCCAGTCGTCTATATATATACGTGGCAATATAAGGTGGGAAGTGAAATAAGAACACTACAAGTTGGACAAGGAACCCAGGCAACCAGAGAGAGAGAGAGAGAGAGAGAAACATCCTTGCGCAGGGCCATGCTAATCTTCTCTGTATCTAGAGAGACGGGCCAGGCACAGCCGGGCGGCCTTTCGTATCGCACACCAACATCAACTGTCCTAAAAGTCCCGAAGTGTTAACTGACGGACCCCCGTAATCGCCCCTTGGAATGTCGCTGGTGTTTCAGGTGACTGTACTTTATCCTCCCGTCTCTCTCTCTGGGCTGTCTGTGGGCTTGCTTTATTATTCCTTGAAGAGTATATATTAAGGAGACAGGTAATTTTGTACACACTTGGTTATCTCGTGTTTTCAATAAAAAGGTCATTGTGTGTGTATTAAATATATTCCAGAGTTATTGTCTGAATCCCGATATACATGCTAAGAGGTACAACTTCCTTAAGTTTTGTCCATGAGTGTATAAATCAATAAAGAAACTTAGCCTTTTAAAAGATACTAAATCATTGACAATCGACTGCTTGATATGCAACTTTCTGCTATATACTGTAAAACCTCGCGAACATTCTCTTTAAAGCGAATTAAAATTATCGTAAAGATAGAGGCTGCCTGGCCGGCATTCATATTTATATGAAAAATAGACACTTCGGCCAGTTGGAGTTTTTTTTTTTTTTGTTCTCAACGTTTCGACAAAAATCTTTTGTCTTCGTAGAACAATTTTTAACGCTTTGCCAAATGTTTTATTTTATTTACTTCTCCTGACGAAGACAAAAGATTTTTGTCGAAACGTTGAGAAAATAAAAAAAAACTCCAACTGGCCGAAGTGTCTATTTTTCATATAAATAATAATTAAAATTGTTATAAAGTTTTGAGAGCAAATATAAAAATGTTGGGGATTGGGGTGTTCTGAAATGAATGGGGTCACAACAGCCAATATGAAGATGTGTGCTTGAGTTTATGAAGCTGTTTACCAGAGACGGCGAGGTTTGTTTAGATGGTGTGTCTGGGTGCCTGCAATGTTTAGATACCTGCACTGAGGTTGAGTACCCATACAATGATGTTGTTGTTTCTTATCCCCTTGTGTAAAGATTACACAAATTCCATGAATCCATGCTCCTCAAGCTTTTTTATGATAAGCAGCAGCCTCTCCTAAAGGTCCTGTTTAGTACATCTAATGCAAGCCAAAATGTGTTCTGGAGCTGCAGGTGCCCATTTTGGGCAAGTGGGGTAGATTTTGTTGTTATTTTCTATCTTCATGGCTTGAGATGGCCCACACAATGTACTGTAATGAAGTGACGTACCTGCAATGATGAGGCTGGGCTTGAAGAGACGTGCAGTCTGACGCATCATTTCATAATCGATGAGACCAGTCTGAGGGTTGACTTTGTAGGGCATGGACTCGAAGAATATCGAGGTGGCTGAGACCTTGCGGGTGGCCGTGTAGTAACCGTGGGTGAGATGGCCACCATCGGGCAGGTCGAGTCCCATGATGCGGCCGTGTGGTCCCACGACCCCGGTATACACGGCAAGGTTTGCCGGGGAACCAGAGTAGGCTTGCACGTTCACTCCCCATTCCTCAGCATCCAGGTTGAATGCCTCCAACGCCCTCTTCTGGCAGAGTCGCTCAATCTCATCGATGTAGTCGTTCCCGCCGTAGTACCTGCCCAACACCCGCTCAGTCAAATGACCACTCGTTATCCTAAATGTCTGTCTACACCATCCAGCGGTCAACCAACCTACAGGATTAGCTCTCCAGACAAGGGAATAATGACGACACCAACTTCGCGTCAACAAAGACATCCATATGATGCATTAACGCCCCATCTGTTATAAGAAATGTAAACTATATAAAAATACCTTTTGCGAGAGTTTAGCTTCAAGATCAGTAAAAAAGAAATGTCAAATGTCCAATATTACATACTAGACGAATGGCCCGGGCAACGCCCGGGTTTTACCCGAGTGCGAATATATTTTAAAACGTTGTCTTGGGTGGTCGCTATAGCCAGGGTGGTCTGTATAGACAGGTGTATGTATCACACTGCTGATAACAGGGTTGCCTAAAGTGACCGCTATAGACAGGGTGGTCTGTATAGACAGGTGAATGTAACACACTGATGATAACAGGGTTGCCTAAGGTGACCGCTATAGACAGGGTGGACTGTATAGACAGGTGTATGTATCACACAGCTGATAACAGGGTTGTCTAGAGGGGGGCAGGGGGGACACGTGTTCGCCGGCAGCCAATGGGCGCGCATTCTATCCGTGAGCTTCAGACAGAATAAGGCAATTATATATATAGATGGTAGATTAAAATAGTGAAACTGCTGGGGGAAGGTGCCCAATGCGGGATTCGATCCCGGGTCTTAGCGGTTGAAAACCAACGGTTTAGATCATCCTTCCACCGATTCTTGTGTTTATAATATATAATTGCTTCTCCCATCCATATTTCAAAAAAAAAATTTTTTCTTATTTTCCATAGGATTATTCAAATAATAATCTATATATATTTACCATGTGTATATAATCTTTCTCCATTTTTACCCCTTTGTATATTTCCCACTTTTTCATAGGTTTCTCCGTCTTGTAACCCCAAGGAGAATCCTCTGTAAGACATGTGTGTCTTAATAAAGGCTTTTTTGTGTGTGAAATATATAATTGTGCCATACAAGCTATCATGATGTAAGAGATTACAGGGATGAGTGGGTAACACCCTTGATTCCCGACAGTCATGAACCGGGATTTAATACCGCGGTTGACCTTTTGTTTAATATGTGAATAACCTTCACATATTATTCATTGTTTCAATTATCATAAACTAGAATACAATATAATATAATGCGGCTTATGATTGTAAAACGACATTTGAAATACTGTCCCGCATGTGTTTCTTTTCAACGAAAAATCTAAATTTATTTAAAGGAGAAATAACGATTATTTCTAACCTTTTGGATGAGGTATGAAAGGGTGAATTGTGAAGAGTAATGATAAACGGAAAAATAAAAGTGTCCAGGGATGGGAATCGAACCCACAGTGTTCCGCTTACCGGGCAGATGCCATGTCCACTAGGCTACCCTGGACATATTTTTCCGTTCGTAAATAATACATAAAGTAATTTATAATACAATATAATATAATGCGGCTTATGATTGTAAAACGACATTTGAAATACTATCCCGCATGTGTTTCTTTTCAACGAAAAATCAAAATTTATTTCAAGGAGAAATAAGGTTGATCTTGTTGAGCGGTACCTAATAAGGTGAACCGGATGTAATAAGAGATTGTAAGAGAACCAACCTGCTGCCGGGGTAGCCCTCGCTGTACTTGTTATGGAGACAGGTGCTGAGAGACTGCAGCACGGCCAGAGAAGTGAAGTTCTCACTGGCGATCATCTCCAGGCCCCGGATCTGTCGACGTTTCTCCTTCTGGATCATTTCGTACAGCTCGGGGTCTCCATCCTCCAGCTTGTGGTTCAGTATGGATGCAGCCATCTATAGCACAGTACCTCACATCAATCGAACGCCATTTTATTGTTATTATTGTCCCAAATACACGTGGTACAGACAGCCATGATAATCATGGTGGGCAGTTCCAACCCCACCAGCGAGTGCAAGTAACCAAAACGGGGCTCTGGCACATTTGTAAGTGCAAAGTCGAACTGCTTTTCACATGTGTAGACATGTGGTGTACTTACAGTAAAAGTAGTCGCCTACTTCTACCCACCATGATTATCATGGTCTGTATCTCGTGTATTAGGGTTAAGCAAAAAAAAAATGGTGGGTAGTAGTTGGCAACTGCTTTTAATATATGTGCACTACATGTCTACACAGGTTGCAGTTCGATTTTTGCACTTACAAGTATGCCAAAACATCGTTTGGTTATTTGTACTCATTGGTGGGGACTTTTATTTATTATTATACTATATTAAGTATGCAAGAGCCCTGTTTTGGTTATTTGCACTCACTGGTGGGGTTGGAGTTTAGCAAGAATCGGGAGACATTTAAAGAATTTATATATATATACTAGCCGAATGACCCGGGCAACGCCCGTGTTTTACCCGATTGTGAATGTTTTGATTCAAATACTATTTGTTACAATTATAAATTGGCGCCTTAAATAAATGCATATGTTAGTTAATAACTATAGCCTATGTGCTTTATCTGTCTATGTACTGTTGGCTTCCGTAGGCGTCTCTTACTGGGAAAAAGAAAGAGAGGATTCCATTTGGTTATTATCTAATACTAGCGGACGTACCCGGCCGCGCCCGGGTTTTACCCGAGTAAAGGTTTGTCAAACGAATCTCTCGATAAAGTGAACATTTTTTCCCCGGTCCCTTGAAAAATACTCGATAAGTTGAATAAAATCAATATTAATTGGTTCCCTCAGTAATTGGAAGTTAAAGGAATAGTAACTTGCCTTGGAATTGTATCATTATCCTTGTCTCAAATAAATTGCCGTGTCATCCTGAATTTTGTCTTTCCTAATTTTCTACATTACAAAATCATCGTATCATCATGATAATATTTAGAGCAGATTGTTGAATTATAACAGATAAATTATAATATTTATCTTGATTATTTTTAGGCGAAAAGTTATTTCAAAAATTTTATTTGCTATAAACCTTCCCAGTACTATACTAAATAAATTCCCAAAGTTTCATGGCGTTCCAATGAGTGGTTTGGTCAGGCATAAAGGACAGACACACACACACACATACATTCATTTTTATATATATAGATAGATATGCATTTATTTAGGGAGCGACCCGCTCCAACACAATAGTTACAAAGACGAAATAGCGAGTGGGGGGGGGGGGGCAAAGGTGGCGTGATCGTAGCCAACCAATAGGAGGGCGCCATTCCAAAAAAAAAAAAAAAAAAAGCAAACGGTGACAGAGATGACAAATGATTAAGAGATGAAGAATTAAGAACGCATGACGCTCGTAACTGTATATTGAATATGTCGTAGTTGTCGTGATCGAATGGAAGGGCGCGACCGTTGTGCATGTATGCTTCGAAAAAGAACTTGTTCCACACTCGTTCGCGCGCGCGCTGGCTCCCACGTTTATTTTGTACAGATTTATAGATGGATGAATTTGTATTTACATTTTAACATTCTAATTATGGCGAAAATAAATTATACATATTGGACATTAGGCAAATTATGACAGATGTATATATTAAAAATAAAGAAAGCATATCCTGACCATTTTTAGATGCACCATCTAGTGGAACAGAAATCAACTAAACGTTAATTTAACCTGTTCCCTGATATTTGACTTTCTTCTTCCTTATCTCCACTCAATCATATTAGGGAAATTGAACAAAATTTAGGAAAATTGAGCAATCCATATATTAAATTATTTTAAAATGCTTATTTTGGATCATATAGTTTTATTTTCCAATATTTCGTATGGCAACTCGAAGATGTTTGGCGAGTAGTCATACGAAATATTGGAAAATAAAACTATATCATCCAAAATAAGTATTTTTAAATAACTTCTAGGGGCACTTATATATCTGGAATATTTGCTTTGCATCTATCAATTTCTTGCATTAATCCAATCATTTGTGATATTTTCTGATTTAAAATGGTCTGCCCTTGAGGTTGGAGATCACTAACAATTCCAAATTGGCGTATATAAAGGGCCCAATACGGGATTCAATCCCAGACTATCGAAAACCAACGGTTTGTTCCACCATTGTTCCACCGATAATTAGATGAACTTGATATTAACCTTTGTATATCTAACACACACACAATAGAAACAAAAGGTTTTCCAACGCAGTAATTTTGTTTAATTTGAAAAAAAAAAAAAAAAGAAAAATTCGTACTTAAGAATTTAATTTCTTTTTTTTTTTTCTTATCCCTAGTACACGTGGTACAGTCCATGATAATCATGGTGGGTAGAAGTAGGCGGCTGCTTTTACTGTAAGTGCACCACATGTCTACACATGTGAAAAGCAGTTCGACTTTGCACTTACAAATATGCCAGAGTCCCGTTTGATTACTTGCACTCGCTGGTGGGGTTGGACTTTTGCAAGAATCGGGGGCCATTGGAGCATTTTTTTTTTTTATCAGAAAAAAAGTGCCCAAAGCGGGAATCGAATCCGGGTCGTAGCGGTCGAAAACCAATGGTTTAGACCATCCTTCCACTGATCCCCCAGTATACATTATTGAAAATGTTCAATTCTGATTGAAACGTAGATTATAAAAGTTATTTGTTGTATTTACAAAATGTTTTATATATAGTTAACTTTTAGTTTATCTCTGTGAATTATTTACAATCTATTTTATTGAATGATATGGAAAAACATTGTATGATTCAGCAAAATATCTGAAATTTGTAACAAATTTACTGGCAATGTGTTTCTTCATTAATAATATCATCAAATACAGTAGAACCTCCATGAGAGGACACTCGCGCTAGAGAACACCTCTCTACAAAGGACAGTTTTCATCACCAAAATGACCAATTTTTACCAATTAGCAACTCTCCGGTAAGAGGAGACTTCTCTCTAAAGGACATTTTGTCTTTGCAGCTTGGTCCTTTAGAGAGTGGTTCCTCTTACTGGAGAGTTGCTAAGGGTAAAAAAGGAAACTTTGGTGATGAAAACTTTCCCTTGTAGAGAATTGTCTTCTAGCGTATCGCTCATACTGTATTATAAAAACAAAGATTCACTGAAAAAAAAATCATTTTTTGAGAAAAAACGATTTCTTTTTTTAAAAAGGAAGGATAAAAAAAAAAAAAGGGGAAGTTGAAATTTTTAAAGAATTTACTCACTTATATCCTGGAAAGATTATCCAAAGTTCCTCGTATTGATAACAAAATAAACAAACGTGTGTGAAACGTAAACATTTTGTTTACACACTGATCTATGGTCAAAAACATATATAAAAAAATATATCGTAGAATAATTTTTAAGTATTGGAATATTTCAAAATAATTTGATTTGTGTAATATATAATATGTATATACAACATGTCTATAAAATCTTTACTACTCTCCTGCTGGATAAAACATTTGTTTATAAATATTTTAAAATTTTCAAGGCGATTGATAAAATGAGGGAAGAAATGCTCAACTCCACAGACAACGGCTGATTGCTCCCCCTCCCCTCTAAATTGATTTTCCTCCTCATTTTCCTACTCATGTACATATATAACCTTTTAGGGGAATCCCCTTGTAAGACAATAGTGTCTTAATAAAGGTTTTTGTTGTTGTAATATATAATATGTATATATGGTTTTAACCAAGGACTTGTTTGTTGTTGTGTGATGTAATCAATATATAGCGTGAGATATTCATGTTTTTAGTTCTTATGATAATTCTGTAATAATAAAATATTATACAAATATATAACAGTAACATACAATCTCTTTTAATAGAAACTACACTACCTAAGTTTATTGAATATTAAATAGAAGAGTACATAACAATTTGTATATACACATGATACAATAACAAGAATCAAGTACATATAAAGCAAAACGAGGAAGTCTCTATTTTTCAAAATAATTTTTTTTTTTTGCTTATCCCTAGTACATATGGTACAGACCATGATAATCATGGTGGGTAGTTAGCAACTGCTTTTACTGTAAGTGCACTACATGTCTACACATGTGAAAAGCAGTTCGACTTTGCACTTACAAATGTGCCAGAGCCCCGTTTGGTTACTTGCACTCGTTGGTGGGGTTGGACTTTTGCAAGAATCGGGGGCCAATTGAGCATTTTTTTTTTAATCAGAAAAAAGTTGCCAATGCGGGAATCGAACACGGGTTGTAGTGGTCGAAAACCAACGGTTTAGACTATCCTTCCACCGACCCCCATTAAAAAAAAAAAATATTATTTAAAGAGAAAGAATATGGTTTTACGGATTACTAAAACTATTATTTTCGCACCCAAAAATTATTTAAAAAGGCAGATGTATTTGATAGAAATTTGCTCAGGAGGAAATACAAATAAAGGTGCCAACCTCCCTTGTTCATAGACAATTGACAATTAAAATAATTTTATTGACATCTTGTCAATACATGCTAAGTACACAGTCTGTACTATTTAAAAAAAAAAAGATAATATGCATTATACACTATGTACAATGAATATGGCGCCTCTGCCCGCTGCAGAGTTTGGTGGAGAATCGCCAGTGGGTCTCCAGCGACACCACGCATTTCGCGATCTGTTCATAGAGATGTAGGTTTGTGCGCTTATTTTGACGGGATAGGTGCACTTTCTTGTTTACAGATCGATATTTCGGCTATTGAATTGGCTTAGTCAGTTTACCAGTTAAACACCTCTTTATAATACAATATAATGCGGCTTATGTTTGTAGAACGACATTTGAAAATTACCCCGCATGTGTTTCTTTTAAACGAAAAATCGAAATTTATTTTTAAGGAGAAATAACGATTATTTCAAACCTTAGGGATGAAGTATATAATAGTTATATAATAAGTATATCATATTTCATCCCTAAGGTTAGAAATAATCGTTATTTCTTCTTAAAGAAAAATTTCGATTTTTCGTTTAAAAGAAACACATGCGGGATAATTTTCAAAGGTCGTTCTACAAACACCTCTTTGGTCAAATTCTGACGATTTCATTAATCCCTTGTGGATCTCGTGAAATTAAAGTCTTATACAGATTCACTCCAAGCAGAAATGTAGGATACATGCAGGAAAAATTTAATAGTACCTTAATGGTAATATGATATTTTATATATATTAAGAAAAAGGCATCTCCTTATCGTGCAACTGAAAGTTGCTGATGGCTTGCGCCATCTATCGGAATAAATATCAACTATTTGTTGATTTTTAATTATTTCAGAATTGGACAAATACTCATTCTTGATTAATCAAGAATAAGATGCCTTTTTTTCTTTTCTTTATTTATGAACTTTATCCCAGTATCATGAGTGCATAATGTAGCTGCTGTATTGTCCGTGAGGTCAAGAGACGTACGGACCTCTGTGGTGTTGATCTCTTGGCGGAACGACTTGGAAGTCGGACTCGGGCCCCCCCACTACGGCAAATGGAGGAATCTCCAATCTCCATTCTGTCACCCCGGAAGCCCTGAACTGGCTGAAGGCCTTGCCTCTCAGACTTTAATGACCGATATGTCCTCACTTATTTTTTCTAGATTTAATTCATTTTGTCTCCTCTCTAATTGTAAATACGCTGCTGTATCACCTCATAAGCATAAATAAATCCCAGTATAATATCACATTTGTGCTATTTTTCCACATATTAATATATTAAAAATAAAGAAGGCATTTCTCCTGACCACGAGCACATGTGCTTTTTTTCTCTATTGTTTTTTCATATTAATATATATAAATAGTAATTTTGCCTGGAGGAAATTAATCTATAAAAGAATAAGGCTCATCTCCCGTCAAATTAAATAAATTAGATCCCGTGTGGATCTCATGGAATAAAGTCCGCCCTAGACTGACGAGGGCCATTAGCCTGAAACCATGGTCTCTAGGTGGACGATTCTCAGTTTGCCAAAGCTGGTGTTGTGGCTTTGTCACCGACCCGAGGCCGCTAGTTTGCAACGACAGTCAATAGATGGCGTCTAGTTTTGACGTATATACAACAACAACAATAAAAAAATGTATTAAGACCTTTTAGTCTTATACAGATTCTCCGAGAAGAGAAAGAAATTCGAAAAAACGAAGCAGCTATATGCACAAATATGTCCATCTAGTGCTATAATTTAGATAGAAATTGTCCAGGGAGGAAATTGAACTATAAAAATAAAGGTCACCTCTCCCGTCAAAATAGACGCTAAGCGCTATCTATTGACCGTCTGGTGTCAGCTGGTGTCGTGGATTTGCTACCGACCCGAGTCCGCTAGTTTGCAGAGACTGTCAATAGAAGGCGCTTAGTTTTAATGTCAATTTTGACGGGAGAGGCGACCTTTATTTTTTATAGAGCTATAATTAAACGAAAAACATGGAGAAGGAAGACGAGTTTCTTTTATTGACGAATAGGTGCTAATTGTTTTGATATAAAATTATATACATAGGTTAGAATGTGTTATATATAATAATTTACATATGTACTGAGCCAACCAGTGCAAGTAAGAACACGGAGAAAGTAGAAATGTCCTCACTGACAAAGAAGAAAAAACCAGCCATGCCCTTAACCTTTCCGACCCAACCTGTCATTACCACAACATCAAATCCAAATATCAAAGATTATTAATAGAATCCTTCGTCTCTCATGATTTAAACAGTATCAACAGGCGTATAGAACTACCATCTCAGTACCACTCATTCAGGAAAAAACAGCCCAGCCCTTCCTTTTCACCAGATCCTTCCTCATATTCCCCAGTTTGACCTTCACACCCATAGCCCCATACACCATGTTTTGTTCGTATGTAGATAGAATTTTACTTGCGTCTTAATTTTCGAATATGTAGATGTCCTGCAGTCTGGCGAAATTTATATATTATTTTATGTAAATGTGTTTATATTTATTTTTATTTTCTATCTTCGTTAGGTGTATGTAAATAATATTGTACATCTATATATACTCTTTCTCTCAGCTTATAGCTTGGCCCGTGGAAGGATCGATAAGATCCGAAAGCTTGCATAAAATTTCACGTATAAAGAAACGTATTGCTATCGTTTATTTTTATTTCATACTTTATAGCAATTTTTTTTTTGTCTATTTACAAAGAAGAAGGAACCAATCACAGATAGCTTCAACTACCATTTAAAATGTAGACCATGGTTGTTTCTTATTCCTCAAGTCGTTTAAACGCTCTCCATTAGGTTCCATTGTCTCAGCGTTTCTATTATAGTCCTGGGGTCCTGTTGAATGAGGTGGTGAGAAACAGAGCTGGAGCGTTTGCGTTGTTAAATTTTGGAAGACGGCTGAAGAGAAGGGGAAGCTATATACATAATCTAATTGATGTAAATAATTATATGTAAATAATCTTTGTCAGGATTAGAATGACGAATCCTGTATGGGACTTTGATTCCAGTAAAAGGCTTGTTGTTGTATATAGTCACAGTGTAGAAAATACTATACTATACCTACTACTTATAGGTTTCTCTCTGTATTCTTAGTTCTCTTCAATTACTCTGTAAACTGGCGAATCCTTTATAGGACGAGAGGCCCTCAATAAAGGCTTTTGTTGTTGTTGTTGTATAGTCCTGGGGTTTTTTCCCAGAGTTCTTTTTTGGAGGATTTTTAGACATCATGGAGAAAGAAAGAGGGGTGGTGTTGTTAGTTTGAAGACCTGGAAGTACCACTCAGTTTGACTTTGCTTCTTTTGGTCTCCTGACATGGAGTGTAGACTATGGAGAACAGACAATTGATACATTAGCCAGGGTGGCGCCACCAGGAGTTAAACTCCCGACGTCCTGTGTTACCTGTTTACACCCTCCCGCCACTTTGAGGATGTAGGACAGGATTTTGGGAGGAGTAGACCATGGTAATAGGAGTAATTCCCTAGGCTAAATATAGACTGAGGGAGGGGCGGATTTCCTTTAGAATACAAGTTTCGACATCCCGGTCACAAGGATGATCGTCTAGAACCAATTTGATGATAATATTGCAGCAGAATAATTCATATTTCATATAGAGATATTATTACACTCATGGGCAAAACCTAAGCAAGTTTCATATTTAAAGCATAAAACACTGCTTATTTGAATATATAACGGAGGATTTCCTATACATATAAATCCGCGAACGTTCTCTTTAAAAATATATAATAAAAAGATATATAAAAATATATATATACATGCTAAAAGTACAACTTTCTACAAGTTTTTCTATGAGCGTTAATTGCTCCCATTGCTTCTCTGATATCAATTTTAATTTGTTTTGGAATTAAATGAATTGTCGAATCTTACCATCACGCTTGTTTTTCTCCATTTTTCTAAGTGAGACAAAAATGTCACATTTCAAGGTTTAAATAACGATAGAAGATTCAATTTTAAGATCATGGTCGTATCATCAGAACAGAAGAGGAAAATGCCTGGATAAATTTGTTATTAAAGGAATGTTTAAAATGAAAAGAAAAAACCCAGAATAAGATAAACTGAACATATCAGGCCAATCACCGAACTGACAAACCTGGTAGAAACCAGAAAGTTGGCCAGAGATAAGGAGAAGATTTTTTTTTTTTGCTTATCCCTAGTACACGTGGTACAGGCCATGATAATCATGGTGGGTAGAAGTTCGCGACTGCTTTTACTGTAAGTGCACCACATGTTTACACTTGTGAAAAGCAGTTCGACTTTGCATTTACAAATGTGCCAGAGCCCCGTTTGGTTACTTGCACTCGCTGGTGGGATTGGACTTTTGCAAGAATCGGGGGCTTTCGGAGCATTTTTTTTTTATCATAAAAAAAGTGCCCAATGCGGGAATCGAACCCGGGTCGTAGCGGTCCAAAACCAACGGTTTAGACCCCCTTTCCTTCCACCGACCCCCAGGAGAAGAGTTCATCAATGAGGTTGTTACCAACTTCAAATAAAGATAAAAAACGAATAAGTTACCATCATATCGAGATGGCACATTTTGGATTAATGAAGGAAAGAAGAGAGAATGGAAAACTTAAGACTAGATTGAGATAGGAATGAAGAAGTCTTAATAAAATTGGAATTATGAACAAGGAGAGAGTCATCATCAGAAAGTACATACATAGACACAGTGCAGGACGATAGAGAAAAACAACCTACCTCGTATACTGTCTGGGAGGAAACTATTTGCCCCTTCCTCTCCCCCCAGGGGCCCATGGAAGGGGTGAACGTCACACGTTACAGGAAAGTTTCCTACAGTAAGTATACATTTCTAATACACCTATCCCCCGATTTACACGGTACTTGTTTTACACGTTTTGGCTTTTACACGGTTTTCCAAATAAGTTTTTTTTTTTAGTTTTTATCGCACTATGCTAAATGCTACTGTGATTGAACACATGCGCTGTGTACACATCTCACGAGGAATCCCGAGCTTATGTGCTGACTACATATTTTAACCTGTCAATGCATTTTATTTCTGTGTACATCTATCCCCCGATTTACACGTTTTTCTCAGGAACGTATCTACCGTGTAAATCGGGGGATAGGTGTATTCTTAGACTCTTCAAATAAAGCAATTCATTGTATCAAATATTAAGATGGTTATAAGACTTCCATGGAAAAGTTTCTTTTCAAAATCTTCCTTATTATTTGAGTCAAAAGGTGATCCATTAATTAAGATTATATAAAAGGGCGTACCTGGATCTGTAAAAAAAAAATAATAATAAACAATTTTTTTCTCAAAATATTTCGAAAGATTGCTCCCTCTTTATCAATTTATTTTATACAACTTTTTTTAAAAATGAACATTTTCATAGAGGGAAGTGTTCTTATAGTCATTAAGAATTCAACATTTTGAAGTAAGTTCTAGCAATGGTGAAATCAGTTTGCTGCGGTGAACCAGTTGGCCGATTTCAATTCCAACTCTAATAACCTCTGTTAGAGAGAGTTGTTATAATCAACACAATATTCTATTCTATATCGAATATTCGGACAGCAAGCGGAAACCAGCTCTTTAATTTCCACACGACAATCCTTAATGATTTCTTGAAAATAAAGATACTTCGGCCAGTAAATCTTTTTATTACCTCGACGTTTCGACAAAAATCTTTTGTCCTCGTCAGGAGCAAACAAAAATTAAACATTTAGCAAGGCGTTAAAAATCTGAACGAGGACAAAGGATTTTTGTCGAAATGTCGAGGTAATAAAAATATTTACTGGCCGAAGTATCTTTATTTTCAAGAAATATGAATGCCGGCCAGGCAGCCTCAATATTTACGATAATCCTCAATGAAGGCATCAATTAGACCAAGGCAACGCCTTATCATCCGACTATGGCAATGGATTGATCATATTGGAGGAACCTGAGATTGAGGAGGTACACACCAGTCTTAGAGAACTGATTCACCCGAAATATAATAACCAAATATAATAGTTTTAAAAGGTCCAAGCGCAATTGTCTACTAGGATATCCAGATAACGACAGATACCATTAGAGACAGCAGATTTACTCCACCCAGTCCATCGTCCCAGCCCAGTTGGCCTACTAGGATTCCAAGTGGTCTACTAGGATGCCCAAAAAACGACAGATGTCATTATAGGAAGCAGATTTACTCCACCAAGCCCATCGTCCAAGTTGACCTACTGGGATTCCAAGTGGTCTACTAGGATGCCCAAATAACGACAGATGTCATTATAGGAAGCAGATTTACTCCACCAAGCCCATCGTCCAAGTTGACCTACTGGGATTCCAAGTGGTCTACTAGGATGCCCAAATAACGACAGATGTCATTATAGGAAGCAGATTTACTCCACCAAGCCCATCGTCCAAGTTGACCTACTAGGAAGCCCAAATAACGACAGATTCTATTATAGGTAGCAAATTTACTCTCTCGGCCCATTTGGCCTTCTAGGATTCCCAGATAACGACAGATTCTATTAGAGACAGCAGCTTCATTTCAACCAGTCCATCGTCCCAGCCCAGTTGGCCTACTGGAATTCCAAGTGGTCTACTAGGATGCCTTAATAACGACAGATACCATTAGAGACAGCAAATTTACTTCAACCAGTCCATCGTCCAAGTTGACCTACTAGGACTCCCAGGTAACGACAGATTCTATTAGAGACAGCAGCTTCATTTCAACCAGTCCATCGTCCCAGCCCAGTTGGCCTACTGGAATTCCAAGTGGTCTACTAGGATGCCTTAATAACGACAGATACCATTAGAGACAGCAAATTTACTTCAACCAGTCCATCGTCCAAGTTGACCTACTAGGACTCCCAGGTAACGACAGATTCTATTAGAGACAGCAGCTTCATTTCAACCAGTCCATCGTCCCAGCCCAGTTGACCTACTGGAATTCCAAGTGGTCTACTAGGATGCCTTAATAACGACAGATACCATTAGAGACAGCAAATTTACTTCAACCAGTCCATCGTCCAAGTTGACCTACTAGGACTTCCAGATAACGACAGATTCTATTAGAGACAGCTGCTTCATTTCAACCATTCCATCGTCCCAGCCCAGTTGGCCTACTAGGATTCCAAGTGGTCTACTAGGACTCCCAAATAACGACAGATACCATTAGAGGCAGCAGCTTTACTCCACTCAGTCCATCGTCCAAGATGGTCTACTAGGACTCCCAGATAACGACAGATGTCATTATAGGCAACAAATTTACTCTCTCAGCCCAGTTGGCCTACTAGGATTCCAAGTGGCCTACTAGGACTCCCAGATAACGACAGATACCATAAGACACAGCAGCTTTACTCCACCCAGTCCATCGTCTCAGCCCAGTTGGCCTACTGGCCGACTGGTCGTCCAAGTCCTGCGGCAGTCCACCGTCCCCATTCTGTCTGTAGGTCAGTAGTTACCCCCCTACGTGGGGAGTCCCTTAACTGCTTCGTACAATCTGCCAGACTGCTCTGATATTGGGCTGTTTACCAGGAATTCAGCTAAATATCTCATTTTAGTATATCTGTATATTTTAGTTCGAAACAGAGGGTAAGCCCTGGTCTCAACCTGACTGCCAACAAATTTGCAGCTGGATGAACACACTGATGGTTGATCAGGGTCTCTCCCTCGGTTTATATAAATTCTACAAGGCCGCAGTCAATGTCCGTTGGAGAATAATGGATTCGCCGAATGTCGTGGTTTGCTTGGAGGAAGAAGGCGAAGATTGAATGCGGTTGATTCCACACTAGCCCTCTCAATGATATCCTAACCTTGACATATTCTAAACATTGGTACTTTAATTTAAATATTTAATCATGTATGGTTCCTTTTGCTCTGTATGTTTATTTTTTGTATATATGGTTATATTTCTTTTTGTTTGTTTTTTTCTTTCTTCTCTCTTTTCTTTTTCCTTATTACTTCTTGTAGTCTAGTTTTTACTTTTGAAATATCTTCCTTTGCTAAATCCTGTAGAGGAGAATCATGTATAGGGCTGGATGCCCCAATAAAAAGGCTTGTGTGTGTGTGTATATATTTTAGTTCAATAGAACATTATAACGGTATAGTAGATTAAACTAGCTAAACCGTTGGAAGGGTTCACCACTGATCAGCTAGGCCCTCCCAATATTTTCACATCGCACTAAGAACAGTAAGGAATTATTTTATTACTTGAGAAGAAAAAATCGTACTAAATACTTTTTATAATCTTGTTGAAAATTGAGCAATCCATTTTAATAACATTAAAATAAAGACATATCTTGGATCAATATAATTTATTAAAATATTTCCAATATGATTTCTTGCTTCCCTCTTTCTTCTTCTTATTATTTTTTTTTTTCCTTTTCTTGTTTTTTTTTCTCTTTCTCTTTTTACTCTGTATATATCGTTTTTTTCCTTTGTCTCACTGCTTTGTTCTTATGCATACCTCTGGTGAATCCTGTATAGGGTCAGTGACCCTAAATAAAGGCTTTTTTGTTGTTTGTTGTTGTAAATACAGTCGAACTTGGATAATTCGAACCCCAAGGGACCATAAAAAAATTCGAATTATCCAAAAATTCGAATTAAAAACGGAAATTTTATTTATTTCAAATTCTAGGGACCAAGATAAATATTCGAATTAAAGAGGTTTTCGAATTAAAGAAGTTCGAATTATCCAAGTTCTACTGTATTTCCAATATTTCGATGAGGTTGTTCGCCTATCTTCCTCTAGGAAATCAAACTCCCATCACAAGTGTATCCACCCCTTTAAAAATACATTAAAACAATGCATTCGGTTTATCACCACAGTACAAAACGTAATGATGATGATAAAGAATGAACCACAACACCAGTTTTGGTAAATTCAGACAAAAACAACAACCTGTATACCATGGTTTCAGGTTATGACCCTCATCAGTACAGGGACGGCTTCGATTTCATAACATCTTAAGAAAGGAGTATGAAATCGGTCGAATTTGTCAAAAAGGTGTTAAAGCTAGTGTAGTGGCATGATCCATTTTCAGGCTTAAATACAATATAAAGTTGCGGGAAGATGATATTCATGTAAAAAAAAGTGGTACCTCTCCCTTTAAAATGCATTAAAACAACGTATTTAAAAAGAGAGGTGCCACTTTTGGTACACGAATATCATCCTTTCGCAACTCTATGTTATCAATGAAACTGTAAAAACAAATACAGTTTTAAATTAGAAACTATTTTAGACGCGTAAGGTTCTTTTTTGAAATTAAACAATTTCTACTGCCCTTACTGCAATGGGAACATTAATGGGAGGGCCTTGCTCATCAGTGGTGAACCCTCCCAGCGGTTTCGCCAGTTTAATTTCAAAAAGAATCTTACGCGTCTAAAATAGTTTCTAATTTTCATAACAGATGGCGTGCTAGTGTATCGAAATACAGTTTTAGACAAATGTTCCAAAATAGGATCTGTGATACTGAGTTCCTTGGGTTCTGAGTTATGGCTACATCGGTATAAAAGGACAAAATTGCTCCAATGGTTATCGAGTCGTACACAAGTAAAAAAAAAAAAAAGAAAAAAGACAGAAATACAAACAGAGCTTTGTCAACTTTTAGGGACAAAAGTCGAACTGATTTCTATATGTGTAGACTTATGGCGATTCATAATTTTATTTTGTCCCTTGTGTGTAGTACAGGCCATGATAATCATTTCTAACAATCCTTTGTATCCCTTATAGGATACTAGACGAATGGCCCGGGCAACGCCCGGGTTTTACCCGAGTGCGTATATATTTTAAAAACGTTTTAATTCAAATACTATTCGTTACAATTATAAATTGGCGCCATGGATGTCACTCTTGTGAAACGTCCCGTTCCAAACTGTGTGTTTTTAAAATGTTTTAATTAAAATACTATTCGTTACAATTATAAATTGGCGCCGTGGATGTCTCTCTTGTGAAACGTCCCGCCCCAAACTGTGTGTGTCTTGAAAATATAAAAATAAAAATGTGAATTTTCATAAAGATTTCATCATGTCGATTTTTTTTTTTTGCATTTCACCTACTAAATCATATATTAACTTTATGAACGGAAAAATATGTCCAGGGTAGCCTAGTGGTCATGGCATCTGCCCGGTAAGCGGAAGGTCGTGGGTTGGTGGGTTTTTATATTTTATCCATTCTGACCAAAATCTATCCGTGAACTTCACACAGACAGAATAAGGCAATTATATAAGTAGATAGTGAAACTACAGCTATAGGGAATAGGAAGGGAGGAACCAACGAAAGATAAAAAAGGAAAAGACTATATTCTAAATTTTAAAACTACCTATATGTTCTCATTTCCATGAAGCGAGTGGCAGCAGGTTACTGAAACGTCGGGAGTTAAAGGAATCATTGGTTGGTTGTTGAATGATAATCATGGTGTATTGGCGGCTTCTTTTACTGTAAGTGCACCACATATCTACACATGTGAAAAGCAGTTCGACTTTTGCACTTACAAATGTTCCAGAGCACCGTTTGGTTACTTGCACTCGCTGGTAAGGTTGGACTTTTGCAGGAATCGGGGGCCATTAGATCATTTTTTATATACAGTGGTACCTCGACATACGAGCGCCCCAACATACGAGTTTTTCGAGATACGAGCCGACGAGCAAGTGATTTTTTGCTTTGAGTTACGAGCGAAATTCGAGATACGAGTTCGGTTCGGTAGTGTTGAAGATATTAATCTGTGAATTTAAATGGGAATTTTGTATGGGGAAATTTGTTTCGAGATACGAGTAATTCAAGATACGAGCAAGGTTGCGGAACGAATTAAACTCGTATGTCGAGGTACCACTGTATATAAAAAGGGCCCAATGCGGGATTCGATCCCGGGTCGTAGCGGTCGAAAACCAACGGTTTAGACAACTTTTCCACCAATCCCCTGCAATTCATAATCAAAACAGTCACAAATATTATCCATTTATGATTATCATGACTTGTATACGATGTGTACTTTTGAGAAGTACAACAACAAACAACAAAAATCTTTATTAAGACCTTTTGGTCTTATATAGATTCTCCGAGTAGAAGAGGGTATATACAGGAATAACAGTAATAGTAACAATAATCAGTAATGTTATTTATAATGTATCAATTAGGGGGTCGGTGGAAGGATGGTCTAAACTATTGGTTTTCGACCGCTATGACCCGGGTTCGATTCCCTCATTGAGCACTTTTTTTTTCTGATAAAATAAAAATGCTCCAATGGCCCCCGATTTTTGCAAAAGTCCAACCCCACCAGCGAGTAGTGCAAGTAACCAAGCGAGGCTCTGGCACATTTGTAAGTGCTAAATTCTAACTGATTTTCACATGTAAAGATATGTGATGCACTTACAGTAAAAGCAGTCGCTAACTTCTACTCACCATGATTATCATGGCCTGTACCACGTGTACTAGGGATAAGCAAAAAAAAAAAAAATCATGGAGATAGAGGCTGCCGGCATTTATATTTCTTAGATATCATGAAGATTTGTGATTGTTTTTTGACTATTGCTTTAGATGTTGTACAAAATGCGAAATATCGCGTGAGAACGCCCTTGCAACCTCGGAATAATTTTTAACGCCTTGCCAAATGTTTTAATTTTTATTTGTTCCTGACGAAGACAAAATATTTTTGTCGAAACGTCGAGATAATAAAAAAAAAGATTTACTGGCCGAAAAGTATCCTTAATTCTAAGAAGTATAAATTATAATTGAAATGAAAACACCAAAACGCAATTTTCTTATTTTTCACAAATAAATCAAACTTCTACTGCCCTTCTCGATTGCTTGCTGCATATAAGTTTATGCCAAGCCTTTTCCTTCTTTGTATCAAATAAGGAGGATTGTAAATAACATTGCTGATTATTGTTAATATTACTTTTATATCCTGTTCTACCCGGAGAATCCCTGCCCAGAAGTCATCCTCTACGTGGCGGGCGGGAGAAGCAGCACAAGACTGTCCTGTAGTACGGTGTCGTGAGCCGCTACGGTGAAGGCCTACAGCAGTGATTCTCAACCAATGTGCCGCGGTAATTTTGTGTGCCGCGAAATTCTAAAAATGTGCCGCCGAATTTTAGTCATATGATTATGTTCAAGTTTGTATTGGTTTTTCTTTTTTTCTTTTTCATTTTTTTACTTTTTAAAATAACGAAATTAGCAAATTGAATGTTAGAAATGTATATTACTTATATTTTGCATAGAAATATTGATACATAATTTGAATTTTCTTGCATTCAAGTTAGCAAAAGTGTGCCGCGAAATTCTAAAATTGTGCCGCCAAATTTTCAAATCTTTAAAATAATGCCGCAACAAAAAAAAGGTTGAGAATCACTGGCCTACAGGGAACTCTGAAATGTGGCTGACTAACTACCACCGAGAGAATCTGTATAAGACCAGAAGGTCTTAATAAAGTTTAAAGAGACAAAGGTCGCCTCTCCCGTCAAAATAGACGTCAAAACTAGACTCCATCTATTGACCGTCACCGCAAACTAGCGGTCTCGGGTAGGTGACAAAGCCACAACACCAGCTTTGGCAAACTGAAAAGCGTCCACCTAGAGACCATGGTTTCGGGCTAATGGCCCTCGTCAGTCTAGGGCGGACTTTATTCCATGAGATCCACACGGGATCTAATGGAATCCTGACAATCTGCCAAAGAGGTGTTTAGCTGGCAAAGTGGCTGGGCCAAATCTATGGCTAAAATATAGATGTAAATTTTGCCGGGAGGATATTGATTTAAAGAGACAAAGGTCGCCTCTCCCGTCAAAATAGACGTCAAAACTAAACGCCATCTATTGACCGTCACCGCAAACTAGCGGTCTCGGGTCGGTGACAAAGCCACAACACCAGCTTTGGCAAACTGAAAAGCGTCCACCTAGAGACCATGGTTTCGGGCTAATGGCCCTCGTCAGTCTAGGGCGGACTTTATTCCATGAGATCCACACGGGATCTAATAAAGCTTGTTGTTGTATAGTGACTAGATCAAGCAGTAAGGCTAGCTGTCTGTACCTCAGAAAAGCTGAGCAAGTAATCAATCCACTGTCGGTGAGTTCTCCAAACAATGTGCGGGCCAATCGAATCCATTTCAGGATACCAGAAGGTAAAATCGGGGATCGGTGGAAGGCTAGTTAAACCGTTTGGTTTTCGACCACTACGACCCGGGTTCGATTCCCGCATTGGACACTTTTTTCTGTTAAAAAAAAATGCTCCAATGGCCCCCAATTCTTGCAAAAGTCCAACCCCACCAGCGAGTGCAAGTAACCAAACGGGGCTCTGGCACATTTGTAAGTGCAAAGTCGAACTGCTTTTCACATGTGTAGACATGTGGTGCACTTACGGTAAAAAGCAGTCGCTAACTACCCACCATGATTATCATGGCCTGTACCACGTGTACTAGGGATAAGAAAAAAAAAAGAGAGGGTAAAATCTGCCAGGACATTCTCTCGGTGAGGATGGTAACCTCTCCATGACGAATCGTTGGGTGAAATTTGAAAATACGACTTGGAGTGGAATAAATTTTCCGAGTGAATCTAGCTGAGTCCTATGTGTACACTTCCGTTCAGGCATCCAATATGTGGGAGGATTGGAGCAATGTGAACTGTCAGCGGGAGTCAGTTTTCCCTGATGTCCTGAAATGTGAGATTATTCCTGGTTGCAGTCTAGTTCGTAGTCTAGGTAGCGTTCTATACAAGACTATCTAGCTTACTTTCTACACTTGAACGTTGTCAACAAGGGAAATCTCTAGTTTTAGATATTTACTTGAACACAACATATATACACTCATGGACAAAACTCAAGGAAATTATAACTTTTATCATGTATATCGAGAGATTCAGACAATAACTCTGAAAGATATTACATACATAGTGACCTTTATTGAAAACACACGAGATAACCAAGTGGGAACAAAATTGCCTCTGTCACCTTAAAAAAATAAAATAAATAAATAACCGACCAGCGACATAAAAATATGAAACTTCCTTATGTTTTGTCCATGAATGTATATATAGTGCCATCTATCCGTGAAGATACATTTATTTATTATTATTATTATTACACAGACTTTGGCTCTGCAATAAGGTGTTGTCCTTTACAGAGAGGTTCTACAGTACCCTGCACTTGCTATTGAATGCAGTACACTCATGGACAAAACTTAAGGAAGTGGAAAGTCTTTGATATCGCCGACCGTCTTTTATTATTATTATTTTTTTTTTTTTGTTTTGAAGGAGACAGTCAATTTTGTTCACATTTGATTATCTCGTGTGTCTTCAATAAAGATCACTGTGTATCAAATAGCTTTCAAAGTTATTGTCTGAATCCCGAAATACATGGTAAAAGGTACAACTTCTTAAAGTTT
This sequence comes from Cordylochernes scorpioides, assembly GCA_030710605.1. Lineage (NCBI taxonomy): Eukaryota > Metazoa > Arthropoda > Arachnida > Pseudoscorpiones > Chernetidae > Cordylochernes > Cordylochernes scorpioides. Next base: position 213,851,401 of record CP092863.1, on the reverse strand, counting down.
TGTCCAAGTGTATATTATTATCCAAAAATTAAGGCAGAAATATTATAAACCCAAAACCTCTCATATAAATAGGATTTGAATTTATGATTCTTTTAAAATTTAATAACAACTTTTATAAACCTTTAATAATAACTTTTTCATTTTATATTAACAAATCTTTTAATTCTTTATAATAACATTTTATATCGATTTTTTTCTATTTAAATTGAATTTTTTTCAATTAAAAAAAGTTTTATAAAGTATTAATGAAACAATGGGGATTTGAAATTTCTCTCAAGTAAATCCCTACTTTATATAGCTTTGATTGTTGTTCACACTGTGCTTCTCAGCTTCGGACAATTTCACATTACTCTTAGTTTAAAATACAACACAAAGCAATAACGCGCCATCTTGAATGTAATTCTACTGTCCTATAAGCTTATGTCCATATTTTTCTTGAAAACCATTTCTGAGATTCCATCCTTCAGTGCTGCGTATATAAGCAGAATCGTCCAATACAGTATTAGAGCTTCTGAGAAGCGGTCTGGTGGATTAAATTGGCGAAACCGCTGGGAGGGTTCACCACTGATGAGCCAAGCCCTCCCAATATATTTTTTCATCGCAGTAAGGATAGTAGAAGTTTGTATTATTTATAAAAGAAACATTCGTGCTTTTAAATCCTTTCATTTTATAAGTTTAAAATAAGTCGCATTTAGAAAATTCGAAGCCTAAGGGTCCAAAAATTTGAATTTAAAACGGAAATTCTATTTATAGGAAATTGTAGGGAACAAGTTAAATATTTGAATTGAAGACGTTTGAATCTTGGTCCCTAGAAGACGAGTGGATAACACCCTCGATTCCCGACAGTCATGAACCGGGATAGAATCCCGCGTTAACATTTTGTTTAATATGTAAATAACCTTCATATATTAGTCATTGTTATCCCTAGAAAATCTCCCAAGAAAGAAATCTGCCTGGCGACACCTCATTAATTGGACTTCCAATGGCATTGTATATAAATCCAAGAAGACTTAGGTCAGAAGGACATCCCGGGTAGTTGGCGACTTCTGTACGCTCCAGGAACCTGGGTTACTTAAATAAATATAATATTCATTGTTGTAAAAATATCATAAACTAGGTTGCTCTTGTTGAGCGGTACCTAATATAGTGATTTTGGAACCGAACCCAAGAATTTCCGTTTTTATTTCGAATTTTTTTTTGGTTCCTCTTGGGCTTTGAATTATCCAGTTTGACTGTATATATATAAGTGTTGACCTATCTACTCTCTCACCAATTGATCCTGAACTCTACTGTGAAATATCCATAACAGAAATAACTAGAGAAATCTCCAGCCTGGCAAATGAAAAAGCTTGTGGCGCTGACGAAATTCCGAATGAAGCATTAAAGACCCTACCCTTCGAACACCTTGTTACTCTAAAAAATATATTCAATAGAATCATTAATTCTGGTTCATATCCCTTAATATGGTCTAAATCTATCATCCATCCTATTTTTAAAAGTGGTGACCGGGATAATCCATCAAACTACCGCGGAATTGCCCTTATTAGTAATCTGTCAAAACTTTTCACATCAATACTAAAATCGCGATTACGCAACTGGATTGAAGGTAGATCAATTATTCCAGAGAACCAGGCCGGATTCAGAAAAGGCTACTCCTGTCAAGATCACATATTCACACTGTTGTCCTTGATACAGCAGCTATATAAAAGTGTTTATAATAAGTTAAAAGAAAACATTCCATATATTAGCATTAGATAATAAAAAGGCATATATTGGATTTAATAAAATATTTATTTGTCAATATTTCAGTTGGCTGAACGCCAACCTTTATCAAGGCATTACATTTTTATATACCTTATGCCTTTTTATTATCTAATGAATTAAATATGGATTGCTCTATTTTCAAAAAATATATATATTAGCATCGAGTGTACTTCGATGTTCATTCCTGATATGGGAATTAATATATTGTAACAAAGTATTTATTAACAGATTTGCAAAATTGATCTACCGCCTTTGCCGGTCCCAAGTCCGGATGACAAAGGAGGGGGAGCAGTAACAAGCTCACTAAAAAACCTGGGTTCAGCTGGCCTGGCAGATAGTACCCTTTAAAGGCTCCTGATACAGGATGAATCTGTAGCTTGTAGATTTGAGCGTAGTACTACAAAACTGATATAATGTAGAAAAGTTTAAAACTCCCAAGCCCGGATGAAAAAGGAGGAGGGAGAGCAGTAACAAGCTCACTAAAAAACCCGGGCTCAGCTGGCCTGGCTGATAGTACTCTTTAAGGGCTCCTGTTCCAAGGATACAGGATGAGCAGCGTTTGTATTCCATGTTAGGAATGGCTACACATGGCATCTGTTCCTCATGTCAGAGGCGGCCATTACACATTGAAGTTAAGTCAACCTGCTACTGAGAAGTGCTCCAAGTCTTAATGACAAATGCAGACGTATTCTACTTCACCCAGTCATGATGGTTGTCAAAAACCACATCATTGACTGTATTAACTCATCCATTGATGAGCTCTACTCATTCCCAGTTTTATGGGGAATTAAATTATTATTTGTATAAACAATTTAGCATATTATAACATCGAATTCCTTTGATAAACTAAAACAATGCACATCTAAAAATAGTACTAAAATATCAAATTAAAAATGTAATGTTTGTCTCACAGGTAAAATGTATGCAATCTTTTGGCGCCATAAAAATGTACGCCATTTTTTATTAATAAAATATTATGAAGATCTTTTGCATATTGGTAGATATTTAACTTATAATATTTCGAGTAAATATCAAATACGATTTAAAATTCGACATCTGGAGATAAGTCAAAATTGATATAAAATCAAAAACGCAAGGTGGTATCAAAAAATGGATCCACGTGCTTACCTCGATAGCGCCTCTGGTGGCAATTTTAATTGGCTGATAAAGTTTATGATTATTGTTTTAGATTAAACTTTTTATATAGACTTAAATCGTATTTGAAATCTTTATTATTGAATAATTTTATTCAAAATTCTTAAATTTATCAAAATAAATTCATCAGATAGAGGATAAAAATCGAGAATCAAATATGTTTTGTATAGTGCTGACATCTATTATCAATTTTTGAAATTATTTAAGAATAGTGTGTACAGTTTTAATATTTAATGCATTAAAGGGGTATTTTTAATTGAATGCTTTCTTTTTATTTTTTATTTTAATAATAATAGTGTCTATTAAAATATAAATAATTTCAAATTTGATAAAAATTTCATATTTTAAAAGGATTTTTTTTTTTCAAGTTTTAAAATTACCTAGATAGTTGGCGACCTTGGTATGCACTAAGAGTATGGATTATATCAAGAAATACGTTTTAAAATTACTATATACATAGTATATAGTTAGTATAATATCATTTTTTCGCTTTCATTCATTTTTAAAAGCTTTTATTTAACGTGCATTGTCTGTCTGTCCATAAATCTCTCTCTCTCTTGTAATAGACTATAGACTTTGGAATCAATATTGTAAAGAAATATTTATTATTTTATGTGAGCAGAAGAGCTTGAATTGATTTGCTCCATTATATGTATGTTCCATATGTAAATACCTGTTTTCTTTCCTCTTTTCGATCTCCACTTCTTCCACCCATTTTCCAAAAAAATATTTTTTTTTCCAAACCCATATTCTTATTTTCTATAGAATTATTCAAATAATAATCTGTATATATTTACCATGTGTATATAATCTTTCTCCATTTTTACCACTTTATATATTTCACACTTTCATGGGTTTCTCCGTCTTGTAACCCCAAGGAGAATCCTCTGTAAGACCTGTGTGTCTTAATAAAGGTTTGTGTGTATTTATTATTTTATCTCCACAGAATATTAATTTTGATATTCTATTACTCTTCATTTTGTTCTCCTTGCCTCTCTTATGTAAATAAGTTGGCAATTTTGTGAGAGGATCCAACTTGCTCCCATTGCCAAGATGAAGACCTAACTGTGGACCGCCTCCTCTCTTTTTCACCTCTCTGTCCAATCTTCCAATACCAAAGATTCCTGACGGCCACCCTCCTATAGATCACCAACCTAAGTACAGTATCCCTAGAGAATCTCTCAAGAAAGAAATCTGCCTGACGCCACCTCAGTAATTGGACTTCCACTGACATTGTAAATAACCCCAAGAAGACTTAGATGTCAGCCCGGGTAGTTGGTGACTTCTGTACGTGGCTCCAGGAACCTACTGGGTTAACAGAATTAATAATAATAATAATTGATATATATTTTTTAAATCTTCCTCTCTTAATAGCCGCCAAATTTGACATTCCTCCATAATGTACAGTGCTCCCAAATAAGTTGACGATAAAACCGTAGCAAAAAAGTTGCCTATCAACTATGAACCGATATATTCACCACTGACCAACCAAGCCGACATCTGAAAAAATTATCACCCACTCCTGGCACTCCTAAAAAGAAATTCAGAGAATACACCTAGGAAAATAAACCATGGCCGTATTATCTAAAAATGAATATGTTCAAGCCGACATGGCCAGAATTAAAATAAGTCCCTAATCCAACCTGTCCACACTGCCAAGAGGAAGAACAAACCGTGGAGTATGTCAACTGTCCAGCATTCCAACTACAGCTATTCCAGATGTCTACACTTATTGAACTCCTCTTTTAACAGCACACTGCCCTGTTTAATCTACAATGAAACAAATAGACTTGAAAACATTTGGTGAACTGGTTCACTAAGGCTATCAAGACAGACTCCAAAGGACAGTCCGGGTATTTGGTGATTTATGACAACCACACTGCCACACTGCCAAGAACAAACCATAGATCATGTCCTCTTCAGCTGTCCAACATTCCAACTACAGCTATTCCAGACGTCTACACTTCTTGGACTGTCCTCTTTCAACAACACTTCTCACATCACTCTAAGCTGTAACCTTTCATGCAAACAACGACGCTTGAAGAGTTTTCATAATAATATTGACACGTGGAAAATCAGGGAAGACAAAAACTTCAGGAGGAAACAAAATTTATTTCAGGCAAGGACAAACTATGAAAGGTAAACAAAAGATAAGCCACGAGGGAAATTTCCAGAGTAGCAAAATATAAGCATGAAAATTACCACTCTGTTAATAAAAATAATAAATACTTGGTTACAATATTATTTATCCGAGTCGTTAGTGTCCATCAAGTCGACTTTTATTGACTATATGGACAAATATTGTCCAATTTGAGCTGTTAGTGACATCACTCTCAGCTCACCTAGTGACCTTCCGATGTCTTTCTTGTCCCCTTTCTAGCCAATTACAGGTTAAGTACAGGTTCATTACGTTCAGTTCATTACAGTTCTTCCTCTCTTTCTTCTTTCAAATTTTCCCATCACCAACATCTTTTCGAATTCATTTGCTCTCATGATGTGTCTGAAGTAGGTCAATCTTTGTTTACATATTTGGGAGTCTAGGTATCTATCAATGTGGATATCATTTAAGATTGAAATATTTATCTTTTATCCAGCCCACAGCGCGCATTCGGAGTAGCTTTCTCCATTTCAACATTTTCACATATTTTAAAAGCTTCAATTCTTTTTTTTTTTTTTTTGAGATTCCAGAAAGAGAGAAAATAGAGTGGGCTTCTGGAGCATAAATCGCCAACTACCCGGGCTGTACAGCTACAGTCTAGAAGTCTAGTCATGGGGGGGGGGGGGGGGGCTGCGGTGAACCAGGTAGTTCCAGGCCGGCAAGGAGTCAGGAAGTAGAGTTAGGGCTGTCGGGCTGAAGTCTTGTACTCCAAGCAGAAGGGCTGTCTGTAGCGAGATTCCAGCTCTTACATCGATAATTAACCACAAAGGAAATATTAATGCCCCTCTACAATATATTATTTTTGTCTTAAGAAATATGTTATTTTTTAATCAAAATTGTTGTAATTCTATTTTTTTTTTTTTACATTGAGAGTTACACAAGACATAAATGTGGTTCTTAGAGAACAAGTTTCAGACTTCAAGGCCATCCTGGGGGCTGTTTTATCGGGTTCTAGATAACTGCCATCTGGTTGATAACCAACTGATTACACTACAAATATTCATAAACATGTTCGACTTTTTTTTACTTATAAATGTGTCAGAGCCCCGTTTGATTACTCGCATTCACAGTTAGACTTTAGTAAGAATTGAGGGCCATTGCAGCAATTTTTTTTTGTTATAAAGAAAGTGCTCAATGTGGGATTCTATCTTGGGTCGTGACTGTCGATGGTTTAAACCACTCGTCCACTGACCACCTCTTTCTGAGCTATAGATCATTTTGTTCTTTTTTTCTGACAATTGACATAATTTTGCTGACATCTTGTCAATACATGCAAAAGTGCATAGTCTGTACTATTTTAAAAAGATAATTATATATATGTGGTATAATATAATAATAGGTGGGAAGAGAAATAAGGACACCACAAGTTTGGAAGAGGAATCCCAGACAACCAGAGAGAGAGAGGGGGAGAGACGGGCCCGGCACCGCCAGGCGGCCGCTCGTGTCGAACACAATCCCCAACTGTCCTAAAAGTCCCAAGGTGTTGACGGACGGGTCCCATTTGCCGCCCCTTGGAATTTCGCTGCTATCTCAATTGACCGGACATTACATCCCGTCTCTCTCTGGGCTGGCTCTAGGTTTGCTTTATTATTCCTGGAAGAGTATATATTAATGACATATGTATATATAAAGAGATAAAGCAAACTTTCATAATTCACATGATAGCCGTCAATTCAGCGCAAATTATGACTTCATTAACACTTCTGTAGTTAAGATTCTTTTATAACTTGGTGTCGCTGGAGACCAGCTGGTGATTCTCCACCAAACTTTGCAGCGGTGGCAGAAGGGTCATATTCATTGTACATATTATCATTCATATATATAACTGTTAATATACATTGTTTGAGTCAAAAGGCGATCCATTAATTAAGATTATATAAAAGGGCGTACCTGAATCTGTAAAGAAAAAAAAACATTTTTAAAATTAAAATCAACATTTTTCTTCTACTAATAATTTGTAAATTAAATTCACTGTGCAATAAATTGATAAAGAGGGAGCAATCTCTCGAAATATTTTAAGAAAAAAAAAAGTTTATTATTTTTTTTCTTTACAGATCCAGGTACGCCCTTTTATATAATGCTAATATACAGTTAAACCTGTCTCTAGCGTCCCCTCTAAATAGCGCCTTCCTCTCTATATCGCCCGATTTAAAATACGTAGTACAATGCGATTTACATTAAAAGTGACCTGTCTTATAGCACCCCCTCTCTATAGCACCCTATTTTGGTGAGTCCCAAGAGGGGGCGCTATAGACAGGTTTAACTGTATATATATATGAATGCTACTATGTACAATGGCTCCTCTGCCACCGCTGCAGAGTTTGGTGGAGAATCGCCAGCGGATCTCCAGCGATACCACGCTATAGAAGAATCTTAGCTACAGAAGTGCCAATGAAATCATTATTTACGCTGAAGTGGTGGCTATCATGTGAATTATGAAAGTGTGCTTTATCTCCTTATTATCATAAAATAATGTTTCATATTTATTGACACACCCAACATTCAAAAATAGCTTAAATTGTTTCTGTGCATTACTTGTTTAATGGCCGTATTTGAATGGACGTGAAAACAAGAAAACCTCTCTTTAAAAATCATTATCTTTTACCTTCAATAGTGATAAGATGTTTGTTTGAAGATTGCTTATCAGTTCTTGCTCAAGAATTCTCTGAGGGGACACAGTTGTCTCAATCTTCTGGAAGGAAAATGTTCTAACGATATATTCTTCTTTAATGCCCCTTCTTTTACATATAATTAAAATGTCTTCACTATTAAGCCATCCATATGAACTTATTAATTCAAAGGCGTATTTAAAATCAAAGTAAACACAATATTTTATAACCACATTCCTTATTCCAAAATCACTATATTAGGTACCGCTCAAAAAGAGCAACTTAGTTTATGATATTTGTAACAATGAATAATATGTGAAGGGGGGGGGGGAGAAGTCCGACCACACCAGCCCCCCCTGGACCCTTGGAATATTCGACCAAATTCTGGTTCGTTTCCAAGGTGACTAACGTGGCAACGGCACTCATTTTCCAAGGGGTAGTGGATATTGCTGCTGCTCTGATGGAGATGCATGGAGATATCTGAGACTCTTCTTTGGACACGACAACAACAACAACAATATGTGAAGATTATTCACATATTAAACAAAATGTTAAAGCGGGATTCGATCCCGGTTATTGACTGTCGGGAATCGAGGGTGTTATCCACTCGTTTACCGACTTATAACTGCATTCGGCCTTTTTTTTTTTTTTTTTGAGGAAAAATTGCTGTACCTTGGGGTATTGCAACAGTGCATTGCGGTCTGTCTGCTTGCTACGGCCATTTTTGGGCTCGAAAATCATACACTTTAGTTATTAACTCGTAAACCATATCTCAAATGAAAAAAAAAAAAATGCTTCAATGGCCCCCCAATTCTAGCAAAAGTCTTACCCCACCAGTGAGTACAAGTAACCAAACGGACTCTCCAGCATACTTGCAAATGAGAAAGTCGAACTTATTTCTTCGTGTGTACACATGTGGTGAACTTACAGTAAAAGCAGTCGCTAAATAAGTTCTAGAATGCCGGTTCGAGACCGTTAATTCGCTAACTATACTACCCACCATGACTATCATGGCTTGTAGGAGGTGTACTAGCAATAATATCTAAATATATACTTTGTAACAAAATTCTATTTTGATCCAAAATTGGCCTTTTTATTAGACATTAAGACTATTTCTATAGATCATTGAAAAAGGGAAAGATGAAAAATATTTCCACATTTGTATGACCAATGTTCCTTAACTACTAAAAAAAACCTCATGGACAAACGCCAGTAGTCTATTTATTTATTTTTTTTAAGGAGACACAGACAATTTTGTTCACATTTGTTTATCTCGTGTGTCTTCAATAAAGATCACTGTGTATCAAATATTGTTTCTCTAATGGTGCTTATTTTATAGATCATTGTTTTTATATTTCCACAAAGAGAGATAAAAGGATTCAGGGTGTATTGTTAGGGTCCTAAAGGCTGTACCTAGATACGAAACTCCGCCTGATTGGCTGACACGGAAGATAAAGAGTTCCATTTTTTAAAACAACCTAACTTAACCTAATTTATCCAATCTGAACTAACCTAACCTAAAGTAGAGTAATACCCTCGGAAGTTTCGCATCTGGGTACAATCTTAGACATCCCTCGATCTATTTACAATATGCAACAACAACAACAAAGCCTTTATTTAGGGCATCTCGCCCTATACAGGATTCGCCAGTTCACAAGGGATGGGGAGAACACTGTGTGGCCTTTTTCAGGGATATAATCCTGTGGAATATCGCCATCGCTATATACCTATTCTTTGATATTTCATTAATTAGTGCCGGAAATGAATGACAAAGTTGCCCCGTTTTATCATTTAGTTTTCGTCTTTCCTTAGATACAATATGCAAATATAATCTATTCACAAAAGAAAAAATCTGGAAGAACTAAGATTTCATACTATTCTTTTTCCCAGTTGGATCAGAAATCCAGTAGAAACCACATATAAACTGATTTATCTTCATACATTATCCAGACAGCTCTTGGCTTTGTACATAATTGTACTTTAACATTGCTTATCAAAGAGAAATAATTTGAAAAAGTAAAAATTAATATCGGGTAAAAAGTTTTTTTAAATTTAAATTTGCAAGCTTTCGAGCAAATATACTGCTCTCCAACGGGCTGATATTCTATGTACAATCTCTAAATAATATATATACAGAATAATTGAAAACTTTTGTTATTAGCATGTGCTCTCGCGGGCGTGAATCAGACTGTTACCAGCTAAAGTAATAGATATTATACTGGGATTAAATATATATATACATTTCTGAGTAACTATTGCTCACATAAATTCTGTACGCTCCAGGAACCTGGGTTACTTAAATAAATAATGAAAATAATAAAGAGAAATAACTTGTAAATTCGTTTCCTATAGAAATACGTTTGTGCAAGCTAAAAACTTACTTTGACGACTATCAATCTACAAGAAGAGGCTACATAAAATCATAAAGAAAGTATTTAATACTAACATTTGATTATAATGTCGAATATAATGTATTATAATATTGAAACGTAGCGTCTAAGATTTTTAAGGGGAAAAAAATACTAAAATTATGAGCAATAGGAGAGTTGTAAAAATCTCCAGTACTTACCTCTCGTATTCTTCAACGTTGTAACCTTGACAGTATCGCCGCCCTAGTGGCCGATAAGTGAACTCCTATCTGTGTCGTGTGGAACACGTGGAGGCGTCTACGACTCGCTTATCATATACCTCCTTCGTCTCTTTGGTCTCTCTCTCTCTCTCTGCCGGGTAGTTGACGATTTGTGCTCCAGGAGCCCGGGTTGCCTCTATTTTCTCTCTTGGAACTTGTTATCTAACTATTAATTTATGCCTAACTTGTCCTTTGCGGAAGAGCATTGCTCAATACAAATATTTAAATGTAATTCCACTATCCTAAAAGCTTTATGTCCATAGTTTACTTAAATACCTTTTCTAAGATTCTACCCTTCAGTATAACATATCCCATCCTCAGGCCCCTCCAACAGTGCTTTGTATATATCCCGCTTTATGCGTCCATCGGGGCTCAAAAATCATTCATTTTGGTTAGCAGTCCCATAAATAAAGATATTTCCGTATAGCATATATAAATAGAATCGTCCAATACAGTATTAGAGCTCTAAAGAAGCGGTCTGGTAGATTAAATTGGTGAAACCGCTTGGAGGGTTTACCACTGATGAACCAAGCCCTCCCAATATTTTATTCATCGCAGTAAGGATAGTAGAAATTTGATTTATGTGTGAAAATAAACATTCGCGTTTTATAATGTCTTCATTCGTTATATTTATATAAATATTAAAAAATGGCATATCCTGACCAGGAGCACATGTGCTTTACAAATATGCCATTTTTTTAAATATTGATTTCTACACCTGATCTTTTTATCTTTTATTTTTTTATTTCGTTTTTTAATTTATATAACTATACGGGAAGTATTGGTTACTGACAAACATCTACATATTCTGTTCACTATATCTACATACGTGGTCCACCGAGAGTTCGTGACCATCTCTTGAGAGACTTAGCTTCTATTACAATTCTGATCTACTAGTCCAACCCTAGAAGTGAGTGCAAATAACCAAAAAGGAATTCTGGTACCTTGTAAGTCGAACTGCTTTCTACCTGTGTAGACATGTGGTAGACTTACAGTTGCTAACTACCCATCATAGACACTCACTCCTCACTTTCTTACTGCTACTCTTTTTGTGTTGCTTTTCTTGCTTCCCTCTTTCTCTTTCTTGTTTTTTTTTCTTTTTCTTCTGTCTATATCGTTATTTCCTTTGTCTCACTGCTTTGTTCTTATGCATACCTCTGGTGAATCCTGTATAGGGTCAGTGACCCTAAATAAAGGCTTTTTGTTGTTAAAAAAAAACTACCCATCATGATTATCATTAAACACAAGACAATAACGCGCCAATTATATATTAGAAATGAAACACCACAAAGTACGAGAATGTTTATTTTAAAACAAAATGAAACAGATTTTCTACTGTGTCCTTACTATGATGGAAAATATTGGGAGAGATTGACTCATCAGTGATGAACCCTCCCAGCGGTTTTGCCAATTTAATTCACCTGACCGCTTTTAGAATTCTAATACTGTATTGGACGATTCTACTTATATATGTGACAATGAAGGGTGAAATCTTAGAAATGGTATTTAAGTAAACTATGGAAATAAGCTTTTAGGACAGTAGAACTACTTATAAATATTATAACAAAGTATCTATTATTTTATTAACAGAGTATTATTTTTTATGTTTATATTTTCTATACTCTGTAAACTTCCCTCTTTTGCTTATCTTTTGTTTATCCTTCATAGTTTTCACAGATCACTCCACAAGAAACCTCAGGAGAATAGCTGCATTCCCAAACACTCTCATGGCGATCCTGCCCAAAATAAAATTTTGTGGCACCACCTCAACAATCCTCACAGGTCATGGCTTTGTCAAAGCCGATGCTGCAAAATTATCTAGAGACGATCCTACCTGCCCACACTGCCACGAGGAAGACCAAACTGTCGACCACCTTCTCTTCAGATGTCCCGCCTACCACCTTCATAGGTTCCAAACAGCCACCCTCCTAGGAATAAATATATTTGCCCCTGAAGACCTGCAGAACATCCCCAAGCACAAGTCAGCCTGGCGACACCTGATAAACTGGATGTCTGCTGCCACCATTAGACGTGAAGTCTAAAGACCAACCCGGATAGTTGGCGACTTTAGTATGCTCCAGGAATCCGGGTTACCTAAATAAATAAATAAAATAGTTTGTTCCAAACAGTCGGTGGACGAGTGGGTAACACCCTCGATTCCCGACAGTCATGAACCGGGATTAAATCCCACGTTAAAATTTGTTTAATATGTGAATAACCTCACATATTATTCATTGTTTCAATTATCATGAACTAGGTTGCTCTTGTTGAGCGGTACCTATTAATGTGATTTGAACCAGATAGTTTGTTCTTGCCTGAAATAAATTACTGTCTCATCCCGAAGTTGGTCTTTCCTAATTTTCCACGTGGCAATATTTACATCGAACAATGCTCTTTCACAAACAATAAGGACAAGGCCAGTTAGTCATAATATGAAAACAAGAAAATAACGCGTCATCTATTGTATTGATAAAAAATGTTCTTACTGTAATGGAATACATTGGGAAGGCTTGATGATGTTTGGAATAAAAAAAAAATAGACTTAAAAATTCTCCTCACACATAAAACAGGTTTCAAAATAGAATTAAACTCTCAAGAGAGAGGCTAGTTATAGTTTCAAATTCATAGTTGCATATCTCCAACAAATAAGGTTTTTAGGAAAAATCAGGTTTGTACTGTAAACTCTACTTAATTGGGACTCCCTGTTTATGTACCAGTAAATATATCAATTTCAATTATAAGGCTACTTGAGCTGGTCGCACCTGCGGAGGATAATGTTGAGGTTATTTACACGATAAACATTTTTTACCGCTCTATACGGATCGTCTGATATAAACTCCTCTCTCTTTGAGTCCTATATAAAAAAGGGTAAACAAGGGTTTCAATATACTCATGGACAAAACTTAAGGAAGTTGTATCTTTTAGCATGTATATCGGGATTCCGACAATAACTCTGAAATATATTTAATACACAATAACCTTTATTGAAGACACACGAGATAACCAAGTGTGAACAAAAATAGTCTCCTAAAAAAAAAAAAAAAGACGACCTTAAGTTTTGTACATGAATGTAAATAAGCTAACAGCTTTGCACATTCATTGTGGTCAGACAAAAAAAACAACAATAACAAAACAATATATGAAAAATAGTACAAAAGTGAATTTGTATTTAGATCAGGTAGCTAAATTAAGAAAAAACTTGCAGCTTGCACCACGCTGACGAGAGCCAAAAGCGCGAAACGCGTACGTGGTTAGCTTTTCTTGATTAATCAAGAATGGGTATTTGGCCAATTCTGGAATAATTAAAAATCAACGATTAGTTTATATTTATTCCGATAGATGGCGCAAGCCATCAGCAACTTTAATTTGCACGATCAGGAAATGCCTCTTTTCTTAAACCAATGTATGTCTTCTAGTAATCTTAGTTGTCTCATTTTAAAATATATTCTCAGCTTTCATACTGAACTATAAAACTGGCAGTAGACCAAGCTATCTTTCTTCGATCAATGAACAGACGGAATCTGATAATCTTTGTCTTGTTTCCAGATGGTGGTCATATGGCAGTTTTTGTCTGAACACCTGAAAAAAGGGAACAATAAAGCCTTTGGGGGACCTTTTATCATTTTTCACTTATCCCAATTACGTATGGTACACGCTTGTTCGGCGGTACATATACTAAAATTGGAACGATACAGAGAAGATTAGCATAGCCCCTGCGCAAGGATGACACGCAAAATCGTGAAGCGTTGTTCCAAGTACGTATTGTACAAGGCCACGGTAATCATGTTAGGTAGTTATAGTATCTACTTTTACTGTAAGTATACCACATGTCTACACGAAGTAGTTCGACTTCTCTATTCATGATAAAATTGTGAAAAAAGTTTTAAAATTACAAATATTTCCTCACAATGAGTATCTTTTTATTCTCTATAAGATATAAGATCTGCACTTATAAATGTGCCAAAGAGAGCCCTGTTTGGTTATTCGCACTTATTGATGGTGTTGCAAGAATCTGGATGGCCATTGAAGCAATTTTTTTCTTGATAAAAAGTTCCCATTGCGGGATTCAATCCGGTATCGTGGATGTCTAAAATCGAAGGTTTATCGTTTCTTCTACCAGCACCAAATCCTGTCTTGAATTTCATCTCTATTTATTTATTTATTGTTACAAAAAGCACGAAGTCCAAAGGACTATTGTGCTGTGCTAGTATTATTTACATATATATGATTAATTATTTACACGATGGATTAGTAGTGTTTTGTAAACTATTGTACAAATAGTTCTAAACTTAACAAAGTTCACATAAGATAGAGTATATACACAAAGAGAATTTGGTAATGTTTCAAAGTATCTACATACAATTTGATTAGTCAGAGGGCAAGTTAAAAGAAGATGCTCTGGTGATTCAACATCTAAGCGGCATTCACATGTTGGATCATTGATAGCATTCAGTTTGAATAGGAAACTTAAGAAGGGTCCTTTGCCTGTTAAGAATAAAGTAGTGAATTTATCAGAAGAAATGAAATTTGGGACAGCAATATGTGCATAACTCATTTAATTAACCTTAAAATTAGATTATTACAAATGTATAAGTTTATATAAAAGGGTGTACCTGGATTTGTAAAGAAAAAAAAAATCTCAAAATATTTCGAGAAATTCCTCCCTCTTTATCAATTTATTGCCGAGAGAGGGAGAAATCTCTCGAAATATTTTGAGAATTTTTTTTTTTTCTTTACAGATCCAGGTACGCCCTTTTATATAATCTTAATTGCTGGATCGCCTTTTGACTCA
Organism: Cordylochernes scorpioides; assembly: GCA_030710605.1. Classification (NCBI taxonomy): domain Eukaryota; kingdom Metazoa; phylum Arthropoda; class Arachnida; order Pseudoscorpiones; family Chernetidae; genus Cordylochernes; species Cordylochernes scorpioides. The sequence continues at coordinate 213,836,294 of CP092863.1, read as the reverse complement.
AAGTGTATAAGTATTATAAAATCTAATGATAAAAATCTGCCAAACTTAACAAGATTTTTAAAGAAAAATCCTTGTTCACATATGTAGTTCTTATGGCTTAGTTCAGAAGTGCTAATTCTGACTCAGAAGTGCTCATGATATATAACAGACATACTTTATATAGTACCCATTTGTAGTTTCGCTTAACCCATGTACATTTATATTGGTGAATAAAAATAACTCCAATTATTTATGTATTACTTTTTTGACACAATCTTTATTTGATATGGCTAGGATTTCTTGGATGTCGTCAATTGTCCACTAAAAGTCCAACCTCACCAGTGAGTGCAAATAACCAAACGGGTCTCTAGCACACTCACTCGTAAGTGCGAAGTCGAAATGCTTTCTACGTGTACAGACATATGGTGTACTCTCAGTAAAAGCAGTCGCTAACTACTACTATCTGCCATGATAATCATCAATGCTGAACTATTTACCTACTGTATTGGGCTATCTTTCATATCCATAGTTTTAAAATATTTCCAAGTTGTAACCTGAAGAAGGGCATTCTTGCCTGAAAGCTTGTGTTTTTACCATTAAAAGAAAATCACCACGTTTTTATCGCCTTCATTTCAAATATTATTGCGTGGCTACGTCATGTGTATAATCATCAATATCATGAGTATCATGGTTTATGATCCAAATACAGAACGTAATGATGATGATAAAGAATTTGCCGCAATACCAGTTTTTAACAAATCCATATAACCTATACACCAAGGCTTCGAGTTATGGCCCTTATCAGTACCTTTTGTTACATAGCTTCGTAACTTGTTATAAATATATTATTATTATTTATTTAAGTAACCCAGGTTCCTGGAGCGTACAGAAGTCGCCAACTACCCGGGATGTCCTTCTGACCTAAGTCTTCTTGGATTTATACACAATGCCAGTGGAAGTCCAATTAATGAGGTGTCGCCAGGCAGATTTCTTTCTTGGGAGATTTTCTAGGGATGCTGGACATATGTTGGTGATACCTAGGAGAGTGGCTGTCTGGAATCTTTGGTATTGGAAGGTTGGGCAAGTGAAGAGGAGGTGGTCTACGGTTTGGTCTTCATCTTGGCAGTGGGGGCAAATATAAATATAAAATAAATATAAATATATATTTTCTTTTATATACACCTTAATACTTCACGGATGTGAAGTATATGCAAGTATATATTTACAAAAATTGTTTATAACACACAAAGAAGGTAATATATATTTTCTCCCCCTTTCAATATCATTAATAATTAAATATGTAAGTAATAATTTGTATATAAAAATAGTATATATCATCAATTTATGAACGTGATACTCATGTTGAAGGACTGACAAGTCCGAAAGCTTGAAAATAAAAAGTTGAACAAGAAACTTAACCCTGGAAGCTTTATTTACTTTATAATTCTATATACAGTTACGAGCGTCTTTCCTAATCAATCAGCCGACTCTGTCACCGTTTGCTTTTATTGGTTGGCTACGGTCACGCCACCTTTGCCCCCCCCTGCCGGCGGCGCGCGCCCGTTGGCTGCCGGCGAGCACGTGACTTCCCTGTGCGCGCGCATGGCGGGCGGTAGGCTATAGTTATTAACTAACATATGCAATTAATTAAGGCGCCAATTTAGAATTGTAACAAATAGTATTTGAATCAAAACATTCAATCGGGTAAAACACGGGCGTTGCCCGGGTCATTCGGCTAGTAAATATATATACGCCTCCAAAATATTATTATTGGAAAATATGCACATATATTCGTTATTCACTTTAACTCTTCTCTCAACATATTCTTCTCTAAATATATATCCTATATTGAGACAAAGATAATTTCCATATTCACTACAGAAGAATAACACACAAGTCAGGGAGAAGAGATTCTTTTATAAGAGAACGATCTTATAAGCTTTCGAGCAAGACGTCCCCCCTTCTACGGTTGTCTACGGTCTGCATCGACCTATCGTTGGCCCACCGCTACTGGTCCTGCAGCGCCGTTCGCCCTGTCATCCGAGAGGTGTTCTCCATTATCGGCCGGACCTGCAGTCCTGGATCTTTCCTGTTGGTCTCGAGGACCACGCCATCACCATCTCCTCAGCAGCGAAGTACGCGATCTACGTATTCTTCGTAGATCGCGAAATGCGTGGTGTCGCTAGAGACCCACTGACGATTCTGCACCAAACTCTGCAGCGCTGGTAGAGGCGCCATAGTCATTGTACATAGTATATATAATCCATATTATCGTTTTTTTTAATAGTGCAGACTGTGCACTTTGCATGTATTGACAAGCTGTCTACGGTTTTTTTTTTTTTTTTGTACCCGTCGAAGGTCTTGTCCGATAGCTTTTACCATCGTCTCTTATATAAAGAATCTCTTCTCACTGACTTGTGTTTCTTCTATTTACGCTAACCTTGACGTATGTACGAAGGAACGTGAGGCCACTGGAAATGCGTCGGACTTGGAGGCTGTTGTTTGGGTGCTGCGCTGCCTGGAGTATAAGAGCTCCATCTTTGCTTCCTTTCTTCCTGTGGTGAATCTGTATAAGACATATGGTCTTGATAAAGCATTGTATGTGTGTGTTTCTTCTTCTATTTACTCCATATATTATTACAAAATAGTTATATATTCATAAAAAATATATAAAAGTCTCCAATTCCTTTTATTTAAATACCTCCTGCTACCACATGGACTTCCATTTTGTTTAACCCTTCCCTTACAATGTTCTTCTCTAAATACACATCCCATATTACAAAATAGTGAAATATTTATATAAAAAATTAATAAAATTCCCCAATTTCTATTATTTAATTCCACCCCGCTCACTTCTGGACTTCCATTGAGCCCGCTACAACAAAGACTTTCTCACTTTAGCAACCGAAGAGATCTAGCGAGCAATTCAAGCGACCAACGAGCGACCTAAGCGATCTTTGAAAAGCGATCTTGTGTGATTTGGACGACCTTTGAAGGCGATATTCTGTGATCGAAGCGATCTTATGAGACCGAAGCGACCAAAGCGATCTTTGAAAAGCGATCTTGTGTGATTTGAACGACCTTTGAAGTCTATATTCTGTGATCGAAGCGATCTTTTGAGACCGAAGCGATCAAGGCGATATTTGAAAAGCGATCTTGTGTGATTTGAACGATCTTTGAAGTCGATATTCTGTGATCGAAGCGATCTTTTGAGACCGAAGCGATCAAGGCGAGCTTTGAAAAGCGATCTTGTGTGATTTGAACGATCTTTGAAGTCTATATTCTGTGATCGAAGCGATCTTTTAATACTGAAGCGACCAAAGCGATCTTGTGTGATTTTAACGACCTTTGAAGGCAATCTTTTGTGACCGAAGCGATCAAGCGAGCACCATGGGGGGCTGCTGCGGATAGAAGAAGAGGCGGAATAGGTAAGTGGATTTACGCTCTATATAGTTAAATATAGTTTATACGATGCATTAGCGCGCCATCTGTTATACGATTAAACTGGCGAAACGGCTGGGAGGATTCACCACTGATGAGCTAGGCCCTCCCATTATTTTTCCATTGCAGTTAGGGCAGTAGAAAGTTGTTTTATTTTTAAAAGAATCATGCGTGTCAAAAATAGTTTAAACATAGTTTATAATTAGAGATAAGAGGAATAGTAATGGCTTTAGCAAAGGAACAACAACTTGAGTAAATGCATACGATTTGAAAGCTGGAAGATCACCGAAGAAAATATTTTTGAGGCGACCTCTGTTCCTGTTGGAGGCTTGGGCGTCCTCTGTTCCTGTTGGAGGCTTGGGCGACCTATCTTCCTGTTGACCTATGGCATGATGTGCTCGACAAAAGTTGCTTTGGCAACTAAAGAGACCCCACCTTATTACATCAATGAAATGATCGGCCAAAGTTGCTTTAAGATAATATGACAGTCTAATGCTCAAGCTAAACTGATTACAGTATAAATATCCCCCAATTTATAACTCAACATGTACGTATACTTGTGGTATCATATCCCAAGTACGCCATGATAATCATGTTGGGTAGTAAGCGACTATTTTAACTGTAAGTTCACCACATGTTGACACATGTGGAACGCAGTTCAACATTTTCATTTACAAATATGTCAAAGTCTCTTTAGGTTACTTGCACTTATTGGTGGAGTTGGACTTTTTCTAGAATCAAGTGGTCATTATAATATAATACAAGATGTTTAAATATATTTGACCATCGACCAACATTGTTGTTTTTATAAATATGTAATAAACATCTAACTTTACATTATTAGTATGTTGCACGTTGTTCACTTAAGATAAATAAAATAAGTCTTTTATATAAAAATATATCTTTCATCAATAATAAACATAAACAAAACATATTACAGTCATTGAAGAAATTTTTCTCCTAAAAAAAGGCCCATTGTGGGATTCAATCTCGGGATAGAAAGTTGACCAATCTATACCATTCCTCTATCAACAATCAGCAGAGATAAGACTGTCGGTGTAATGTAGCCAATGGGGGGAAAGGATTCCGATGACTTATCAGAAGGGCTGATGACGTTACCTATCCTGTAATCTTATCTCAAAACTATCGTCTGATAGAGTGTGCCAATGTCTTAAGCAACCAACATTCAAGTAGCTAGCCGTTGTATTGGCTGTTTCCTTGGGAATTTCTGGAAATATCTTTGTAAATGAATAAAAGCAAAACAGCAAAATTACAGTGGCATGGTAGATTAAACTAGCAAAACTGCTAGTAAGGATTCATTCATTGCTGTAAGAGCAATATAAAAAATTCTTTATTTAAAATAATCTTATGCATCTCATAAATAATCAAAATTTTAAACAGACGGCTCACTAATAGTGTTTATTAAATCTAAATACACATTATTGACTGTATTGACTCATCCATTGATGAGCTCTACTCTTCCCCGGCAGACACCATCAAAAGTGTCAAGCTTTACACCCTAATATGATTGAGTGGAGATAAGAAAGAAGAAGAAGATTAAATCTAAATGAACATTATTTGTTGTGCAACTGAAAATTGCTGATGGTTGGCACCATCTATTGGAATAAATATCAACTATTCGTTGATTTTTTAAATTATTCCAGAATTTATTCCGATAGATGGTGCCAGCCATCAGTAACTTTCAGTTACACGATACGGAGATGCCTTTTTCTTAATTTATTTACCTTATTCCAGTATAATTTCACATTTGTAACTGGCATATTTGTAAGTGCAAAGTCAAACTGCTTTCACATGTGTAGACATGTGGTGCGCTTACAGTAAAAAAGCAGTCGCTAACTACCCACCATGATTATCATGGCCTGTACCACGTGTACTAGGGATAAGCAAAAAATAATAATAATAAAATAATTTCACATTTGTACTATTTTTTCACTTTATTTGTTGTGTTTGCGTGGAAAAGAAATGCTCGAAGCATGTTTATAAATTAATAATTATTTATATTTCTGTCTACTGTCCTCAAAGCCTATATTACCCCCGTAGTTTGTTTAAAATACCGCTTATGCATACCTCTGGTGAATCCTGTATAGGGTCAGTGACCCTAAATAAAGGCTTTTTTGTTGTTGTTGTTGTTTAAAATACCTTTTCCAAGAGTTGATCCTCAGTATCAGTATAAAATAAAAACAATAATAGAGCAGTATAAGATTAAACTCTGGTGGAACTGTTGGAAGGGTTTACCATTGATGAGCCAGGCCTTCCCATTATTTTCATCATTGCAGTAAGGGCAGTGGAAAAATTTCTTATTAAAAAAAATCATACGTGTCATATGAGAGGGAGCCAAAAGCTTCACCATGTGCACTAGGTGCAAAACCGAAGAGGCCACTCCCCAACATATACTAAATTGTATTGGAAAGGACAAAGGATCCCTGTACAGAGAACCAAGAAGCGTTCTTGAACTTCTTCTTTCTTATCTCCACTCAATCACACTAAGGTATCAAGCTTGTAAAGCTTGAGATTTTTGATGGTGTCAGCCGGGGAAGAGTAGAGTTCATCAATGGATGAGTCAATACAGTCAATAATATGTCTTGGGGTTGCAGGCTGAGAATTGCACTTAGTACATAGTGGGAAAACCCTGCAACCATTCTGGAAAGTCATTGTCCGTAGATGACCGGACTTAAGTCTGGAAATCAAAGACTGTTGTTCTCTCTTGAACTTCTTTATGAGCAGACCTCCAAGATCTTGTCTAATTTAGACTAATAAAAGGATAAAAAAAAAGTGTCATAGAGGGGTGATAATTATGATAGAGAGTCAATGAAAATATGAGATATAATATAATGGTTGATGTAGCTGTATCTTTTCCTAAAATTTCTATAACAGTTATAACCTTCGACAAAAGTTTTGAAATCTCACTTAAGTTCAAAACTTTTGTCCAATGAGAGATGGTAGCCCTGATGTTACTACCTTAAACCCCACTCAAAAATCCCTGTCACAGTGCGCATAGACTCATATGCATATTTTCAAGTCTTATTTATTTCATTTTAGATATGGACATATGCAAATTTTCATAGTTATGTGTAAAAATTTGCATAGTTGGCCACAGCTCGCTGGCAGGCGTGTGCTTTTGTTCTAATCTTTTGTAAAATAAACAAAGTGTGTTTTTGATAAGGCACAATTTGGATTATAGATTATAAACACAAGGTAATAAGACCAAATCCATTAAATAAATAGTGTGTGACGTTTCAGTAACAGTGTTGTTACCATCTTCAGTACTTTTGTCTGAAGATGGTAACAACACTGTTACTGAAACGTCACACACTATTTATTTATTTGGATTTGGTCTTATTACCATGTGGATTCAGTACTTTTGCCTGAAGATGGTAACAATGCTGTTACCAAAACGTCACACACTATTTATTTATTTGGATTTGGTCTTATTACCTTGTGGATTCATTACTTTTGTCTGAAGATGGTAACAACACTGTTACCGAAACGTCACACACTATTTATTTATTTGGTCTTATTACCTTGTGTTTAAAGTGTGTTTTTGTTTTTCCTGGCTGAAATTTTTTATAAGTTAATAGATAGGGATTAGGGCCTAAATTAAAAACACCTACAATCCCCTTACATGGTCTTGTAATTTTGTAATGGTAGTTTGTTGTTGTGTTAGTGTTCATCAAGTTGACTTTTGGTGCCTAAATGAACAAATATTCTTAAATTTGATCCGTTATTGACCATCACTCTCATCTCATCAAGTAACCTTCCTGTAGCCTCCTTTAAACCCTTCCAGCCAGCTCATTGCAGGTCTTCTTCTCTTCCACAGGACATACCAATGCCTCTACAATACTCATCTTTTGTTTTGAATGTACAGTTAAACCTGTCTATAGCACCCCTTCTTGGGACTCACCAAAATAGGGTGTTATAAAGAGGGGGTGCTATAGACATGTCACTTTTAATGTAAGTCGCATCGTACTACGTATTTAAAATCGGGCGCTATAGAGAGGAAGATGCTATTTAGAGAGGGCGCTATAGACAGGTTTAACTGTATATCTTTCATAATCTTGTCTAATTCGATCATTGTTTTCTCTCCTTTGTGCTTTTTTTTTTAAATTCTTCTAAGCAATCTCTCATCAAGCCTGGATGACACTAGTAGAATAATAGTAAGTATGAATTGAGAGTTGATCTGAAATCAGATCAAAAGGGAGAATATATTTGTCTATATATATATTTTTTGCTTATCCCTAGTACACGTGGTACAGGCCATGATAATCATGGTGGGTAGAAGTAGGCGACTGCTTTTACTGTAAGTGCACCACATGTCTACAAATGTGAAAAACAGTTCAACTTTGCACTTACAAATATGCCAGAGCCCCGTTTGGTTACTTGCACTCGCTGGTGGGGTTGGACTTTTACAAGAATCGGGGGCCATTGAAGTATTCTTTTTTTTTAATCAGAAAAAGTGCCCAATGCGGGAATCGAACCCGGGTTGTAGCGGTCGAAAACCAATGGTTTAGACCATCCTTCCACCGACCCCCTATTTGTCTATATATTCACCAAAAGTCAACTTGATATAATTAACAACAACAAAAATCAGAGAATTATATTTACAATCAAACCTCATTATAACAACATTACTAAGGGGCCAAGATCTTGTTGTTGTTTCTTATTCCTTTGTGCAAAGATTACATAAATTCCATGTGTCCATGCTCCTTGAGCTGTTTAATGATAAACAGTGGCCTCTCCCAAAATCTTTATGTTCTTATAACCATGGGACTTTAGAATTATAATGTTATAACCATATTGCTGTTATAAAAGAGACTGTTATAGTAAGTTTTTACTGTATTCCTTTTAAATAATAAGGTAAAATTTGGATTATAGATTAGAAACACAAAGTATTAAGACCAAATCCAAATAAATAGTGTGTGATGTTTCAGTAACAACATTATTACCATCATCAGACAAAAGTACTAAAACATCACACACTATTGATTTATTTTGAGAATTAGTTTTATTATAAATACAGTAAAACCTCCCTGTAAAGGACACCTAATTGCAGAGCCAAAATGTCCTTTAAGGAGAGGTGTCCTCTTGCCGGAGAGTTGCTAAATTGTAAAAATGGTCATTTTGCAAATGAAAACTGTCCTTTATAGAGAGGTGTCTGCTAGCGGGGAGTCCGCTAAAGGGAGGTTCTACTGTGATAAAGCACATTTTGGATTATAGATTATAATAAAAGAAAATAAGACCTATTCCAAATAATTTATTAGTGTGTGACGTTTCGGGTAACAGCATTGTCACCGTCATCAGACAAAAGAATAAAAGCAGTTTTGTCTGATGAGGGTGACAATGCTGTTACCGAAACGTCACACACTAATAAATTATTTGGATTGGGAGGTTCTACTGTATATACCTTGTATGTATGTATTTATTTTTGTATATAAATGTATGTAATTCTACTGTTCTCAAAGCTTATGTCCATAGTTCTTCTAAAATACCCATTCAAAGAGTCTATCAACAGTATCACTATAAAAGGAAGTTCCAAAAATGCAATATAACAGCGGTATGGTAGATTAAACTGGCGAAACCGCTGAGAGGGTTCACCACTGATGAGCCAGGCCCTCTCATTAATTTTTCCATTGCAGTAAGGGCAGTAGAAATTGTTTAATATCAAAAAAAAATCTTACGCCTTTAAAATAGTTTTGAATTTTGATAACAGATGGCGCGCTAGTGCATCATACCTTGTGTTTATTCCATTAAAAAATAATAATAAATAAGAAAACAAAGACAATTCATTTATAAAAATTTGTAATTTTTTTATTAAACTGTGAGAGAATGATGAGTATATATATGTCATTATATAATTTGTTGGTTTGGCATAACAACCATTGTCATTAGATACATTTATCCATAATGGAATAAGACACCTCTACTTGTGTTGTTTTATCTCATTTAACAAATTTCTTTCTTACTGATAATGGGGTCATCAAAATGGTAGATAAACCCGATAAACCCAATGAAAGAATGGTGTTTCTTGTGTCAAACCAGACACAGACAAAATCTATATATATATAAAAGGAGAGAAATGGTATTTAGAACACATTGTGAGTTTCACCACCTAGCCTGATGTTCTCTGTTGTCACAAACTTTCATTCTTCAGAAGGTACACCAGTTGTCTCACATCGTCGCTCTTAGAGTGCATGTAGGCCAGGGTCTCCCAGCACATCCGCATTAGAACGCGATTGTCCACCTCATCCAGGAAGATGTCCTCAAAGATGGGAGGGTTGAGTCTGAAGAAGGGCACCTGGGTGGAGCCGCACCAGGACTGGGCTCTCTCCACCACCCTGCCCTCTGTCTGGGTCACCTACCAACACATTTAAAAACATGCTGTGATCTTTTTTTCTCATTCAGTCTTTTGTCTGATGATGGTAACAATGTTATTACTGAAATGTCACACACTATTTGGATTTGGTCGTATTTAACCTTGTGTATACAATGTGCAAATTTCATGGCATCTGAACCATGCACCACCAGCGCCATATTTTCAGAAAGCTCTGCAAGAATGGCCCATGGATGAAGTAGACTTTCCCAATATGGAGTAAACCTTAGAAAACTAAAAAAGGGCTCAAGCCATAGAGAGGTGCCTGGTCCAATAACTGATTGAACCAAAGGTGAAGTAAGCTTTGTCAACCAGAGGTCAGCTGTTTCCCTAGTGAAGGCCAAGAAGAAATTCCCATCTGAACACGCACCAGGATAGACAATTTAAAAAATTTCAGTTATAAATATCCATGCTACGCGCGTTTATTTTTGTCTTCTTCTTCTTTCTCATCTCCACTCAATCACACTAAGGTATCAAGCTTGTAAAGCTTGAGATTTTTGATGGTGTCTGCCGGGGAATAGTAGAGCACATCAATGGATGAGTCATTTTGTAAATATTTCTGGTAGGATAAAGTCGATATTTTATTAAGCCCGTTGAAGAGCGATTATCACTTGAAACCTAGAGTTTTTTAATAAAAAGAAACTCATTGTGAGAAAATATTTTGTAATTTTAAAACTTTTTTCACAATTTTATCATGAACAGACAGAGAATGCATTGACCCACCTGGTCCACCAGCAGTTGGCCCAGAGCGCTGGCCCCCATGGCAATCTTGGCACAGCCCCAGAAGGAGTCTGGCCGCAGGGAGTCAATGGTGTTGACAGGGATGACAGGGACTCTGCCGGTACCGAGAGAAACCACCAGTCCCAGGTCCTCCACTTCTCTGTGTCGGTTCTGTACCAGACACATCTTTGTAGCCAACATATACACCACGCACAACCACCCACCAAGTAGCTTAGGAACAAAAACAACATAGACTCACAGCAGTATTGCTGGTAAATCCATTTTACTTCTTTAGAAGGAGGATAGCATTTTTTTCAAATGTATACAATACTTCCTATCCCTTCCTAAACTTACTTTTAAAGAAATAGAAACAATAGCCAAAACAAAAATAAACAAGAACTGGAGGATCCCACCTAAGCACAGTTGGTACAGTGGAGTGAACCCAGGAGGATTCTGAACATCAGAAATAGACAGCATCAAACAACACTAACAAGATTTAGAACAGGCCATCTCAAGCCATTGAAGATAGAAAATAATAACAAAATTTATCCCACTTGCCCAAAATGTAGCTTGGCACCTGCAGCTCCAGAACACATTTTGGCTTGCATTAGATGCACTAAACAGGACCTTTGGGAGAGGCCGCTGCTCATCATAAAACAGCTTGAGGAGCATGAACTCATGGAATTCGTGTAATCTTTACACAAGGGGATAAGAAACAACAACAACAACAACAACTTCCTATCCCACTCATCTCTCTAGCAGCGTACAGTGAGTGATTTAAAAAATATATATATTCAAAGACAATTAGGAGATTTAAGAGATCTGTGCCCCACAGAAATAATACACAAATCTTATCTCTATAGATGTATTTATACAATTTAAAAAGTCAAAGTTAATATTAAGTATTTTTAAATAAAAAATAATATAACAGCGATGAGTGATGTTTTACATACTCTCTACTTAATTCAAGTACATTGTGGTCATTGTATAGGTCTTGAAAGTAGTGTCCAACCCCACCAGCGAGTGCAAGTAACCAAACAGGGCTCTGGTATATTTGTAAGTACAAAGTCGAACTGCTTTTCACATGTGTAGACATGTGGTGCCCTTACAGTAGAAGCAGTTGCCTACTTCTACCCACCATGATTATCATGGCCTGTACCACATGTACTAGGGATAAGCAAAAAAAAAAAAAAGGGTGTTATTACCACACTTACTGCAATACTTCCATAGACTGTAAGACTTCTAAATGAAGTAAATGAAAGTTTGCAGGACATGTACTCTGAGGATCATTGTCTACATGTAATTGACAGTGACTACAGCTTGAAAAATAAAGGGAGATGTATATACAAGAAAAACTATAGCACAACTGGAAGACCCTGGCTTATGATGATCCTTAAGCACTTAAGATCGGAAGTTATGGCAGATTTACATGATGCTCCTACAGCTGGGCATTTGGGTTTCGCCCGAACGTATGACAAAGTCAAAAAACGATTCTATTGGCCTGGCCTTTATAGAACTGTTCGCCAATATGTAACCATTGTCGGGAGTGTCAACGAAGGAAGAAATTACCTCGACGTCCGGCTGGACAACTTGTATCCATACCGCCCGTAGAAAAGCCATTCTATAAAGTCGGGGTTGATCTCCTTGGAAGATTTCCAGTTTCTAAAGATGGAAACCGTTGGATCATTGTGTGCACCGATTATATGACAAGGTATGCCATAACGAAAGCGATCCCAGACGGAGGAGCAATCGAAACAGCTAAGTTCCTGGTTGAAGATGTTATCTTGAAGCATGGAGCTCCTAGAGAAATGATAACAGATTGCGGAAGAAATTTCATTTCTCAAGTAATAAAAGAGATCAATGCTCTGTGCGGAATTGTGCACAGATTTACAACGGCCTACCATCCCCAGACCAACGGCCTGACTGAAAGGTTCAACAAAACTCTGGGAGACATGTTGTCCATGTACACAGGTGTCGAGCAGAAGGAGTGGGACCAAGTTTTACCCTACGTGACTTTTGCTTACAACACTGCTAAACAGGAGGCGACCGGCTACACTCCGTTCTTTCTTGTCCACGCCCGCGAGGCCGAGACCTACATCGATGCCGTACTACCCTACCTACCAGATGAGATCTCTGACGACTACGTTGGGGAACTTGTGACCAGAGCTGAGGAAGCGCGTCAACTCTCCCGATCACGCCTTCTACAATCACAGGCGAAAGACCGTAGACTTTACGACCAGAAACATACTCCAGTCTATTACCAGAAGGATGATCTTGTGTGGGTTTTTACTCCCATCCGAAAAGTAGGGCTCTCAGAAAAGCTACTGAAGAGATACTTCGGTCCCTACAAGGTGACCAAGAAGCTTTCAGAAGTTACGTATGAAGTAGAGCCCGTGGACCCGTCTCCCCGATCACGGAAATCCAAGGATATCGTTCATGTCATTCGGATGAAGCCCTACCTGGACCCTGAAGAACAACATTCCATTCTGCTAGGGAACACAGGCCGTGATAGATTTCCTTCCAGAACAAGGGCTGAGACAAGCTAATCAGCGGGTCGCTGCTTTTTCTAAAGAGGGTGTAATGTCAAGTAGCTCCATCCAGATGGGACAACTGTCAATCATCCCTGGACCCCGGGGGGGACCACCGGTGTGGGGGCTGCTGGGAGGCTGATCTGTAAATAAGGAAAACGGGACGCTGGCTAACGCCGTTCATTCAGGATTAACCTTAACTGGGGGTAAGTTCTACAAAAACTCTCTCTCCCTATACTCCTTATACTCCATATACTCCTTATAATAAATTAATTATCCCAAACTTGCCCTTGCTTTATTTATCTCCGCGACAATATTAAGGAACTTAGTTTAATAATCTTACAAAATGGTCTGGAAGAAACAAAGAAGTGAAAGACACAAGGTAATAAGACCAAATCCAAATAAATAAATAGTGTATGACGTTTCGGTAACAGCGTTGTTACCGTCTTTGTTTACCATCTTCAGACAAAAGTACTGAATGTACTGTGAATGTTTCAGTACTTTTGTCTGAAGATGGTAACAACGCTGTTACCGAAATGTCACACACTATTTATTTATTTGGTCTTATTACCTTGTGTTTATAATCTATAATCCAAATTGTGTGCCTTATCAAAGAAGTGAAAGGAAACGCACAAAAAATTAGGTTAAAATTAGGTTCCCTAATAGCTGACCTCTGTAACATGGATGGTATAACAGCTGGGTTTCAATATATAACCAAAGCCTAAATACAAAGCTAAACCCAGGCTGTTCTGTTTAAATCTCCTCTTGGACTGTGACATGACAGAGTCTCCGATGAGAGACCACCTCCAGGAAAGACTGGATTTAGACATGTTTTAAGGCTAACTCTACTGTACATTACAACAGGGCTCTGTCACATTTGTAAGTGCAAAGTCAAACTGCTTTTCACATGTGTAGACATGTGGTGTACTTACAGTAAAAGCTGTCGCCAACTTCTACCCACTGTGGTATTTTGGATAACAATAGTTATGTTTAGATAAATTGTGTGATATATGCAAATAAGGTTTTGCATAGTGGTTATAAATATGTTTGTTTTACTATGTTAATTATTTTTGTATATATATATATATGTAATATTATAAAGAATATTGTCTAATAAATAATTATGTACCATGTTGGATATAATGTATTCTGTATGGATTCAAATAAAGATGGCAGTCAAAGGACGTGGAGATGGAAGAAGTAGAAGAGAAAAGAACGACAGATCCAAGTCGTGTATCTAGGTCACTTAGAACAAAGAGGCCTTCATATTCCAGAGTTGAATGTCCTGAGAGATTGGGATGTTAGGCAAAGCTCCTTCCCGACCAACCATCATGGCCGACAGAGACAGGGACCAATCAAAGGTCAAGCAGGGGCCCACATGACCCAAGCCGGGGGGTGGGGCAACCAGAGTTCGGTCGGTAACGTGTGTGTCAAGACGTGTGTGTGCATCTTCTAAAAGTAGTGCCTCGAGGTCCAAGATGTGAGTCATCTCAATCCAATTTAATCGCGAAAATCCTTCCATCTCCTCTCCCGAGCCGCCAATGATTAATATTCCGAGGTGTTTTGTGATTCATTAATCGATATAGTGTGCCGATTTTTTCATCCACCGCCATTGATAACGACTGCCCAAACATACAAAATCCCATCCACTCCCGAGGATTCTCAGGACAAAGCACTTTATCACAGTGAAGTCGACAAGCATTTTTTTATATTATAGAGAGTCGATAAGATTCTCAGGATCCTTTTCCCATATATCACAGAGTGTGCATCTTCTAAAAGTAGTGCCTCGAGGTCCAAGATGTGAGTCATCTCAATCCAATTTAATCGTGAAAATCCTTCCATCTCCTCTCCCGAGCCGCCAATGATTAATATTCCGAGGTGTTTTGTGATTCATTAATCGATATAGTGTGCCGATTTTTTCATCCACCGCCATTGATAACGACTGCCCAAACATACAAAATCCCATCCACTCCCGAGGATTCTCAGGACAAAGCACTTTATCACAGTGAAGTCGACAAGCATTTTTTTTATATTATAGAGAGTCGATAAGATTCTCAGGATCCTTTTCCCATATATCACAGAGAGCCGACAGGATGGACGAGAAAAACGAAACGCAAGACGCGGAGGAATACACCGCAGAGGGAGAAAACAACCCCGCCGTAAGTACTCCCAAAATAGAACCACCCCCTCCGTCGGCAGAGTTGCCGGCCGTCTTGGCACGCCTCGCGGCGTGTTTATCTGCCCTTCAGACCACCAGCGACCGCGTGACCCATCGGACGGAGATAGAAGTCCAGAGCTTCGACGGGACCTACCCAGCCGCCCAGTTCTTTCGGACATATGACCAGAAAACAGACTGGGATGGTCTCACCAACACGGAAAAAGTGCTCCGCCTACCCCGTTACCTGAACAACAAACCGCTAGAACACTTCAGGAGGCTTCGGATGGAGACCCAACATTACATCCAGGTGAGACAGACCTTCCTGGATCTCTATCCGGAGACCAATGAGGCCACGTATGCCCAATACTTCTCCATGAAGCTGGCCGGACAGCCCAACCTGGAAGAATACTATCGGAATAAGACCGCGCTGGGTCTACAACTGGGCCTCCCACAAGAGGTCATCTTGGAGACGCTCACCGAGGGGCTGCCACCCTCCGACCAGCGCCTCGTCCGCATTGTGCCGCCAGAGAACCTAGGTGCATGGTTCCGGCTGGTGCAGCGGATCCGCGGCAGCGGCGCACCATCTCCAAGGCACCCAGACGAGCACGCACCACCCCTACTGGGCCCCTACGCACCGGTGCGACCTAGTCCAAGAACAGTGCCAACCAGTTCGACCCCGCCAACAGACTGCCGTTTTTGTGGTGGACTACACTGGCACTCTGAGTGTCGTCTCAGACAAGCCCCGCAGTTGCCCCGTGCCTCCGGAGACGCACGAGCAGCGCGCTCCGCGCAACTAGCGGAACAACGGCCGCGAGCCCAGCCCCATCACCAAGCGTCACGCGCACAAGCCACTGGGATAACCAAGGGAGCCCCAGACCAGCAGCCAACAGGTAGGCCTACTGACCAGGCCTTTCGTCAACCTGACAATTAGTCTGCCAATCTCCCATGGACTGTCCCTACCATTCCTGATAGACACGGGTGCGTCCGTTAACCTAGTGTCATGTGCCATATATAAAAATTTAAAGAATAATTTCCCTGACCTAAATTTAATAACTAAAAAAATAATAAATTTACAGACAATAGATGGCCACGTGCCAACAATAGGCCAGATTACCTTCCCCCTATCCATTCATGCCATAACCCAAAACGAAGTATTCCACGTGGTGGACGCCCCTCTACCATTTGGAATACTTGGTATTAATACCCTCCGTAAATTCAAATTAAAAATCGATTTTGCACATGGCACTATGTACCAACTCGACGCACCTTTGTCGCCCCTGACCTACCACTTTGCTGTGTTGCCCGAAAGGTGCACATATTGGGAATGCCAGGCGGACCTATGCAAGGCCCACACTATTTTTCCGCCTTCCGCCAACAATACCCAATATGCGCATTTTTCGGACAACACGTCCACAACCCAGGGACTCACCCAACCACCGCACCATGTCCAATCAAAGAACTTTTTTAGAGCCAACTGCTCTTATTATAGGGTCAAGGTACCAGAACAACCACCCAATGCCAACCTCTCACACCCCACCAAGGTCCAAACGGACCACCTTCACCATACACCCAAACATCCCCATTCCACACACCATTCCATGTACCACACACACCACCCATCATCACCAGAACACCTCCCAGGGATCCCCATAGACAATCAACCGCAGCCACCGTATCCACCTCAATTCCCGGCGCTATTGCGCCAATACCAACACGTGTTCTCCCGGAACAAATTCGCGGTCCCATGCCTAAAGGTTCCCCCAGTAAGAATCGCCACCAACTCCGACAAAGTCGTCACCATCCGCCCATATAGGGTACCGATATGCGACCAACGGGAAATACGCAGTCAGATCCGACAGATGTTGGATAATGACATCATTGAGCCGTCCTACTCCCCTTTCTCTAGCCCGGTCACCCTAGTGACCAAGCGAGACAAGACCAAAAGGTTTTGTATCGACTATAGGAAGGTGAACGAGGTCATAAGCTCCGATGTCCATCCACTCCCGAGGATCGAAGATATACTGGACCGTCTCGCGCGGGCCAAGTATTTCTCGACTGCCGACGTCTCCTCCGCATATTGGCAAGTGCCGATACACCCTGATTCTCGACCACTGTTGGCCTTCGCCACGATAGACGGGTTGTATCAGCCCACCCGATTGCCTTTCGGACTTAAGACCAGTCCACAGATCTATGAAAGGGCAATCAATCAGGTCCTGCAGGGGCACGGACTTGATTGTGTGGCGCACTATTTTGACGACTTTGTCATATATTCGGAGACACTGGAGGAACACCAAGAACACCTGCGCAGGTTTTTCGCGTTCTGCGACGCGGAGAACTTGCAACTCAACCTCACCAAATGCGAGTTTTTTAGGCAGACCATCGAATTTCTGGGGTACACAATCACCGCTGGTACCACCACCCCACTTATCCGCAATACCGACGTAATCCACGCTATCCCACCCCCGAACAATCGCAAAACGCTGCAATCCTTCTTAGGCGCCGTGAACGTCTATAATAAGTTCATCCCGGACTATGCCCGTTTGCGGACCCCACTCAACAACCTTCTCAAGAAGGATGTGACGTGGGACTGGGATGACAAATGCCAAAAGGCGTTCACCAGCCTGAAGGAAAGCCTCACACAACACCCCGTATTGCACCTCTACAAGGATGAACTACCATGCCAGGTATATTGCGATGCATCAACACTTGGCATTGCAGGCGTCCTCAAACAAGTCCACTCCGCTGGGAAGGCCTACCCAGTCCAATATTTCAGCCGCGCTCTGCGTGTACACGAGCGGAACTACACCATCTCCGAACTAGAATGCCTCGCCATTGTCGAGAGCGTGGAGAAGTTCCGTGTGTATCTAATGGGCAGAAAATTCACCATATTTTCTGACCATCACGCACTGCAGTGGCTGAAGACGATCAAAAACCCGTCAGGCAGATTATTCCGATGGAGTTTGAGGTTATCGTGTTACGAATACGAAGTCCGCTACCTAAAAGGATCACTACAACATGAAGCGGACCTCCTATCCCGTAACCCGTTTTGTGGATTCTTAGACGCCACCATCATTAAGAACCACCAACTCACTCCTTCGGGAGAATCTAAACTGACCATTGATCGAAACGGACTGCAAACCCTAAAGCGTAGAGGTGTAACCAAAATTGTCGTCCCTGACGCCCTCGTTCCCGACCTACTAACAAAGGTGCACAGTCGGTACAACCACCCGGGCATATCCCAGATGACCAGGCTCATCTCTCCCCAGTACTACTGGAAGGGGATGTCAGAAGACATCTCCAAAACCACCAAAGCCTGCGCCATCTGTCAGTCAACAAAACCCCCTCGAGGTCCCACGTTTGGGGAACTAGGACAACTTCCTGTGGCCACTCAGCCTTTTGATCTGGTCGCCCTCGACACCATAGCTGGACTTGCCAAATATGGTAACGCCAAAGCTTACCTCCACGTTGTGGTGGATCACTTTTCGCGCTACACGTGGACCTTCCCCTCAAAATCTATCAGCCTCACCACCTATCAACAGGTGATAAAGCGAGTGTTGCAGGACGGCTCTCCGAAACGCCTACTCACGGATAGAGCGCCTGCGTTCACCTCACCAAAGTTCAGGAAGTTCCTGATTAACAGGAACATCCATCCCCTGCTCACCACCAGTAACAACCCCCAAGCTAATGGTCTATGCGAGCGCCTGAACGCTACCTTAACAGGCAAACTAAGGTTACTCCATTTGGAAAACCCCAAAGCCGCATGGACTAAGCTGGCGAAGCGCGTTACTGTGGTGTATAACAACACGCCCCACTCAGTTACCGGGTTCCCACCTGGCTACCTGATGTTCGGCGTTCTACCTCCCGAGCTCACTGAGCATATAAACCCCTACCCCGTTTTAACCACAGCCCGACGGATAGCCCATGAACGTACCCAGGCCAAGCACCTCAAGGACAAACATGCCTACGACCAACAACATAAGACACCCCATTTTGAACCCGGAGATCTCGTGTTGGTAAAAGTTTACCATCACCCCAATACAGGCAAACTGGCTCCGTATTTCACGGGCCCCTACGAGATCTTAGAGATCATCTCTCCCAACGTGGTGAGAATAAACCGACCCAACCAACCTCTAAATCGGAATACCGACACAGTCCATGTAAATAAATTACAGTACTATAACGAAAATATTCGTTATATCGCACCTCCCACTCTGATACCACACCCTGCTAAACCCCAATCTAGGACGCTACCACCACTGTTCGAGCACCTCACCCCAGACCTCTTTACAGTTGAGCGCTTTGCTCCTACAATAGGCAATTGTACCACTACCACCCCTGTTGACCCACAATGTAACATTATCGCCCAACGCGATATTCCCCAACCTGCAATATCCCGTCCAACCCATATAACCAAAGTTAAAACCCCAATCCCTACAGTTAGGGCTGATCCCAAACCAATTCCCTTACAGGCAAGGTTTTTTCGTAACGTGAAAACCTTCCCCTTGTTCCACCTCCTATACCTCATCAACCTTTTCATCCTACCCACTGTACTATTACCCATGGCCACCCTACTGTATGTCAGTGTCTATACACTGCAGCCCAACCGTCTCTTCCAACTACAGGAAGCCCTATTCGAAATAACCATCGCCGTAGTGGAACTAATCCATCGAACCATAGGAATAATTCTCCCGGAGTTATGGACCATCCTTGTCCACAGTCATGCCTTGGTCGCTCTAATAGGTGAAATCATAGGAGAGATTTTCCAAACCCTCTTTAGAGCGCGCCAAGTCGAATAGCAATCTCCCCACCTTTACAAACACTCGTCGATCACCCCGCTGTCAGCTGGCGTCCACTTTACAGAAACCTTCCGCCGCGCCGACGTCACGTCCTTTCCGATCACGTGACCGACGTCACATCCTCCCTGCGGAATGTAAACAAACCCGCCGTCACTTTTCGCGTGTCACCACACTTAAAGTTACTTTCTGGAACATACACTCACACACACTCGCATACATTCACGCACCTATATAGTTTTGGCAACCTTATGACCTACGACCCTATAATAAACAAAGATTGGACATTGTTATGTAAAAAAATATTCTTCTTTTGTGTATATTTTTGTTAACCAATTTTAAAGGACTTGTACACAACCAGCACTTTTATTTATTTTTTTTTATTTTTATTTTTTTTATTCCCACCATCCATGTCTATCACCCTTTCAATTTCTTAATCACCTCAAGTTTATTTTTTCCTTTTATTGTTTAAACCTTGTTTTGTCCTAACTGAATGAACAACTGACCTGACGCAATACTTCTCATGTATCAGCCTTCAGTTATCATACAGGAGCTTTGATTTCTTTTTTTTATGTTTTGTTTATATTTTTTCACCGCCCCAAAGGCTAATCAGATTTCTTTTTTCTTTTTTTTTTTCCCTCCATCACCAAAATTTATTGTCTATAGTTTTCTTTTTATTTCTGTTAATGTCTTATATGTTTTGTTTGGATTGCACCTCATAGAGTTTCCCTTGCTGTGGGTTTCCACACAGCAAGATTGAACACCTATGCAGGCAAGATTTTTTTTTCCTCCAAAAAATTATCATATTTTTTCCTAGTTTAGCAAGCACCCCTATCTACTCAAATTTCTTTTTTTTACTTATTTCCATCATTTACTTTCTCCCCAATTGTATCTAACCACTCACTATTTTAAAAAAATTTTATTTTTTTTCTTTCCCAAAAAATTATTTTTCTTTTTTTCAGAATTTTAATACAGATCCCTTTTAAAATTCTTATTCATAGGGGGCGCATCTGTAATATTATAAAGAATATTGTCTAATAAATAATTATGTACCATGTTGGATATAATGTATTCTGTATGGATTCAAATAAAGATGGCAGTCAAAGGACGTGGAGATGGAAGAAGTAGAAGAGAAAAGAACGACAGATCCAAGTCGTGTATCTAGGTCACTTAGAACAAAGAGGCCTTCATATTCCAGAGTTGAATGTCCTGAGAGATTGGGATGTTAGGCAAAGCTCCTTCCCGACCAACCATCATGGCCGACAGAGACAGGGACCAATCAAAGGTCAAGCAGGGGCCCACATGACCCAAGCCGGGGGGTGGGGCAACCAGAGTTCGGTCGGTAACGTGTGTGTCAAGACGTGTGTGTGCATCTTCTAAAAGTAGTGCCTCGAGGTCCAAGATGTGAGTCATCTCAATCCAATTTAATCGCGAAAATCCTTCCATCTCCTCTCCCGAGCCGCCAATGATTAATATTCCGAGGTGTTTTGTGATTCATTAATCGATATAGTGTGCCGATTTTTTCATCCACCGCCATTGATAACGACTGCCCAAACATACAAAATCCCATCCACTCCCGAGGATTCTCAGGACAAAGCACTTTATCACAGTGAAGTCGACAAGCATTTTTTTTATATTATAGAGAGTCGATAAGATTCTCAGGATCCTTTTCCCATATATCACATATATTCTTAATTTGTAAATAGTTAGTTAGTTCGGTGATATTTGTGTTGGTGAGGAATAAAGGTTTTATCACTTAATGGATCTCGGTGGCCTGGAGTAATTGTAGAACATAGAGACACAACACCCACCATGATTATCATGGCCTATACCACATATTCTAGGGATAATAAAAAAATAATAATAACTGTACATTACAATGTTGCATGTCAACACAGAGAGAGAGAGTTACCGTCAGTTTGAGGGCAGTGTTGTACTGGTGGATCTCAGTGAGGGCGTCCAGGGTAGGATTGTTGGCGATGAGGCCTCCGTCCACAAACCTCCCGGAGGACCTGAAGTAGGTGGGGGCAGCTCCAGAGGCTCTGGCCGCCAGCCATACCAGTTGTTCTACACATGCAACGCAACTTTAGACCTCCAAATATATCACCTGATGTTTGGGTTGTTGAACCTGTAATTTCATTTTTTAGATTCTCATATTAACAAATTTGTATTTTTTCCTATAGTTTTCTTTAGGATTTATTACTATGAGGTTTTACTACAGTTAAACCTGTCTATAGCGCCCCCTCTTGGGATTCACCAAAATAGGGTGCTATAGAGAGAGGGGGCTATAGACAAGTCACTTTCAATGTAAAATGTTTGCATTTTAATGTTTAAAATCAGGTGCTATAGAGAGGAAGGCGCTATTTAGAGGGGGCGCTATAGACAGGTTTAACTGTATATATTTTATTTAGTATTTTTCCCCTCACGAAGGCACCTAAAATACTTCCTCCCTTAATATTTAATTGACTTTGTGCGGTGACACATTGTTTTAAATCTTCAACGTGATACTTCTGCTTATGGTTTCCCATATTTGATGGTGGAGATGGTGAGACAAACAGAGAGAACTACCTCTCTGTAAAGGACAACACCCAGTTAGAGCCAAAGTGTCCTTTAGAGAGAGAGGTATGCTCTTACCAGAGAACAGCTAATTGGTAAAAATGATCTTTTTTGACAATGAAAACTGTCTTTTGTAGAGAGGTGTCCTCTCATGAAGGTTCTCTACTGTATTGAGAAAAAAATAAATAAATGGAAGGCTGTGCTTAATAAAGAGAAAAGTACAACACTACTTACCATAAACAAGGAGTTTAAACAATGAGAGAAATGTTAGGTCAGAGAGGAATTAAGAGAGAGAACAGAAAAAGGAGCAAGAGTTTGAGATAAAAGAGATGAAATTAGCAGGGAAAGTTTTAGAGATGATTAAACACATATATTTCCATATATACTGTTATGATATGTAAAACACAACTATTTCACTCTGGTGTTTCACACTATTTATTTAATTGGATTTGGTCTTATTACTTTGTGTTTATAATCTATAATCCAAATTGTCTCCCTTATCATAAAGGCTTTGTATGAGATGTCCCTGTGCATCTCTATCACAGCAGTCGCAATGTCCACCTTCTTGGGTGTGTAAAGCTGCTGCTCTGGGTCTATGTCAAATTTCTGCAAGGTGACATTTCTGCGGCCATTGCTGGACATGAGAATATGTGAGTAGGTGTTAGTCCCACACCAGGACAGTTGTTGCATGTCCTGTTTGTTCTTGTGCCATCTGGATTTGTATAAGAGCTATATATAAGTCCACTCAACTAATCAATCCAACAACAAAAAGGCTCTTATTAGGGCCCATTGCCCTGTATGGATTCGCCACACAACAACAAAACAATACAGCAATTCTTTTCCCTTTCCCCTTGTGCACGCGAGTCTTTGTTTGAAAAGGGATTTATTTACACATCTGTTCTAAAACTTTCCTCACTTCCCACTCTTTTGTGTATGAATCTATTTACAATTGATCTGTAGAAATTATAGAGTTCTATTGCTATATTTTTCTTTTCTGAAATAGTTCTCAGCGTCTTCAGTGGGTTGCTAAGTCTCCAGAAGGTGTTTTTAAGAGTTTTTTAACTAATCAATCCTAGGGGGGTCGTTGGAAGGCTGGTTAAACCATTTGGTTTTCGACCACTACAACCCGCGTTCGATTCCCGCATTGGACACTTTTTTCTGTTTAAAAAAAAAAATGCTCCAATGGCCCCCGATTCTTGCAAAAGTCCAACCCCACCAGCGAGTGCAAGTAACCAAACGGGGCTCTGGCACATTTGTAAGTGCAAAGTCGAACTGCTTTTCACATGTGTAAACATGTGGTGCACTTACAGTAAAAGCAGTCGCTAACTACCCACCATGATTATCATGGCCTGTACCACCTGTACTAGGGATAAGCAAAAAAAAAAACTAATCAATCCAAGAGACTACAAACAAAGTATAGGTTCAATACAGCAAGGTGTTACTACAGCTAAGGAAAGCTGTGAAGCACACACACACACAGAGAGTGGAGAGAGAGAGAGGGGAAGGAAGGAAGTTAGCAGAAGCAGTGGAGGAAGAAGCTATTTCAACACAGGAGTTTACCAAGAAACAACGGAGGTCACTCTGGAGAGGAAGGCCACCCATGGATCCTCTGTACAGAACAACTTACTGTCACAGCAAAACTATATACACATTCTACAAACATTTGTTGAAACATATTATAACAGTAAAATCTCCACTAAAACAAACAGGGGGTGTTGCAAACATTTCCATTATAACAAACCTAAAATAATCCCCCAATCCCAAAAAGGAATCAAAATTTTCGGTTGAATTATAATTGTTGTTAAATTATAGTTGGTTGAATTAAATAAGTGTTGAACTATACAGTTGGGGGGCTGGATTAAAGTAAGTGTTGAATTATGTTAATTTTTTTAAAGTAAATAGTCTTTTTGGGATTCGAAGAAACTGTTGAATTAAAGAGGTTATAGTGAACTAGGGCTATAATAAACCATGGCTATAGTGAACTAAAAGTTGAACCCCATTGAGATTTGCTATAGTAAGGTTTGACTGGATATCCACATGAATAATGTAAAAAAATGTTGTACCCCACAGAAATGGCCCAGTCACACACTTGTATTTGACATCCCACAGTGGGATTATGATTACCTGGAGAAATGCTGGCCTTACAATTTACGTTAAAAAATGAGTTACCAAATTCCATTTTAAAAAATGCAAGGCAATAAGACCAAATCCAAATAAATAAATAGTGTGTGACGTTTCGGTAACGGCATTGTTAACATCTTCAGACAAAAGTACTTTTGTCTGAAGATGGTAACAACACTGTTACCGAAACGTCACACACTATTTATTCATTTGAATTTGGTCTTATTACCTATCTATAATCCAAATTGTGCCATAACATTTTAAAAAATGGTATTTGGACTTCTTGTTTATTTAGTTCTGCTTCATTCTTTTGTTTTCCAGGCTCTCAAGCTTTTTTTTTTTTTGAAATTTTGAGTTAGAGTAGTAGGGTTTCTGGCACAAACTGAGAAACGGCCAATTGTTGTGATAAAAAAATTTTAAACAAAAAATTTCCATTGAAAATAAATGCCAAGGTGATAAAGGCACAAATAAGTTTAAAGATAAGAATCGCAAGATAAAACATAAATCAACTAGAGATAACATAAAAAAAATTACTTACTAATTGTATGAATTACTTTCATTAAGATAAAAAAAATTACTTACTAATTGTATGAATTACTTTCATTAAGATAAAAAAAAATTACTTACTAATTGTATGAATTACTTTCATTAAGATAAAAAATTACTTACTAATTGTATGAATTACTTTCATTAAGATAAAAATAATTACTTACTAATTGTATGAATTACTTTCATTAAGATAAAAAAATTACTTACTAATTGTATGAATTACTTTCATTAAGATAAAAATAATTACTTACTAATTGTATGAATTACTTTCATTAAGATAAAAAAAAATTACTTACTAATTGTATGAATTACTTTCATTAAGATAAAAATAATTACTTATCAAGATATGATATCATGATGACTTGAAAATTTTAATCTCCATTCGGACTCCATTCAAATAAGTGTAAAAAAAAAAAAAATGCTGATATGAGAAAAAAAAAAAACATTACATAAAAAGTTTAGGGGATTTGGTGTCTTGTTACTCTACAGTTTTTACATCTGCACTTCTTGTGTGAATACAGTAGAAACTCCCTGTAAAGGATAACACCTAGTTGCAAAGCTAAAGTGTCCTTTACAGAGAGGTGTCCTCTTACCGGAGAGTTGCTACAGTAGAAACTCCCTGTAAAGGATAACATCTAGTTGCATAGCTAAAATGTGCTTTACAGAGAGGTGTCCTCTTACTGGAGAGTTGCTACAGTAGAAACTCCCTGTAAAGGATAACATCTAGTTGCATAGCTAAAATGTGCTTTACAGAGAGGTGTCCTCTTACTGGAGAGTTGCTACAGTAGAAACTCCCTGTAAAGGATAACATCTAGTTGCATAGCTAAAATGTGCTTTACAGAGAGGTGTCCTCTTACTGGAGAGTTGCTACAGTAGAAACTCCCTGTAAAGGATAACATCTAGTTGCAAAGCTAAAATGTGCTTTAGGGAGAGGTGTCCTCTTACTGGAGAGTGGCTACAGTAGAAACTCCCTGTAAAGGATAACATCTAGTTGCAAAGCTAAAATGTGCTTTACAGAGAGGTGTCCTCTTACCGGAGAGTTGCTACAGTAGAAACTCCCTGTAAAGGATAACATCTAGTTGCAAAGCTAGAGTGACCTTTACAAAGAGGTGTCCTCCTCCAAGTGTGGAAGGAAGGAAGGGCCCCACTAACCTGAGGGTCTGGGGGGTGGGGGGAACCGGGGGTTCTCCTCGTCAATCCCCAGAATGGTCTGAGGGGAGTCGTAGTTGCGGAAGATATGGAGTTCTGCAGGATGCCGGTCCGCCAGTACACCAGTCACAATCACCCTGCCCACACATTGATGTACTATTCCATAAAATATTCCCTTACATCAATATTGAGTAAGTCTTGTTCGTATCAAGTATCAAGTCGTGTTCTGGTAGACTTGAACCAGGAGGGACACTCCCTCTTTAAAAATCCTGAGTTCAACTGACCCAGTTGATGGACCTCAGCAAGGGTCCCACTCCAGGGATATGGAAGAGCTGGGTCTGTACTCATGTTAGAGTCGGCAGCAAAGGCTTCCATGTTAGGAACGGCCTCAAACTACAGGCAAAGTCAGACTTTCACCAAAGTGTGCGTGGATCATATGCCATGATCAGAGAAAGCTGCCCCCTTATACCCCATTCCATGAGATCATGAACTCATGGAATTTGTGTAATCTTTACAAAAAGGGATAAGAAACAACAACAACATATTGAGTAAAATTAATCATTCCTCCAGGATAAAATGTCTTTTCAAAACATTTTTTATTGTTCTCTAGCTTTCGGGTACGGACGCCCTACTACAGGAGAAAACATGGTATAATAATTCGCCAATAGAACACCAGTTAGATTTAATTAAAAAATACTTTTTTTTTTTCTAACTACAATATAAGCTTTTTAATAAGACTGACTTTAATTCAAACTTTTTTTTTTTCAAATACCAAAAAGGCATTTGACTTTAATTTAACTGCTATAATTCAACACACTGACTGGGGGGTCGGTGGAAGGCTGGTTAAACCGTTTGGTTTACGACCACTACGACCCGGGTTCGAACCCGCATTGGACACTTTTTTCTGTTTAAAAAAAAAATGCTCCAATGGCCCCCCGATTCTTGCAAAAGTCCAACCCCACCAGCGAGTGCAAGTAACCAAACGGGGCTCTGGCACATTTGTAAGTGCAAAGTCGAACTGATTTCACATGTGTAGACATGTGGTGCGCTTACAGTAAAAAGCAGTCGCTAACTACCCACCATGATTATCATGGCCTGCATTACGTGTACTAGGGATAAGCAAAAAAAAAAACACACTGACTTTATTTAAAAATTCTGATCCCTTGGGGTGTTGAATTAAAGAAGTTGTAGGAGACTGTACTATCTCAGAAAAAAAATCTACCCCACTTGCCTAGAATGTAGCTTGGCACCTTCAGCTCCAGAACACATTTTGGCTTTGCATTAGATAGACTAAACAGGACCTTTTGGAGAGGTTGGTACTTATGATCAAACAGCTCGAGGAGCATGAACTCATGGTATTCGTGTAATCACAATGGAGATAAGAAACAACAACAATATGAGAGTACTCAAGAGTGGTGTCCAGTAAGAGTTTATTCTTTTTTAATATTAACAAATTAATTGCCCATTCCTACATGAAAAGAGACTGGAAATTCGCGAAATTTCGGGGCCAACTCACTACAATGAACAACATGTATATAAAATCTTCACTACTCTCCTGCTGGATAAAACATTTGTTTATAAATATTTTAAATATTTCAAGGCGATTGATAAAATGAGGGAAGAAGTGCTCAACTCCACAGACAACGGCTGATTGCTCCCCCTCCCCTCTAAATTGCTTTTCCTTCTCACTCATGTACATATATAACCTTTTAGGGGAATCCCCTTGTAAGACAATAGTGTCTTAATAAAGGTTTTTGTTGTTGTTGTTATATTAACAAATTAAAACATAAGTTGATGTCCTGTAAAAGAGCCCTAAAGCTGGTGATTAAACATTTCTTTTTTAAACATAAAGTAATAAGATCAAATAAATAGTGTGTTTACACACTACTTATTTATTTGGATTTGGTCTTTATGTTTATAATCTATGATCCAAATTGTGTGCCTTATCAAAGTCCTATTTGTTTTAAGCGTGGTGACAAGAGGGTTATAATGGTTCCCCAGTGATGTAGTTATAATGAGGCTTGACCATCATTTTACAGACACACTCAGGTCAGGAGAGTTCTGAGACCTTAGTCGGAAGTAATTATTTAATGGAAGCATCCAAGCCTTGAATTTCTGGCCAAGCATTGAAATTACAGTAGAAGTAGTGGTCCCTCATTGAAGCTTAGGGTATGTGGAATCAAGTCAGCTTTGGATTTCACAAAGGCAAGGGTCACTCATGGGAGGTTTTACAGTGGCACTATCTCAACGGTGTTGATATTCCAAGGATTAAAACAAGTTGTTGTTACTTAGGGTGGATGATGTCAGACATCTTGGTCTCCTCCCCCAGCTCCTTCCGTAGGAACTTCTCCAGGGCCTCTGTGTCGTAGGGCCGGGTGCCCACAAACACCTTGTTCTTCAGCCGGATGTAGAGGCAGCGGCACTCCAGGATGGACTTCCCTGTCCAACATTCCCCCTTTTATTCTTTCTTATTCCAACCTCATCATCAGCATGACACATTTCTTTAATAGGATCTAATAATAGAATTCCGTTATGTTAATATGTGTGCCCATCAAAAGGCACAAGAAACAACACTAACAAGATTTAGAAAAGGCCATCTCAAGCCATTGAAGATAGAAAATAATAACAAAATCTACCCAAATTGCCCAAAATGTATCTTGGCACCTACAGCTCCAGAACACATTTTGGCTTTCATTAGATGTACTAAAAAGAACCTTTGGGAGAGGCTGCTGCTTATCATCAAACAGCTCAAGGAGCAAGGACGTATGGAATTCATGTAATCTTTACACAAGGAGATAAGAAACAACAACAAAATCAGAAGCCAAAAAAAAATAAGATGGCGATAAGTTTACAATGACAATAATATAAAAATATATGATAAAAATCCTTATCTCTCGGATAACAATGTTTAAGGTGATAATTTATAACTAGAAATTCAATCAGCTCAGGCACGATCAGCAAGGGCAAAGCAAGTCACAGACAGAGAGCATCATTCAACCACCATTATCAACAACAGGGAGCACAACTTCACTTCTGGCCATCAACCCCCCCTTCAGCTATTCTTGGGGGTGAACACATGTGGTTGAACTGACCCTCCTTGCCACCACAGCAATGCCGAAACTTTCTTGTCATAACAATATACAAATATATATGGTACTTTAAATGAATTCTTGATTGAGACATTTAGGGAAACTATGGGCACATAAGACAATGCATGTTTCTAGAATCATTAAAAATCTTAACCAAGGATTCCTTTCACAAGTGCCTATGTAAGAAGAATAATCCAATACAGTAGTTTCATTTCTTGTATATATAGAATGGCATACTATAATGGCTCCATGTTAGGATCCTCCTAGCTTTGACCATGTATACCTAGGATAGAGAATAACAACAACTATCAAAAGTACAAAATCGTGGGGGTCAGTGGAAGGCTGGTTAAACCGTTTGGTTTTCGACCACTACGACCCGGGTTCGATTCCCGCATTGGACACTTTTTTTTTTTTCTGATTTAAAAAAAAAAAATGCTCCAATGGCCCCCGATTCTTGCAAAAGTCCAACCCCACCAGCGAGTGCAAGTAACCAAAAGGGGCTCTGGAACATTTGTAAGTGCAAAGTTGAACTGCTTTTTACATGTGTAGACATGTGGTGCGCTTACAGTAAAAGCAGTCGCTAACTACCCACCATGACCTATCAAAAGGACAAAATCGTGAGGGGAAGAGTTTCTTGCAAAGACTACAGGAGTAGAAGGGCTGTAATGCTCGAAAGCTCGGCCAAAAAAAAAAAACTTCACAACAAACTCTTTGTCTCACGATTTTGTTCTTTTTATAATATACTGCTCCAGGTGATTATCCAACTTATAATCAACACCACAGTTGAAGAACCCATTGTACCAAGTTAACAGCCATGTCAGTCAGCCAGTACCTACCCAGTGCCAGAGCCAAGGCAAGGATGGCCCCTGTGCTGGTCCCTGCGATCCAGTCAAAGTAGGTGGAGATGGGTTTGGGCAGGTGGGACTCCAACACTCCCAGGATCTGGATGAGGATCAGTCCGCGGATGCCACCACCGTCCAGAGTCAGCAGTCTCATCCTACGCTGGCCGCTGGGCGGTGTGGGGCTGTTCCTCGAGCGGACACCCAGACCTTCCTGGGTCTCTGAGTTAGTGGCCAGGTGGGGCATCATGGAGACTGCCGCCATGATGTCGCTGAATGCTGCAGCCACAGCACTGTTGCCACACTTTCCTTTCCTCACACTGGTCTAGAGATGTCTAGGATGAGAAAAGTGAGAAAAATTTCATTAAAAGAAGCAAACACTTTGAAGCAATAATTATTGTGACCTCTGCAACCAAACAGACCTTAGTTTATGAAAATACCAAAGCTCACTGATGATACACCTGGTGAATTATGTGAAGCCATTCAAAGTGAGCACTACCAACCAACAGCTGTGTCTGAACCAATATTAGATGTCTGTTCTCCATGTTTAGGAGCCACCTCATTTCCACAGAATGTGCTTTAGGTTCTTTTAATCATTAATAGCTCTACATTTATCCATTATGAAGCATCGGCTACATAAAGTTGCCCAGTTTTCAGGCACTGGTATAGAAACAAGATTAGAGTGCTTGTCCATAGACAAGACTAGAGTTACAGAAGAGAGAAAAGAAGTGTAGAAGATAAACTTACTACAAGAGTTCTGCACTGAGAAAGGCCTATCTGGGGCCACGCCATCGTACGTGCCGTTGCGCGAGCATCCCTCAGAACAGTCCCCCAGGTCAATGCGGCACCTCTTGGCCCCCACAGCATGCAGGCTGAAGAGGATGAGTTCATTCTGGATGATAGAGCGGGAGTTGAAGTGGGACATGCTGGCTGCAATATGGCGGGCTGACTGGTGCTTGCCGTTCTTGGCTCCAATGTTGGCTCCAAAGGCCAGCAGGGCTTGGACCAGGGAGATGTCCTCGGACTGCACAGTGAAGTCATTCAGTGGGTGTGTAGGTCATAAATTAAGAAACTTGGTCACTAATTAGTCAATGGACAGGTCAGTCAGTGGACAGATCAGTCAATGGACAGGTCAGTCAGTCATTAAGCAACTTGGTCACTTTTCAAATTAGTCAATGGACAGGTCAGTCAGTGGACAGATCAGTCAATGGACAGGTCAGTCAGTCATTAAGCAACTTGGTCACTTTTCAAATTAGTCAATGGACAGGTCAGTCAGTGGACAGATCAGTCAATGGACAGGTCAGTCAGTCATTAAGCAACTTGGTCACTTTTCAAATTAGTCAATGGAGAGGTCAGTCAGTCATTAAGCAACTTGATCACTTTTCAAATTAGTCAATGGACAGGTCAGTCAGTGGATAGGTTAGTCAATAGACAGATCAGGTAGGTCAATGGGAAGATAGGTCAGTTAACAAAGAGCAGATTCCTCCCACCTTGACAGCCAGGTGCAGTGGGGTGTTGCCATCAGAACCTTGGATATTGACACTAGCCCCATGGCTCAGCAACATCATGACACAGGTCATGCGGGTCTTGGAGATCATGATGTGGAGGGCCGTGTCCCCCTGGAAGTTCTTGGCATTCAGGTTGCAGCCGGCCTCGATGAGGGCCTCCAGACACTGTCTCAGCACAGAGGGTTCTTGGTAACCACATAGAGCATTACAGGGAGGTTACACAACAACCAACTTCATGGGCAACTAAGATTCAGTAAGATTCTCTCTGACAGTCAATTAGTGAAACATCAGATCTCTATTAACATACACTGTTGAGGTGTTGAAAGTATTCGCAGGTTGAAATTATCTTGTAGCTATTATAAACATAAGGAAGCAAGAAATCAAATCCAAATCAATTCAATGCAACAGTAGAACCTCCATTAGAGGAGACTCGCGCTAGAGGACACCTCTCTACACACAATATTTAGCAACTCTCCAGTAAGAGGACAACTCT
This sequence comes from Cordylochernes scorpioides, assembly GCA_030710605.1. NCBI lineage: Eukaryota > Metazoa > Arthropoda > Arachnida > Pseudoscorpiones > Chernetidae > Cordylochernes > Cordylochernes scorpioides. Next base: position 213,803,983 of record CP092863.1, on the reverse strand, counting down.
CCCTAAAGGACACTTTGGCTCTGCAATTAGATGTCCTTTACAGGGAGGTTCTACTGTATTACTGAAACATCATGCACAATTTATCAATTTGGTCATGTTACACAATATATTTTTAATATATATAATCCTAATTGTACACACCGTTTCCAATTTAAGAAACACAAGGTAATGATTGTAAAAAGAAACTAAACCCTAGATTCCTTATTGTATTTTGTAAAAGTGTAAAAGCCTGGAAGAGAATCTTTATTATAGATTATTTACAGCTAGAGAATATTGAACAACCAAGCTATGGAATCAACATATATGATGGGATTTAAACAAATACAGAGTTCTGTTGTGTATATTTTCATTGACATCAACAACAAGCACAAGGCAATAAGACCAAATCCAAATAAATAAATAGTGTGGGACATTTCAGTAAGAGTGTGATTATCAGACAAAAGTACTGAATGGACTTTTGGACTGAATCATTGCAGTACTTTTGTCTGATGATGGGTAATAACGCTTTTACTGAAACATCACATACTATTATTTTATTTGCAATTTGGTCTTATTACCTTGGGTTTCTAATCTATAATCCAAAGTGGGGGCCTTATCATATTCCAATTAAAAAAATATATTTGGTTCAACTTGTGAAAAATGGACTAGGGTGAGTGAAGCACTTGTTGGGATCCTAACATGCTCCCAATCCACAGTTTTCAGAGTACATAACTGACAGATCGAGGAGCATAGACTCATGGAATTTGTGTAATCATTACCAAGAGGATAAGAAACAACAACAACTACATAACTGACAATGCCACAGCACAAGAGTACTAACTAATGACAGAGCAGAATATAATGATAAAGCACAATTTGGATTATAGATTATAATAAAAGAAAATAAGACCTAATCCAAATAATTTATTAGTGTGTGACGTTTTGGCAACAACATTGTCACCATCATCAGACAAAAATAATAAATCTTGATTTCTTCTTTAGATTTATTATAAATCTCTAGATAATGATGTGTGACGTTTCAGTAACAGCGTTGTTACCATCTTCAGACAAAAGTACTGAATGAGAAATTATACCACAGCATGTTTTAAATAGTTATTTTTATCAGGTGTGTAAAGGGGATAACATGCTGTGGTAAAATTTCTCATTCAGTACTTTTGTCTGAAGATGGTAACAACGCTGTTACTGAAACGTCGCACACTATTTATTTATTTGGATTTGGTCTTATTACCTTGTTTTATAATCTATAATCCAAATTGTGCCATATCAACTCTAGATTTATTCTTTTGTCTGATGATGGTGACAATGTTGTTGCCGAAACATCACACACTAATAAATTATTTGGATTAGGTCTTATTTTCTTTTATAGAGCTGAATATAGTAAGGAGGTGAGTGTGGATATAAGTTATTGTTTCTTATCCCCTTGTGAAAAGATTACACAAATTCCATGAGTCCATGCTCCTCGAACGGAGCTAAGTTACCTGAGTTGACTTGACCCAATGGAGTGGAGTGCCTCCGTTCTTCATGTCGTAAGGGTGGAACTGGTTGGGGTAATGGGCCAGGATGTCTCTAACATCACTGAAACCACGTCCAGTCATATATATATATACCACAACAACCATTCTGTCTGATAAAACCCATTGTTCATGTCTCTCTAGTCTTTTCTCTGTTTATGGTGGGAGTGTGGGGGAAAGGGAAGTGCAAAGAGACCAAGTTTAACTATCTGTCATCAAGGTACAAGCTCTTGCAATGAACTAAACAGCTAAAAAAATAGAAGGTAATAAGACCAAATCCAAATAAATAAATAGTGTGTGACGTTTCGGTAACAGTGTTGTTACCGTGAAGATAGAGGCTGCCTGGCCGGCATTCATATTTCTTGAAAAGGTCGAGATAATAAAAAGATTTATACTGGCCGAAGTATCTTTTTTCAAGAAAAGTGTTGTTACCATCTTCAGACAAAAGTACTGATTCAGACTAAAGATTCAGTACTTTTGTCTGAAGATGGTAACAACGCTGTTACCGAAACGTCACACACTATTTATTTATTTGGATTTGGTCTTATTACCTTGTGTTTATAATCTATAATCCAAATTGTGCCTTATCAAGCTAAAAAAATGTTACATCATAAAAATTAAGTATGCTACTAATACCTACAATCAACTGTAATATGCCTTACATTTTAACAAGAAGACATAAGGGTTTAGCATACCGGCTGCATATAGAAGAAACTAAACTATTTCGCATATCCTTCCTTTTCAAATATCTTCTTTCTTATCTCCATTCAATCATATTAGGGTGTCAAGCTTGAGACTTTTGATGGTGTCAAATATAAAATTCTACTGTCTTTACTGTAATGTATAATAATATAGGGAGGACCTGGCTTATATCTTTTAAAATGCAGTGTGATCATGTTAGATAATATTATCACATCAACTTAGCTTCTTCTATCGCTTAAGTTAATGATGATATTTTAAATGTTGCCTAACAGGAATATTTTGTAGAAGAGCGTTGCTCAATGCATTAAATCTATAATTTACATATATATTTCTATATTCCTAGAAGCATATGTCCATAATTCGTTCTAACACCAATTTACTGTATTCAATAATAGCCTAATGCAATATTAGAGAGGTAGGGTTGTGATATAAAACTGGCCAAACCACTGGGAAGGTTCACCACTGATGAGCCAGGCCCTTCTTATAATTTTCCCATCGCAGTAAGAGAGGACAGTAGGAAGATATTTGAATAAGAACAAAAAGGTGTGCTACATAGTTTCATTTGGAAAATTTTCCGGGAAGAATTTGATCCATAGAAGCATAGGGTGCCTCTCCCGTCAAAATAAACGTCAATATACGTCGGTTTTGGCGTTTATTTTGATGGGAGAGGCGCCCTATGCTTCTATAGTATCATTTCTTATATAGATGACACAAAGTAGACTAGAAAGTTACAAGTCTGGGTGAGAAAGAATGTGTACTAGGTTTGATACTTTCAAACAAAGTATATAAATAGAAGTAACATTAAGAGATTTAGCCTCCTGTCGTAAGGCAAAGTACCTTACAAGGTGCGAGACAGAAACTTTTTTTTAATTATAGAAGTTATATACAGTAGGATATACTCTATGAGAGGATACTCATGCTAGAAGACACCTCTCTACAAAGGACGAGTTTTCATTAAAAAAAAAAAGACCATTTTTCCTATTTTTCAACTCTTCAATAGGAAGACACCTCTCCTTAAAGGACACTTTGGCTCTGCAATTAGGTGTTGTCTTTTACTGGGAGGTTCTACTGTAATATTAAGTAAGTAAATATAGATATAGTGTTTTTGAAACCTGTAAGAATAGAGACTATTCAAAAGTATAACTTCGCCTTTGCCGGTCCCAAGCCCGGATGAAAAAGGAGGAGAAGGAGCAGTAACAAGCTCACTAAAAAACCTGGGTTCAGCTGGCCCGGCTGATAGTACCCTGTAAGGGCTCCTAATCCAGGGATACAGGATGAGCAGTGTTTGTACTCCATGTTAGGAGCAGCTGCACATGGCATCTGTTCCTCATGTCAGAGGCGGCCATTTATTTTGGAGCTAAGTCGGCCTGCCACTGAGTAGTGTTCCCAGTCTTAATGACAAAGGCAGACGCATTCTACTTCACCCAGTGTGGAGATAAGAAAGAAGAAGAAGAAGAAGAAAAGATGGCCATTCTCCATTCATTGAGAGAGGGATCCTTAAAAACAGGTGGCTGTGAGAATAATGGCTATAGGTAACCTTTCCTGTTCCAAAATAACTTTATTAGGTACCGTTCAAAAAGATCAACCTAGCTTATGTTATTTGCAATGAAAAATATGAACAGGTTCTTCAAAGAAAAAAAGTGTACAATACGGGATTTGATCCCGGTTCACGGCTGTCAGGAATTGAAGGTTTTAATCACTCATCCACTGACCATTATAGGTAACCTCTAAATAATCTATTTCAACATTGGGAGGTAAATATTAGTGTAGTAAATCTGGAACAAGAGAATCAGCTGGTAACATACCAACTTGGTACCTGGCGCTCAGCATCAAGGTTCTCTTTGGAAGTGGAGATGTTGACGTTGGCCCCACACCTGAGCAGCTCAGTGACACACTCTGGTTTGTCAGCCAGACAGGCCATGTGGAGTGGAGTGTAGCCGTCGTAGTTGTCCTGGTTGATGCTGGGGGCGGAGGCACACATGGAGATGGCACGGATGATGTCCTTGTTGGAGATGGCAGCGTAGTGGTACACCGTGTCCCCACCCACATCCAGAAGGTCCAGCCGGACTTCCATGCTCAGCAGGGTGATGACAGTGATGAGCTGCTGGGCCTTGATGGCCACCATCAGTGGGGTCACCTGAGTGTCTGACGTCTGGGCATTTACATACCTGGGAGAGACACACACAATCCTTACAATGAGGGATTTTATAAACCATTTTTGCTCGAGGAGCATGAACTCATGGAATTCATGTAAGCTTTACACAAGGGGATAAGAAAAAGCAACAACATAAACCCTAGGTAATAAGACCAAATCCAAATTAATAAATAGTGTGTGATGTTTCGGTAACAGAGTTGTTACCATCTTCAGACAAAAGTACTGAATGTATTTGTTGAATGTAACTATTTATTTATTTGGATTTGGTCTTATTACCTTGTGTTTATAATCTATAATCCAAATTGTGCCTTATCAACAACATAAACCATTTTATCGACATCCCTCAATGTGATAAGTGGTATACACAATTTGAACATAAACATAGGAGAACAAGATACCCACCCAAATAGATAAACTGCATGTGATGTTTCGATAACAGTGTTGTCCTTCAGACAAAATTACTTCAGTAATTTCAGATATACAATTTGGATTATAGATTAGAAACATAAGGTAATAAGACCAAATTACCTGGTCATATAAACAAAGATATAATGTACAGTCTGGGAGACTCCCGCAACGATTCCTCCTCCAGACAATCTTTATGGACTTCCCTCACCTCAAAGGTATGATGTAGAATTTTCACGTTTAAATGACGAGAAGGCAAATATAATTTGGGGGTGGAAATCACATAACCAGGGAGAACAATCCATAATTGAACCTTTAGATCAGAGGTGGCAAACCTTTTTATATTAGAAGGCCAATTTTCATTTTACCATTTTTGAGAAGGCCGCATCCATATATATATATATATATATGTATAAATATATGTACGATTTAATTAAAGGGATTTATATACAAAATTAAAATACATAATTTTCTTTGCAGTTAAATAGTTTATAGTGGTATAGTTATGTACTTCATTTTTAGTACGACACTTGAATTACTTTTAGAAATTTAAATACTTACATTTACTATAATAATATATGAATTCGTATTAGATATTTTCAATAAAATAATGGAAGTAATTGAAAACTGCGAAACAAAAATTATAATTTTGAATTTATGAAAAGGCCACAACTTGGGCAAGAAAAGGCCACATGAGGCCTTAAGGCCGCACGTTCGCCACCCCTGCTTTAGATAATAAAAAGGTATCTACTGGATTTAAAAATATATATATATTTTACAATACAGTAGAATATCTATGAGAGGACACATCTCTATAAAGGACAGTTTTCATCACCAAAATAACCATTCATACTAATTAGCAACTCTCCAGGAAAAGAAGACATCTCTTTCTAAAGAACATTTTAGCTCTGCAACTAGGTGTTGTTCATTACAGAAAAGTTCTACTGTCTTTTTTAATTAGAAAAATTAGCAATGGTGTTACAGACCGAAGTGTTACAAAAACAGCATAAGATGCTACAACTTTTTTATTTTCTTGGTTCAAGAAGTTTTTGGGCAAACCCTTCTTCAGTTAACTAAAACATTTAAAAAAAGAAAAAAAGGCATCTCCTTATTGGGCAACTGAAAGTTGCTGAAAAATCAATGAATAGTTGATATTTATTCCAATAGATGGTGCAAGCCATCAGCAACTTTCAGTTACCTGATAAGAAGATGACCTTTTTTTCTTTTTTTAATTTATGAACCTTATCCCAGTACAATATCACATTTGTACTGTTTTTTCACATTTTTAAAACATTTTAGTTAGGTGAAGAAGGGTTTGCCCGGAAACTTCTTTAACTAAGCAAATAAAAAAGAGTTGTGGCATCTTGCTATTTTTTGTAAATTGTCAAAATTTGCAATCCAGTGATAATGAACACTGAAATGTTACACCTCTGAGTATCTGAGGGATGTCCAATAGTAGGAGTAGGCTAGTGACTGGAGATAAGAAAGGAGAAGGGACTAGGGCTAGCTGAAGAAGGGCTTGCCCAAAATTTCTTTAACCAAGCAAATAAAAATAATTGCTGTGTCTTATGATTTTTGTAAATTGTCAAAATTTGCAATCCTGTGATAATGAACACTGAACACATGAGTATCTGAGGGATGTTCAAGATGTCCAAGAGCTAGGAGTAGGCTAGTGATTGGAGGTAAGAAGGATGTACTCACTCCTTGATGAGGACATTCCGGAAGCAGTCCACCATGCCAAAGTGGGCAGCAATGTGGGCCACAGTCCAGGTAGGCTTAGACTTGATGGTGTCCATGATATCCTGGAGGTGTTCCCTGGTCAGCAGAGAGGGCATGCAGTGGACAAACAGCGGCAGCTTCTCTTTGGTCAGGGTGTATACTACTTCTGCGGCCGAGCGGCTGTCACTGCGGAACAGGCTGCACACATACCCTGAGGTATCAACACAGCTCCAATACCTTATTGAAAGGTCAAAAACTGCATTCTTACATGTGTGTAGAGATATATAACATGTTCAATATAATTTCAATTGAAGCTGAAGACAGTCAATAATACCCAAGATGCATTTCTTCGTCGTCTCTTAGACTTACCAAACTTCACACCAGGATATGTCCTCAGAAGAGAATGTGGAAGAATATCAACTGAACTTAATGCTGTAAAACTCACATTAAAGTTTTGGGTCAGGATTTTAAAAATGGAGACGAGCAGATTACCAGATGCTTGCTTAAACTATCTCTGGAAAGTCACCGCGAAAAAGGAAATAGAAAACAGTTTTACTCAAAATTTAATAAAAATTCTAGACTCTAAGGGATATTCCTTTCTTAAGGACTGCGAAGACTACTTAGCCATACAGAAAGAATTGCCAGGCATAATTAGAACTACCACAGACCAACTAATTCAAAACGATCAGATGAAAATCACTGATTCAACCCACTTTGCTCACTACAAATTTTTGAGCGAATCATTCATGACAGAGGAGTACCTACGATTAAATATCTCGCTTCCCAACAAAAGACTAGCTGCATAACATAGAGTTTTATGGCAATTTTTCAGGGAAGAAAGAAAAGACTTCTGGAAAGAAAATGGCCAGAACTGTTTACTTTGTAAGGATCTCATGGATGATAATTTGGTTCACTATTTCTTCCAATGCCCTCTCTTAACAGAAAAACGTACTGAAATTTTCCCAAGCCCTACCTCTGGTCAATTTAGATACCATCGCATATGTCAACTTCTCTCTTCAGCTCTGAATGATGAATTACTGATTGTTAGATACTTTAAGTTCTGCACAGAAGCTGGGCGCATGAGAAAGAATGCAGGGCAAAGGATACTGGAGGATGAACTATCTGTAAATAGGTAACTGAATGTGAGACAAACCTTATTTTGTTGTAAATGTTTCCCCTTCCCTCTCCTCTTGTTGACGTGTAAATACGGCGAATCCTGTATGGGGCGGAATGCCCTAAATAAAGGCTTTTGTTGTTGTTGTTGTTGTATAAGTTCAATTCTGGCAGTGCTTATCTTTCAAGTAACCTGTTAAATGACATTTTTTTAATACAGTAAAACCTCCCTCTCTGTAAAAGACCTAGTTTAAGAGCCAAAGTATCCTTTAGGGAGAGGTGTGCTTTTACTGGAGAGTTGATATACAGTAAAACCCCTCTATAGTGAACCCCAATGGGACAGAGCTTTTGGTTCACTATAGCCACGGTTTGGCTATTTTTTTTTACTTTTCAAAAATTTTAGACTGTATAATTAAAAAACAGCCATACACACAAGAAGAGGCTGCCTCTTAATAGTGGTCACTTTATTTTAATTCCCTTAATTGACTAATTTCCTTATATTAATACTGAATAATAATAGAAATCATTAGATAATAGGTTCTTCTTATGATTAACATACATGTACCTCTATGTCTAAGTTAAAAATCAAGACAAATCCTAGGCAAAGTTTTATTAAATATATATTCAAAGATATGAAATGATTTTAAAACATCATTATCACATTATATAATACAATTTTTACTTGAAAAAAATGGCTCTAATACCTTGTTGTTTCAAAGCATTCTTCCAAGCATTGCACCATTCAAATAAAGTTAGTGTTTTTCTTCCATTTCATGTTTCCCCATATTCTTCTAGGTCTAGATTTCGTTTTTTTTTTAACCTGCCATGCAAAACATTGCTGACTTTAAAATCACCATAGTTAATGGCATAAGAATAATTTTTGTTTCATCACGGGACCGTTTATTTGGACTTTTTTTTTTAGCCCTAAAACGTACGATCGCGATCGCGGCAAAAGTTGAAGTTGATTCCTCTTTGTAACAATTTTTAATAACTTTATATTTTATCTTTTATAATAGAAAAGTTATATTCTCTTATTTTAATATGTTCTTAACATTTTGCCTATGTTGTTTCACTTTGAAAAGTTCTGAAAATGGCCTTTTTTTTTTTAAATGAAATAATGCTTTTGTTTTTAAAATGCCTTTGTTTTCTTCATTTTGGAAGCCATTTGCATTTTTTATATTTCAAATTTAATGGATGCAAAGATATTCTAATTAATAAAAAGTATAATGTGTAAAAATTTATACAACATACAGCAAAAATAAAGTGCAAAAATCAAACAAACAATGCCGCTAAATTTATTGTTTTGAAATCGCGATCCGCGAGCTTTAAACATGCTCAAAATTTTGTTTTTTAATTTTTTTTTAAATTACAATTCTAAGTTCGTTATAAGCATAGTATTTTTAATAGATTTTATCATTTTGGGACCCGAAATAGGTTCGTTATAGGGGTAGTTCGTTATTCTAAAAATCGCAAAGTTCGTTATAACGATGGTATTTTCAATGGAATGGAATTGGGAATCGGCGTGGGTTCGTTATAAGGGAAGGTTCGTTATATCCAGGGTTCGTTATAGCGGGGTTTTACTGTATTATTTATAGGTTAAAACTAAAAAAAAAAAAATTCTTTATGAGCATATTTTCTTTATTCATCTTTATAGCACTTTGTTTCTGGTTCAAAATCACATTAATAGGTACCGCTCAGCAAGAGCAAACTAGTTCATGATAATTGAAACTGTGAATAATATGTGAAGGTTATTCACATATTAAACAAATTTTAACGCGGGATTCAATCCCGGTTCATGACTGTCGGGAATCGAGCGTGTTACCCTCTCATCCACCGACTTATATGCACTTTGTTTAATATATATATTAACCTATATCCTTGATTAACCCATTTGTAAATGTTTAGTTTTTTTTTTTTTTTGCTTATCCCTAGTACACGTGGTACAGGCCATGATAATCAAGGAGGGTAGTTAGCGACTGCTTTTACTGTAAGCGCACCACATGTCTACACATGTGAAAAGCAGTTCGACTTTGCACTTACAAAAATGGTTATAGTAAACTAGTTAAATACCATTAAACACATTAAAAATTTATTTTATTAAAAAATATATGTATATTCACAAGGTAATAAGACCAAATCCAAATAAATAAATAGTGTGTGACGTTTCGGTAACAGCGTTGTTACCATCTTCAGACAAAAGTACTGAATGAGAAATTTTACCACAGCATGTTTTTGGTAAAATTTCTCATTCAGTACTTTTGTCTGAAGATGGTAACAATGCTGTAACATCACACACTATTTATTTATTTGGATTTGGACTTATTCCCTTGTGTTACATTGCTGTCAACAAAGAGCCAATTACCTGAAAGTGACCATGATGGTGTTACTGAGCTCCTTACTCAGCACCACCTCATACAAGGTCTGGGCCTCGTTCTCGTACAGGAATATGGAATCCTCCTTGGACAGCAGCCTGTGCTTCTTCTGCTCCTCAGTCTTCTTCTCATACACATAGGCGGAGTTGACAGGGTTGGTGTCCTTGCGCCAGATGCCAAAGAGGTCGAAGAGGAAAGACATGGTCTGTAACAGGACAAGGGGTTGTGTCAGCGCACCTCTCTGATACCATCTGGTACATATCTAATGCTGCACATGACTGGTACAGAGCAGGAGGGACAAGCACCAGTTCTGTCCTCCCAAGAGAACAACAGTCTTTGATTTCCAGACTTAAGTTTGGTCATCTACGGACAATGACTTTCCAGAATGGTTGCAGGGTTTTCCCACTATGTACCAAGTGTCAACCTGCAACCCCAAGACACATTATTGACTGTATTGACTCATCCATTGATGAGGTCTACTCTGCCCCGGTAGACACCATCAACAAGCTTTACAAGCTCGATACCTTAGTGTAATTGAGTGGAGATAAGAAAGAAGAAGAAGATCTGGTACATAGCTGGGAGGATGGTGTTCTCTTCTTTGCTGACTTCCCACAAAACTCACAGTCAGGTTAAACAACACTTTTTCCCTCCTCTGCATCACTTAAATATTATCTAGATGGAAATTTTACAGGAAAGATATTGATCTATTAGTTTAGCTGTAAACAGTCTGATGCACGCCCCACGAGAGAACATGCCAATAACACATTTTTCAATTAATTCTGTATAAAGATCATCTTTATATTGTTTACATAGAAGTATTTGCCCGTTGAAGAGCAGAAATTTTTGCTCGAAAACTTGCAAAATCAAAATAAAAGAAACTCTTCACCTTAATTTTATTTATTCTTCCTTTCTCAAAGAAAGAATATGGTCACCTCACTCGTCAAAATAGATACCAAAACTAAACCCCAGCTATTAATCATATTTTCTTCATTTAAAAAGTATTTAAAAAAACTAGTTTAGGCTGGGAAAAGCAGCAATGAACAAAAAAAAAAAGCTTGTACAAAAATGAAATTGACATCCTACAATACATGGTAAAGCACAATTTGGATTATAGATTATAATAAAATAAGACCTAATCCAAATAATTTATTAGTGTGTGACGTTTCGGCAACAACATTGTCACCATCATCAGACAAAAGAATAAATGAGAAAAAATTAAGAACATGCTGTGGTATTTTTTTCTCATTTATTCTTTTGTCTGATGATGGTAACAATGCTGTTACCAAAACATCACACACTATTAATTTATTTGGATTAGGTCTTATTTTCTTGTAGATATTACAGTGACCTTTATTGAAGACACATGAGATAACCAAGTGTGAACAACAGTGCCTCCGTCTCCTTCAAAAAAATAGATGACCAGTGACATTAAGGACTTTCCAATTCCTTAAGCTTTGTCCATAAGTGGAATTGAATGGTCTGGAATTGGAAGAATCAAAAAAGTGAAGAGAATTTCTCAACTCAGTTTAACAGACCTAGCTATACAGACTTAGATTGTTCTAGATTGAACCTTTGTCTGTTAGTATACCATACGATAGACTAAAACCATAAATTTCTTGGTATAGCTTTTCAACATTAATTTCTAAGTATTTTTTTTTAATCTTGGCACATGGGTAGGCAAGATTATACAATGTAAAAAAATAGTACAAAAGGTTTTTTTTTTTTGCTAATCCCTAGTACACGTGGTACAGGCCATGATAATCATGGTGGGTAGTTAGCGGCTGCTTTTACTGAAAGTGCACCACATGTCTACACATGTGAAAAGCAGTTAGACTTTGCACTTACAAATATACCAGAGCCCCGTTTGGTTACTTGCACTTGCTGGTGGGGTATAGTACAAAAGTGAATTTGTATTCAGGTGGATAAATTAGGAAAAAATGATATTTCCTGATTTTGCAACTAAAAGTTGCTGATGGCTTGCACCATCTATCGGAATAAATATAAACTATTTGCTGATTTTTAATTATTCCAGAATTGGCCAAATACTGTTTCTTGATTAATCAAGAAAAGATAACCATTTGCCCAATTCTGGAATAATTAAAAATCAACAAATAGTTTATATTTATTCCGATAGATGGTGCAAGCCATCAGCAACTTTTAGTTGCACAATCAGGAAATGTCTTTTTTCTTAAGGTTATACAAAATAGTATAAATTTTAATAACTTTTTTATGAATTGGTTAATTTAATTTGTCAAAACATAAAAATGATGCAATAAATCAAATGTTTGCATATATTGTAAGCATTCAAACAAAAATTTATTAAACCATTTTACCAAAAAATGATAAAGCTACAATTTGTATTATAAATTAGAAACATAAGATAACAGGACCAAATCCAATTCAATTTGGATTTGGTCATGTCAAATTATGCCATTTTACCAATTAATTTTAGGAACCCTTTATTTAGGTCATTGACCTTTACTGCAAAAAAAAGATCAAATGAAACATATATTACTGTTGCTTTTGTTGTTTCATTTTTCTGTTTTTGAATTATGTAAGGATCAATGATAGATTTTAACAATATATTTAAATCTTATGCCTTCTCATTTCTCTGACCACAAATAATTTTGCCTTAAACAAAAACAACAATCTTTCAATATACATAGTTTTTGTTTTGTTTTTAATTGTCGGGCATATGAATGGTTAAAAAATATATATTTCTTTCAAATATAGATTTGACAGGTTACATTGACAGAAATTTAAGAGAAAATACCTACTTACTTTTTAAATGTATACACGTATTATGAATTTTAAAGAGTGAAAAACAAATAATAGTTTTATAAAATAATTTTATAATCGTCCATTTGTGTGTGGTCCATATAAAATTTTAGGTAATAAACTTACAAAAAATATATGTTTTATTATGTTAAAATGTTTGTCGTGTACAGTTTTTAAAAAAGTAGCTTTTAAAACTTGTATCTAGCATTATAAAAGTAAAAACATAAAATGGTAAAATCTAAAATGTTTGTTTTGAATCTGACATTCGATAATATAAACATATGATTTAAGTTGGGCGCCACTGTAGCATTTCTTAATTCTTTAAATTTAAAATCGGACAAAATGTACCCCTTGAACAGTGGTAACATTTGGTTTAGAAAAATATGAATTTTTAATTTATTAAAATATATTAAATTTTCGATATATAAATATGAATATAAATAAAAATAATTTTACATAAACCTAAATAATACTACAAATAATTTATTCTTTAAAAAAAATGTCAGCAACTTTCATGTTTTTTTTTTTGGATCTGTACAAATTGGTGATACTTTTTCCCCATGTATTTATTTCCTACCAAAGATATTTTTTATCTTAAATTACTTGCAAGTTATGATATCGAAAATATTGCCATCAGCTTGAAAATGGCATTACTCCCTGCACAATAGCTGCATTCAAATCATCTATTAGGAATGGATATTTATGGTGCGATTTTTTGTGATCTCAAAAGATAGAATATACCAAAATTCAAGTTTATATCTTAAACCTTCTTGCAATATTGCCCGAGGACGCAGCTTCCCAAGAGGCCCCCCGCTTATTTACAAACATGATGATGGCTATCTTTTCTCTCTCGAAGAGACCTGCCTCGCTGTGATGAATCACTTTTTCCCTCAGGACACCAGACCTCATCCTCGGAAATTCGCTCATGCATTGTTTCCAGATCAAATGGACGACTCTACATAGTGGGAGGTCACAAGAGCTATACAGCACTGTGGCAGAAGGAAAACTCCAGGACCAGATGATCTCGGTTCCCTTTGCATGGATATTGGAGGCTCTGATCTACACTCCCTGCATGCTGGTATATTTACCAAATGTCTCAGACCGGGTCACTTCCCTCGCCCATGGAAAGAAGACCGCCTCATACTCCTGTTAAAGGTGCCCAACTCTGCCAGCAGTCAGTTGGAGAGATATAGACCAATAACTCTTCTGAACACCATGGCCAAAGTTTTTGAATGATGTATCCTGGCCAGACTGCAATGGCTCGCCGATCGCCATGGATGGCTCTCAGACAACCAATTTTTATTTGTTCACGGCAGGTCAGCAGAAGGAGCACTCGACGAAATTACTCAGTTTATCAATGAAAGGCAGGCCCACTGGAGAAAAACGTTGGCTATCAGCTTAGACATTAGCAAAGAATTTGACACTGTCTGGAGACCGGACATAATACAAGGTCTCGAACGCCTGACCTGCACCCATTTACTGATTTGCCTAGTAGAAAGTTTTTTGGAAGACAGAAAGGTGTCTTTTTCCGCAAGGACAGCAACCGCCTTCACATTCTCTAAGCTTGGCACCCCCAAGGTTCTGTACTAAGCCCATTTCTGCGGAATGTCATCGCCCGGTTCCTCTTCATCTACAATCCAACTCGCCACTTTGGCCATCATGTAATACAAAAAGGATAATAAAGTTTGATTGAGAGTCCGCCGGCGCCAAGACAGGACAAAGGGTCTCCGATTACAGACCGACAAACATAGTCGGATAACAAACAATTCCTCTCTAGCTCTCATATAGGTCAGACCCTCCTGGACCGGCGCTGGCCTCTCTCTCTGAGGTGACATCCAACTTACCTTTTGTGCTACCCCTTGACTCCTGATACCACTGGCCCCATGACTGCATAGTGCCTGCCTACACCGACAATCAGAGAGTGTGTGTGTGACAATTAAAACGAGTTTATTCACATCTCGTCAATATATACACTCAAAGAGAACTAGAACAAAAATAAAAGTAAATCAGGACAGATAATACAATAATAAACAAAAATGCACAGCAATCACAAAATAGAGGATGAAGGGAGGCAACCCCGGCGCACAAGTGTTCTGCTCCAGGCGATGAGCGGGTCCTCCAGGCCACCGGTGGCGACGCTGAAGCCTATGACGCCTTCCCGCCCAATAGGCCTCGTGCCACAACGAGGCGTTTGTAGACCGAGGTACTAGAGTCTGGGCGCCTCTTCAAGATGGCGTGGACCAGCTCCAGCATTGCAGTCCTCTGGGCGGCTGAGATCTTGGGGATGAGGGTCTTGAGGGTGGGTGTGGAGACGAGGGCGCCACAGACCTTTTCCCTGTGGAGGCCAAGGTTGCCGGTCTCAGCGAACAGGGAGTTGGGGGCCTGCTCCAGGATGATGTTTAGCTGGGCTCTGATCTTGCCTCTCCCAGCTGGAGTGGAGCCCGTGGTCCCCTCTTCGGTTGGCGCCGCCTCCATTGGCTCGATGGGTTCCAGGGAGGCTTGGGAAGACAGGGTTGCTTTGGGCGTGCAAGGGGCCGCGACGGCAGGACTTGGCACCTCACCAGGTGGAGTAGGAAGTGCTGGCAATGTATGCTGAGGCGCCACGGACCGAGGGGCTCGAGCATTGGCCACTGGAGCGGTGCCTGGCACTTCCTCAGGTGGAGTAGGGGGTGCTGGTGCAGGGGACTGTGACGCCGGCTGACTGTGCTGTTGAGGCACGGCGGGTGAAGAAGCCTCGATGGGGGAAGCTGCTTGCTTGGGGCCGATGGTCTGCCTGGCAAGCATGGGGCAGTTGGCCCTGCGGTGACCCTGCCTGTTATACTTGGATCATTTGACCCCAAAAGTCAAGAAGGCGGGCAGGGTGTCTCCCTTGGTCTTGATGTCCAGGCGCGTAGGTGGCTCCTACAGTTTCACCCCGTCGTGAAGGAGGATGTAGGCTTCGCGACGGCCGTCCGTGTAGGCATATTCCCCTGCCTTGAATTGCATAGGGGCGATGGAGGTTACACGCCCGTGAGGCCGCAGGGCGTCGATGATGGCAACATCCTCCACAAAGAAAGAGAGGTTCCCTATAAGCAGCCTCTCCGCTATCTTGCGGAAGGGAAACGTCCTGAGGGTCGTGCCCTCGATCTCGAGGCCCTGATACTAAGCGTGCTGCGAGGACCTTGGTGGCCAGGCCAACTAGTACGTGGCCGTTCATCCGGGTGAGCTGGATGTTCTCAGCGCCTCCGACCACTTTATCCACCGCCTGGAGGTAGTGGAGCGGTGTGAAGTCAGGGCAGTACTCTATATAGACGCACTGCTCCTGGGTGGAGGACGCCTGCCGCGCCCTGGTGTCCGCGATGTGGGCACGCGTAGCCTTGACCTCCTGGACCTGCGGAATCCTCGCTGTTGTTGCTCCCTTTCGCTGAGGCTTTCCCCTAGGTCCGCTGGCCCTGGTGCTGTTGGACTCCGCCACAGGTGAGTCGTGGCGCCTCTTCTTCGACTTCACCACTGTGAAGCCCTCCTCAGAGTTATTGTCCTCCTCCATTGTTTCAGTCCAGTTCTTTAGAGCTTTTTCAGCGCCTTTGGAAGGCGACTTGGTTTGCATGCCGACTGCCGCGGCTGAATTTGCATTACTTTCGCCTGCCGGCAAATTTACATACTTAGATTCTACGTTGTTTATTAAAGAATCATCTGATTTATGTACTTTTGCTGATTTCTCGGCGAATGTTGAAGTATTCAAGCTGGGTCTTTCAGGCTCTTGTACAGCTTTTTCTGGGCTATCAGCCAGTATCATTTTCATCACACATTCTTCGCCCGCAGCGCTCGCCATTAGAGAAAACGGCGGAGCTCGCGCGCCCGCAAGGTCGAGTGTGTGTGTATGTACAGACAGGAAAACATACCACATACATTTATATTATCAATTTAAAAGACATATATTGGATCAAAATATCATTTATTCTACCAATATTTTAGTTGGCTGAACGCAACCTTTTTCAAGGTATTATAACATATTAATGTGTGTCAAAAACAAACTCAGCACCACATAACATCAATAGAATTAAGTTTTAAAAATATCTTTTGCTTATATTCATTGGGGAGAATTTTTTTTTATATATACAAGGTATGATCATAAAATTCGGGGAATTGGGTCATAAAAGATTTATTAGATGAATATATACAAAAAATGGTTAATATTCTTCAAAATACTGTCCGAGGGAATCTATACAGCGTTTCATTCTTCCCAGTTCCGGAAGCACCCAGAAAATTCGTTAGAAGTAATTCCCCTCAAAACGCTCAGCGATTTTTCCTTTATGGCATTAACGGTATCAAATCTATGTCCTTTTAGTACTGACTTCATTCTAAGAAAGAGAAAGAAGTCATTTGGTGCTAAATCGGACGAGTACGTGGGATGAGGCATTGTCAACATGCTGTTTTCAGTCAAAAAAGCACCCACGGAAAGAGCTCTGTCTGCTTGGGCGTTATCGTGACGAAGCATTTTTTGGAACAAATTTCGAAAACTTTCTTTCAAGTCCACGATTCTCGGTCAATATTTTTTAACACGTTCCATATGAAACCCCTGTTTCTTCTACTAGTTCTCTGATCGTTGTCCTAGTGTTTTTCTTTATTAAAGCACCAATTTTTTGGGTCAGTTCTTCATTATTTTCCAAAGGAGGTCTTCCCTGGCGTGCGTCATCTTGGGTTGACTCTCTATCAGATTTGAAACGGGTAAACCACTTAAACGTTTTTGATTGTGATAAGGCTGCCTCCCCGAATGCCAATTTCAACATTTGAAACTGTTAAAATAAATGTGTTTCAGCAACCCTGGCAGTACAGAACAAAGGAATGTGTATAGCCCTAATGTTTACATTTTGTTAGTTTTAATATATTCTCTAATTAATATGTTTGTAATCTTGGTAAAGATAATGTTTTTTTCCGTTTTATCTATGTTTAAAATATCGTCTTCCTATAACTAAGAGGCAATCTGCCCTAGAGAAGGGTCTTTCAGTTTTGTTAGCCAACATAAAGAATAATGATAAGTCAAAACCTTAATCTGAATATATTTACGATTTTTATTAACACCTTGTGCGGAATTTTTTAAATAAATTAAAAAAATTGCAATACACGCAGACACCATGGACAATCACTTACATTGTATTGCTGTATTAATAATCTTTCAAATGTATATTATATTATTTACATTTTCTTTTAGGTTACATTAAATCTTGTTTGGTATACCGTTATATAAACCAAAATATATTTTCCTTTATATTATTTTTATCTACCTTAATATGAATTTCAAAAACATTTTATCACTTTTAGGAATATAAAAATTTATTAATTCAAACTTTTACACAGACAAATGTTTTTATTTTCTTAAAGTATACTTGTCATTAACAAAAAAAAAAAAAAAAAGGTGGCTACACCAAAATTTATTGATTTTGGTCAAATTTAATAACTAAAGAAAGAAATAGTTAATATTCCGTGGTGCCCGAGTGGTTGGCGACATTTGTACGCTCCAGTTTTAACCAAATAAATATAGTAAAACCTCTTTTGGGAGTTTCCATTTGGTTCCACGCAGGAATGCACTCACAAGACAGGGCGATTCCTAAGACAGGTTCAATAAAATTGGCGCCACAATTAAACCTAAAGCTACTCTTATTCAAATTCAATGATTGAATAGGACATTTTTGACACAACAATCCTGACCTCATCTAAATGAGAAAAAAGGTTATCAAAAATCTTATAAAATGCCGCAAATGAAGCTTAGAAATGTGATACCTGGCGAGTTTTACTAAATCCCTCGAAATCGATTTCTAGCGCCTTCAAATCTCTAATAATAAAAATGAATTCAATATATCAAGTAAAAATACAGTGATTAAATTTTATACGGCGGCTCTTAAATTTACCTAGATATACTTCCGGTTATATTCTGTGCATGAAATGTGGACAAACGTCACCGGGAATTACGGTGTTGAAATTAACACTCAGGTTCTGGCTTAGAATCCTGAAAATGGGCAATAGTCGACTTCCCCATATATGTCTAACTCAACTACTGGAGATATCACACACACAAGAATAATAAATATATATTCAATTCAACCAGATTTCCTTGGCTAATCCACTGCAATGATATAAGCATGGTCCCCAGAGGGAAATTCCATCAATAGTCAAGATGGAAAAAAAAATTCTATTCAAAATTTTCAGGTTAAAATATAAAATTCTAAATTCTATCCTCACAATAAATACTTACATAGTTCATTTTTAACTGAAAGCTATTTGCTTAGCGACCTTCCATTTCCAGTAAAACGCTTTATTGCACAACAGAGAATACTCCATTCGTTTTTTTTTTTAACCCACACCAAAATATTCAGAGAGGGGGATACAATATGCAAAGAAAGAGAGACGTTATTCTCTTTCGACAGTCGACTTACCTCAGTACAAAGTATTTTAACTAGCGCCATATTAAGTCGAATAGGTGTTCTGTCCCTATACAACCTTTAAAAAGCATTAAGTTGGAAAAAGCTTGGATTTATCGCTTTCTCCACCACTGCATGATGGTGATGGATCATAATGAGTATATCGTTGCAAGCCGGCAATGAGAGAGGAGAATCTGTATAAGACTGGTGTCTTAGTAAAGGCCTTGTGTGTGTGTGTGTAATAAATGACATTTAGTGTTAGCGATTGACAAATGGCAAAAGAATTAGAAATTCAAATTTCAAAATTTTATCAATAAGAACTAACTCAATCAAGGATTTTTACAAAGAGATTATTATATAAAGAGAAAAACAATTTATCTGAAAAGGAAATAATTAATATGTTAACGCACATATGACCGATATGCTGTTCTTTGATATGCGATCCAAATTGTGTCCAATATCAGGGCCACTACTCAAAAAAAGGTCGTTATTTTTCTAGAATAATTCAAAGCTTCACTATTTTTGTCTTGAAAGTTTTTTTAAACGATACAACATTTTAAAAATGGAAACATAAATGAAAAAATATATATATAGGTAAAAATAATTGAGCTATTAAAATTCATGAAAGAAAAATTTATTTTGATGAATCTGATCATTTAATCATGTAGTTAACAACATTCATTGAAAAAGTGAATCCTCTAGTTAGTGGTAAAACTTACCCCCCACCCCAAAAAGAGAAAAAAAAAAAAGAATTAACTTTTGATTTTTAACCTACTCTCCTTTTAGGGAGCAAAGAACTATCACTCCTTGGGTGTCCATTAGAAAATCTTCGGTGGTATAAAGTATGTGATAAAGTTTTCTTTCAATTAGTGTTTAAATTAAAACGCTCAAATATGACTTCACATATTTTGAACAATAGATAAACCTATTCACACACAATGATAAAAATGACGATTCAAAATAGGATAGTTTTATTCACTTTTTGGCAATGTATCAAGAAGAACATAGGACTGGAGTTGAAAAATATCACATTTGTCTACTTATATATTTGCCTTATTCTGTCTGTTTGTCTGTTTGTCTGTATGTCTGAAGCTCACGGATAGAATGCGCGCCCATTGGCTGCCAGCGAACACGTGGCCTCCCTGCCCCCCTCTAGACAACCCTGTTATCAGCTGTGCGATACATACACCTGTCTATAGCGGCCACTCTAGACAACCCTGTTATCAGCAGTGTGCTACATACACCTGTCTAAACAGACCACTCTGTCTATAGCGGCCACTCTAGACAACCCTGTTATCACCAGTGTGTTACATGCACCTGTCTATACAGACCACCCTGTCTATAGCGGTCACTCTAGGCAACCCTGTTAACAGCAGTGTGATACATACACCTGTCTATACAGACCACCCTGACTATAGCGACCACTCTAGACAACCCTGTTATCAGCTGCCTGTCTATACAGACCACCCTGTCTATAGCGGTCACCTTAGGCAACCCTGTTACAATCAGTGTGTTACATTCACCTGTCTATACAGACCACCCTGTCTATAGCGGTCACCTTAGGCGACCCTGTTATCAGCAGTGTGATACATCCACCTGTCTATACAGACCACCCTGTCTATAGCGACCACTCTAGACAACCCTGTTATCAGCTGCCTGTCTATACAGATCACCCTGTCTATAGCGGTCACCTTAGGCAACCCTGTTATCATCAGTGTGTTACATTCACCTGTCTATACAGACCACCCTGTCTATAGCGGTCACCTTAGGCGACCCTGTTATCAGCAGTGTGATACATCCACCTGTCTATACAGACCACCCTGTCTATAGCGACCACTCTAGACAACCCTGTTATCAGCTGTGTGATACATCCACCTGTCTATACAGACCACCCTGTCAATAGCGAACACCCAAGACAACGTTTTTAAAATATATTCGCACTCGGGTAAACCCCGGGCGTTGCCCGGGCCATTCGTCTAGTTTATATATATTTGCCACCCAATACTACAAGTAAGTGTGTGCCAGCCATTAGATCAATGCCTCATTCAAAATTTTAGGATCAAATTGATACAGAGAGAGAGAAAGAATAGAAGTTTTACAAAGATTCTTAGCTGCTCAAAATAAACTCTTTTAGCGATTTTTGAAGAGCCTTGTAAAGATAAATAAAATTTAATGTGTATAACTAATAAGTAGTTTATTTTCTCACAAAACCTAAATATCACTAATTTAGAATGTTTATAATTGAGTTTAAAATTATTTACTTCTCCATTTTTTAAATACCCTATTCCAACGTTTCAGCGACTTGCTTTCATCCCTTTTCAAGGATTTATATTTTGATAATGCTTATTTGATGTGCCAAGTTTTGAATGGTCGAATATTTTAAACATGTAGAGCACAGCATCGATACTGATATATATATACATATATATATATATTTCGGTCTTGGTTCGTGCGGCAGCTTCCATTGAGATGATTGAGCTTTGGTTTCCACGTCATTACCATAAACCCACGCTTCGTCACCAGTTATGACCCTCTGGAGCAAATTTGGGTCGTCGCGGACAGAGTCCAACATCTCATTAGCAATGTTCATGCGATGCTGTTTTTGGTCGCAATTGAGCAATTTTGGTACGAATTTCGCGGCGACCCGTCTCATGCCCAAATCATTGATAAAAATCGAATGGCACGAGCCAATCGATATGTTTAGGTCCTCAGCAACTTTTCTAACGGTGATTCGACGATTGGCCAATATCATTTTCTCCACTTCATTAATTTTTTCGTCTGTTGTTGAAGTGCTCGGGCGTCCGGCACGCTCTTCGTCGTTCACATCTTCTCGGCCTTCTGAAAACATTTTGTACCACCGATAAACGTTGCTTCGGTCCAAGGTAGCTTCTCCGTATGCCACACTCAACATTCGGAATGCATCCGCGCACTTAATTTCGTTTTTCACACAAAATTTGATACAGGTTCTTTGATCCATTTTTTTTAATAGGTAAAAATCGAAGACGATCCAAAACACCTGCAAGCAAAGCAGCTGTCAACAATTAAGTGAACATTCAAAATGGCCGAGCTTGTCGGCATAAGTGAGAGACATGAGTACCAACATAAAGCCACAAAAAGATCGAAATTCGAATATACGTAACCCGCGAAAATTCAAAAGTCGCGATACTTTTTGAACACACCTCGTAAATTATTTTAATAAAGGATTGTTAACTAAACCATTTTAACTCAATTATAGAACCAACCTTCAAAATGGTGTTTTTCATAGATATTTTAATTTATTAAACTTATAAATCTCACATAAATGATAACAAAAAAGACATACTATGTTTGGGTTGAGAGAATCGATCATTACTTGACTTGACATAACCGAGTCTCCGATAAGAGATCGGGTGTGGTCGTTTTTTTTTTTGGGCGGTCTTTCATGGGACTGTAAATATATATATCTAATGAACAAAGTTAGGAAAGAACAATTTTATGTGAATATTTCCTTTTATTTTATAATCAATTATTATTTATAAATACACACACTTATATATATATGAATATATTAAAAATTTCCAGTTAAAAAAAAGTTATTCTGAATATTAATATATGAGGGATAGTAGGTTAATATAATTTACCATTTCCTGAATTGTTCTTCCAATTTTTAATTCTTTCTCGAAGATCAAACACTGGCATTAGGTCGTGTTCGAAGAGTGGTAGGTTGGTAAAGGGATCTCTGGGTAATTCCAGAAGATGTCGAAGAATTACATCCCTATCTAAGATATTTCCGCTGGGCAACATCACAGGATCCTGCATGATTTCATGGGTCAAAGGATCGAGGAATTCCTCAGGAACTTCTCTTATTTCTTTGGCTATCTCCTGATGTAAATCTAGAATCTCCAAGAAAACTTTTGCCATATCCTCTCTTTTCCAGAAGCACTGGGTATTTAAGAAATTCCGCAATCTTGTTTCATCATTGGTTTCTAGGTTCTCCGCTAGGATCTTGTCAAAAGAGGATGACCGTAAGCATAAGTATATATCGCTTACCAGCAACATGTATTCTGTTGCAGAATGTGATAGAGACTTTTTAACATTGGATTCAGCAAGAGAGGTATTACATAAGTATTCACTGAAATCTCGTAATATTCTACTGAATAGGTGGCCAATCCTGTTTTTAATGTGAAAATTCACAATTGTTTCTGAGTTCCAGACTATGCTAACATTCTCCATTATATAGTAGGATTCAAAAATATCGTCTATGCTATCGCATCTGCAATGGCAGTGATTTTCAGGATTAGAGAAAATATCTTTAACCCTTTCAAAACCTTCGTCCAAATAATAATTGATTCGATCGATAAAGATATTCATTAATTTGGAAAATGTATCGTCATCTATTAATGATTTAATATTGGCTTTAAACCATTCTTCATTTTTAAAACGTGTGAAGAAAACAAGAATACCGAAATAAACTTTGTACATTATCTCTTGTTCTCGTTTATAATTGTACCGAATATATGTGTTGATGATGCCCCTTAAGAGATGTTTCTGTGCCAAGGGTTGTTGAATAATTTTGTAGATGAAATCTTCGTCATTTATATCTGAACTTCGAAGCAATTCGAAGAATTCGTAAAATGTATCAAGAAGCTCTGGATTCCAGAGAGATTCTGGCGAGGAAAGCATTACTGTTATCAAGAGATAGACGTTCTCAGCTTCACTGCAGGTGGGGATCTTTAGGCTCTGTTCGGTCAGAAGAGTAAATAGGCTTACGATTTCCCGAAATAAACAAATAGGCAGGTTTCGGAAACTCTCAGGTAAAACTTTAGGTAGCGGCAATGTGATTTCATTAGATAGGGTCAAAAGAATCAATTTAGAAACTTTCGAATAAAATTCCATCGCATATGTAAAAAAAATCGAGAATTGTCCAAATTCTAAATCTAAAATATCAGTCCGTATTGACAAATCATTTTGTCTTTCTTCAAAATATTGATTGATCGTATCGATTGATTCTATTTCCTCTTCGTACTTTTGAAGTATATTCCTAAGACATTGAATAATGTAATGATAACATTTATACCCTTGAAAGAAAATATCGAAAAAAATATTTTCTTCAGGATTTTTGTTTAGGATTCCAAAATCTTTTATAAACTTCCTATTTTCTTGTTCGGTTGCCAAAATTCTGGTATCCTTAAAAGAGTTTATCTGACAAGTAGGGTGAAACATATACAGTAGGTCTACGTCTTCAGCATTAAATTTTTTTAGAAGTCCGTGGAAAATATAAATTAAATTCAGCATTATTCCTATATTGTGGAATTTATCGTCAACGGGTTCCAGTATATTCTCTCTAAATGACTCTAAAAGATTAGCCAATAAATCTCGTCCGTAGGATCGAGTCGAGTTTTGAGATAAAAATGCTTTTATAATCCGATATTGATTATCCCTAACGTGATTGATTAATACATCGAGTCTTCTCTTATCGACCAAATTCGTCTCCTTATAAACATCCTTCTTGAAATAGGAGATGCTAAAAACAGACTTCAAGATTTGAGCACCCTGATTGATTCCGAAGAGATTAACAAAGGCATTGCACAAAGGCAGTTGGCCATCGTTTTCAACAGTAATCAATAGTAACAGGATTCGTAAAGGCAACAAATCACCAAAAATGTTAACTTCTCTAATATCTTGATGCAATTGCATAAAAATATCACATAGAAGTTTTGAATGGGAAGGTTCGGTCAGTTTGATCGCCATTCTAACTAGCAAGTCTCGAGGCAATAATTCCCCACCGATCATCTTAAATATAAATGTCCGCTGACTTGTATTAAGCCTCTTTATTAATTCAACTGCCACGTCATTTCTTACATATTCCTCCCTTGGATATGAAAAGCTATAATTCGAAATTAATATAATTACCTGATTGTTATTATATCCTCTATCTTCTGGAGTAATTTCATTAGATGGATCCATTTTTCTCTCTCACAAAAACTAGCAATTTACAATTGAATAGCGAAAACACAATAAGTTGACTCAAACCAGTTCTTACTTTGAGAGTTGAAAAAGTTTTTTTCCTTTTATATTTTTTAAATATGATAAAATAAATGTACTCTGTCACGGAAATATATTATGTATAACATACAGTCTGAGAACAAAATATAAAGTATTCTTATGCAAAATACAAATAGGTTATTATAAAAAGTGAAAAGAGAACTGTTATTCAAAATTTATTTATTACAAATAATAAAAAAATGTATTTAAAAATATAAATATGTGTAGTAGCAAAAATATAAAGAAATATATTACAAAATTGACCACGTATATACTAACGAGTGAATTTTACTTATACATCAAAATTTCTGAAATCGCTAATGCTAAACGATGCTATTACAGTTTCACAAATATTTATCCAAGTTATACAAATGTCGCCATGCGATAGCTAATTTTAACATATTAAAAAAAATTACATAATATATTTTTTAATACAATTGTGATGCTAAAATATCGTTTATGAAAAATATATAATTGGTTAATTAAAATGTGAAGAATTCCTATCATATTTATATCAAGTTAGAAAATTACATTTAAATTTTTAAACATTTTTTTTCTTTTTTCCAAACAGTATAAAAATGCGTTAAACAAAAAAAGTAGCATCTCTTAAGTATCTAAAGCAACCTTTAGACTATAAAGAGGATTTTATTTTTTCTTGAATATGTCTAGTCTAACCTCTTTAATTCGACACCCAATTTGACCAGAGCTTTCGGTTGAATTCAAGTCTGTTAGATTTCCTCACAACATTCACGGCTAGTGGACATTTTTCTCTCTCTAGGATATAAACAAATATATAATTGAAATAATGTTTTTATAAAATACTATTGTAATGTATTTTAACTAGAGCGAATGTGTGTGTCCGGGTTTTTACCCGAGTGAAAGTTTGTCAAACGAACATTTGTTGAAACAATATTTTCAGTTCAAACAATCACTCTCTCCCTGCTGTTTCTATTTTTGTAAAGATAAATTGATTTTTGTTACTCTCTTCTCCAACAAAACTACAGAATAAACCTTGGAAAATGTTGGATGTAGATGCGGAATATATAGATTATCATATAAGCTATTTAAAAAATAAAAATAGAGAATAAAAACAAACTATTTTAATGTATTCTGGAGTTATAAAATTATAGTAATTATTATATACTGACTATGACCAGATTCGACTTATCCCCTGAGTGAATGTTTCCCAAACAAATATTATAACAAATGTTATTTATTACTATTATAACTCGAATTATATATAGTAGGATTGAGGATATTCCACACTTAGTATATCATTATAACTACAGTAGAAATTGTATAATATATTCGAACTGTCTTTAATTCGAAATTTATCTTGGTCCCTCGAATTTCCTATAAATAGGAATTCCGTTTTTAATTCGAATTTTTGGATAATTCGATTTTTTTTTTGTCCTTTGGGCTTCAAATTATTCAAGTTCAACTGTGACAACATCATTTTGTGTTTTATTTAAAACTAGCGGATGTACCCGGCTTCGCCCGGGTTTTACCCGAGTAAAGGTTTGTCTAACGAACATTTGTTAAAACAATTCTCTATAAACTTATAAAAAAAAAGATATATTTTGATAATTTGAAACTCGTAAATTTGAATCTCTCGATAAAGTGAACATTTTTTCCCGGTCCCTTGAAAAATACTCGATAAGTTGAATAAAATCAATATTAATTGGTTCCCTCGATAATTGGAAGTTAAAGGAATAGTATCTTGCCTTGGAATTGTATCATTATTCTTGTCTCAAATAAATTGCCGTGTCATCCTGAATTTTGTCTTTCCTAATTTTCTACATTACAAAATCATAATTTTATCTATTCTCCCAATATATATGTTGTAGATAAATGATAAAACTAACTTTGACTTGTGCGCAATTAATAGGTAGAAAATCTTACTTTTGATAAATAATCTTTAAGATAATAAACTTAGTGATAATAAAACTTATAGATAAAAAAACTTATCATCGTCGCAATGTGGGCGCTGATTTCGAGTTAAATCTACAAATCTGCAAATAACTCTAAGGATATTCAAGATATTAAAGAAATTATTTTTCAAAAACCTTCCCGGGGATATACCTAATAATATCCCAAAATTTCACGGCGATTGGATGTATGGTTTTGAATCTATAGAGTACAGACAGACAGACAGATAGACAGACAGACATTCAATTTTATATATATACTAGCGGATGTGCCCGGCTTCGCCCGGGTTTTACCCGAGTAAAGGTTTGTCTAGCGAACATTTGTTAAAACAATTCTCTAAAAACTTATTAAAAAAAAAAGATATATTTTGATAATTTGAAACTCGTAAATTTGAATCTCTCGATAAAGTGAACATTTTTTCCCGGTCCCTGTGTGCCGTGTCATCCTGAATTTTGTCTTTCCTAATTTTCTACATTAGAAAATCATAGTTTTATCTAGTGAACATTTTTTCCCGCGTCACATTGCCGTGTCATCCTGAGATAATCTTACTTTTGATAAATAATATTTAAGATAACAAACTTAGTGATAAGAAAACTTGTTATCATCGTCACAATGGGGGCGCTGCTTGCGAGTTAAATCTACAAATCTGCAAATAACTCTAAGGATATTCAAGATATTCAGGAAATTATTTTTCAAAAACCTTCCCGGTGATATACCTAATAATATCCCAAAATTTCACGGCGATTGTATGTATGGTTTTTGAATCTATAGAGTACAGACAAACAGACAGACAGACAGACATTCAATTTTATATATATAGATATACAGATAGATGAGTGTAATATTAATTCTAATTTGCCAATTTTGACTGGTACAAATTTCAACAGATGGGAATTTAGAGTTAAACTATTGTTAGAAGAAAAACAAATACATCTAACATTAGAAAAGGAAATTAATGATTTTGTCGATGAAAAAGAACGCGAGTTATTTGCAATTAAAGATGCAAAGGCAAAATCTACGCTTGTTCAATGTTTAACTGATAAACATCTAGACATAATTAAAGATGCAGAAACAGCTAAAGAAATGATGAAAGCGCTCGAAAATATATTTGAAAGAAAAAGCGTGTTTACAAAACTAACACTAAAAAGAAAGTTGTTGACTTTAAAATGCAAACATAATGAAAAATTAGAGGACCATTTTCTTAAATTTGATTCTATAATTCGTGAATTGGATAATATAGGTTCCAAAATGGATGAATCTGACAAAATATGTCATCTGTTATTGTCGTTGAATGAAGATTATGAAAATGTAATAACAGCAATAGAAACAATAAATACTGAAATCAAAATGGAATTTGTTAAGGCAAGATTGCTGGATGAAGAACTCAAAAGGAAAAATAAACAAGGGGAACCTAGGAATGAAGAAATGACATTTGGATCATTCACATTTACATGTTATAATTGTGGCAAGAAAGGTCACAAGGCTACAGAATGTAGAAATAAAAAGAAAAATTTCAAAAGAGAAAAGAATCAAACACAAAAAGAGAGAAATGAAAGACAAAAAGAGAGTCAACCTGGACAACAAGCCTATCAGATGGATGGCAAACTATCATTTGTAGCAATGAATGCTATAGATTACTATGAAAATGATCATTTTATTTTAGACTCAGGAGCAACACAGAACCTGATCAAAAGTGAATTAAAAAAATATATGACAGATGTGAAGATTTTAGAACATAAGGTTGAAATTCATATCGCTAATGGTGAAAAGAGGTCAGCTAATAAAAGTGGAACTTTAAATGTAAAGATCAATAATATCCCAATAGCAATCCATGGACTAATAGTTGATGACATTAAACAGAACTTATTGCCAGTAGGAAAAATTACACAACAGGGCCACCAAGTGATATTTAAACAAGATGAAGTAATTATAATTACAAGAAACCATTACAAGTG
The DNA here is from genome assembly GCA_030710605.1 of Cordylochernes scorpioides. NCBI lineage: Eukaryota > Metazoa > Arthropoda > Arachnida > Pseudoscorpiones > Chernetidae > Cordylochernes > Cordylochernes scorpioides. The sequence continues at coordinate 213,774,922 of CP092863.1, read as the reverse complement.
TAATAATTATAGAAACTTGTACTCACTTAAAATAGAAATAGACAGTAACCCTGAAAGTGTTACAGCGCATGCAGTCAAAACCGATGACACATTGTGGCACAGAAGATTGGTTGGGACATCTGAATAGATACAGCTTAAAGAAATTAAGGCTACCAAGTTCACAAGAGAAATGTGAAACCTGTATCAAAGGAAAAAGCACAAGAAGATCATTTGAGAAAACCTGGAAAACAACTAAGGAAATTGGAGAACTGATACATTCAGACTTATCAATACCAATTGATCCACCAACATATGATGGAGAAATATATTTTCAGGTACTAATAGATGACTACTCACACTTTGTAGTAGTGAGACTTCTCAAATCAAAAAGTGAAGCCGAACAGAACATAATTGATTTTATCAAGTTGATAAAAACTCAACACATAACAAGAAAACAAGAAAAATTAGAGTAGATAATGGTAAGGAATTTTCATCTGGAAACTTCAAGCAGTTTTGCAGAACAAAAGGTATTAAAATAGAATATATCTCACCTTACACACCACAACAAAATGGCACTTCTGAAAGAATGAACCGAATATTGATTGATAAAGTGAGAACAAAGTTGGCAGAAACAAATCTACCAAAATATCTCTGGAAGGAAGCCATTTACTGCTCAGCATACGAATTAAACAGAAGTCCAACAAGTGCGAACAAAGGAATACCTCCGGCTATCATATGGTATAAACGAAATGACCTATCCAAACTTAAGGTTTTTGGCTCAAGAGCTTGGAGACTAATTCTACCCAAGCCAAGAAAACTAGATGCTAGAGCAAAATCAACAATCATGGTTGGATACAGTGGAAGCGGATATCGCATCTGGGATCCGGAAACTGATAAAGTAATGATTTCAACATTTGATGAAACATTAACTAAATTTGATAAGGAAATCACCTCAGACCAAACAGAACCTAAAATAATAATAACTGAATCTCAAGATGAGGAAGAAAACCCACAAACATCAGAACAATCGGACAAAGAAGAAAGTGTAACTACAAGATCGAGTCGAATAATCAAACCACCAAAGTATCAAGAAGATTATGAACTATATTCAGTATATTGCTTGTTTACAAATGGTGAAGATCCAGTTTCGTACAATCAAGCAATTAGGCAAAAAGAATGGAAAGAAGCTATTGATAAAGAAATTCGATCTCATGAAGAATTGAAAACATGGTCTTCAATAAAATTAGGAGAAAAATCAAATATCAAACCAATTGATACAAAATGGATTTTCAGAACCAAAGAGGATGGAACCAAAAAGGCTCGCTTAGTAGCAAAAGGATTCCAAATGGAAGAATCATCTGATATTATGTACGCTCCAGTAGCTAGAATGTCAACAATAAGAATGTTACTCTCTCATGCACAAACAAAAACTGGGAAGTGAATCAAATGGACATTCCAACAGCATTTTTAAATGGAAATATTGAATCAGACATTTACATCAAAGCACCACAAGGAGTGAATCAAGAAAATGGAAAAATATTCAAACTAAATAAAGCTCTATAAGTGTGAAGAAATGTCGGGTAGTAGTTTCACAAAACACTGTGCGAGTTCGGTAGAAGAATTCGCTGTGATGATTCTTTTTGTGGGCTGTTGCAAGGATTTAAATAATATCACTAAATAGCAGAAAGGAGAGGGTAAAAGTCTCCTTCTAACTAACTTTATTTAATACATATTAAGAGGACAGAGGAAAACACCCAACTGGTCGGTAGCAGACCAAGCCGTGTTCTAGTCCTTTGTTGGCGGCTGGCGCCGCCGAGGCTTGTTTGTTTACTGTCACCCAAGCCGTCTGGACGCCATTATTACACATACTCCCACCTGTTTTTCTCTAGGCGCACACAGAAAAACAATAATAATCGTCCAATCGGTTGGGTATACAAACGGTTCTTCCCGATCTAGTATGTATTTTTGCAGTTTTCTCTTTATCGTTCAGCAAACGCGAAGAAGCTGCTGTTGATGATATTTCCAAGGGATATATTTTCTGAATAGGTCTTAGGAAGGTTCCTACTGCGGTTTTCACCTTCACTAATCTATTCACTCCATCTCTTCCAAATAATATCTCCTCGATCACTGCTAATGGCCAGAAGTTACGCTTTTTATTGTCCATACCAACAAAAACAACATCCCCAGCCTGGAGTTTTGGATTGTAAATGCGTCTGTTTCTCTGGACCAGGAGGGATAAATATTCCTTCCTGAATCGTGATTTCAACTCCTCCCTCAGCTTGCTCAAATAGCGCAGTTTCTGTGTCGTTGGATTAGATCCCATATTCTGGCACTCGGGAAACTCGACATCTGTCTGTTCTTGTAGAAACATGGAAGGTGATATTGTCACAAGATCATTCGGATCGTCGCTGACATAAGTCATGGGCCTTCCATTCATCACTGCCTCTGCATGACACAGCAGGGTCATCAATTGTTGATATGTTAATGTTGATGTTCCGAGCATTCTTTTTAGTATGTCTTTGTGGGAACGAATCAATCCATCCCACCATCTAGACTGTATCAGTCGGGAGAGGCTGCATCCTCTGGAGGGTAAATCAGCTGGTTTGCACTCGCTAGGAACATATCTTCAATTTCCAGGATCACTAAGTTTGCATATCTCCTTCACGCGATTCCCGACAAAGGTACCCCACTGATCATCGCGCTTTATCCAAGCGAGGGCTGTTGTGGCATCAGACCAGAATACATTTTTGATATCTTTTAACTCTAGAGCTTCAAAGATTATCTTGTTTAATCGTGCTCCTACAACACAGGCTAAAACTTCAAGTCTTGGTATCGTAGGTCTCTTGAGAGGAGCGACTCGAGACTTAGCCGCCATCATATGCACTTCAACTTTGTCACCAACCCGAGTCCGAAGGAAGACCACAGCAGCATAAGCTTCACTACTAGCATCAACAAACGTGTGTATCTTCCAGTCCTTCTGCGGTACCATCAATGGATTGAAATTCCTAGGAATTGCCATGCCTTTGTGCAGCTGAAGGTCGTCGAACCATAGGCTTAGTTCATCCTTGTGGTGACGGTCCAATTCATCGTCCCATGCCAACTTTAGAGTCCAAGCTTTTTGCAATAGAATTTTAGGCTTTATTAATATTGGGTTCAGAAATCCAATAGGGTCATATATCTGAGCTAAGCAGGACAGGATACTCCTTTTGGTTATCTTGGGGGGTATGGCTACGGAAATTTCACATGACAAACAATCTTCCCTTTTATCCCAACATATACCAAGCACTTAAGATATCTCTGCTCTTTCAAAGGGGTAAGTATGGGAGGCCACGTCCAGGCTATGCTCCCAACGGCTTAGCTCCATCCGAGCATTATCCATGATGGACGTTGCGGTCAATTTGAGATATTTTAACTTTACAAAGGAGTTCACGCTTGTGACTAAATTGTCCACATAAAAGGATTTCTGCAACCTCTGAGCTAACGGTTTATGTTCAGGTCGAACATTAGACAGGGGGTATTCGATTACTGCCCCCAAAATGAAAGGACTACAGTTAACACCGAAAACGACACGTCTATGTCGGAATACTTCAGTAATTTCTCCATTTTGGGAATACCACAGAAAACGCAGGTAATCTCTGTCCCTTTCATTCACCTCAATCTGCAGAAACGCTTTCTTAATGTCTGCCACGACACCAAACTTGCCATTTCTAAACCTTAGCATAAGGTTGGGAATCATCTCTATGAGGTTAGGTCCCTTTTCAAGACAGTCATTTAAAGAAGGGGATCTATAGACCTTGCTAGAAGCATCAAAGACAGGCCTGATAGGCGTAGTCCCACTGGAGAGTTTCACCACCGGACGATGAGGCAGGTAGAAGGCCTCAGCGTCGTGTTGTTCAGCTGGAACTTTCTCAATTATCCCATCATCCAACCAGCCTCGGAAAATATCATCATAGTCCTCATAAAGATTCAAAGAGATTAATTTCTTAGTCGTCTGTTCTAATCTCTTCATAGCAACCTCCCTGTTGTCCGCGATTTTAGCTTTCTCTACAGTCCACGGGAGGGAAACAACATATCTTCCAGAAACAGAATGTTGGACTGTTTTTAGAAAATGTCGACGCGCCAGTGCGTCTCTCTGATCTCTCCGTTTAACCTCAATAGGATCCATAATGCCAAGAACATCGAGATTCCACAGATTGGTTATACTGCTCTCCGAAATTGTCATCGTTGTAACATGATGAGCGAGTGAAACGTCACTACCTGGCTGACATTCTCCCATTAAAGTCCATCCAAAACGCGTCTGCGACGCAGTCAAGCCATTTGACAACACACAAGATTTCATCATGAAAATAGATCCCAACACATCGCATCCTAGAAGTATTTCAATTTCCATGTCATCCTTTCCAATATCAGGAACCCAGATTCTGCGGGCTTTGAGTTCTTTCAACCATGGCCCGCGGCTCAGTCTTGGTAGGTTACCACAGATTTTTTGTTGGTCAAGAAGCTTCGCTACCATCTTAAAATTCCCCGATGCATGACCCAAATTGACTCTGTATTCTTGGTGGACACTTTCACTAGTATGACCTCCAAACACCACATGTTTAAGTGATTCCTGGCCAATGGGAGATAGTCCGAGATCCTGTGCAGTTTTAGACAAAATATAGGATCGTTGGGAACCTGTGTCAAGGAGGGCACGCACTTCTTTCGCCGAAGTCGCACCTTCGACCTTAATCTTTAGAGTCTGTAGCAAAATAAGAGACGAAGCGCTAAGACCGGAGAATGAAACTCTGTTTTCAACTGTAGGAGAAACGTCACAGTCTTCCACCTGTTCCTTGTCTTCATCCGCTGACTCTCGTCTAGGAGCATTAAGAGGGCATAAAATATCAAGGTGCTTCTTCTTACATCGAATACATTCAGATATGCGCCTTCTACAATTAGAAGAGATATGACCTGGATGGAGGCAGGAGAAACATTTAGCGTTTTTAATACGCTCTCTTCTTTATTTAATGCTCATTCTGCGCGCAGCAAGACATTCTGTGTTTTTATGATCTTTATTACAAAAGATGCAATTCTGGGCACGTTCAGTAGTCCAGAGGCCGTAGGTATCTTAGCAGGATGTGATTGTCTGCCCACGTTTCTATCCTGTTTCAGAGATATGAGTCCAAACTTGGATCCAGCTAAGGCTCTGTCTTGTTCTGCTGCAGCTTCCTTTTGGAGAAACTCCATAATTAGGTCAACTCTAGTTTGAGTCGAATCATTAGCATTAATCTTGACATCATGGAGGGGGCTTCTTTGCCAAGCCTTCATGAGTTCCTCTGAGAGACATGCCTCAATCATTGGAAATATAAATACAGACATCTGTCTGGCCTCAATCTTTAAGGATTCCAATGCTCTCAAATGAGTCACCAACTCATCATAAAATGAAGTCACCTTCAACTGTTGTTTGGAGGAGCAATCGATCATAAGGCGGATAAGGTCCCTGACATAGACTTGTTGCAACAGTTCAGGCCTTCCAAATCTTTCTGTCAAAGTTTCTATAACTTTGGGGTAATTCTCGGCAGTCAGGGGGTAACTATCAACCAGTTTACTAGCTCTGGTTCCCGGCGACATAGACTGCACAAGATATTGAAACTTATCGCTGTCTTCTAAAGTAGGATCGACATGTATCTTGTTGAACTGTGCCCACCATCCCAACCAATCTTTTATTTCTCCTGTAAACTTCTTTAATTCTATCTTGGGTAGTTTTACAGTTCTATGGTGTGAGCTAGAAGCGAAGCTCACTTCACTGGTCGTGGGACTGGATGCAGTGATCCTGGGTTCAACAAGAGCGAGCCATTTTTTATATATCCTCTTATATCTCTGGGTATATTGCAAGGCTTCCTCATCGTCTTGCTCTAGTTCCTCTTCGCTAACGTCTGAAGTTAGCATGAAGTCTCTTATCTTGCTTTGGATCACAAGAAGCTCACCGTGAGTTTCTTCAATGATCTCTCTATTATATTCAATGTCCTCTACAGGTATCGGTGGAGTACTTGACAGAAACTCTTCTGTCGTCTTCAATATGCGAGTTAGTCGCTTTCTAAGTAAATTTCTATGTCTTTTTAAAATTTCCATAAAAAAAAAAAAAACACTATAAACAGAAGGTAAAACAAAAGGTACTTAGCTTGAGTCTTGACTTGTACTCCGCCGTTAATCCACTTGATTTTGCCTTGTCAGAAGCCCACCCGCGGGGACGCCACTTTGTGTAGAAATGTCGGGTAGTAGTTTCACAAAACACTGTGCGAGTTCGGTAGAAGTATTCCCTGTGATGATTCTTTTTGTGGGCTGTTGCAAGGATTTAAATAATATCACTAAATAGCAGAAAGGAGAGGGTAAAAGTCTCCTTCTAACTAACTTTATTTAATACATCTTAAGAGGACAGAGGAAAACACCCAACTGGTCGGTAGCAGACCAAGCCGTGTTCTAGTCCTTTGTTGGCGGCTGGCGCCGCCGAGGCTTGTTTGTTTACTGTCACCCAAGCCGTCTGGACGCCATTATTCCACAATATGGATTAAGAGATTCACCAAAAACTTGGAACAATAAATTCAATGAAATAGCTATTAAATACAACTTCACACACACACACACACACACACACACACTCGAGCGGGCGGCCACGCTTTCGCGAGCTCCGCCGTTTTCGCCTTTTGAGTGCGTGTAAAAGGCGCTTAATCTGGCAAGTGTAGTATTGGCGGAAAGCCCAGGATGTGCTGAAAAAGTGCCTGAAAGGCCCAGCATCCTGCTACAAACAGGCGAAGAATTATCGCCAAAAGAAGGAAATATGAAGAAAACAATTGATATTTCTTCAGAAAATCAAAAGTATGCAAATTCGCCGGCAGGCGACTTGCATGTAAATCCGGCCGCCGCGCGTGGTGACGTCACGGCTCCGAAGACTGCTGCTACGACCAGCGCAACTTCAGCCAGCCCGGCCTCGCTCAACTGGGCCGACAGCGAGATGGCGGAGGTGAACGACAACGAGGGCTTCATCGTCGTGAAGGCCAAGAAGAGGCGCCTCGGCTCAACTTCACCTGAGCACGCTGCCAGGCAGCCCAACAAGCCTGGAGAGCAGCGCAGCTCCCAGCAGCGGAAGCGGCCAACAGGGCCGAGAGCAGTGCCGCCCCAGGAGATCAAGGCGACACGCAAGAACATCGCCGAGGCCAAGGCGAGGCAGAACTAATCTACCCACGAAAACTACATCTTCGTGGAGCGATGCCCAGAGTTCCCGGACTACACCTACCTAAAGGCAATATCCAAGCTGGTCGGGGGGCCAAATGACATCACATATTTCGGCAAAATGAACGGCCATTTCCTCGTGGGCTTGGCGACCAAAGATCTTGCGCTCCGTCTGGCTGAGGGCGACCTTGAGATCGAGGGAACGACCCTTAGGGTCTTCCCCTACCGTAAGAGGGCCGAACGAATCGTCGTCGCCAACCTGCCAGGCTTCGTGGACGACTTCACCGTTGTGAACGCCCTGAGCCCATACGGGAGGGTCACCTCCATCGCCCCCATCCTGATCAAAATGGGGGAGTTCACATTCACCGACGGCCGCCGGGAAGCCTTCATCCTGCTCAAGGACGGCATCAAGCTAGACAGGCTGCCCACCCGCCTGGACATTCAATCCAAGGGAGATTCCCTGCCCGCCTTCCTCTCCTTTGGCATAAAATGCTCTAAATGCGGAAAGCAGGGCCACCGCAGAGCAAACTGCCCATCGCTCGCCAGGCAGAACAGCAGCCCCAGGCAAGCAGCGTCTCCCACCGACGCAAGGCCCCCCCCCATCTCCTCCTCCTCCTCAGCAGCCAAGGAGGCCGACACCTGCGCCCGCAACATCGGCGTCCCCTGTCCAACCGGCGAAGTCTTCAACTGAGGCTCCAGTGACCCCCTCGGCACACCATCCTGCCGAACCGAGGGATCTTGCCCAGCCCGCCCCTGTCGCCCTCCCTGCTCCTCTGGCTGCCCCGCGGCCCCCCGAGCCCGAGACCTTTCCGCTCGACATTGAGATGTCGGAGGAGGAGCTGACCTCAACTCCCTCCGCGTCTCCCCGGGGCAAACCCGCATTCGTCCAGCTGCAGGAGCACCTCAAGCAGTTCCCCAACCTCTCCATCGACTGGGACGGGCTGCCCGGTATAGACCGCGAGGACGCACAGCGGCTACTCACCTCTAAAGGAAAAATGGAGAAGTGAGCGCCCTCGCTGTCAAAGGCACAGGTCGCCGCCCTCGACCAGGTGGCCGAAACCATCAAGGCCTCGATCCCAGACTCCAACCACACCATCCGCAAGACCCTCCAGAAGACCAAGGGGGCGCTGCATAAGGGACGGCAACAATGAGCTACCGTCTCGCCAGCATCAACGCGCGAGGGCTCGCCACTCGGGGGAGGAGCCTTGCCCTTTGTCATCTCCTCAGACAACATCACGTGGACATCGCGTTTGTCCAGGAGACAAACGCTTTTCATCTCGGCAGCGGCCAAGACCTCTGCCTCGGCTACAGCGCTGTTATATTGGCCCATCCCGTAGCCATCTCGGGATCCGGACTCGCCTGCGTCTTCGGACCAGGCGTCGCCGTGCTACGACAGCGTATCCTGTGGCCGGGCCACATCGCCTTGGCAACAATAGATGTCCGCGGCGAGGAGATGACGGCCATCGCCGTTCATCTGGCGCATGAACCCCGGGAAAGAAACCGGCAACTGGAGCTCCTGGCGGCGACAGCGGCACAGGAGGAGGAGGGAGCCTGCTGGATCATCGGCGATTTTAACATCAGGGATCGGGGCCCCTCATCATCATCATCATCGGATGCCCTCGCCGCTCTTCTGGACCTGGCCGCGCTGGTCGACGTGGCCACCCAGTTCGACGCCGCCCACCTGCCCACCAGAGTCGCCATGCACGGCGACCAAGTCGAATCCAACCGCTTGGACCGGATCCTCGTCCCTGCTGGAGTCCTGGATCGCGTGTCCATCTACGCGACCAGCCACTACCACCTCTCGGACCACCGCCTCGTGCTGCTCCAGGTGGGCCCGCCCACCTCCGCCGTCTCCTCCCCCACCCAGCCTCGCTTGGCCGCGATGCTCCGCTCCGGCCTCGTTCTCGAACATCTGGCTGGTTACATCCGGGAGCTCGAGGAAGACACGGCGCACGATGACGACGACGGGATCCTTTGGGACAGGTGGACCACCATCAAGGCGGGACTGCTGGCGGAGGCCAGATCCCTGCACGATCCCCGCCACGCTGCCAGCGACAGCTACGTCTACAGGGCGAGACGTTACATCGCGGCGCAGCTCGAGGCCTCCTCCATCCGGGCCGACTACCCTTCGCTGCCGGACCTAGCACGCGCCATCCGCCTCCGACGCCCGGTCAGCGTCATCAGGGACGAGCAAGATAACATCATCGAGGGCCCCGAGCTTCGGCGGAGGGCGTTCGCGACCTTCCAGCCTCGCTTCGCCCGTCCCACCAGCGATCCAGCTGCGGGAGCTGCCTTCATCGCCAGCAGCGCGCCCACCACCACCCGCGAGCTGAGTGAGGAGGACCCGCTCCACCGGCCGGACATCAGCCCCAGCGAGATCGCCAACGCTATCGAGCACCTCCCTCGCGGAAAGGCCCCCGGCTGGGATGGCTTGCCGTGCGAGCTCCTCGTCGCCTTCAGCGAGGACTTCTTCGCGGAAGCTCTGGCCCGGGTGTTCGCGGCATCACGGCTCCGCGGTGCCCTGCCTCCGTCGACGCGGCGCAGCTCCATCTGCCTCGTGCCCAAGGCCCGCGGAGGTCGCGGCCTTAATGGCTACAGGCCCGTCGCGCTGCCCTCGGCCGACTACAGGGTCCTGGCCGCCATCCTTCACCGGCGCCTCAAGCCCCACCTGCGGACCCTTGTGCCGGAATGCCAGACCTACGCCGTCCCCGGGAGGTCCCCGTCATGGAACATCGCCATGGTGACGGACGCCGTCGAGGAGGCCACCGCCTTGGGCTCGCCGCTGGCTGTCATGGGCGTAGACCTGGAGTCCGCCTTTGACTCATTGGACCGCGGCTTCCTGGAGTCCCTGTTGATATCCCTCCGCCTCCCGCCGGCCTTCTTGGCATGGATCAACATCTTATACGCCGGGGCGGACGCTACGATCCGGGCCGGAGGATTCTATACCACCGCCTTCCCCCTCCTCAACGGCCTAAGACAGGGTTGCGCCGTGAGCGCCGCACTCTTCAGTATCGCCACGGGGCCGCTGCTACGTCGCCTGGAGTTGACCCTCGGCGTGGGCAACGTCACCGCCTACGCCGACGACATCGTCCTCCTGTTCCATCGCGACGAGGACTTCGAGCGGGTGGCGACCGTCTTCGAAGACTATAAGCAGGCCTCCGGAGTTGGCGTGAACCTCCGGAAGAGCGCTGGCCTCTGGTGCGGCGCCTGGCGCAACCGCGGCGACTCCCCTCTCGGCGCCTCCTGGTCGACCACCTCCATCAGGGTCCTCGGGCTCGACATCGCCCCCAGGAGCACCGTCATCCACCGGGAGCAGCATCTCCTGGCCCTCCTGGAGACTGCATGCCGCAAATGGACGCCCTTCACCCGCGGCCTCTCCCTCGTCGGACGAGCAAGAGCGGCGAACACGCTGGTGGGGTCCACGATCCAGCACCACCTGCATGGATACCTCCCATCTCCCCCGACCATCGCCAAGCTGCAGGCCCGACTGGCGAGGTTCGTCTGGGGGCCAGACCACACGGCGTGGCTTCCCGCCAACGTCATGGCGAGGCCGGTCACCATCGGAGGCCTCGGCCTCCACGACCTCGCGACCCAGCTCCAGCTCGCCTGCCTCAAGGGGGTGCAGGTCGCGCTCCGCGGAGGCAGAAATGCTTTCAGCTGGCTGGTAGAAAGCGGTGAGGCCTGGATCCACCCTCCACCGGACGGCACCCGTCTCCAGCCCCGCCGTCTACGGCTGCTGAAGCTCTGGGAGGAGGCCTCCAACATCCTGAGCCTCAACCACCGGGCGCTCCCCACGGCTCAGCTGCTGGACCTCCCCATCATCGGCGGCTGCCGGTTCCTCCGCCCTCCCGACCTCCTGGCCCCCGCCCGCTGGAGCGGATCCCGAGTCCGGGACCTGATCGAGGAGGAAAACCTCATCGCCCGCCCTACGCGCTCGGTCCTGGCTGACGCCACGGCCCTGGGCGCCTTCTGTCGGAGGCTGACCTCCGAGAACGCCGTGGGCTTCGGGGCGGAGTCCACGCCTTCATCCAGTTCCCTTGCTGCGGCCGTGGTGCTGCGTGGGACGGCTACGCCGTTCCTCAACGGCCTCACGACGCGCTCGGCCCGACGGGCCCTGGATCGTCCGCGCCTCTCCGCCACGCCCATCTCCAGATTCCTGGCGAGATGGACGCCCACCATCAATCCACCATCCAGGATCGACTGGGCCTCGCTGCGGCGCTGCGCCTATTCGGGTCACGAGGCCGACGCAGCTCTCAAGCTAGCCCTCCACGCCCTGCCCCATCCGGCCCATCCTGCCTCGGTCGGCCCCTCCTGTCCTGCCTGCGGGTCCATCGACCGCTCCCTCGGCCACCGTTACTGGTGCTGCCGCTCCATCAGGCCGCTCATCAGAGAGGCCTTCAACATCATAGGGCGGCCCCCTGACCTGCAGGCTTGGATCTTCGGCGGGTCCGGCCTTGAGGACGACGCCCTTTCCATCCTGGCATCGGCAAAGTTGCGAATTTATCGCTACTTTGTACAGGTTGGGCTCGGAGAAGCAGTGGAAGACCCGCTCATCGCCTGGTCCAGGACCCTCCAGCGCCGAGGTTTTCTTCCTCCATCTCCCATCACCATCTTGTAAAATATGTTTCATATTTGTATATATTTCTCTTCTCTTCTCATCTTCTTTTTCCTTTTTCTCTCCCTATGATTGAAAATGTATAATATTGTCTAAGATGACAATAAATATTTTTTAATTGTCAATTGTCACACACACAACAAGATCTCTAAATGACTCATGTTTATATAAAAATGATAATACATGGATAGTATTGTATGTAGATTATCTACTGATTACTGGAAAAAGAGACAATATTGATAAAGTAAGAGAAATATTCAAACAAGAATTTAATGCAAAAGATCTTGGAAAAGTGACAAATTTCTTGGGAATGGAAATATCAAGAGAAAGTGGCAAGTTAATGATCAAACAAAGTTCATTAACAAAATTTTAGAAAAGTTCAATATGACAGAATGCAAAAAAGTGGATACACCTATGGAACTAAACTTTCAAGCTGAACAAAATCAAGAAGATATAAAAGTTCCTTATCGTCAATTGGTCGGAAGTCTATTATATGTAGCAACTATCACAAGACCAGACATAATGTTCCCAGTGTCGAACTTGAGTAGAACTCTGGATAAACCCACTCAAGCAACTTGGAAAGCTGCGAAACGAATAGTGAGATATTTGATGGCAACCAAACATATTGGACTGATATATACAGTATCATCCAACAATTTGATTTCATATTCAGACTCTGACTGGGCCAGAGATAAAATTGACAGAAAAAGTACAAGTGGAAACATAGTACTACATGGATCAAATGTAGGCGCCATCCCGACCAGAGAGCCACAGATAAACAGATTATAAACGCACAGAATATAGAATCCGAGCTCCCCAGTAGAAGGAATACCCGAAGACGACGGTACTCTCTGTTATATGTGTTGTTCATTTTATTATGATTTTGTTCTAATAAACACTACTAAATTATTTTATTGGATCCTCTCTTTCTTTTTCCCAGTAAGAAACGCCTACGGAAGCCAACAGAAATTCAGAAGTGGGATAGTCCTAAAGAAAATTGAAGATTCACTGGAATAATTTGGAAACGAGAAGGACGTGGCGCGGTGACCGATCAACGTAAGAGGAGTTGCATGGTATGTACGAAATTTAATTACCTATTCCTAAAAGTATTATTACAAGTCACCTCGGTAAAATATTATTGCAAAATCATCTCGATAAGAAAGTATTTTAAAGTAAAGTGAAGTATTTTAAAGAAAGTATTTTAAAGTAAAGTGAAGTATTTTAAAGAAAGTATTTTAAAGTAAAGTGAAGTATTTTAAAGAAAGTATTTTAAAGTAAAGTGAAGTATTTTAAAGAAAGTATTTTAAAGTAAAGTGAAGTATTTTAAAGAAAGTATTTTAAAGTAAAGTGAAGTATTTTAAAGAAAATATTTTAAAGTAAAGTGAAGTATTTTAAAGAAAGTATTTTAAAGTAAAGTGAAGTATTTTAAAGAAAGTATTTTAAAGTAAAGTGAAGTATTTTAAAGAAAGTATTTTAAAGTAAAGTACAGTATTCTAAAGAAAGTATTTTAAAGTAAAGTAAAGTATTCTAAAGAAAGTATTTTTAAAGTAAATTGAAGAAACAAATAAAAAGTATTATCGCAAAGTATCGCGGTAAAAAGAAAAAAAAAGTATTGTCTCAAAATTACCAAAGAAAAGTTGATTTCGTTTAAAGAAATAATTGAAACAGTACGTATCTGGTTTAGTCAGTTTTATTTGTTTATTTTAAAAATTTTTGCCTTGTTTATTTTTCCTTTTGAAAAACATGACTTATTTAGCGAAAGTAAGGAAATGCGATTTGAGCAAGTTGGCGTATGAACTCGGCGAGGTAGTACCGCCAGAGAGCAGGATCGTCGACTTAAAACACCTTATTTTGAATAGCCAATCCTACGAAGAAGAATTCGCAAAACAACTGTTGGAGACTCTGATCAAGGATCGGGAACGAATCGAGGAGCGGGAACGAATCGAGGATCGGAAACGAATCGAGGATCGGGAACGAAAAGAACAAATGGTAATGGAATTCGAGCTTGAGAAGCTGCGCATCCAGACTACACGCGGAAACAACGATACGTCTCGAAGTACCAGCAATGACGCACATTACGAGATACGTAAACTGATGCCCAAGTACGAGTCGAAGGACAATGATTTGAGTTTTTACCTAATTCTTTTCGAAAGACAGGCAAAGCGACTAGGATTGGATGAAGACCAATGGGCGTTCAGCCTCCTAGGATTGCTACCTTACGAAATGACTCAATTAATCGCTCGGGAAACAGAAGAACAAAGCGGCGATTATAGGTTCGTGAAAAGGTTGCTCCTAAAACGGTACAAGTTGAGCCCCGAACAATTCAGACAAAAATTCGAGAAGCACGAGAGATCTCAAAAGGGTTCCTGGAGAGACTTCGCTTTCGAATTGCGAGGATATTTCAACGAATGGATCGAAGGAATGAACTGGGAAAATTTCGACGCCCTAAAGGATTTGTCCGTCACTAACCAGCTAAAGAAAAAAGTTCCAAATGTGCTGCGTAATCATCTCATTGACGATTGGACCAAGTTAAACAACCCAGATGAGTTGGCGGATAAACTGGACGAGTACGAAAATGTTCGCACCGAGATGGGACCTCCGCATTGGAATGCGAAACACCTCATACCACCGTCGTTTCAGCAGAAATCTGCGAGATTCCCCAACCAAAGCGAAGTTAAAGAGACTAAACAAGGAACGAATGTTTCGGGTCAAGACGCTGCAAGGAACGAAATCAGTGAAACGTACCCTAACACCTTGAGGAGAATGGTCAACCGTACGATCAGAAACGACAAGGGAGAACCGAAGTGCTTCAACTGCAATCAGTTTGGACACATTGCCAGAGACTGCCCAGCACCCAGGACTACGTTGACATGCCGAGGATGCGGTCAAACGGGACACAAGGAAAGGAATTGCACAAGACCCAAAGAAGGACTAAAAGTAGCCAACCTGGAAGTCGAAGGACTGGAGACTGTCCCGCCAGATGTATATTTGAAGGATGTCAAGATCGACAACAAGGAAACCGTGAAGGCAATGATAGACACCGGGAGCAGCAGTTGTCTAATGAGAGAATCGGTCGCAAGGAGGATCAGCGTCGACATCGAACCAGACTCGACTAGTCTGTACGGCATCGGTAACCAGACTGCACCAGCTGCCAGGACCGTTGGGAAGACGACAGTCGACCTGGAGATTGATGGCATCGTCGGAAGGGAAATCACTGTATTCATTGTCAACGATGATGCCCAACCCTATGACCTATTAATTGGAAGAACATGGACAGATCTGCCCTACGTATCCTTCGCCAGAATTGGTAAAAACTTGCATATTGGCTATTCATCCGAATTTCCGTTTACTAATCTGCAAGAGGAAATCAAGTCGCGTCGCATCGAACTGAGAGCAACCGAAACTGTTCAGTTGGAGAGCGACTCCATTAACTTTACAAGTGCAATCACAGACGAGGTAAAGGACGGATATGTATTGTTCACAGGAGTAGATGACGCCTGTGTCGATTCCCTATTGGAAGTGGTCGACGGAAAGACGACCGTACCCATCATCTCAGCTGGCAAGGGCAAGTTGAGAGTAAGGAAGAACCAATGTGTAGGGCGGGTTGAACTACTGAACCTTGATGATATTGTTGTTAACCTGGACGTCGCAGAGGATTCGTTTCAGACTAAAAATGAAGAGAAGAGGGAAGGACAAGACCAAATGAAACGTAAGCGCCCCATACTGCCTGAGGACATCAACGTCAATCATTCTCTGACTTCGAAAGAGAGACAAGAAATCCTAGATGTAGTAAACGAGTATAGAGACTGTTTCGCTCTTGGCATGGAGGAATTAGGGTGCACCGATGTCACCAAGATGGACATTAAGGAGGTTGATGGAAGCAAGCCAGTCTGTCTGAGACCGTATAAGACGACTGCAAGTGAACGCGAAGCAATCAGGGAGATTGTCAGAGAGTGGAAGGACAATGGAATAGTCACGGAAACTAGATCACCCTACGCTAGTCCCGTCCTACTTGTGAGGAAGAAAACTGGAGATCATCGTCTGGTGGTAGATTATAGGAGACTCAACATTCAAACAGTTAAGGACAAGTTCCCATTACCAAGGATAGACGACCTTCTGGAAGGCCTAAGGAATGCGAAATTCTTCACCACTCTGGATCTGGCGCATGGATATCTGCAGATACCACTGACCGATAAGGCAAAATTAAAGACAGCATTCATCACCCCAGATGATACAGGTCAATTCGAAAGGATGATTTTTGGACTCGCCAACGCACCAGCTGAATTCCAAAGACTGATGCACACTGTCCTAGGTCCACTGCTGAACAAGAAGGCATTCTGCTATCTCGACGACGTGATTATCCCGGCAAAGGATTGGCGGGAGATGATCGAAAGGTTGAGGGAAGTCCTCGAAAGAATAAGATCAGCGAAGTTGACACTGAAACCCTCCAAATGTGAGTTCGGAAGGAGGGAAGTTGAGTTCTTAGGGTATGTCATCAGTACAGGCGGACTTAAGCCAGGCCCAAGAAAGATCAAAGCGATAGAAGAATTTCCAGAACCCAAGAATGTCCACGACATACGACGCTTTCTGGGACTGACGAACTTCTTCAGACGATTTGTAAAGGACTTCGCGAGGAAAGCAGAACCGCTAAGCAGACTTACGAAGAAAGGTTCACAATTTGAATGGAAGGAAGAACAGCGAAGGTCATTTGGAGGACTACGAAAGGATCTGGTCGAATATCCGGTACTAGCTCATTACAACCCTGAACTCAAGACAGAAGTACATTGCGACGCGAGTGCTGAGGGATTAGCAGGAATGGTGCTACAGATGGACGAAGACGGCAAATGGCGCTTGGTCTACTGTGTGAGCAAGAAGACAACAGAGGCCGAGAAGATGTACCACTCAAGCAAATTGGAGCTGATGGCGATAGTGTGGACCTTGGATCGACTACGTCAGTTCCTCGTAGGAATCAAGTTTACAGTGGTTACAGATTGCCAAGCACTGGTCTACATGAACGCGAAGAAGACTACAAATCCTCAGATAGCGCGATGGTACAATCTGATTCAGGAATACGATTTCGAAATTCGACATAAACCAGGGGAGAAGATGGCCCACGTAGACGGAATGAGTAGAGCTCCAGTCGACGACCCTAGAGACACGATGGAGGAAATCGTGGAGAAAAACCTTGAAGTGTGCCTCACAATCACACTGGAAGAACAAATCTTGATGATTCAGCATTCCGACCCTGAATTGAGAGACCTGATCCAGATCTTTCGAAAGGACCCGTGTGATAGGACAGTAGGAGAACAAAATAGAATTAACGACTACAGCTACAAAGGAGGCAGACTTTTCCGCATGGTGAAAAATGGAGAAGAGGAACGAGCCCTGTATGTTATACCCAAAAGTATGAGGAAAAGCTTAGTTGTCAAATTCCATGATCTAATGGGACATTTTGCGACTGATAGGACTGTCAACAAAATTAAGGAATTGTACTGGTTTCCTTCAATGAAGAGGTACGTTCGACGCCATGTGGCTATGTGTCTCGAGTGTCTATTTAACAAAGTTCCCGGTGGAAAACAACAAGGCTTCCTACATCCCATTAAGTCAGGCAAGAGACCGTTTTCCATCGTACACATGGACCACGTAGGCCCCTTCGTGAGAAGTACAAAAGGTAACCAGGAACTTTTAGTGATTGTCGATAATCTGACAAGATTTGTCCGATTAAGCCCTGTAAGGAATACATCGACGCAGAACGTCCTGAAGGTAATGAAAAGTTTTGTGAATGATTTCGGACTACCCGACAAGATCATCAGCGACAGAGGGTCATGTTTTACCTCAAGGCAATTTGAAGAATTCTGTCGAGGAAATGGAATACATCATACTCTGAACTCTACGAAACATCCGCAAGGGAACGGGATGGTCGAAAGAGTGAACCGAACAGTATTGTCCACTATAGCAACCAGTATCGAGGATCCGCGACGGAAGGATTGGGACCTGAAGATCAAGGAGGTAGAGCGAGACCTGAACAATGCGGTGAACAAGACGACGAATAAAACACCGTTCGAAACACTCCACGGCTATTCCCCTCGATTCCACGATGGGATACTTAGAAGATTAGCCGACGAAGACGTGGACCCATGGACCGAGCCGGATAGAATTCAAGAGAGTGTGAGATCCCAAATTGAGAACAAACAAGAAATTATGAAGACCTACTACAATAAGAAGAGGTGCCGTACAATCCAATTCGAAGTAGGAGAAATTGTAGTGATGAGGCATGTACCCAAAATGACGGGTGAACCAACCAAGGCACAACCCAAATATCGAGGACCTTTGATAATTACCGAGGTTCTGCCAAGCGACACGTATAGAGTGACTCAGTTAAGCGAAAGAACCAGTGGACGGTTCTACACGACAACGGCCCATATCAGTCAACTGAAGTCTTGGCACAGTGAAGAAGATGACTCAGCTACAGAAGAAAGTCCGGACGAGGAGCCAGAAGTAGAAGATACCCCCCGACGCAACCCACGACGTTCCTGCAACGCAAGGTTCAATCGAGGACGACTGAAATCCAGGAATGGCCGAATGTAGGCGCCATCCCGACCAGAGAGCCACAGATAAACAGATTATAAACGCACAGAATATAGAATCCGAGCTCCCCAGTAGAAGGAATACCCGGAAGACGACGGTACTCTCTGTTATATGTGTTGTTCATTTTATTATGATTTTGTTCTAATAAACACTACTAAATTATTTTATTGGATCCTCTCTTTCTTTTTCCCAGTAAGAAACGCCTACGGAAGCCAACACAAATGTCTTGGTTTTCTAAGAAACAGGGATGTGTTTCTCTTTCGACCGCAGCAGCAGAATATGTAGCAGCTGCTGCTTCTATACAAGACCTAGTTCATCTGAAGGAAATAAATAAGGACTTTACATCATTTGAGGACGCAACTTTGCTAGTGGACAACAAGAGTGCTATCTGCATGGCCAAAACTTTTTAAAAATTCCAAAAGAAGTAAACACATTGATATAAGAACTCACTACATAAAGGATTTATTGGCCAAAGACATAATCAAAATAGACTACATTGAGGGATGCAGAAACATAGCAGACATGTTAACTAAACCCTTATGTAAGGACATGTTGAACAAATTCATGAAATTTTCCAACATGGGGTGAAAATTGTGCAATTGACATTTGTGAAGATGCCAATTGAGGGGGGGGTGTTAAAATAAATGTGTTTCAGCAACCCTGGCAGTACAGAACAAAGGAATGCATATAGCCCTAATGTTTACCTTTTGTTAGTTTTAATATATTCTCTAATTAATATGTTTGTAATCTTGGTAAAGATAATAAAATAAGATATTATCTTAATTTGTAGTATGTTAAATAAACTACAAAATAACACCCCGAATGCCAATTTCAACATTTGAAACGTTTCTGACGCCGGTTTTCCTAATTTTTGACAAAACTTTATCCATACCCTTTGTTCACTTTTAAGATCCATTGTAAAAAACACGCCGCGCCTTTGTTTCTTTTCTTTAAAAAATGCTTATAAAATTCTTATTATTTGAGATATCGAAAAGATATAAATATACCTATCCCGCGATTTACACGGTACTTGTTTTACACCAAGCATGTCAAACTCGCGGCCCGCGGGCCTCATGCGGCCCACAACGAATAAATTTGCGGCCCACCAGACAATATATTTTAATATTTTTTTTTTTATAAATTAAAAAAAAAATTAATAAAAATTTGTAGCCTAATTTTTAAAAATTGTAATCTACTTATATAATTGCCTTATTCTGTCTGTGTGAAGTTCACTGTCTGAAGTTCACGGATAGATTTTGGTCATCAACGCGCGCATCATCATTATGATCATTATCATTATCTAATGATAATAATAATAATTATTATTATTATTATACTTATCTACTTATATAATTGCCTTATTCTGTCTGTGTGAAGTTCACTGCGTTGAAGTTCACGGATAGATTTTGGTCAGAATGGATAAAATAAAAAAAGGGATGGGATGGGAATCGAACCCACGACCTTCCGCTTACCGGGCAGATGCCATGACCACTAGGCTACCCTGGACATATTTTTCCGTTCACATTTTCATTTTTATATTTTCAAGACACACACAGTTTGGGGCGGGACGTTTCACAAGAGAGACATCCACGGCGCCAATTTATAATTGTAACGAATAGTATTTTAATTAAAACATTTTAAAAACACACAGTTTGGAACGGGACGTTTCACAAGAGTGACATCCATGGCGCCAATTTATAATTGTAACGAATAGTATTTGAATTAAAACGTTTTTAAAATATATACGCACTCGGGTAAAACCCGGGCGTTGCCCGGGCCATTCGTCTAGTCCGGGTCATTCGGCTAGTTATTCATAATTTATTTATTAATAACGAACCACTGGTCGCCATACATAAGTCGTGAGTTTTGATAATATTATACCTACATACATAACGTATGTACATCGCCATAAGTATTGTGTGCCTTAAAGTTTAAAGAAAATATTCTTTCGGAGTACTAGAAAAAAAAAATTAAGTTACGTTCAATAATTTGTGCAGTTATTCTGTGTCTGGTAAGTTAAAAAATAATAATTTTTAAATTTTTTTTCAAATATTAATTAAAACGTTTTATTATTTTGTGTGTTAGCGATTACTATTTTTTTTTTCAGACCTTTGTATTCAATATGTCTTCATCAAAACCAAGTGGCAGTAAAACTAAACGAAAAATTGCTGAAGAACATAGGAATTTTCAAGAAAAGTGGGAATTAGAGTATTTTTGCTCTGAAGTAAAAGATAAAATCATCTGCTTGATATGTAATAATGCTATTAGTGTACCAAAATTATATAACATTAAACGTCATTATGAATACCATAAATCAAAATATGATACCTACGAAGGTTTAATGAGACAAGAAAAGTTAAAAGAGTTCAAGTTGGGAATGAAAAAACAACAGTTTATGTTTACTAAAGTATCACAAGAGAGTGAAGCGGCGGTGCATGCAAGCTACGTTTCATCGGAGATAATAGCTAAACACTCAAAACCTTTTACTGAAAGTGATTTCATCAAGGAATGTTTAATTAAAGCTGCAGAAATTGTTTGTCCTGGAAGTGTGAAGACGTTTCAAGCAATATCTTTGTCTCGAAATACCGTTGTGGAAAGAGTTACTGATATGGCCAGAAATTTAAATGATCAGATAAAAGAAAAATCATCTTGTTTCGAAGCATTTTCCATTGCCTGTGATGAGAGTACGGACATTGGGGGCGTAGCTCAGTTAGCTGTTTTTTTTCGAGCTTGCGACACGGATTTCAACATTTTTGAGGAATTATTGGAACTAGTACCGATGCATGGCACTACTACAGGAGAAGATATATTTAATTGCGTTTATGATCTTCTGCAAAAATACAATTTACCTCAATCAAAATTGACTTCTGTAGCAACAGATGGAGCTCCTTCAATGACTGGAAAAACCAACGGTTTCGTAGCATTACTGCGAAAAAAACTAAGTGAAATTTCTGATGGTTCCAATAGTAATCATACACATTGCATTATACATCAGGAAGTATTATGTACGAAGGTAATAAAAATGGAAAATGTGTTGACACCTATCAAAAAATTCACCAATTTCATAAGATCTCGAGGTTTAAATCAGCGACAGTTCTCTCTGTTCTTAACTGAATTAGAAAGCGAATATTCAGGTTTATCATACTATACCGAGGTACGTTGGCTATCATGCTCCAAGGTTCTCAAACAATTTTGGGACTTGAAAGAAGAAATATGTCAGTTTTTAATAACCAAGAATCAAGACATCACTTTGTTTTCTGATCAAGTATGGTTGCAAGATTTTTCCTTCATGGTTGACATAACAAAACACTTGTCGGATTTAAATTTGAAACTGCAAGGAAAGGATCAGATCATTACCAACATGTGTGACCAAGTTAATGCATTCAAATGTAAGCTAGTTCTTTGGGAAAAGCAGTTGAAAAACGAAGATTTAATGCACTTTCCGACATTCAAAATGTACAAATCAAGTTTAGGTGAAACTGCATCGTATCAAAAATATGCGGAAAAAATTTTAAGTCTTAGAAATGAATTTGAAACAAGGTTTTCTGATTTCAAATCTTTGGAAGGCAAGTTTACTTTGTTTTCTTCGATTTTCTCGATAAATATAGAATCAGTACCTAATCATATGCAAATGGAGGTAATAGATATCCAGTGCGATTCAGATTTAAAGGCAAAATTCATTGAAGTTGGCGTTTCTGAATTTTACAAATATTTGCCAACCAGATTTGAAAACACTCGAAAATTAGCATATGAAATTATGTCCATGTTTGGAAGTACTTATCGGTGCGAGCAGTTATTTTCACTTATGAAAGGAAATAAGTCTCCAATCAGATCGAGAATTACTGATGTTCACCTTGGGTCAGTTTTAAAATTAATCACTGCGAACAAGATTTCCCCCGAAGTAGGAAAGATGGTAGCAGAAAAGAGATGCCAAATATCAGGGAGAAAATATTAACTTTACTTTCTTTTTTCTTATTAGTATTTTTTAAAATAAACCTACATAAATGTTACTATAAAAATTTAATTACTTGTTTTCTTTTTTTTTGCGGCCCACATAATCTTATTACTTTTTTATTTGGCCCGTGTTAGGATTTGAGTTTGACATGCTTGTTTTACACGTTTTCGCTTTTACACGGTTTTCCAAATAAGTTTTTTTTTTTTTTGTTTTTCTCGCAATTTTTATCGCGGGAAATTTTGGAGGGAAATGATGGCAATTTACCAAATAGGTTTAATTAAAATAAAAAAATTAAAACATTTTAATTTGAATAAAAATTATAATATAAAATATTTTTTAAAAATAAAAGTTTTTAATCTTCCCTCCAAAATTTCCTGCATTTTTTCCCTATGAATTTTACTTTAATCACAGCCAAATTAACATAAATTTAAAAAAATATATAGGCTTATAATGAAGAAAGAAGTTAAAAGAAAAGTTATTTCTTTAGAAACTAAAATCGAAATTTTGGATCGCTTACGAAAGGGAGATAGAGTAGTAGATGTTGCAAAATCATATAGCATGAACGGAGCTACAATAAGAACTATTAGAACAAATGAAAACATAATTAGAAAGAGTGTTGCAGCTGGCAATACAACGAGTATGGGCACAACATCCTACACCAGAAATATCGCAATGGAAAAAATGGAGCAAGCGTTAATGCTTTGGATAGAAGATCAAACAAAAAAAGAGTACCCATTGATACGGGCGTTATAACAAATAAAGCATTACGAATTTACGAAAAAATTGTAGAGCAATTGCCATCTTCTTCTTCAACTGAAAAGAAGCCAAATTTTTTGGCAAGTCATGGCTGGTTTGAAAGATTTAAAATAAGACATTCTTTACACAGAGAGCTTAAAATTAAAAGGTGAACTGGCTTCTGGCGACGTAGATGCAGCCCAAGAATATCCAGCAAATTTTGCAGAAATTATTAACGACAATTCATACACCCCTGATCAGGTTTTCAATGCTGATGAGTCAGGGTTATTCTGGAAAAAAATGCCTGAAAGGACTTATGTCTCAAAATTTTATAAATCGGCTAGTGGTCATAAAGCAGCAAAAGATCGCATAACAATTCTTTTTGGAAGCAATGCTTCAGGAGATTATATTATGAAACCATTAGTGATTAACAAATCAAAAATGCCCCGTGCCTTTAAAGGAGTAAACATCAATAATATTCCCGTTTATTGGAGGGCTAATAAGAAAGCGTGGGTTACTGCTGCAATGTTTACTGAATGGTTTCATGAATGTTTTATCCCAGATGCCAAAAAATATTTAAGTTCAAAGGGATTGCCTTTTAAAGTGCTTTTGTTAATTGACAATGCGCCGGGGCACCCACAAGATCTAGAATATGAGAACGTTAAAGTAAAATTTTTACCAAAAAATACACAACTTCGTTATTACAACCATTGGACCAAGGCATAATTTCTACTTTTAAAGCTTTGTACGTTATCCAATCCCGCCGTAGGAGGGCTCCACGTGGTCGTTTACTTCTCGAAGTTACCGCAGTGAGGCGCTGGTTGCGAGTGAAATAGGGAAAATTTGTTGATAATTTGTTATGAAAATTCGAAACTATTATAAATGCGTATGATTCTTTTGAAAATGTTTGCTAAATTTTGTTAATAACTCCAAGGGTATTCGAGATAGAAGCCTGAAAATTTGCCTATAAGTTTTTCCAGATTCAACTCTATATACTGTTAAAATTTCAACCAGATTAGTTACGTATTATGGACGTGTATAACCGACAAACATACACTGACTTTTATATTTATAGGGATATGGAGGGGGGGGGGGGGGTGTTTGCGTCCCCTGAGCACTGGGAACCTTGGTATAACTCAAGGACAAAATTTAAGGAAGTGGAAAGTCTTTGATGTCGCCGGTCGTTTGTTTTTTGAAAGTGACAAAGGCAATTTTGTTCACACTTGGTTATCTCGTTTGTCTTCAATAAAGGTCACTGTGTATAAAATATCTTTCAAAGTTATTATTTGAATCCCGATATAAATGCTAAAAGGTACAACTTCCTTAAGTTTTGTCCATGAGTGTATATATTCTATATCAGTTTAATAAAAAAAGTTTTATATAAACTAAAAGTTTTTAAAAACTTAAAATACTTTAAAATTGTGATTTTTTCAAATGTTTAAAATTATGCTTTATATTTAATTAACCCAGGTTACCTGAAGGCGCGCGGTCAAAAATATATATATATAATTAAATTTTAAAAATATATATATAATTAAATTTTTTAAAAATCTATAAACAGAATTATAAAACGGGAATTAATTATTTTTTAAATTCAAAACATACTTAGTCATTTTTTAAAAATATTTTTTCCATCCTATCTAGTTCGTTTTTTTTTTTTAATATAAAATATATAAATATATATTAATATATTTTTACCTATACGCTAAAGGAACCCGAGTTAAAAAAATGACAATAACAAAATTAATGGAAGAAATATGGGAACGCGATGTTGTTCCACTACTCAACCACTGCTTTAATGGAAAAAATATAATAGTTTTCAAAATTAAGAAAATATTAATAAAATTAAGAGAAAAATATTCAATACAAGATGAATTTATTCTATCAGGAATTAGAAGAGTAGGTAATATTTTTCTTATCAATTTGATTCACGAAATGGAATCTAAAAGTGGTGAAACCCTACTTAATATTTATCATAGATCATGGACGAATTATAATCAAGGTAATAGGCAATTTGGAATTCTAATTTATGATTTTTTAAATTCGAACGAGGCATTCAATTTCTTAGACCATAAATCATACTGGTGGATGAAAAAAATTCTAAAAAATCATGTTACGGAATTAATTAAAATTATTTTTAATATCAAACACAATCAAAATAATGAACAAAAAAATGATTATACGAATGAAATTGATTCTTTTCTTCAATCAATTGAATCGTGCGACCAAATAAAAAAACATTGCTATTTTTATAGTCAATTCGTTAATGTTTATACCGATCTCTTTCTTAATTATAGTCAAACGACTCAAGCTCTTAACCCTCAAACTAAAAATTTTGACGATTTTATTACAATGGCTAAACTTATTAATCAAGAACTGGATTTTTTCAAAAATAAATATGTATATGGAGAAACATATCACCTTTCGGTTTTCATGTATAAGAGTTTAATTTTCGAAAAAATTGTTTCATTTTTAGATGAATTCAATTTGGATGCAATGAGAAAGCTATTTAAAATTTATGATAAACTTCGAGATAAAACACTGCGTAAGATATTTTTTGATATATTTGGCCAACATTTTGGCCAAATAATTTTAAAAACTTCGGATCAACAATCTGTAATCCCCAAAATTCTAAATCTAATTGAAGAATTTAGTGGGAAAAAAAGGAAATTAGTATTTTTTGTGGATTTCACGAAAGTTTTTATGGAATATCTAAATGCTAATGTGTATTTTAAAGGAAAATCATTTTTTTATATGCTAGCACAGTACTTTTACTCAACCTTTCTTAATTTGAGAGTGGAAAATGAATTGAAGGGAAGTAATGGAATGGAGAATGGAGAAAATGTGAATACTGACCAGGTTGTTGGAAATCAAGAGTTACCCCCAAAGAATCTGAATTTATCACATACTTTTGCTACTAAAAATATATCGATTAATATATTATTGAATATTTCCAAGACGGAAAAAGATTTTGAAAAGGCATACCAAGATCTACTGCTAGATAGAATGCTTGGGACCGAAAATTTCGATCCGAAAGTTGAGAAGGAACTTTTATACTATATCAAAAATGATATATATCAGGCATTTTTCGGTGCAAACGACATTATTGAAGAATACGAGAGATGTATGGAGATCAATAAAGGGCTCTCTGCCTCTCATTCTATGAATGTTCTAGCACTAGAGAGCAAATTTTTCCCAGAAAATGAAACAGTGTTGGCTTCAGTCAACTTACCCGAATCAATGAAGACAATCGCGGAACTCTACCCATATAGATTACTCAAAGACTCAAGACATAAAAACAAAAAAATTCAACTTTTACTGAACCATGGAACTGTTCAGATAAGTTTGTCTTACATTGATAACCAGCTAGCTGAGATGAAAACTATCCAAGCTGTGGTATTGCTACAATACCAAGAAAAATGCAATCTGACTTTCACGGAAATTCAGGATTTGACTCAAATTCCATCAGACTTGCTGACGAGGGCGCTGTATGGATTAGTAGAATCTACAATCCTGAAGATGGATTCTAAAGATCTATGTGAGTCCTCAAGACTTTCTCTCAACTTCGATCTAAAACCCGAGAAAAATGTTTTGAAAGTGCCATTCCCGGAATACAGAATGAAAATTCAGAGATTCGAAAATGAAGCGTTACAAGCTGCAATCGTCAGAATAGTCAAAAGTCATAACCCTGATATGATAAGCTACCAGGTCCTCTTATCCGAAGTGAAAATTCATCTAGATAAGTATTTTGAATTTGAAGAAGATCAATTCAAAACAAATTTGGAAAAAATGATCCAAAAAAAGTTTGTTGCAATTAACAATGAAAAGCAACAATTTTCCTACGTCACCTGAATATAGTAAGTTGAAAATATAATCTTTTAAATTATATATTTAATAGCTTTATAGAGGTTTTCTTTTTAAATAACTTCATTTTGATTTTTTTTAGGTTTTGTCCTGTTTTTCAATCTGTATTTCAAATGTAAGAGACGTTATAAATACCCAGTTTCTTGGGGAGCAGAGCGCCAACTACCAGGATATTTAAATGTAATGACATCTACAATGAGTTGTACGAAAGATAATCTCTAGATAAGAAAAATAATGCATGATTTTACTATATATCCTTTCATTGTGAAAATTCGAAACTATTATAGACACGTATGATTCTTTTAAAATCCTTTCATTGTGTCTTAACTATTATTTTGTCTTTCGCTTTCTAGGAATATAAAACTGTATATATAAGTCATCCGTTCATCGGTTGAATAATTTTTGTATATAACAAAATTTGTTGTTAACAATGTTGTTGACACACATTAAATATGTTTATAATACCTTGATAACGGTTGGCGTTCAGCCAACTGAAATATTGGTAAAATAAATGATATTTTGATCCAATATATGCCTTTTTAATTAAAAACAAAATGTATGTATTATATGTTAATTTTCTTCAGACGTATCATTATAAAATTCTGTGTACAATATATTAGACTTATTGTCTTAATTAGATTTACCTGTGTATCTATATACCTCGGATAGAGTTGGAGACTTCTGTACGTTTCAGGATTCCGATTTATATTCAAAATTTATAAACTATTTTAGTGAGTATTTTTTAAATAAAGATTCTATACTTCCCTTATACTGTAATGAGAAAAAAATATTGGTCAGGCCTTGTTTATTAGTGGTGAACCTTCCCAGCAGTTTCATTAGCATAATCTACCAGCCTGTTTTAAAAGATTGTATTTGACCGTTTTGCTTATATATACGTAGGGCACAAAGGATATTAGGCATATAATGAAACTATATTTAAGGGGATTTGATGGCATAAATCATCACTATCTGACAGATCGGGATCAAATCCCGTATTGGGCACTTTTTTTCTGAAGAAAAAAAAAAATTGCCTCAATAGCCCTCGATTCTTGACAAAGTTCAACCCCACCAGTGAGTGCAAGTAATCAAATGGAGATCTGGAATATTAGTAAGTGTAAAAGTTGAACTGTTTTCAAGTGTAGACATGTGGCGCACTTGTATTAAACGTAGTTGCCTAATAGTTGGTAGCCACCATGATTATCATGGTTTGTACCACGTATGTATACAAAAGATAATTTAATTACCTAAAATAGGTATAGTTTTTTATTCTAGTTTGCCTTTTAATTTAAAAAATAAAAGGGTTCAGGATTTATGGGCCACCCTGTATATACGAGTATATACACCTATCCCCCGATTTACACGGTACTTGTTTTACACGTTTTCGCGTTTACACGGTTTTCCAAATGAGTTTTTTTTGTTTTGTTTTTATAGCACTATACTAAAATGCTATATTCTACTCTATACTACCTATGTTGAAAAGAATATTGGGAGGCTCTGATTCATGAGGGGGCGAACACCTGTTCAGATTTGACAGTTTAATATACACCTATCCCTCGATTTACACGTTTTTCTCAGGAACGTATCTACCGTGTAAATCGGGGGATAGGTGTATATTTAAAAAACGAAAAAAAAAAAAAAAGATCAGGTGTTGAAATCAATATTAAAAATGGCATATCCTGACCAGGAGTACATGTGCTCCTGGTCAGGATATGCCATTTTTAATATATATATGTGATGCATTTTGTATGATAGAATAACTTTGTAATATATAATTTTGTAGTATTAAGTCGAATAAATAACTATATTTTTATTAATATCCTTGTGTCGATCCCATATGTAAACTGTTTCTCTTTGTCCGTCTTTCAACTTGTGATGTGAATATTTCTCTCCCCACCTTAATATTACCATTTATATACAGTTGAACCTGTCTATAGCGCCCCTCTTGGGACTCACAAAAATTGGGTGCTATAGAGAGGGGGTGTTATAGACAGGTCACTTTTAATGTAAATCGCATCGTACTACGTATTTAAAATCGGGCGCTATAGAGAGGGAGGCGCTATTTAAAGGGGACGCTATAGACAGGTTTAACTGTATATATATTTATACAACTATGGACATAAGATTTGACAGGTAAATGTGATTTCAGATGCATCCTTTCTACTGACTCCGCCTTTGCCGGTCCCAAGCCCGGATGAAAAAGAAGGAGGGGGAGCAGTAGGAAGCTCATTAAAAAACCTGGGCTCAGCTGGCCCGGCTGATAGTACCCTGTAAGGGCTCCTAATCCAGGGATACAGGATGAACAGCGTTTGTACTCCATGTTAGGAGCGGCTGTACATGGCGTCTGTTCCTCATGTCAGAGGCGGCCATTTATTTAGGAGCTAAGTCGGCCTGCTACTGAGTAGTGCTCCCAGTCTTAATGACAAAGGCAGACGCATTCAACTTCACCCAATCATGATGGTTGTCAACTTTACAAGCTTGATACCGTAATATGATTGAATGGAGATAAGAAAAAGAAGAGGACGTAAGAATAACCCGGTCATGATATTCATTTACAAGCTTGATACCGTAAAATGATTGAATGGAGATAAGAAAAAAGAAGAGGACGTAAGAATAACCCGGTCATGATATTCATTTACAAGCTTGATACCGTAATATGATTGAATGGAGATAAGAAAAAAGAAGAGGACGTATGAATAACCCGGTCATGATATTCATTTACAAGCTTGATACCGTAATATGATTGAATGGAGATAAGAAAAAAAGAAGAGGACGTAAGAATAACCCGGTCATGATATTCATTTACAAGCTTGATACCGTAATATGATTGAATGGAGATAAGAAAAAAGAAGAGGACGTAAGAATAACCCGGTCATGATATTCATTTACAAGCTTGATACCGTAATATGATTGAATGGAGATAAGAAAAAAGAAGAGGACGTAAGAATAACCCGGTCATGATATTCATTTACAAGCTTGATACCGTAATATGATTGAATGGAGATAAGAAAAAAGAAGAGGACGTATGAATAACCCGGTCATGATATTCATTTACAAGCTTGATACCGTAATATGATTGAATGGAGATAAGAAAAAAGAAGAGGACGTAAGAATAACCCGGTCATGATATTCATTTACAAGCTTGATACCGTAATATGATTGAATGGAGATAAGAAAAAAGGAGAGGACGTAAGAATAACCCGGTCATGATATTCATGCAGGAAGCTGACGTTCTTAAAATACATTCCATTTGACAGCTTTTTAATTGCTCCAAATTATTAGATGAAGGAATCTTAACATGATAGGAATCTACCTATTCGTTAATAGAAATCACAAAATGGGGATAAACTTAAGTTTCTTTCATTTATAAACGATTATACAAACTTTCTGCCACTTCCACCGGTACAATACTAAGAAGTACAATATCAAAGCACAATAAGGTATTGTATCTGTAGAAATACGTCATGTCCGAAAGCTTTTACAACCGTATATTAATTTAAAAAAACTGTTTTGCTCACCTTGTGATTTTTCTCTCTTACAAAAGAAGGAATACCATTTCTAAAAGAAGGAATGAAAGATAACGATAACGAATTTCTTTACTGGAGAGATATAAGCTTGGTAAGCTTTCAGACAATCACGTCCTTCAACAGGCTTATACAGGAGAACCTCCCTGTAAAGGACACGTAATTACAGAGCCAAACTGACCTTTAGGGAGATGTGTCCTCTTACCGGAGAGTTGCTAAATTTCGAAAATGGTAATTTTGCAAATGAAAACTGTCCTTTAGGGAGAGGTGTCCTCTTACCGGAGAGTTGCTAAATTGTGAAAATGGTAATTTTGCAAATGAAAACTGTCCTTTAGGGAGAGGTGTCCTCTTATCGGAGAGTTGTTAAATTGTGAAAACGATAATTTTGCAAATGAAAACTGTCCTTTAGAGAGAGGTGTCCTCTTACCGGAGAGTTTCTAAATTGTGAAAATGATAATTTTGCAAATGAAAACTGTCCTTTAGGGAGAGGTGTCCTCTTATCGGAGAGTTGCTAAATTGTGAAAATGGTAATTTTGCAAATGAAAACTGTCCTTTAGGGAGAGGTGTCCTCTTACCGAAGAGTTGCTGAATTGTGAAAATGATAATTTTGCAAATGAAAACTGTCCTTTAGGGAGAGGTGTACTCTTACCGAAGAGTTGCTGAATTGTGAAAACGATAATTTTGCAAATGAAAACTGTCCTTTAGGGA
The DNA here is from genome assembly GCA_030710605.1 of Cordylochernes scorpioides. Lineage (NCBI taxonomy): Eukaryota > Metazoa > Arthropoda > Arachnida > Pseudoscorpiones > Chernetidae > Cordylochernes > Cordylochernes scorpioides. The sequence goes on along the minus strand of CP092863.1, from coordinate 213,743,751 downwards.
GAGGTGTCCTCTTACCGGAGAGTTGCTAAATTGTGAAAATAGTAATTTTGCAAATGAAAACTGTCCTTTAGGGAGAGGTGTCCTCTTAACGGAGAGTTGCTGAATTGTGAAAATGATAATTTTGCAAATGAAAACTGTCCTTTAGGGAGAGGTGTCCTCTTATCGGAGATTTGCTAAATTGTGAAAATGGTAATTTTGCAAATGAAAACTGTCCTTTAGGGAGAGGTGTCCTCTTATCGGAGAGTTGTTAAATTGTGAAAACGATAATTTTGCAAATGAAAACTGTCCTTTAGGGAGAGGTGTCCTCTTACCGGAGAGTTGCTAAATTGTGAAAATAGTAATTTTGCAAATGAAAACTGTCCTTTAGGGAGAGGTGTCCTCTTAACGGAGAGTTGCTGAATTGTGAAAATGATAATTTTGCAAATGAAAACTGTCCTTTAGGGAGAGGTGTCCTCTTATCGGAGATTTGCTAAATTGTGAAAATGGTAATTTTGCAAATGAAAACTGTCCTTTAGGGAGAGGTGTCCTCTTACCGGAGAGTTGCTAAATTGTCAAAATGGCAATTTTTCAAATGAAAACTGTCCTTTAGGGAGAGGTGTACTCTTACCGGAGAGTTGCTAAATTGTGAAAACGATAATTTTGCAAATGAAAACTGTCCTTTAGGGAGAGGTGTCCTCTTACCGGAGAGTTGCTAAATTGTGAAAACGATAATTTTGCAAATGAAAACTGTCCTTTAGGGAGAGGTGTCCTCTTAACGGAGAGTTGCTGAATTGTGAAAATGCTAATTTTTGAAATGAAAACTGTCCTTTAGGGAGAGATTTTCTCTTACCGGAGAGTTGCTGAATTGTGAAAATGATAATTTTGCAAATGAAAACTGTCCTTTAGGGAGAGGTGTCCTCTTACCGGAGAGTTGCTAAATTGTGAAAATGATAATTTTGCAAATGAAAACTGTCCTTTGAGGAGAGGTGTCCGCTAAAGGGAGGTTCTACTGTATTAGTATTACAGCTGTTAAAGGACATCATTGTCCGAAAATTTTTCGACCAACTTCTATTTCTTCTAAAATCGTTTCCGTTAGATCTTATATCTTCTTAGATTCTCTCTCTATCAAAAGGAATCTTTTTAACAAACAAACGGCCAGAAGATCAGCTGATTAGCTGAATGGGTCCACCGCAAAAAAAGAACTCTGCAGAGTTGATATATTCATTGTACATAGTATCATGTATATAATTATTGTTTTAAAAAGTGCAAGACTATCTCTCTCTCTCTCTCACTTGTATATGTTTTTTTTATATATATGTATAGTTATCAATTATTTATTCATATATTTATCATTATATAATCTTATATATTCATTCTTAGTATTCTATCCATCACATCTTACACCATATAGAACAACCATGTAACATTGTATCATAAACCTTTATAGATAGTTTGAGTAATACGTGGCGTGTTTGTATAAAGCGAAATATGTATATTCATTCTGTATTTAACCTTATATAATCTTATATATTCATTCTGTATTTAACCTTATATAATTTTATATGAACAATGTAATAAAGAAGACCCACAGATATTGGAGTTGCCGAGAACCCCTGCTCCGGGAGGTGTTTGCTTCCTGTGTGACTTGTCCCTGGATCTGCAGACCTGGCTCTTCGGTGTCGGCCTCCATCCCGAGGCTATGAAGTTGACAAGTGTGGCTACCATCTACAAGTACCATCTTGTTCTTGAGTTGGGTAAAGCCAGCCATCAACTCGACCTACCCATTCTGTGGGAAAGAACTCTTGCAGTCCATTGGTATGAAGTCGCCACCAATGACGACTTGTATTTATTCTGTATTTAACCTTATATGGACATTGAAATAAAGTAGTTTCAATCTCTCTCGCTATCTCTATGTGCACTTTTGCATGTATTGACAAGATTTCAATAAAATTACTCAATTGTCTACAGCAAACCCGGATGGTCAGCGACTTCTCTACGTGGCTCCAGGAATCCAGTTTGTGTATAATATACTTTATATAATTTTTTTTCAATAAAATATAAAAATAATTAATAAAATATCAATGTAATTATGTTGTTAATTATTTTTACTTTGCTCAAATGTATTTTTTTTCACTAGTTTTGATGAATTCTTTTAAAGCATTCATAGTTTCCAAATATCGAGAGATTATTGGGCATATATATAAGTCGGTGGACGAGTGGGTAACACCCTCGATTCCCGACAGTCAGGAACCGGGATTGAATCCCGTGTTAACATTTTGTTTAATATGTGAATAATCTTCACATATTATCCACTGTTTCAATTATCATGAACTAGGTTGCTCTTGTTGAGCGGTATCTATTAATGTGATTTTGAACCGAGATTATTGGGAAAGATTTTCAGTTTCTGGAGCCCATATCACTAACTACACAGACTGAAGAAAACTCTAGTGATTGGCTATATAAATTGATGTTTATGTTAACCAAGCCTTTCCAATTTTTTTTTTTCGTTTTCAGTTTACTTTATTGTATAAATGAATCCGATATAATAATAATAATAATAAATTTTTTTTTATTTTCATCCTTAATTATCCTAAATAAACATGGTACAGACCATGATAATCATGGTGGTTAATTGGCAATAGCTTTTACTCTTAAGTGCACCACATGTCTACACTTATGAGAAGCAGTTCGTCTTTTATACTTACAAGTATGCCAGAATTCCTTACAGTTAGTTATGATCACTGGTAGGGTTGGACTTTTGAAAGAATCGGGAGCCTTTGAGGCAATTTTTTCTTCAGAAAAAAAAAAGTCAAATGCGGGATTCGAACCCACGTCGTGGTTGGCAAAAACGGACGGTTTAGACCACTCCTCCGCCGATATTCCATCGTACAGCATCCAAATGGTTATTTATATTGATTGATTGATAACCAACTATCAAGGTAGTTCCAAGCTGATGTAGGTCTAGTGACTGGCCCATACTTGAATTAATGCCTTTTCGAGCAGAATTTCTAAAAAAAATAAAGGACCCAGCGTGGCTCTTTTTGTGAATCTGATAATGATGAAACCATTGAATGCATTATTTTTTATTGCGAGGATCTGAGTGAATACAGAAACACCTTATCTCGAAAATTATTCAAAAAATAAAACATCCTTCAGGCACTGTAAAAGACTTCAATATAATTCTAGAACATTTAAAGCAACCCTCGCTTTCTTGGAGCCATCAAAAAGGCTAAATCCTAGCCTCAGAATAAAAAAAAAGTATAAGGAGGCTTTAATTTTATCCAACTTAAACCAAAACCTAGCTACCACTTTAATAGGATTCTATTCATCACATGTTTATCTGTATATAAATCTTACACCATATACAAAACAATGTAACATATATAAACTTGTATCATAAACATTTATAAATAGTTCGAGTAATACGTTGCGTGTTTGTATAAAGCGAATGGTTCATGCAGAAGAAATAAATTTTTGTAGTTACAAGCTGGTAGACAGTCTACAAGGTGTGTCCAATAAATAATGAGACTGGTCAAAAATAAAGAAAAAATAGAGAATGATAAAAAAAAAAATTATTGGTATTTTTCAAAATAGACTCCCCTCCCGCATCTATACATAATTTCCATCTCTTCTCCCATGATTTAAAACATTTCGAAAAGGCATCTTCCGGGATGTTCTTCAAGACCTTTTTCGAATCCGCTATGATGGACTCTAGTGTCAAATCTCCTTCCTTTTAGAGCCATTTTGAGTTTTGGAAAGAGAAAAAATCATTTGGAGCTAGTTCTGGGGAATAGGAAGGTTGTTGAAGTATTTGTATGCCGTGTTTAGCCAAATAAGTCAGTACAGATGTAGCGGTGTGTGGTGGTGAATTATCATGATGGATAATCCAATTTTTGGAACTCCACATTTCACTTCTTTTCAGACGAATTGATTCATTACACGTCTCATAATGTTTAAATAAGACTCCTTATTGGTTGTTTGACCTTCCTCTAGATATTCATAATGCACCATTCCCTTAAGGTCAAAGAACGTGACCAATAATACTTTGTTTTTTGACTTGCAAAGTCGGGATTACTTCGTTCTTGGTTCATCTTTTCCTTTCCACTCCATGGATTGGCGTTTTGTTTCCGGGTCATACCCGTAAACCCATGTCTCGTCTCCAGTTATTACTTTTTCCTTCCAATTAGGGTTTTCTTTCACATTTCAAGCATTTTTTTTGGCAACTTCAACGCGATTCTCCTTTTATTGAATTGTGAGCATTTTAGGGACAAATTTTGAAGGTGTCTTCTTTAACTGCAAGTCTTCTTTAATTATCGATCCAAATTAATGATTTTGATATCCCTGTTTCTTCCTCAAGGTACCGTAACCCTATTCGTGGATTTTCTTTTATCAAATTTGAAATTTGGCCCACCTTTTCAGGGTTCCTGTGCAGAATTAGACGTCCAACACGCTTCTCATCTTTCACCGATTCCATTCCATTTTTAAATCGTGAAAACCATCTAAATGTGGTGGGCTTATTTACATTTTCATTTCCAAATGCCAATTTCAACAAATCTGAAGTTTCTGAAGCCGATTTCCCAATTTTGTAGCAAAATTTAATACAAATTCGTTGTTCGAATTTTCTATCCATTACAAATTAGAAGTTGTTATGCAAGGCGTTCTTTTTACAAGCTTACAATTTATCGACTGTGCGCGCAATCACGTGATGTGATATACCGCAGTGTAGCTGAAGCTTTCTATTTTTTTTTAATAGACTTTAAAAAAAAATTATCATTTTATTTTTCTTTGTTTTTGACCGGTCTCATTATTTATTGAACACACCTTGTATGAGGAAGGCCGTTAAAGTACGAAGGATTCAAGCATTGCACTCTACGAAGAAGAAACGTTTCCGCAAGGGTTATAAGAAAACATAGCGGGTAAAAGTAGGGAGCTCACCGTTTGTGGCAGCACTTCCAAGTAGTGAGGGCAAGTTGGATAAAAGCCTATATGACGAGAATCTGACAATACGTGGCTAGTAAGGATGATGAAGAATCGAAATATTATAATCTCTTGGAATCCTTCTACAGGGGTGTATTGGGTATTAACTAACAATTTTTTCAGCTGGTTTCAAAGTGGCCTCCCTTAGCGGCGATATACAGGTCCAAACCTGATTTGAAATTTTCGGCTATGGGAAAAGGTCCTCCGACGACAATCGGTCCCATTCTCGGCGCAGCGATCGCTTCAGCGACTTGAAACTTGTGTAGCATGTAGCACAGGTCCTGGCCTGCAAAATGGACAACGCGCTGTAATCCATCGTGTTGAGATCGGGTGAGTAGGGCGGCCATTCAGCTGACAAGATGAAGTCCGGAAAATGGGCCCTGCATAAGTACTGAGTCAATTTCGCCTTGTGAGCCGGCGCGGAGTCCTGCTGGAACGTCCAATCCGCATCGCCGAAGTGATGTTGAACTCACGGAAGTACGACGGCCTCGAAAATGTCGCGGCGATACACGATACTTGGTTGATTTTGACACCCCCCTCCCCCTGATCCACGAAAACGAGGGGGGGGTCTTACCACTGGCGCAAATCCCGGCCCATACCATAACCGACTTCGGATTTTGGCGGTGTTCGACGATGGCCAACGTTCCAGGAACCTCAGCAGACCAGCTCCTGTCGTTTTGGTGGTTGTGCTCCTGCTCGAGGGTGAGCGGTTTCTCGTCCGTGAAGACGATGCGCTCCCATCGCTGACCAGTGGCCCGATGCTTGAGTTGGCGACATCTCTCCAGCCGTACGCGTTTGTTCTCATTCGTGAGGAGCTAAACTTTTTGGAGCTTGTATGCCTTGAGGTTGAGTTCCTTTTTATCTATTCGATGTACCAACGACTTTCTTATGCCAGTCTCTCGGACAATTTTTCTCATGGACACCCTCGAATTTCGTTGAAGTCGCTTTTTGATGATCTTACGGTTGACGGAAGTGTTGGCGGTGAGCTTTCTTCCTCTTCTGGCACGGTCACCTTCATGGCCAAGCTCATTAAAGCGATGGATGGTCTTGGACACAGTTTGTTGAGGAACTTTGAGTAGATAAACAATGTCTCATTGACGTTTTCCTTGACGAAACAGCTCAATAATTGCACTACGCTTGTTTGACATCCTAAAAACACGACAAAATAAGTTAGAACAAATTCGTAACTTAACATAATGGTACATAAAAACATGGAGAATCCAACAAAACACAATTGCGGTTATTACGGTCCAATACTTTCGTGATAGGATAAATTAAAAATTAAATATTGAGTCACCCTGTATACATGCCCTGTTTTTGTTTATTCGGGAGTGATGATTTTTTTTTGTTTTTAAAATTATGTTAATAAATTAAATGGCCATTATATATTTGTGTTGACAATTTATATGGGGATATTCCTTTAAAAAAAAAGAAAGGGGGATTTTTTTTTTCGGGGCAATTTCTCCGTCCAGAGCTTCTATAACTGTAAGTCCTTCACACTGGGTACAAGTGAATTGTCTAACATTATAGGGCACAACACGTGTCCATGGAATCCATGACTTGTATGATACTGATGAGTCAAAATATGTACAGTAGAACCTTCAAAATTGGAGAGGAGTGGACTTCAGGAATTTGTTTAACCATGGAGATAAGCACCACCACCACAGTAGAACCTTCCTTTAGCTGACACCCCGCTTGCGGACACCTCTCTATAAAGGACAGTTTTCATTTGCAAAATTACCTTTTTAACTATTTAGTAACTCTCCGGGGTAAGAGGACACTTCTCCCTAAAGGACATTTTGGCTCTGCAATTAGGTGTCCTTCTACAGGGAGGTAGTTCTACTGTACTCGTATATGCTACACCAGGCCTGGCCAACCCGCGGCCCGCCGTAAAAAATTTTACGGCTCGCCATTTAATTTTATATTTCTATTGTAACTTTCATTTCTCGTCTGTATATTCAAAAACAGAAAATATATTGAAATAATTATAATATTTTATTTATTTAAAATATGTCCCCCAATTTTTAAAATACATACTTGATTCCATAAAAAGGAAGAAAAAAGTTAGGAATAATGGTAATTAATAGAGAAATATTTTTTTTATTTTAAATTGTTATTATTATTTTTATTTAAAAAAAGCATCCGAAAAATAATAAATAAAAACATTAAGAATTAAGGAAGTATTAAGTATTTAATCGTCGGCCATCGTAGAAGGACACCTAATTGCAGAGCCAAAATGTCCTTTAGGGAGAAGTGTCCTCTTACCGGAGAGTTACTAAATAGTTAAAAAGGTAATTTTGCAAATGAAAACTGTCCTTTATAGAGAGGTGTCCGCAAGCGGGGTGTCAGCTAAAGGAAGGTTCTACTGTGGTGGTGGTGGTGCTTATCTCCATGGTTAAACAAATTCCTGAAGTCCACTCCTCTCCAATTTTGAAGGTTCTACTGTACATATTCCAAATTTTGATATAGTTAAACTTTTTAGACCTTGTTTACGATTCCGTGCGGCCCGTGGCGTCATTTAGGTTGGCCAGGGCTGTGCTATACAATAAGATATATTTTTATATAATTATTTCTATTACATATATATCTATATTACATCATGGCTTTTTTTCTTATCTCACGATCCGGGTAGTTGGCGACTTCTGTACACTCCAGGAACCTAAGTTGACCAAATTTCACGATGGTTCGTTAACAATCACAATGTTGAGTGGAATGAACCATCGATTTCCGACAGTCAGGACACGGGTTCGAATCCCACATTGGGCACTTTCTTTTTTACCTTTATATACAATCAGCTTGAGCATCAATGGATTGGAACAGCCGCTTGAGTTTATTGTCCTCCATAATAGTAACCCAAGTATTATCTTCGGATGGGATTTCTTAGAGGCATCAAACGCCGTGATTGATTGTGGACGCGTTGAAATCAGATTGGAAGAAGCCAAAGATGTAGTAAATTAACCAACTTCCATGGGAAAGATTGTGATTAGCACAAGCGTCGTAATCCCAGCCGAATCTACCAAACTAATAAATGTTATGAGTGAAGAGCTTAATGGGCAAAATCAGGTACTTTTTGAACCTTCGAAAAAGGTATTACAGTCGAACTTGGATAATTCGAACCCCAAGGGACCATAAAAAAAATTCTAATTATCCAAAAATTCGAATTAAAAACGGAAATTCTATTAATAGGAAATTCTAGGGACCAAGATAAATATTCGAATTAAAGAGGTTTTCGAATTAAAGAAGTTCGAATTATCCAAGTTCTACTGTAATAGGAAAAGGGTTAACACTTCCCTGTGCATTTATATTCAGGCTTTCCCATAATAAAGGAAAACTTTGGATCGTAAATTCTAGCACCACAGCTCAAATAGTCCCTAAGGGAATGTGCCTGGGAAAAATTAAGGGGTTGAAGAAAATAACTTGACGGCTATTTCAGAATGTTCTGAATTTAATAAGGAGGTGAAAAATGCGAATCATGCCAGTCATGCTGATAAAAGTGACTTTAAATTTTTACAAAATTTAATTAGTGATGATTTATCAGAAGAGCAGCAGTCTCAAATCTTATCAATTTGAAAACGATATGATAAAATATTTGATAAAAATAATGAGCCAGTAAAGCAAACTTCAGTAACCAAACATAAAAGTGAAACTGGAAACCACCAGCCCATTAAGCATAGACCATATCGAGTATCCCCTACAGAACGCCAAGCAATCCAAACAGAAGTGGACAAAATGCTAGACGCCGGGATTATACGTCATTCAGAAAGTCCATGGTCATCGCCGGTTATTTTAGTGAAGAAGAAGGATGGTAACTGGCGTTTCTGTGTGGATTACAGACGACTAAACAAAGTTACTAAAAAAGACGTTTACCCACTACCCCGAATCGATGATACACTTGACTCCCTGAAAAGAGCCAAATTTTATTCATCAATGGACCTTCGTTTAGGATATTGGCAAATAGAAGTCGACGAAGCAGATAGAGAAAAAACTGCCTTTATTACCCCTGACGGACTCTACGAATTCCTAATCATGCCCTTTGGCCTGTGCAATGCTCCTGCAACATTCGAGCGCATGATGGACAAGATATTGAAAGGCCTGAAATGGACGATGTTATTCAGACGACATCGTGGTGTATTCCAAATCGTTCAATGAACATTTACACTGGCTTGAAATCATACTACAATGTCTCGACAAAGCCGAACTACGCCTCAACCCAAAAAAGTGCCTTTTCGGAACCAAACGAATCAGAGTGTTTGGACACCTCGTCGATAGTAAAGGTATTTATCCCGATCCAGAAAAGATTGAAGCTATCGCCAAGTTTCCAACCCCAAAGTCTATAACAGATGTAAGAAGCTTCATTGGCCTATGTTCCTATTATCGTAGATTTATCGAAAATTTTGCTGAGAAAGCTGCTCCTGTACACGAAGTCCTCAAAAAAGATAATAAATTCACGTGGAACTCTGACCAACAGAATGCTTTTGATTCCTTGAAAAAAGCATTGATGTCTGAACCTGTTCTTGCCTATTTCGAAGATCAACTGCCAACCGAGCTTCATACTGACGCCAGCGGTTATGGAATTGGAGCTGTCCTCGTACAGATCAACGATGGGAAAGAGCGGCCAGTTGGTTATGCTTCAAGAACTTTATCTAAGGCGGAGAAGAATTACTCAACAACAGAAAGAGAATGCTTGGCCGCAATATGGGCCATCAACAAATTTCGACCGTACCTTTTTGGTCGTGAGTTTGTCATCGTCACTGACCACCACGCTCTATGCTGGTTATCTAACCTGAAGGACCCGACAGGAAGACTAGCGAGATGGGCTTTAAAACTCCAAGAATACAATGTAACGGTTGTTTATAAAAGTGGACGCAAACACCAAGATGCCGACTGTCTTTCTCGTAATCCTCTCCAACTTGAATCGGAAGAAGCATACAATGATGAGGATGATGATATACCCTCAACAACTGCTCTGACGTGCTTCGAGGATGAACAACCAATCTTTCGAGGAAACAGAAATATTTGGTGCCGAATCGAAAGGATATGAAATGTTAAAAGGAACCTTATACAAAAAGAATTTCAACCCCCTGGGAAACCAACACCTTTTAGTTATTCCCAAGCACTTACGCTTAGAACTACTGAAAAGTTTACACGACGCTCCCACAGCAGGTCATCTTGGATTTTCGAAGACATATGAGAGAGTTAAAAACAAATATTGTTGGCCAGGACTTCTCCGGGACATACGGAAGTATGTCGCTCATTGTAAGGAGTGCCAAAGAAAGAAACAATCAACTTAAAAGCCACCCGGACTACTTAAGGCCATACCTCCTGCAAACCCCTTTTTAGAGAGTTGGAATGGACCTCCTTGGAAGATTTCCCAAGTCTGATACTGGTAATAAATGGATCATAGTCTGTACTGACTATCTTACTCGATTTGCCGTTACTAAAGCCTTACCCACAGGGGAAGCAAAATAAGCAGCCAAGTTCTTAATGGAAGATGTTGTTCTCAAGCACGGAGCCCCCAGAGAAATCATCACGGACCGAGGACGAGTATTCCAATCCAAGTTGATTGCGGAACTCACCAATCAATGCTCGTCGATACATCGGTTCATGACAACATATCATCCCCAGACGAATGGACTGACAGAGAGGTTAAATAAAACCTTAGCCAACATGATGGCTATGTATGTAAGTGTTGAACAGAAGGACTGGGACGTAATCCTGCCCTACGTCAACGTTCGCCTACAACACCGCAAAACAAGATACGACAGGTTTTACCCCTTTTAAACTGATCCAAGGACGCGAAGCCAAAACGACTGTAGACACTCTTTTCCCAAATCCGCATGAAGATCTCCAAGAGGAATACAGTCAGAAGATTGCCTCGCGAGTCGAAGAGACTAGGCAGCTAGCAAGATTAGAAACCTTGAAAGCCCAAGAAAAGGACAAGGCCAGATATGATTCAAAGCACGAGGCAATGGATTACAACGTCGGTGACCTGGTATGGATTTTCATCCCGATAAGAAAGGTGGGACTCTCAGAAAAACTGATGAAAATGTACTTCGGGTCATACAGGGTTACTCGGAAACTCTCTGACGTGACCTTCGAAGTTGAACCTGTGGACCAACCAACCAGGAGACGCCAAACAAGAGACCTGGTCCATGTACTGAGAATGAAACCCTACCATGACCCTGAGGACCAAGCTGATCTGTTCAAGTGATAATTACAGTGGGACGCTGTTCATCTAGGAAGGGGACAATGTCACTGAATAATTATTTTAAATATTCTGTTGTATATCATCATAAAAACAAATATCCTGCTTGTATATTATTACTTGTAAATAAAAAATTTAGAAATAGTTTGCATTTTATAAATAAATTATTTTTACTTAAACTGTTGTTATACTCGTTATCACTACCGTGACAATATATTTCCCCCCTTTATTACTGAATATTGCTTCATCATGTTTTATCATGCAATATTGAAATTATTAATTTAGAGTCATTGTAAAAACTAGTTGTAAAATATTTTTCATTCATATATATTGACAGAATACATTATTTATATATTTAAACTAGGCAAGCCTGTCACAACTTTACATAACTTGGAAGGTTGGGAGAAGTCAAGAGTTGGCTACAGTCACCTGCTTCCACTGCGCTTCTGGTGACCACCAAGGCCGAAGCTGTCCAACTCTTGCCAACCCGCGCACGGCCATGTGCGCCAACTGCTCAGCCAAGGGCCTCTCTGCCGACCATGAGGCAAGATCAATGTCTTGCCCAACTGCCAGAGCTAGAGCTGCAAAGTTCTAGTCCTCCCGCCTTCTTCCTGCCTCCTGACCTCCGCGGACCCAATCCGGCCTAACCTCCCTCTTCTCTGACATAGATCCTGTCCCTAGCTTCCCCAGCCTGATCATAGTGCTTTGTATATATTCCACTTTATGCGGCCATTGGGGCTCAAAAATCATCCATTTTGGTTAGCAGCCCCTTAAATAAAGATATTTCCGTGGAGAGGACAACTGAAGATCTCTGGACCAGAGATTGTATTCTTCATAAAAATAAATAGAATAACTATTATGCAAGGTATTTTTCACTTTGTACTTGATAATGGAAACTCCCGCTCGGGGAAGGTAATCAATAAGTGTGAAGACATGAGTGAAAGGATCTTAATATGCAGCAACCTGGTGTGACAATATTGTCACGTAGAGAAAAGACAAACTTCAGGATAACACAGCAATTTATTTAAGGCACAAACTCGCAAACTAAAATTTATAAAATACAAGAGAATCAATATTGATATTGTCGCGGCTGGATCCACCCGGTTATTTGCGACAACGCCGCTTCCTCCTTCGTGGATCACCTACTCAAGCTCCCGTTGCTCTTCCCTGCAGCTTTTCCCCGCAGGCCACCCAAAGACGTCCTGAATTCCACCTCTCCAGTGGAAACTCCCTTCCTCTGGCAGTATCTCTCGGCCTTACCACTGGTGGGGGGACACGAGAGACTTACCAGAAGAGTAGCAGCAGCCTGGCGATGATGGCAATGGCGAGAGTAACGACAGAAGGCGGCACGGAGACTTTAAGCACTGACTTTATTGTTATCCACTACTAAACATTACACTTAAATGAGATAAATAACAATGGGTATTTACATTATGTTACACCCTGGGGCCAACATAAAAGTGTATTTACAATTAACCTCCCCAGGAAACAGGACCACAGCAGTCAGCAACTCCCACATCAGCCAGAGAAGGGAAACAGGCGAAAGCGCCATCTATTGGCGGAGGTTGTAATCATTTGGAGGCCTTACATGCAACAGTATATATATAGAGTAGCTATATGGCCATTAATCCCAAACCATGGTCTCTAGGTGGACACTTCTCAGTTTGCAAAAGCTGGTGTTGTGGCTTTGTCACCGACCCAAGGCCGCTAGTTTGCGGCGAAGGTCAATAGATGGCGTCTAGTGTTGATGTCTATTTTGACGGAAGAGAGAGGCGACCTTTATCTTTATACAAGGTAGGATCAAAAAGTTCCCAAAATTTTTAAAAATTAATTATTTATTCATAGTATAGTAATTTAAACATCAAAATTTTTCAAAATTGGAGCCTTGGTTATCTCTACACATTTTTTCCAGCGTGAAAAAAACCTGTTGAAATGCTAGTTCAAAGTCAATTCTTCTAAGCTTGTTTAGCCCCACCGTCGCATTTTCAATTACTTCTGATGATGATGAAAAGCGTCTCCCTTTTAACGACATTTTAAGTTTTGGAAAGAAGAAGAAATCACATAGGGCGATATCAGGAGAATAAGGAGGAAGCGGCAAAACAGATACAGAGTGTTTGGCTAAGTAGTCTTGAACAATAATGTATCTATGAGCAGGGGCATTATCATGTAGCAATTTCCACTGTTTTGATTTAAAAAGTTTGTTTCTTTTTCTTCTTATCGCATCACGAAGGCGCACAAGTATTTCTTTGTATACCTGTTTATTAATAGTAACCCCCTCTTTAATAAATTCATAATAGACAAGTCCTTGATAATCGAAAAACACTACAAGCATTACTTTTCCTTTGGACTTGTCAAGACAAACTTTCTTCTTCCTAGGAGAACTTGGTGTGTGCCATTCGAGTGATTGTTTTTTGGGTTTGCGGATCAAAAAGAAAGCACCATGTTTCATCACCAGTTATTATCGTTTTTAAAAAATCAGAACACCCACCTAGAAGTTTGAAATTTTAACTCTCGCATTGTTAACAGTAATGAAAGAGACTATAATAAGGCACAATTTGGATTATAGATAATAAACACAAGGTAATAAGACCAAATCCAAATAAATAAATAGTGTGTGACGTTTCGGTAACAGTGTTGTTACCATATTCAGACAAAAGTACTGAATAGATTACGCTTTTACCAACACTGTTACCGAAACGTCACACACTATTTATTTATTTGGATTTGGTCTTATTATCTTGTGAAATAGACTATAAAATACCAGACTTCTACAAGGTCTAGATATATATATTATGAACTAGATCATTATCCTGTTTTATGAACAGGTCTAGAATGACAGTCATTTCTAAACCCTCCCTTATTAAAGTTTTACCCATATATATACAGTAGAACTACCTCCCTGTAAAGGACACCTAATTGCAGAGCCAAAATGTCCTTTAGGAAGAGGTGTCCTCTTACCGGAGAGTTGCTAAATTGTAAATACAGTAGAACCTCCCTGTAAAGGACACCTAATTGCAGAGCCAAAATGTCCTTTAGGAAGAGGTGTCCTCTTACCGGAGAGTTGCTAAATTGTAAATACAGTAGAACCTCCCTGTAAAGGACAACACCTAATTGCAAAGCCAAAGTGTCCTTTAGGGAGAGATGTCATCTTACCGGAGAGTTACTAAATTGTAAAAATGGTAATTTTGCAAAAGAAAGCTGTCCTTTGTAGAAAGGTGTCCACTAGCAGGCTAAAGGGAGGTTCTACTGTATTTACAGTTAAACCTGTCTATAGCGCCCCCTCTAAATAGCGCCTTCCTCTCTATAGCGCCCGATTTTAAATACGTAGTATGATGCAATTTACATTAAAAGTGATCTGTCTATAGCACCCCCTCTCTATATCACCCAATTTTGGTGAGTCCCAAGAGGGGGCGCTATAAACAGGTTTAACTGTATTTATTAATAATGTGTGCATGATGATACTGGAAACAAATTACTTAATTATAACAGATAAATATATTTTTATTTATATAACAAATTTTTGCTTTTAATTCCAAAGAGGTTTCAGATAAGAACCTGAATATTTGAATTTCTTCCTTCTTTAAAGTCTTGCTTAATCACTGAAGAATTCAAGTCGCTACTTCAAACAGTTTTCCCAACCAGCCAGATATCTGAAAATTTGTACACCTGCAATGGAAGTTGGACTGAGAGAGTACAGTTAAACTTGTCTATAGCGCCCCCTCTTGGGACTCACCAAAATAGGGTTCTATAGACAGGTCACTTTTAATGTAAATCGCATCATACTACATATTTAAAATGGGGTGCTATAAAGAGGGAGATGCTATTTAGAGGGGGTGCTATAGACAGGTTTAACTGTATTTAAAATTAAAGACTTCCATGTCGTCTGGAAGCATATTAAAATTATAAAATTTGAAAGGCAATTCGGATATTATTCCATTCCAACCACTCTGACCAACCAGAAGTCTGAAATTTTGTCAACTTGAATTGTCATCAGGTTCGAATGAATGTACAAAACTTCAGACTTCTACGTGCTAATAGATTACAAAATTTGTGGACAGACACATGATGATATTGGAAACAAATTACTGAGTTATAATAGATAAATAGATAAACAGTTAAACCTGTCTATAGCGTCCCCTCTTGGGACTCGCCAAAATAGGGTGCTATAGACAGGTCACTTTTAATGTAAAATGTTTACATTTTAATGTTTGATATCGGGCGCTATAGAGAGGAAGGTGCTATTTAGAGTGGCCACTATAGACAGGTTTAACTGTATTTCTTAATTTTTGGATTTCAATTCCAAGAATGTTTCAAATAGATGCCTGAAATATTTAGATTTCTTCCTTTTTTTGAAGTCTTGAACAATCATTGAAGAATTCAAGTCGCTACTCCCAACAAGTTTTGAGTTGAATTCATGCAAAAGATAAGATTTAAAAGGAAATTTGTTCATTCCCAGCCTAAATAGTCAACATCCAGGATGGTTGCAATTGCCTTCATGTCCCAGATGTGTTCTATGGATGATAGATCAAGCGACCTTGCTGGCCACTGAAGAGTTCGGTAAGGTTGAAGACAATCCATAGTAACGCGCGACATGTGTGGCCGGGCATTATCTTGTTGAAAGGTAAACCCGGGGTGATGTGAGAGGAACAGAAACAAAATATACCGTAGAATGTCATCTATGTACCGTTGTACTGTCAGAGTGCCAGGAATGACTACCAATAGGGTCCTTATATCAAATGAAATGGCACCTCAGACCATAATGCCATGTTGTGGACCTGTGTGGTGCTCAAAAATAAGGCCAGGATCCAAATGCTGCCCAGGACGTCTTCAGACATGTTTGCGATGGCCATCAGGACACAGTATGGGACTCTTCACTAAAGACTATATGTCCTAAATTGAGAGGACACCTATCTATAAAGGATAGTTTTCGTCTCTGATATTACCATTTTTAATAATAAACAACTCTCCGGTAAGAGGACACCTCTCTCTAAAGGACCATTTAGCTCTTCAACTAGGTGTTTTTTTTTTTGCTTATCCCTAGTACACGTGGTACAGGCCATGATAATCATGGTGGGTAGTTAGCGACTGCTTTTTTTACTGTAAGCGCACCACATGTCTACACATGTGAAAGCAGTTCGACTTTGCACTTACAAATGTGCCAGAGCCCCGTTTGGTTACTTGCACTCGCTGGTGGGGTTGGACTTTTGCAAGAATCGGGGGGCCATTGGAGCATTTTTTTTTCTTTAAACAGAAAAAAGTGTCCAATGCGGGGATCGAACCCGGGTCGTAGTGGTCGTAAACCGAACGGTTTAACCAGCCTTCCACCGACCCCCCTTCAACTAGGTGTTGTTCTTTAGAGAGAGATTCTGCTGACACTGCAAGCACAAACTTGGAAGCATTCCTTTTTACCATTTTTCACTCATGTAAATAATCGTGTAGGGGAACTATATACATTTGGTTACACACACATCTCTCACATGTATATTCATGGGTAAAATGAGGAGACCCAATAAAATTCATCAGAAAATTTAATGGCAACTAAAAAATATAACGAGTGACTTATAATGAAATATGATAAAAATCTAAAACTAATAACAAAAAATAAAGTTGCATATAAATTGAAAATAATAAAACAAACAGATCATGTGCTAGGAGAACATTTTGCCCTTGTACTGTTGTTTGTCTTGTTCTTCCTTTTCGCGTATCAATTTTTCAAGGGTCTGGAGTTCTGCGTTGACTGCGCGGGCCAGGCTGGGATCTAGGGCCTTCACCCTCTCCAGGTCCTGCCTGGCTTCTGCAGGATTCCAGGCTCCCAGGTGGGCCTTGCCTCGCCGGAACAGGGCCTTGATGTTTTCTGGAACATGGGGGACATGGGTGAGTGCGGGGGACTTAACTCATATACTAAGTCCTCCCATGAGTGACCACCTTCTCTGTGAGCGACCAATTGATGGACAACTATATAATAAGCTTGAGTCAAAAGACAATCCATTAAATATATTTAAATAAAAAAGTAACCATCACCTGAGTGACCTCCCTGAATGCAGCTTTACACACCCAAGATAGTGGATATTGCTGCTGCTGTGATGGAGATGCATAGAGACATCTGAGACTCTTCTTTGGACACGACAACAACAACCTCCCTGAATAACCATTCCATGGGTGACCAATTGATAATGACCTCCCTGAATGACCAATTGATGAGTGACCTCTCTGAATGACCAATTGATGAATGACCATTCCATTGGTGATCAATTGATGAATGACCTCCCTGAATGACCATTCCATTGGTGATCAATTGATGAATGAACTTTCTGAATGACCAATTCATGAGTTACCTCCCTGAATAACCATTTCATGAGTGACCAATTGATGAATGACCACTACTTCCGTGGGATTTCAAGGTTATATGGGAGCAGAGAAATAATCTTATCTGAAAAAACAAACTTTCTCTCATAGAGGGAGGTTTTAACAGATATAGTTAGGTGGTCTCTCACAAGAGGATCAACTGTAGTAACAATGGGTTGGAATGCCGGCTCACCAGGTTGGCTTTTGAGGACAGTGGAGGCGTGTTCAATGGCGGCGTAGTATTCCCCCTGCAGGAGCTTGCACTGGCTGTAGTTGAGGAGCAGTGGGACCTTCTTGTCCTCCAGTTCCTGCCACTCCTCCTCCCCTGGTTTCTCCCTGCACAGTGACAACATTGGTCGAGGAATTTTAGTATGCATGGGGTCAGTGGAAGGGAGGTCTAAACCATTGGTTTTCAACCACTATGATCCGGAATTGAATCCCTCATTGGGCACTTTTTTCTAATTAAAAAAAAAAAAAAATGCTCCAATGGCCCTCGATCCTTGCCTAAGTCCAACCCCACCAAAAAGTGCAAGTAACCAAACAGGGCTCTAGCACATTTATAAGTGCATAGACAAACTGCTTTTCACATGTGTAGACATGTGGTGCACTTACAGTAAAAGCGGTCACCAACTTCTACTCACCATGATTATCATGGCCTGTACCACCACGTATACTAGGAATAATAATTTAAAAAAAAAAGTAAACCTGGAATAATCTGACTTAAATAGAAATTTTTTATTTGGGTCTTGTCCATCAAAAGTTGAGTTCCACTTTTGGCCTGACTATATGGACAAATATATTCTCCAATTAGTGACCATTACTCTCAGCTTGTCCAGTGGCCTTCAGGCAGCTTTCTTGAACCATTCCAGCCATCTATTCATGTAACCATGTAAATTTTATCTGTAACACAAATATATAAAGGAGATTATCCTATTTACATATAATTTCCCTTGGCAGAGCTGACTGCTATAGGGCGCGTCCCCAGGTGGCGGATAGGGGAACGACCTTCAGATATGAAGGCCAGTTGCGAAACAAGCAGAATAACTCTGATGAATAAGCAGTCGCGGATCAACAGCAGCATTGTTAGAAGAGGAGTAGACCTCTTTAAAAATCCTGACTTCAACTGACCCAGTTGATAGACCTCAGCAAGGGTCCCACTCCAGGGATACGGAGGAGCTGCGTCTGTACTCATGTTAGAGACGGCAGCAAAGGCATCTGCTTCCATGTTAGGAACGGCCTCAAAATATAGCCAAAGTCAGACTTTCACCAAAGTGTGCCTGGATCATGGTGCCATGATTAACGAAAGCTGCACCCCTACACCCCATTTGCTCGAGGAGCATGAACTCATGGAATTTGTGTAATCTTTACACAAGGGGATAAGAAACAACAACAACATATAATTTCTTTTATGCAAATCAAATATTTGTTCTTCTGGGAGTCATTCTCTGTTGCATCCTCCCATTCCTCACAGCACAAGTATCTGACTTGTCATTATATACCGATCAATAAAATCTATTTTGCCTCAATCATTATTGAAAGTGCGAATCAAAATCTGCCAATTTATAAAAATGGGAAACATAACTCGTACTAGCAATCTGTAAAATTGGCATCTAAATAGTGAGAGGGTACAAACAAAGAATTAAAATTATAAAAAAGGGCGTACCTGGATCTGTAAATGAAAAAAAAAAAATAAATTGATAAAGAGGGAGCAATCTCTCGAAATATTTTGAGAAAAAAAATTTTTTTTTTTTTTTTCTTTTACAGATCCAGGTACGCCCTTTTTTATAATCTTAATTAATGGATCGCCTTTTGACTCAAAGAATTAAAAGTAAAATTAAAACTTCAACAGGATTTACATGAGAATTTACTGTGGTAGAGATAAAAGATAAGAAAGCTACTCAAGAGTGTCATAAAAATAACAACTTATTTCAATCTTAAATGAAATAAATCCTGGTAAATCCTTAGAATTCCAAATATGAAAACAAAGGCTAACCTATTTCAGATACTGAAAGCAAAAGAATTATAAAAGATGTTAGGAAAAATTAGAGGAGAAGACCTTCAATGAACAAGCTGGAAGGGATAAAGGAAGATCACAGCTGCAAGTGTTGGTCACCACTATATCAAAGTAATTAGTTGTCCAGAGTCCATCAGAAGTCAAACCGGACTAGATGGACTCTAACAACAAGAAAGACTTTCACCAAAGTATGCCTGGATCATCATGGTGCCATGATCAACAAAAGCTGAATCCCATTTGTAATGTTGGTCCATATACTGTCAAACTTGCTTTAGTTCAATTCCCTAAGTGATCAGAATGTTCAGTTGAATTGAGGTCAGTGTTTAATTATGGTGTTGCTAAGGTCCAATTCAAGTTCGACTATATGGGCAAATATTCTATGTGTAGACATGTGGTGCACTTACAGTAAAAGCAGTCACCTACTTCTACCCACCATGATTATCATGGTCTGTACCACGTGTACTAGGGATAAGCAAAAAAATATATATATATATAGTGGGTTAAATTGAAGATCAGATGTTGATTTGAGCTCATGGAATTTGTGTAATCTTTACACAGTCCCCCTGTGTAAGAACACCCCCCCCCCCCCCCCCCCCCCCCCCGGTAAGAAACAATAAAGAGATCTACCTGAGGACCAGCTGCTCCAGGTACTGGAGAGCCTCGAGGTACTTGAGTCCTGCCTCAGCCACCTTGCCCTGGCGGTAGAGCTCATTGCCTTCCTCCCTCAGCACCGGCACCAGCTGGAGCTTCTCCTCCGGTTCCATGGCCCAGGAGTCCTTCTTGTAGTTCCCCTCCTGCTCCACCTGGAGCAGTTCTGTTACAAACAGCTCATCATTTAGAACACACTTAGCTTGGCAATACTCTCTCAATACCTTTGCATAGTCTGCCTGGTTGGGCTAGAATTTGTGCACAAAATTTCCCTCAAGTTCTTAACCTTATATGGACCAAAATTCATTTTTATACCTATTAATTTGTAATTTATTTTTTTAGACCCATTAGCAAAAATCGAATACATATACAGATAGTAGCCAAAATGTATGACTGTGATGCAATGCATTATAAATAAGGTTTTTTTTAAAGAATATAAATATATATGTTATATTAAGATATTATTTAAAATGTTATATTAAAAAATATTTTATTTAAAATTATATATTTCATGGATACAAATACTCTGTTTAAATCGACCGCCAGAGGTCGCGCTTTATCTATAAATACTCATTGTTGTTCTTCCCCGTTGGCCGACCCAAAACTTTTGTACATTATGTAAATATTATTTTGTTTCCTTATTCTACTCGCCTTAAGACAGGCATTACTTTTTACCAAATTATGTTTTTATATATGTAATATTATAAAGAATCTTGTCTAATAAATAATTATGTACCATGTTGGATATAATGTATTCTGTATGGATTCAAATAAAGATGGCAGTCAAAGGACGTGGAGATGGAAGAAGTAGAAGAGAAAAGAACGACAGATCCAAGTCGTGTATCTAGGTCACTTAGAACAAAGAGGCCCTCATATTCCAGAGTTGAATGTCCTGAGAGATTGGGATGTTAGGCAAAGCTCCTTCCCGACCAAATTCACCATCATGGCCGACAGAGACAGGGACCAATCAAAGGTCAAGCAGGGTCCCACATGACCCAAGCCGGGGGGTGGGGCAACCGGAGTTCGGTCGGTGTAACGTGTGTGTCAAGACGTGTGTGTGCATCTTTTAAAAGTAGTGCCTCGAGGTCCAAGATGTGAGTCATCTCAATCCAATTTAATCGTGAAAATCCTTCCATCTCCTCTCCCGAGCCGCCAATGATTAATATTCCGAGGTGTTTTGTGATTCATTAATCGATATAGTGTGCCGATTTTTCATCCACCGCCATCGATAACGACTGCCCAAACATACAAAACCCCATCCACTCCCGAGGATTCTCAGGACAAAGCACTTTATCGCAGTGAAGTCGACAAGCATTTTTTTTTATATTATAGAGAGTCGACAGGATGGACGAGAAAAACGAAACGCAAAACGCGGAGGAAGACACCGCAGAGGGAGAAAACAACCCCGCCGTAAGTACTCCCAAAATAGAACCACCCCCTCCGTCGGCAGAGTTGCCAGCCGTCTTGGCACGCCTCGCGGCGTGTTTATCTGCCCTTCAGACCACCAGCGACCGCGTGACCCATCGGACGGAGATAGAAGTCCAGAGCTTCGACGGGACCTACCCAGCCGCCCAGTTCTTTCGGACATATGACCAGAAAACAGACTGGGATGGTCTCACCAACACGGAAAAAGTGCTCCGCCTACCCCGTTACCTGAACAACAAACCGCTAGAACACTTCAGGAGGCTTCGGATGGAGACCCAACATTACATCCAGGTGAGACAGACCTTCCTGGATCTCTATCCGGAGACCAATGAGGCCACGTATGCCCAATACTTCTCCATGAAGCTGGCCGGACAGCCCAACCTGGAAGAATACTATCGGAATAAGACCGCGCTGGGTCTACAACTGGGCCTCCCACAAGAGGTCATCTTGGAGACGCTCACCGAGGGGCTGCCACCCTCCGACCAGCGCCTCGTCCGCATTGTGCCGCCAGAGAACCTAGGTGCATGGCTCCGGCTGGTGCAGCGGATCCGCGGCAGCGGCGCACCATCTCCAAGGCACCCAGACGAGCACGCACCACCCCTACTGGGCCCCTACGCACCGGTGCGACCTAGTCCAAGAACAGTGCCAACCAGGTCGACCCCGCCAACAGACTGCCGTTTTTGTGGTGGACTACACTGGCACTCTGAGTGTCGTCTCAGACAAGCCCCGCAGTTGCCCCGTGCCTCCGGAGACGCACGAGCAGCGCGCTCCGCGCAACTAGCGGAACAACGGCCGCGAGCCCAGCCCCATCACCAAGCGTCACGCGCACAAGCCACTGGGATAACCAAGGGAGCCCCAGACCAGCAGCCAGCAGGTAGGCCTACTGACCAGGCCTTTCGTCAATCTGACAATTAGACTGCCAATCTCCCATGGACTGTCCCTACCATTCCTGATAGACACGGGTGCGTCCGTTAACCTAGTGTCATGTGCCATATATAAAAATTTAAAGAATAATTTCCCTGACCTAAATTTAATAACTAAAAAAATAATAAATTTACAGACAATAGATGGCCACGTGCCAACAATAGGCCAGATTACCTTCCCCCTATCCATTCATGCCATAACCCAAAACGAAGTATTCCACGTGGTGGACGCCCCTCTGCCATTTGGAATACTTGGTATTAATACCCTCCGTAAATTCAAATTAAAAATCGATTTTGCACATGGCACTATGTACCAACTCGACGCACCTTTGTCGCCCCTGACCTACCACTTTGCTGTGTTGCCCGAAAGGTGCACATATTGGGAATGCCAGGCGGACCTATGCAAGGCCCACACTATTTTTCCGCCTTCCGCCAACAATACCCAATATGCGCATTTTTCGGACAACACGTCCACAACCCAGGGACTCACCCAACCACCGCACCATGTCCAATCAAAGAACTTTTTTAGAGCCAACTGCTCTTATTATAGGGTCAAGGTACTAGAACAACCACCCAATGCCAACCTCTCACACCCCACCAAGGTCCAAACGGACCACCTTCACCATACACCCAAACATCCCCATTCCACACACCATTCCATGTACCACACACACCACCCATCATCACCAGAACACCTCCCAGGGATCCCCATAGACAATCAACCGCAGCCACCGTATCCACCTCAATTCCCGGCGCTATTGCGCCAATACCAACACGTGTTCTCCCGGAACAAATTCGCGGTCCCATGCCTAAAGGTTCCCCCAGTAAGAATCGCCACCAACTCCGACAAAGTCGTCACCATCCGCCCATATAGGGTACCGATATGCGACCAACGGGAAATACGCAGTCAGATCCGACAGATGTTGGATAATGACATCATTGAGCCGTCCTACTCCCCTTTCTCTAGCCCGGTCACCCTAGTGACCAAGCGAGACAAGACCAAAAGGTTTTGTATCGACTATAGGAAGGTGAACGAGGTCATAAGCTCCGATGTCCATCCACTCCCGAGGATCGAAGATATACTGGACCGTCTCGCGCGGGCCAAGTATTTCTCGACTGCCGACGTCTCCTCCGCATATTGGCAAGTGCCGATACACCCTGATTCTCGACCACTGTTGGCCTTCGCCACGATAGACGGGTTGTATCAGCCCACCCGATTGCCTTTCGGACTTAAGACCAGTCCACAGATCTATGAAAGGGCAATCAATCAGGTCCTGCAGGGGCACGGACTTGATTGTGTGGCGCACTATTTTGACGACTTTGTCATCTATTCGGAGACACTGGAGGAACACCAAGAACACCTGCGCAAGTTTTTCGCGTTCTGCGACGCGGAGAACTTGCAACTCAACCTCACCAAATGCGAGTTTTTTAGGCAGACCATCGAATTTCTGGGGTACACAATCACCGCTGGTACCACCACCCCACTTATCCGCAATACCGACGTAATCCACGCTATCCCACCCCCGAACAATCGCAAAACGCTGCAATCCTTCTTAGGCGCCGTGAACGTCTATAATAAGTTCATCCCGGACTATGCCCGTTTGCGGACCCCACTCAACAACCTTCTCAAGAAGGATGTGACGTGGGACTGGGATGACAAATGCCAAAAGGCGTTCACCAGCCTGAAGGAAAGCCTCACACAACACCCCGTATTGCACCTCTACAAGGATGAACTACCATGCCAGGTATATTGCGATGCATCAACACTTGGCATTGCAGGCGTCCTCAAACAAGTCCACTCCGCTGGGAAGGCCTACCCAGTCCAATATTTCAGCCGCGCTCTGCGTGTACACGAGCGGAACTACACCATCTCCGAACTAGAATGCCTCGCCATTGTCGAGAGCGTGGAGAAGTTCCGTGTGTATCTAATGGGCAGAAAATTCACCATATTTTCTGACCATCACGCACTGCAGTGGCTGAAGACGATCAAAAACCCGTCAGGCAGATTATTCCGATGGAGTTTGAGGTTATCGTGTTACGAATACGAAGTCCGCTACATAAAGGGAGCACTACAACATGAAGCGGACCTCCTATCCCGTAACCCGTTTTGTGGATTCTTAGACGCCACCCTCATTAAGAACCACCAACTCACTCCTTCGGGAGAATCTAAACTGACCATTGATCGAAACGGACTGCAAACCCTAAAGCGTAGAGGTGTAACCAAAATTGTCGTCCCTGACGCCCTCGTTCCCGACCTACTAACAAAGGTGCACAGTCGGTACAACCACCCGGGCATATCCCAGATGACCAGGCTCATCTCTCCCCAGTACTACTGGAAGGGGATGTCAGAAGACATCTCCAAAACCACCAAAGCCTGCGCCATCTGTCAGTCAACAAAACCCCCTCGAGGTCCCACGTTTGGGGAACTAGGACAACTTCCTGTGGCCACTCAGCCTTTTGACCTGGTCGCCCTCGACACCATAGCTGGACTTGCCAAATATGGTAACGCCAAAGCTTACCTCCACGTTGTGGTGGATCACTTTTCGCGCTACACGTGGACCTTCCCCTCAAAATCTACCAGCATCACCACCTATCAACAGGTGATAAAGCGAGTGTTGCAGGACGGCTCTCCGAAACGCCTACTCACGGATAGAGCGCCTGCGTTCACCTCACCAAAGTTCAGGAAGTTCCTGATTAACAGGAACATCCATCCCCTGCTCACCACCAGTAACAACCCCCAAGCTAATGGTCTATGCGAGCGCCTGAACGCTACCTTAACAGGCAAACTAAGGTTACTCCATTTGGAAAACCCCAAAGCCGCATGGACTAAGCTGTCGAAGCGCGTTACTGTGGTGTATAACAACACGCCCCACTCAGTTACCGGGTTCCCACCTGGCTACCTGATGTTCGGCGTTCTACCTCCCGAGCTCACTGAGCATGTAAACCCCTACCCCGTTTTAACCACAGCCCGACGGATAGCCCATGAACGTACCCAGGCCAAGCACCTCAAAGACAAACATGCCTACGACCAACAACATAAGACACCCCATTTTGAACCCGGAGATCTCGTGTTGGTAAAAGTTTACCATCACCCCAATACAGGCAAACTGGCTCTGTATTTCACGGGTCCCTACGAGATCTTAGAGATCATCTCTCCCAACGTGGTGAGAATAAACCGACCCAACCAACCTCTAAATCGGAATACCGACACAGTCCATGTAAATAAATTACAGTACTATAACGAAAATATTCGTTATATCGCACCTCCCACTCTGATACCACACCCTGCTAAACCCCAATCTAGGACGCTACCACCACTGTTCGAGCACCTCACCCCAGACCTCTTTACAGTTGAGCGCTTTGCTCCTACAATAGGCAATTGTACCACTACCACCCCTGTTGACCCACAATGTAACATTATCGCCCAACGCGATATTCCCCAACCTGCAATATCCCGTCCAACCCATATAACCAAAGTTAAAACCCCAATCCCTACAGTTAGGGCTGATCCCAAACCAATTCCCTTACAGGCAAGGTTTTTTCGTAACGTGAAAACCTTCCCCTTGTTCCACCTCCTATACCTCATCAACCTTTTCATCCTACCCACTGTACTATTACCCATGGCCACCCTACTGTATGTCAGTGTCTATACACTGCAGCCCAACCGTCTCTTCCAACTACAGGAAGCCCTATTCGAAATAACCATCGCCGTAGTGGAACTAATCCATCGAACCATAGGAATAATTCTCCCGGAGTTATGGACCATCCTTGTCCACAGTCATGCCTTGGTCGCTCTAATAGGTGAAATCATAGGAGAGATTTTCCAAACCCTCTTTAGAGCGCGCCAAGTCGAATAGCAATCTCCCCACCTTTACATCACTCGTCGATCACCCCGCTGTCAGCTGGCGTCCACTTTACAGAAACCTTCCGCCGCGCCGACGTCACGTCCTTTCCGATCACGTGACCGACGTCACATCCTCCCTGCGGAATGTAAACAAACCCGCCGTCACTTTTCGCGTGTCACCACACTTAAAGTTACTTTCTGGAACATACACTCACACACACTCGCATACATTCACGCACCTATATAGTTTTGGCAACCTTATGACCTACGACCCTATAATAAACAAAGATTGGACATTGTTATGTAAAAAAATATTCTTATTTTGTGTATATTTTTGTTAACCAATTTTAAAAGACTTGTACACAACCAGCACTTTTATTTTTTTTTATTTTTATTTTTTTTATTCCCACCATCCATGTCTATCACCCTTTCAATTTCTTAATCACCTCAAGTTTATTTTTTCCTTTTATTGTTTAAACCTTGTTTTGTCCTAACTGAATGAACAACTGACCTGACGCAATACTTCTCATGTATCAGCCTTCAGTTTATCATACAGGAGCTTTGATTTTTTTTTTTTTATGTTTTGTTTATATTTTTTCACCGCCCCAAAGGCTAATCAGATTTCTTTTTTCTTTTTTTTTTTTTTTCCTCCATCACCAAATTTTATTGTCTATAGTTTTCTTTTTATTTCTGTTAATGTCTTATATGTTTTGTTTGGATTGCACCTCATAGAGTTTCCCTTGCTGTGGGTTTCCACACAGCAAGATTGAACACCTATGCAGGCAAAATTTTTTTTTTCCTCCAAAAAATTATCATATTTTTTCCTAGTTTAGCAAGCACCCCTATCTACTCAAATTTCTTTTTATTACTTATTTCCATCATTTACTTTCTCCCCAATTGTATCTAACCACTCACTATTTTAAAAAAAAATTATTTTTTTTTCTTTCCCAAAAATTATTTTTCTTTTTTCAGAATTTAATACAGATCCCTTTTAAAATTCTTATTCATAGGGGGCGCATCTGTAATATTATAAAGAATCTTGTCTAATAAATAATTATGTACCATGTTGGATATAATGTATTCTGTATGGATTCAAATAAAGATGGCAGTCAAAGGACGTGGAGATGGAAGAAGTAGAAGAGAAAAGAACGACAGATCCAAGTCGTGTATCTAGGTCACTTAGAACAAAGAGGCCCTCATATTCCAGAGTTGAATGTCCTGAGAGATTGGGATGTTAGGCAAAGCTCCTTCCCGACCAAATTCACCATCATGGCCGACAGAGACAGGGACCAATCAAAGGTCAAGCAGGGTGCCACATGACCCAAGCCGGGGGGTGGGGCAACGGCAGTTCGGTCGGTGTAACGTGTGTGTCAAGACGTGTGTGTGCATCTTTTAAAAGTAGTGCCTCGAGGTCCAAGATGTGAGTCATCTCAATCCAATTTAATCGTGAAAATCCTTCCATCTCCTCTCCCGAGCCGCCAATGATTAATATTCCGAGGTGTTTTGTGATTCATTAATCGATATAGTGTGCCGATTTTTCATCCACCGCCATCGATAACGACTGCCCAAACATACAAAACCCCATCCACTCCCGAGGATTCTCAGGACAAAGCACTTTATCGCAGTGAAGTCGACAAGCATTTTTTTTATATTATATATATTCCTTTATAGCACAATAAAAGCAATTACTGATCAAAACCATTATTATTTTTATTTCAAGATTATTCGACCACGACTGCACCACCATAGCATAATCAACCAGATGATCCAAAACAACAGAAATCTTATTTTTTTTTATTAAAATTATAATATACAGTAAAACCCCGCTAATACGAACCCTGGATATAACGAACCTTCCCTTATAACGAACCCACGCCGATTCCCAATTCCATTCCATTGAAAATACCATCGTTATAACGAACTTTGCGATTTTTAGAATAACGAACTACCCCTATAACGAACCTTTTTCGGTCCCAAAATAATAAAATCTATTTAAAATACTATGCTTATAACGAACTTTGAATTGTAATTTAAAAAAAAAATAAAAGCAACCAAATTTTGAGCATGTTTCATCTCGCGGATCGCGATTTCAAAACAATAAATTTAGCGGCATTGTTTGTTTTGAATTTTGCACTTTATTTTTGCTGTATAAATTTTAACACATTATACTTTTTATTAAATAGAATATATTTTCATCCATTAAATTTGAAATATAAAAATACAAATGGCTTCCAAAATGAAGAAAACAAAGGCATTTTAAAAACAAAAGCGTTATTTCTTAAAAAAAAAAAAAAAAGAGGCCATTTTCAGAACTTTTCAAAGTGAAACAACACAGGCAAAATGTTAAGAACATATTAAAATAAGAGAATATAACTTTTCTATTATAAAAGATAAAATATAAAGCTATTAAAAATTGTTACAAAGAGGAATCAACCTCAACTTTTGCCGCGATCGCGATCGTACGTTTTAGGGCTAAAAAAAAAAAAAATCCAAATAAATGGTCCCGTGATCAAACAAAAACTATTTTTATGCCAATAACTATGGTGATTTTAAAGTCAGCAATGTTTTGCATGACAGGTTAAAAAAAAAAAGGAAACTAGACCTAGAAGAATATGTGGGAAAATGAAATGGAAGAAAAACACCAACTTTATTTGAATGGTGTAATGCATGAAGAATGCTTTGAAGCAACAAGGTGTTAGAGCCATTTTTCCAAGTAAACAATGTATTATATAATGTGATAATGATGTTTTAAAATCATTTTATATCTTTGAATATATATTAAAACTTTGCCTAGGATTTGTCTTGATTTTTAAATTAGACATAGAGGTACATGTATGTTAATGATAAGAAGAACCTATCATCTAATGATTTCTATTATTATTCAGTATTAATGTAAGGAAATTGGTCAATTAAGGGAATTAAAACAAAGTGACCACTATTAAGAGGAAGCCTCTTCCAGTGTGTATGGCTGTCCTTTAATTATACGGTCTAAAAATTTTGAAAAGTAAAAAAAAATGGCCAAACCGTGGCTATAGTGAACCGTGGCTATAGTGAACCAAAAGCTCTGTCCCATTGGGGTTCACTATAGAGGGGTTTTACTGTATATATATATATATTTTTTGTTGGTGCCTTACTTTCAACATCATCATTTTGTGAACACAAGGTAATAAGACCAAATCCAAATAAATAAATAGTGTGTGACGTTTCTGTAACAGCGTTGTTACCATCTTTAGACAAAGGTACTGAATGAGAAATTTTACCACAGCATGGTTTAAATAGTTACTGTTATCAATTCAGTGTTCTCATTCAGTACTTTTGTCTGAAGATGGTAACAACGCTGTTACTGAAATTTCACACACTATTTATTTATTTGGATTTGGTCTTATTACCTTGTGTTTATAATCTATAATCCAAATTGTGCCTTATCAAAAAAAGTAGGTGTTGGAGTAGAGTCTGTTAAATCAAAGAGGTTTTTTTATATACTATGTAGGATGATCAATTTGTGAGTGCTCCACCAATTATAAGAAACTTTACCCCAAGAAACACCTGAGAGCAGCCAGAGGAACCTACCAATGATAAAGGAGAGGTCAGAAGGATGATGAAAGAGTTCGTTCAGATCCTCGAAGCCGAGTCCCTGCTTCATGGCCATCATGCCGCAGCATTGTGGGTGGTATGGCTTAGGGGAGGCCTGGCCTGCATACTGGCGGTAGGACTGGGACACGAATGGGTAGGGATAGACCAGCTGTGGACACATACACAGACATCAGTAGTGATAAAACTATTGTAGCACCAATGTTTCTTTGTGTCAAACAAACAATACTGCCCTTCACACAACAGTTTCTTCGATGGCTTTACATCCTTTCACAACTGCATTGAACCAATTGGTAGCTCAGTAGCATGTTTAAATTTAAAAATAGATACAGTATATAGCCTCAAGGTAATAAGACCAAATCCAAATAAATAAATAGTGTGTGACGTTTCAGTAACAGCGTTGTTAGCGAAATGTCACACACTATTTATTTATTTGGATTTGGTCTTATTACCTTGTGTTTATAATCTATAATCCAAATTGTGCCTTATCAAGTATATAGCCTCTTTACTTCAACTGACCTTAGTTCAATCCTGACTTTAATTCAACAGCTATTCAAATACCAAACAGCCATTTACTTTAGCCGACACTATAATTTAACACAGATTTTAATTCGGCAGAAAATTTGGGATCCCTTGTGGTGTTAAATAAAAGTAAACCTTGAATCATAGAAAGTTGAAACAAAGAGGTTCTACAGTATTTACTGTGTATGTTAGAAAGGTTGTGGGGATCTGGGAATCCCTCAGTTGACATAAGGGGACATCTTTTTTGACAATGAAGTGATGTGATTTCTGTTGAATTAAAGGCTGTGTTTAAATTTTTAAAATAAATATAGTATAACCTCTTTACTCTTCAACCGACTATAATTCAACACAGATTTTAATTTAACAGAAAAATTGGGATCCTTGCAGTGTTGAATTAAAGTAAACCTTGAATCATAGAGAATTGAAACAAAGAGGTGCTACAGTATTTACTGTGGATGTTATAATGGTTGTGAGGATCTGGAAACATCTCAATCGACACGAGGAGATACTCAGATCCTTCTTGACAACAAAGTGATATGATTCCTGTTGAATTAAAGTAATTGTTGAATCATAGAGGAATGAAACAACGAGAATCCACAGTATTTACTGTAGGCATTAGAATAGCTGTTGGGATCTGGAAACCCTTCTCACGAGGAGACACTCAGATCCTTCTTGACATCAAAATGATATGATTCCTGTTGAATTAAAGTAGACGTTGAATCATAGAGGATTGAAACAAAGAGGTTCTATTGTATTTATTGTGTATGTTAGAATGGTTGTGGGGATCTGGAAACCCCTCACACGAGAAGACACATCTTTCTTGACATTGAAGTGATATTATTCAGGTAGAATTAAAGTAAGCGTTGAATCATAGAGGATTGAAACAACGAGGTTCCACAGTATTTACTGTAGGCATTAGAATAGCTGTTGGGATCTGGAAACCCCTCACATGAGGAGAGACTCACATCTTTCTTGACAACAAAGTGATTTCTTCTTCTTCTTTCTAATCTCCACTCAATCATATTAGGGTAAAAGTGATATGATTCCTGTTGAATTAAAGTAAGTGTTGATTCATAGAGGGTTGAAACAAAGAGGTTCTACAGTATTTACTGTGGACATTAGAATAGTTTTTTAAGAAAAAGACATCTCTCCTTATCGTGCAACTGAAAGTTGCTGATGGCTTGTGCCATCTATTGGAATAAATATCAACTATTCTCGTTGATTTTTAATTATTCCAGAATTGGCCAAATACCCATTCTTGATTAATCAAGAAAAGCTAATCACGGACGCATTTCGGGCTGTACTGGGATAAGGTGCATAAATTAAGAAAAAGGCATCTCCTTATGTACTGGGATAAGATGCATATATTAAAAAAAAAAAGGCATCTCCTTATCCCAGTACAATATCACATTTGAACTATTTTTTCTCATTAGAATAGCTGTTGGGATCTGGAAACCTCTTGCACTTACATCTTTCTTGACATCGAAGCGGGCCACCTCCTGTATGTACATGGAGCCGATGCAGGCCTCCCACACTGGCATCTTGAACTGCTTGTTGAGGAGCAGCTCCATAGGCTTGCCTGCCTTCCTGCTGTCATCTATCACCACTTCCTCGTCTGTGTCTGGCCGCGTGCGCAGTGTCTGGAAGTGGAAGGTGACCTGGACGAACAACAAGGTGAACCATACTACCACAATGACCACCGCCACCTACACAGATATCGAAAATTATTTGGGGGGGAAGAGAGATTTGAGGATTTAGTTTTACATTAAAACCTCTTTAATTCAACACCCTCAAAGAAAAAAAAAAAAAAAGGTGCTCCCTGTTAAATTTTTTTTTTTGCTTATCCCTAGTACACATAGTACAGGCCATGATAATCATGGCGGGTAGTAGTAGGCGAATGCTTTTACTGTAAGTGCACCACATGTCTACACATGTGAAAAGCAGTTCGACTTTGCACTTACAAGTGTTCCAGAGCCCCGTTTGTTTACTTGCACTCGCTGGTGGGGTTGGACTTTTGCAAGAATCGGGGGCCATTGGAGCATTTTTTTAAATCAGAAAAAAGTGCCCAATGCGGGAATCAAACCCGGGTCGTAGCGGTCGAAAACCAACGGTTTAGACCATCCTTCCACCGACCCCCTGCCTGTTAAATTAAAGTAGGTAAATCAGATGGGATTTGAAAACCAGTTGAATTATATTGAGTGTTGATAAGGCACAATTTGGATTATAGATTATAAACACAAGGTAATAAGACCAAATCCAAATAAATAAATAGTGTGTGACGTTTCGGTAACAATGCTGTTGGCGAAATGTCACATTTGAGTGTGTTCATATTGAGTGTTCAAACATATTCTGTTAAATTAAAGAGATTATAATGTGATAAAGCACAATTTGGATTATAGATTAAAGTAAATAAGACCTAATCCAAATAATTTAATAGTGTGTGACGTTTCGGTAACAGCATTGTTACCATCATCAGACAATTAACACATTTATTTATTTGTTTTTTTAAGCCTTTAGATCTCCCACAAAGTCTTTGAGGGAATCTACGTGGTATTTTATTGGGTCAATGAAGCCTCTTTTGGCTCATCACATTGCAGCTGTTAATATTACCCCTTCTTTCTTATCTCCACTCAATCCTCTTAGGGTGTAAAGCTTGTAATGCTTGAGACTTTTAATGGTGTCTGCTGGGGATGAGTAGAGCTCACCAATGGATGAGTCAATACAGTCAATAATGTGTTTTGGGGTTGCAGGTTTAGAATAATATTACCCCTTATTACCTTGATTGTTTATTTTCCAAATTTATAAAATTTGTGTATATACCAGATAACCTCCATATATGTTACTCATTTCCAACATCAAGTATTCACAGCTCTGTCTCAAATAGTTAATAATGCCAAGTGTACTATGAAACAATTAACATTTTTATCTTGAAGAGAACATATCCTTAGGGTTCCCCTCATTGTTTCGATTTCTGAATGGTAATTAACTGTTTGATTTTACTATTATGGGGGTAGGAAGATGTATAAAGTGTTTTTGTCCTTCCCCAACCCAACTTCCATCCTCTAATACCCTTGAAACCTGTAATGTAATGGTTTTTTGTGATGTGTGTGATATGTTTGATTAAGTGAAGCTGAGTAAAAACTACGTGATGGTATTATAGACAAATAAAGGTAGGTCGATTTTAAACCTAAACCCTAGTATATATGGCTAAGGCTAAGTGTTCCATTGGATATCTAAATGTACTCGAACATATCAAGAAACAGAATCTGTGTAATATCCTGACAATTATTTCTGTTCTTTTATTATCCGCAAAAAAAAAAAAAAAAGGGCATAGTTTTTATAACAAAATGGAACTATATTTGGGTTTAAATACCTTTGTACATTCTTTGGCATTGCTAGAAAAACTTTTCTTCCCCGGATATATTATCGTTTTCACTACCCCTGTTTGTAATTGTTGTTTCATAATAAAATCCTAATTCTAATTTTATTTTCCTCTAATATTCGATACCCCAGGCCATCAATATATAGCGCTATTTTGGGATTAGGCCTTACGGAGTTCGCAAAATCGGAAAACAAATTAAACAAATAAGGATGTTGGTCAAATTTATATATTTTAAAATATATTGCTGCTCATATTTGGTTTGAATATTAAGTATATTTGAAAGGAATAAATGAATATCTTGAATGTTTTTTTTTATCAGCATTGAGGATCTCCACTGAAAGAGATATGGTTAAGTCCAAATATAAGTATTTTGATTTTACATTTTAAATATTTCAACAAATCATATTTCAAGAAATCTTTGTCTCAAATGGTTGAAGAAGAGTTAATAACTTGAAAGCCAACACATTTTTATATATAAAATCAACGTATTTTTTTAATATTAAAATTTGCAAATCTTGAATTAATCAATGCATTCATATTTTTAAATTTAAGTATAAATTTATAAGCAAAATTAATTTTAACCTCAAATTATTCCTTTCATACCATAGTTTCGATTTAGCAGTATTCATATATAAAAGTATCCTAGTGGTCACATTTAGTAAGGATTTACTGTTTATAAAAATGTTGAGTCTAAAACTCTCAGGAGAGGTCATATAATACATATTACAAAACGTCTTTCAATGTAATAAAGTCGCAATCAAGCTTATCACACACACCCAGTTATACAAGATATAATGTGCCAAAAGAGGCACCTCTCCCTTTAAATGTGCATCAGAACGATAGCACTATTGGATCACCCTAGTAAAAACTTTATTAGTGATGCTAAAGAATGATCTACAACACCAGTTTTGGTAAATTCAAATAAAAAGCCAACCTGTATTCGTGGAGAAAAAGAACTCTGTTAATATTAAATTATGCTCAATATAAACACATCGCAGGTAAATGAATGTTTTAATATATATATTTTAGATTTATTGTTGCGAAAAAAGAAAGCGCCATATACAGTCAACTCTCTTTCAATTATTAGAATACTTTTAAAAATGAATTACGATATTTTGTAGTTTTGATAATATAATTCAATGATATTTATCATCATTTGCTTTGTTTATTGGATGAAATATAAACAAACGATCGTTTCGGTATATATAAGATAACGTTTTAATTCATTAAAAAGACTTTTAAAAGTAAAAATAATAACGGTATGCAAGTATCAATAGTGTTTTTGTGTGCATTCAAACAAATGGCGCCTCCGTTTAAAATTGGTGTCAAATATGTCTGAGTCTTTGTTTTTATAATCAATCATTCCTATTTAATTTTGACATTTATGTTTATCACCCCAATAAAAAACTGGGATATAAACATAATTCATTGTTTTAATGATTAATTAAGGAGAGGAATGTGCCTTTTTTGGTACATGGATACCATCCTCCTGCAATTTTATGCTGTATTATAGCCTGAAAATTAGCCCCAGCTACTTCACCAGATTGAACACTTTTTTGGAAAAATCAATTTCATAACCCCTCTCTCTTTAGGATGTTATGAAATTAAAGTCACCCCCTGTACTGATGAGAGTAATAGCCCCAAACCATGGTATACAGACTGGCATTTTGTCTGTATTTTCCAAAACTGGTGTTGGGGCTCTTATCCTTATCACCACTAGTAAAGTTTTTTACAGGGTGATAAACATAAAGCATTTGTCTAATACATAATCAAAGGGAGAGGTGCTTCTTTTAGTATTTAAATATCATTCTCCCACACTTCTATATTATAGATATTTATTTAGTACAGTAGAACCTCCCTTTAGCGGACACTTCTTCACAAAGGACAGTTTTCATTTGCAAAATTACCATTTTTACTATTTAGCAACTCTCCGGTAAGAAGACACCTCTTCCTAAAGGACACTTTGGCTCTGCAATTGGGTGTTGTCCTTTACAGGGAGCTTCTACTGTATATATTTTGAAAGACTCAGAAATTTTTTTTATAATTGTAATTATATAATTTTAAGAAATTGACGTAATATTGAATGGGATGGGAAATGGACTTAAACAGCTAAGAAACAGAACCTAAAGTGGATTATTTTATATATTATGTTGCCACATTTAGATTTGAATATATATAACATAACGGTAACCCAAACTCCTGGAGAGTATCCATAGATCACCAATTACCAGGGGAATTGATAACAGTAGAACTTCCCTGTAAAAGACACCTAATTGCAGAGCCAAAGTGTCCTCAATGGAGAGGTGTCCTCTTACCGGAGAGTTGCTAAATAGTAAAAATGGTAATTTTTCAAATGAAAACTGTCCTTTGCAGAGAGGTGTCCTCTAGCATGAGTGTCCTCTCATAGAGGTTCTACTGTATATAAAAAAATTAGAAAAATTAGAACTAAAATAAATACAGTAGAACCTCCCTTTAGTGGACACTCTGCTAGCAGACACCTCTCTACAAAGGACAGTTTTCATTTGCAAAATTATCATTTTTACTATTTAGAAACTCTCTCGGTAAGAGGA
Source organism: Cordylochernes scorpioides (assembly GCA_030710605.1). Taxonomy (NCBI): domain Eukaryota; kingdom Metazoa; phylum Arthropoda; class Arachnida; order Pseudoscorpiones; family Chernetidae; genus Cordylochernes; species Cordylochernes scorpioides. The sequence continues at coordinate 213,707,326 of CP092863.1, read as the reverse complement.
CACCTCTCCCTAAAGGACACTTTGGCTCTGTAACTAGGTGTTATCTTTTACAGGGAGGTTATACTGTAGCATATAACAGAAACTCTGAAGTAACATTGTCATGATATTAATTTGACAAAGGCTTCTATCAGCAGGGAGGTTGGGATAGAAGGGAAAGACTGTTTCTTCTGACCTGCTAACCAATATATTTGTTTACACCATGGACTGGCCACTGATATTCTCTGTGTTCCAGTCACAATGAAATGGCCGAACTTCATGTCATTGGCCAGCTGACTGCTGCCACAGAATTTCCTTCCTACAACCTCTTCTGCAAGTGGAAACTTATTTTTGGTATGTCCTCCGCCATTTTGTTTGTATATCTCTACTTGGTCATTATGGTGGAGTCTTCTAGCAAGAGTGTCCTCTTATGAAGGTATTACTGTATCAAGTGAGCCATCAATACCCAGGATTTTTAGTAAGCTTGTTACTGCCTCCCCTCCTTCTTTTTCATTCCGCCTTGAGACCACAATGGTAAAACCATATTTATAGATGTAGTATATAAGCAAGCCCAATGATGCCATGCTCAGGTTTTACAAGTCTTCAATTCTGCAGCTAAGTATATGAAGTGACAGGTGGTGGTTGGAAGTTGCTGGAAGGACTGAAGGAAGGCCAGACGCAGATTGACATCCCAGCAGAGAGTCAGGCCTCCGTGTGGAACCATCCAGTGGACGTCCATCTCTCAACAAGAGGCCTACAAGGTAACTCTCTGCTATATCTCAGTCCTTATATAGCCTCTCTTCTAGAATGTCTATATCTCTGATGGGAACCATGGTGGATCACTCTTGGGGAAAGAATAAAAATAGATGTAAAGAGACAAAGGTCGCCTCTCCCGTCAAAATAGACATCAAAACTAGATGCCATCTATTGATTGTTGCCCAAAACCATGGTCTCTAGGTGGACGCTTTTCAGTTTGCCAAAGCTGGTGTTGTGGCTTTGTCATCGACCCGAGGCCGCTAGTTTGCGGCGACGGTCAATAGATGGCATCTAGTTTTGACGTCTATTTTGATGGGAGAGGTGACCTTTGTCTCTTTAGATCAATATCCTCCCGGCAAAATTTCATCTATAATAAAAATAGAGTCACTCCCATAAGAGACCATAGCCTAAAAATATAACTAAAACCATTCTCTTCTGGAGGTGGTCTCTTATCAGACACTCTGTGTCATGTCAGGCCAAGTCATGAGAAGGTTGCCCCTCCCTGTAAATAGATGCTAAGACTAATCGCCATCTATTGATTCAGGTCGATGACAAAGCCACGACACCAGCTTTGGCAAACTGAGAAGCATCCAACTGTAGACCATGGTTTCATACTTATGGCCCTCATCAGTCTAGGGCAGACTTATATGACACTTATAAAACAAGGTAATAAGACCAAATCCAATTACACACTATTTATTTATTTGGATTTGGTCTTATTACCTTGTTTTATAATCTGTAATCCAAATTGTGCCTTATCAATTATATGGTACTTAGTTTTAGCATTTATTTGCCCGGAGAATTGCCCTTTATTTTTCTAGATCAAAGTCCTTCTGGAAAAATGTCCATCTATAAGTCATGAGAAGTCTTTCAACTGAAATAGAGTCTTTTATCAGAGACTAGCTCCTGGAGAGACATTGCTTAACCATATTTTAAACGAAGGTCTTGCCTACTCCATTACTATCCATTCCTGTTATTGTGTGTAGCAGTTGAGAGGTTTAAGAGAAGTTTACCTAAATAGACTCATGGTGTTCCAGGATGGCCCAAGTTCCAGCTGGAAGTGTGGCACCACGATAGCTACGGCCGCAACGAGCTTCTGAGTTACGGGTTCTGCCACGTGCCCACCTCCCCCGGGCTCCACCACGTGGAATGTGTGACATGGAGGCCCGTGGCGGGGTTCCGCCAGAGACTCCAGCACCACTTCCTGGGAGGTTCCCTACAACTGCGCAACCCAGAGGCTGCAACAGGGCAGGGACTGGACAGGTTCTGTCTGCAGACCCAGGCTTCCGGCAAAGTCCACCTCAGGCTGGCTGTCATACAGAGGGACTTCAGCAGGTTCGGCATCGAGACCGCCTAGCTCTTCTTATCTTTCTCCTCTGTCTCCTACTCCATCCGTCCAGTAGCTCCCAGGCTTCTCCACCTGCTGTCACTCAACACGGAACTCTCACTCATAATCATCTAAACGTTACCTTCAAACTATCCCCACAGGCTGAAGAACTTATCGAAATGAATCAGCAATCAGAAAAACTGATAGGGACCACCCAGAAACCTGTAGAGAAGGAGACTGTTGCAACATCTCCCACAGAAATAACCGAACAACCTCCTGAACAACAAGGTGGCTTCCTGAGCCATGCCAGACTCTCAGAGACCACACCACAGCCTGTAGAAGAGATTGCTGCAGGGAGCTCTCCAAATATGCCAGATACCACTCAGCAGTCTGATGGACTCCCACAAACTGCACCTACCCAGCCCAGCAATGACACAGCCCACCCTGGAACTACAGACTCCAGCCTGGAATCAACCAACACAACAACCACAGGGGTATTTACAACTGTAACCACAAACGGCACAAACATCACCAACACAGGAAATTTTACAATAGAAGAGCCCCGTGAACAGACCCTGAACTGTATCTGTGACCTTACAGCGGGATCCTGCGACATCAACTGCTGCTGTGACCCAGAGTGCAGCGATGAGGCCAGGCTGGTGTTCAGCCACTGCACCCCAACCAGCAGGCCCATACCTCCGGAGTACTGCATGGCAAAGAGAATCCTGGCCCTCAACAATACTCGCTACAAGCTTCAGCATTCCAACAATCTCTTCTGTATTGCCAGGGAACACGGACCCCCTCCCATAGTCCCACGTTCCATCCCTCCTGCTTACTCCGCAGAAGAATTTGACAAGCTCAAACCTCCTTGTGCTTACACCTGGTCTTCCTACCAGCCCAAACCTACCGTCTATTCCACCCAGCCAGCAAGTCTGGCAGGAGAGAAAATGGTTGTTTCCTTCGATGAGGGACTGACTCTCCAGACTTGGAGTAAGTTTGTTTTCTTATTAACACTCTTGTGTTCAAAAGTGAGATCACCTAGAGAAAAGTTTCTTTATTTTTAACATATGCAGTAGAACCTCCCTTTAGTGGACACTTCTCCACAAAGGACAGTATTCATTTGCAAAATTACCATTTTTACAATTTAGCAACTTTCCGGTAAGAGGACACCTCTCCCTAAAGGACACTTTGGCCTTTCAATTAGGTGTCCTTTACAGGGAGGTAGTTCTACTGTACTGCTAACCAATGTACACTCATGGACAAAACGTAAGTAATTGGAAAGTCTTTGATGTCTCCAGTTTCTGTTTTTTTTTTAAGGAGACAGAGGCAATTTTGATCACACTTGGTTATCTCATGTGTCTTCAATAAAGGTCACTGTGTATCAAATATTTTTCAGAGTTATTGTCCCGATATACATGCTAAAAAGTACAACTTTCCTTCAAGTTTTGTCCATGATTATAGACGTTCAAGTTAAATACAGATTTAAAGTTCATGTTGGCTAGTTGATATGCTAAAAAAATGAAAAAAACTTTGCTATTGATGACTTCCTTTTTTAAGATTACCTTTTTAAACAGCAATTGTAATATATAAAGTAAAAACCTCTTTAGTTCAACTGATTATAATAATTCAGTACTTAATGATAAGGCACAATTTAGGTTATAGATTATAAACACAAGGTAGATAAGACTAAATCCAAATACATACAGGTAAACCTATCTATAGCGCCTCCTTTTGGGACTCACCAAAATAGGGTACTATAGAGAGGGGGTACTATAGACAGGTCACTTTTAATGTAAAATGTTTACATTTTAATGTTTAAAATCGGGCGCTATAGAGAGGAAGGCGCTATAGACAGGTTTAACTGTAGTGTGTGACGTTTTGGTAACAATGCTGTTATCGAAACGTCACACTATTTATTTGGTTTTGGTCTTATTATCTTGTGTTTAATTCAGAAATTAATTTAATCAGTTTTCAAATACCCCCCAACCAAGTTACCTATTTTAATTTATTATATTGACCATAATTAAACACTTACTTTAAACACAAGGTAATAAAACCACAAATTGTACCTTATTACTTTAATCATCTTAGAGATAGAAGTTCCCTGGCCGGCATTTTCATATTTCTTAAGAGACACTTCAGTCAGAAAATCCCTTGAGAACACCCTTATAACTTCAGATATATTTATAAGGCCAAATGCTTTATTTTTAATTGTTTTTCCCGATGAAGACAAAATAATTTTGTCAAAACATCAAGAAAATAAAACTATTTCTGGCTGAAGTGTCTCTTATTTTCAATTTAATTCCAAGGTAATAAGACCAAATCCAAATAAATAAATAGTGTGTGACGTTTTGGTAACATCATTGTTACCACTTGTACTTTTGTCTGTAGATGGTAACAACGCTGTTACCGAAATGTCACACACTATTTATTTATTTGGATTTGGTTTTATTACCTTGTGTTTATAATCTATAATCCAAATTGTGCCTATCATTAATTTAATCCATTTTTTAAAAAATATTCTAATCAAGTTATCTATTTTAATTAAAAAAAAAAAAAATTGACCATAATTCAACACTTAGTTTAATCAGTTGTTCCAATTGAGTTTCCTCTATTTAAATTTAACTGATTATAATAATAATCAAAGAGCAGGAAGCACCTCTTTCACCCTAAGTGTTGAATTATAGAGGGTTGGTTGGCTCTGTTGTAAGAAGTTTAGTGTGTGACACAGTGGTGGGCTGCAGGGCTGCCTCGCAGGATGTTCACAGGCCACTGCGAGCGGGAAGGCCACGAGGTGAGCTACCTGGAGGACTGGAAGGAAGAATGTCTGTGGGAGGTGACGAGGGATTGTGGTCCGGAGCTCCATACCTACCTGGCCAGCACGGTGGTATCAGGTTTACCACTTGTGGTTGTCCCACCTCTCAATGAGTCCTCAACCAACACTTCTGCCTACATGGAGGATCCCAACTGGTGTGTTAACTACAGCTGCACTCCCTTCTCTCTCCACTCCTTCACTCTCTGGGAGGATTCCCAGCTTCACACTACTGTCTCTAATGTCTCCGCTCTGCCCACTCCCCTGTGGGATGAGGAGACTTCCTCTTGCGTTAATGTCACGCGCAGCCTGCGTATCACAGTGTTCCACGATGGAAGGAATGGTGTGGCCAGTATCCAGGTGGAGGCTGACCTGGTCAGGGTACCTCTACAGTCTGGCAGAGATGCTGCCTTCCTCTGGCAGCAGATCTCTGTGGAGTTTGTGTGGAAGGACGCCCAGCTGCCATTGAGGAGACGTAGCGGGAACCCCGGCTATCTTCTAGGGCTCCCCATCCCAGCTGGGACGTTGGTGGTGGTGGAGCCGGAGCCAGGGCTGAGCCAGGCTGCTGTTCGACTGGAGACTGATCCCTCTCACTGGCTCACTGTGCTTCCTGTGACCGGACACTGTTCCCAATCTGTGCCGCGCACCCCAGTGGGGTTCAGGGAGAACACGCGCAGCGGCTGCCTGATGGAAGTAGAGGACGTACATAACTGCCAGAGGCTGCAGGCCCAAGTGCTGAACCTCCTGAACGGGCCCCAACCCCCAACTCACGCAGCCAGTTACGGGGACGCCAATATCCTGCGTATGGAGGACTGGGTGGAGATAGAGGTGGGCGAGCTGCCAGTGCCTTCACCCGACGGAGCCTGCTCCACTCTGATCCTCAGCCTACATACCACAGTCCTGTTCCGCAGACTGGGACCTACCTCCTCTCCCCAGGACATCATTGTAGGAGTCCGGCGGAGCTACGGACCCCCACAGGAGATTCCACCATTCACCCCACTGACCATTGAGCTCACAACTTCCACCATTTTTGTGGACCTGACTCTCCCTCCCAAACCTCTCTTTGCTCCATTGCCCCAGATAGACTTCAACCTTCCCTTCGACTTCTTCTATCCTTTCTACCTCCATTCTTCCTTCAATGATTCCCTCTCAGAGGCCGGCCACTCCAGGCTCTCCTCCTTCCTGTGGACACTGACCATCCTACTCCCATTGCTCCAACACTGAGCAGCATAGTCCTGATTATCCAAAAACAAAAGAAGGAATATTCTAAAACCTTTTTTGCATATAAGTCCAATTTCATCAAAAACACCCATATATTATTTATGCAATACAAAAAAATATACATGATAAATACATTTATTTATAAGGACTTTATCCTATCTTGAATCAATATGGGAATTCTTTAAGAAAATCCTCCAATTTTTTACTCTTTAACAGAGTGCTGTTTCTTAGAACAGGGGAAGACAGATTTGTCAAGATATTGGTAAGGGGATTTCAGTTAAATATTTCTTATAATGATCCCAGAGGTAAAGTTTACACAGTTATTCATGTATTTCATATGTAATGAAATTATTCCAGCCCCTTCTCCCCCATTTCCTGATATTTATTCTGATAAAAATATGACAGTCTGTTTTAACATTGGGAAAAAAGTATTCATTTCTACAATACATAGAGTTTTTCTTTATTATATGTAAACATAAGGCACAATTTGGATTATAGATAATAAACACAAGGTAATAAGAATAAATCCAAATAAATAAATAGTTCCCTCACCAGACAGAGCCTGCTCCACTCTGGTCTACTATTTATTTATTTGGATTTGGTCTTATTACCTTGTGTTTATCATAGGTAGCCTGGGGTATTTAATTTACTAAGGTTTTTGGTACATTGGGATTATGGTTAAGTGGAATTATGGTTAGGTTAACCAGGTAATAAGACCAAATACAAATAAATAAATAGTGTGTGATTTTTCGGTAACAGCGTAACATCAATCAGATGGTAACAACGCTGTTACCGAAAAATCACACACTATTTATTTATTTAGATTTGGTCTTATTACCTTGTATTTATAATCTATAATCCAAATTGTGCCTTATCACCCATATATAAATGTTCTTGATGGGTTTACATCAGCCTTTACATCTGAAGTAACATAACTGAAATGCTCATTTATTTATTTAGGTTTGTCAAAATTCGAAATTATTTTAAAGACGTAAGATGCTTTTTGAAAATAAACAATCTCTAATGCCCTTACTGCAATGGAAAAATTAATGGGATTAAATTAAATGTCACACACTATTTTTCATTGCAGTAAGGGCAGTAGAGATTGTTTATTTTCAAAAAGAATCTTACGCCTTTAAAATAATTTTGAATTTTGATAACAGATGGCGCGCTAGTGCATCATATTTAGGTTTGTGTCAGAGTGATGACTTAGATTAGAATATTCTCATGGAGTTTTTACCAACAATGGTGCTGTCCTTTTTTTTCCCAATATAGTATTTATTATATCTAGTCATCTGTCTCAATTTTTGTGATATTTTTATTATTCTAGTCATCTATTTGTGTATTTTATATCTAGAGAGGGAAGTGTTTATATATATTTATAGAGATATGTCAAAATATATTGCTCATTACCATTTTTTTTTTAATTCAAACTTTTTTTTTCTCTTCTTTTTTTATAGATTCATTATTGTCTGTGCCATTTTTTTTTTTTTAACCTTCTTTGTCCGTTTACTTGAAATTAAAAAAAAATTGAAAAGTATTTTTTTCTTTTTTTATATACTTTTTTTTTGCTCTTATAGTCACAAAGCAAAGATAACCAGTATTATTTTCTTTTTATAATTTAAAAAATATACTTTTTATAAATGTTTATTTATTTATTTGATTCTCTCGTGTGCCTCACGACTTGTGTGTATAGCCGCCGTCCATGTATGTATTTCACAGTGTGTGCAAATAATATTTATAATGAAACTATAATAAAATATATATTTTATAAAATTCAAATATTTTGTCTCCTTATTTTGAAACCCACTCTATCACTCTGAAAGATACACTCATTGACAGAACTTAAGGAAGTTGTACCTTTTAGTATGTATATCGGGATTCAGACAATAACTCTGAAAGATACACTCATGGACTGAACTTATGTAATTAATAGGCTAATCCCTTAATAGAATGTTCAAATCTCAAGCTTTTAGATTTGAACAAACAGAACTTGTGTAAGTTGTACCTTTTACCATGTATATCGGGATTCAGACAATAACTCTGAAATATACACTCATGGACAGAACTTAAGGAAGTTGTACCTTTTAGCATGTATATCGGGATTCAGACAATATAACTCTGAAAGATACACTCATGGATAGAACTTATGGAAGTTGTACCTTTTAACATGTATATCGGGATTCAGACAATAACTCTGAAAGATACACTCATGGACAGAACTTATGTAATTAATAGGCTAATCCCTTAATAGAATGTTCAAATCTCAAGCTTTTAGATTTGAACAAACAGAACTTGTGTAAGTTGTACCTTTTACCATGTATATCGGGATTCAGACAATAACTCTGAAATATACACTCATAGACAGAACTTAAGGAAGTTGTACCTTTTAGCATGTATATCGGGATTCAGACAATATAACTCTGAAAGATACACTCATGGACAGAACTTATGGAAGTTGTACCTTTTAACATGTATATCGGGATTCAGACAATAACTCTGAAAGATACACTCATGGACAGAACTTAAGGAAGTTGTTCCTTTTAGCATGTATATTGGGATTCAGACAATAACTCTGAAAGATACACTCATGGACAGAACTTATGGAAATTGTTCCTTTTAGCATGTATATTGGGATTCAGACAATAACTCTGAAAGATACACTCATGGACAGAACTTATGGAAGTTGTTCCTTTTAGCATGTATATTGGGATTCAGACAATAACTCTGAAAGATACACTCATGGACAGAACTTATGGAAGTTGTTCCTTTTAGCATGTATATTGGGATTCAGACAATAACTCTGAAAGATACACTCATGGACAGAACTTATGGAAGTTGTTCCTTTTAGCATGTATATTGGGATTCAGACAATAACTCTGAAAGATACACTCATGGACAGAACTTAAGGAAGTTGTTCCCTTTAGCATGTATATTGGGATTCAGACAATAACTCTGAAAGATACACTCTTGGACAGAACTTAAGGAAGTTGTTCCTTTTAGCATGTATATTGGGATTCAGACAATAACTCTGAAAGATACACTCATGGACAGAACTTAAGGAAATTGTTCCTTTTAGCATGTGTGTTGTGTGTAACAGGATTCAGATAATATTTGATACACAGTCACCTTTATTGAAGACACACGAGATAACCAAGTTGTAAACAAAATTGCCTCTGTCTTCTACAGACAACCAGCGACATCAAAGAATTTCCACTTCCTTAAGTTTTGTCCATGAATATATATTAGAAGGTATTCACCACTGATGAGCCAAGCCCTCCCAATATATTTTTCATCGCAGTAGAGACAGTAGAAGTTTATTTTATGTGTAAAAGAAACTTGCTTGCTTAAATCTTTTCTTTTCTTACCTTAAACAATGTTGCTACCAAAAAATCAAATACCATTTTTTTTTTTTTTGTCTTTTCCCCTTGTGTTATATATAGAGGTGTCATATCACTTTTGTTAAACAATTTTAAAAAAGGTGTTTAATATAGAAATAGTAATGAATAAAGACATTAAGATGTGAATGTCTCTTTTCACAAATAAATTAAACTTCTACTGTCCCTACTGTGATGAAGTTTGATTTATTTGTGAAAAGAAACATTTCACATCTTAATGTCTTTATTCGTTGTATATAGATAGCATGTTATTGCTTTATAGAAATAGTAAGGAATATAGATATATAATAATATTTGGAAATACGTAAAATAAAATGGCCTGTGTGGGAGTACAAGGAAAGATAGCCAGGTTAACAAACAACCCCCTTGGTAAACAAGTATCACGACTTCATTCTCCCCTAGGGGACTTATCTTACTTAAAGCGGCTTAAAAGTGGCTAGACGGGATGATCAAGGGTCAGTTCTCACCGAGGTGGTCTCGACGCTAGTTGTTCTAGGAGTTGTTCTCGGACCTTCTATCTTTCCTCCCCGATCTATTTCCTCACAGGGCCTCTGGATCCTGTGTGTCATTACCACCCATCACTCAACAACCACGACTGCTTCTAACCAACATGTCTCACTACATTCATCCAACAGCATAAACTACATTACTACATATATATATTCAATTAATATGATAATAATTCTTTATTTACCATCTCGACTTACAACCAGTTTGTAGTCTGTATAATTAAAAATATATAGAATTTTTTTTTTTTTTTTAAAGGGACTCTCTTGATAACTGCAAAAATATAAACATAGAGGAGAATGGTTTGTTGTTCATATTTTCAGTTGTTCTTCCCGTTGGTAGGAGCTGAACTTGTGTTGAGTATAGGGAGCCTCCTCGTGGCCTTGCCTTTAAACACACATGGCTTAGGATTAAGTTAGAGCTATGACTCTTTATCCTAGGTTAGAATAATCTCATGGAGTTTTTAACATCAATGGTGCTGTCCTTTTTTTAAATATAGTATTTGTTGTATCTAGTCCTCTGTCCTCAATTTTTGTGATATTTTTATTATTCTAGTCATCTATTTGTGTATTTTATATCTAGAGAGGGAAGTATTTATATATATTTATAGAGATGTCAAAATATATTGCTCAATACCATTTTTTTTTTTAATTCAAACTTTTTTTCCTCTTCTTTTTTTATAGATCATTATTCTCTGTGCCATTTTTTTTACCTTCTTTGTCCGTTTACTTGATTTCCTTGCTCCAGGGGGGTGCCATTGTCCTGTTAGTCAGCCACATTTCAGATTTCCCTGTAGATCTTCACGGTTACCGTGACAGCTTGGGGCTCACAATGTCCCCACCGTACTTTGCCCTACAGGGCAGTCCCTTACTAATTGGTGAGGTTTGGGTAGCATTAGGGGCAGAGAATGGTGACTGCCCTAGGTCTGAAAGCAAGGTAGACAGATTTCATACCTACAGGGTTCTGTGAAGCCTCATTTCAAATATCATCCTCATTTTAGAACTAGCTGAGCCTCTATCAATGAAAAATTTGAGGAAAAAAAATGTATGCTACCTTTTTTTTTACTATTTCTCTAGTTTTGGTAACAGTGAAAAACTAACTTTATTGTGGGTGTCATTAAAAGAAAAACAAGCCATTCTTCACTCTTATTGGTCTGTGTGGTATTGAACCTGGTAGACAGCTCATCAGTTGTCAAGTAACTTCATTAGGAACCACTCAAAAAGAGAAGGTCTTACTGGAGAGTTACTTATTAGAAAAAAATTGTAATTTTGATGATGAAAAACTGCCCTTTGTAGAGAGATGTGTCCTTTCATGGAGGTTCTACTATATATATATAGGAGGGAGATAGAACAGACAATATCTTAGATAATCTAGCTGTGGAAGACTCACGAGAAGCACTTGCGACAGTAGAGGTCTCCGTCACAGCCCAGGCACTGGATTGTGGCATCTTCATTACAGATGATACACCAGGGCATGTCGGGGTCCTGGACATGTTGAGTTACTGGGGTGAGTTCACATATGAGGTGGGATACTTGCCATGTCTGCTGTGTCTGGGGTCACACTGGTCTCATCATCAGCTGCACACACACACCATTTAAACTCTTTAATTATACGCTTTGTAATTTATACTCTTTTTAAATATAAAGTACAGTAGAACCTCTCTGTTAAAGACACCTAATTGTAGAGCCAAAGTGTCCGATAAGGCACAATTTGGATTATAGATTATAAACACAAGGTAATAAGACCAAATCCAAATAAATAAATAGTGTGTGATGTTTCGGTAACAGTGTTAATTTTCTGAGAAACACAGAATTATTATTATCTTCTTCTTATCTGCTATCTTGTTTACACACTTGATAACAGTTAACTATTTAAACCATGCTGTGGTAAAATTTCTCATCCAGTACTTTTGTCTGAAGATGGTAACAACGCTGTTACCGAAACGTCCACACACTATTTATTTATTTGGATTTGGTCTTATTACCTTGAGCCAAAGTGTCCGTTAAGGTGAGGTGTCCTCTTACCGGAGAATTTCTAAATAGTAAACATTGTCATTTTGGCAATGTGTGTGTGTGAAAACTGTCCTTTGTAGAGAGGTGTCCTCTTATGGAGGTTCTACTGTATTAGAGCAACATTGGAGAATATAAGAAACTGAAACTATTTTTGAGGCGTATGATTCTTTTTAAAATAAAATAATTTTCTACTGTCCTTACTGTAATATGATAAATTAATGGGAGGGCCTTGCTCATAAGTGGTGAACCCTCCCAGTGGTTTTTCCAGTTTGAGGAAAGTAACAAAAATGGTTATAAATAGTTCATCTAATTATACTCTTATATTCTAAGAGCCATTTAATCATACAGTAGAACAACCTCCATGAGAGGACACTTCTCTACAATGGACAGTTTCCATTGGCAAAATTACTATTTTTAGTATTTAGCAGCTATCTGGTAAGAGGTCGCCTCTCCCTAAAGGACACTTTGGCTATACAACTTGGTGTTGTCCTTTACAGGGAAGTAGTTCTACTGTATCTCATTCACAACAACTACAAGGTCAATATAACTCCGCCTTTGCCGGTCCCAAGCCCGGATGAAAAAGGAGGAGGGGGAACAGTAACAAGCTCACTAAAAAACCTGGGTTCAGCTGGCCCGGCTGATAGTACCCTGTAAGGGCTCCTGATCCAGGGATACAGGATGAGCAGTGTTTGTACTACACTAGCCGAATGACCCGGGCAATGCCCGTGTTTTACCCGATTGAATGTGTTGATTCAAATACTATTTGTTACAATTATAAATTGGCGCCTTAAATAAATGCATATTTTAGTTAATAACTATAGCCTATGTGCTTTATCTGTCTATGTACTGTTGGCTTCCGTAGGCGCTCTTACTGGGAAAAAGAAAGAGAGGATTCCATTTGATTATTAACTAATATATGCATTTATTTAAGGAGCGACCCGCTCCAACACAATAGTTACAGAAATGGGGGGGGGGGGCAAAGGTGGCGTGATCATAGCCGACCAATAGGAGGGCGCCATTCCAAAAAAAAAAAGCAAACCGTGACAGAGGCCACTCATGACGCTCGTAACTGTATATAGAATGTTAGGAGCGGCTGCACATGGCGTCTGTTCCTCATGTCAGAGGTGGCCATTTCTTTTGGAGCTAAGTCAGCCTGCCACTGAGTAGTGCTCCCAGTCTTAATGACAGAGGCAGATGCATTCTAATTCACCCAGTCATGATGATTGTCAAACAGACACCATCAAGGGTTACAACTTGATACCCTAATATGATTGAGTAGAGATAAGAAAGAAGAAGACAAGGTCAATATTCTAAGAGACAAAGAGCCACAGTTGGGACTTACAGTCCGGGAGACCAGCCCTGGCAATAGCCTCCTGTACAATACGCTCAGCGGCCTCAGCGTCAGTGAGTTCCTCCTCCACTTCCTGTCTGACGGGAGGCTGGGCATTGTGGCCTTCTCTCAGCTGGGCCAGCCGGGCCTCCAGCTCTGGGATGGTGGGGTGGGGGTCGTAATGGGTGTCCAGGTGGGTCAGGTCTTGGAACTCCCGCAGCAGGTCCCTCACTTGCTCGTCCTCTGTGCGCTGGGTGTACATCTGGACAAGTCAGGAGTGAGGCTGACTGTTGTGAGTGTGTACAGCGGGGAGATCACTCACTGTGATGACAGGGTTGGCAGCTGGGGCCCAGTTCTCTCCCTTCAAGTTGGCCAGACGACGTTCCAGCTCCTCCTGGCTGGGGGCCTGGGCTGGGAGGTCACTCCCCACTGGAGACACAAGTACAATCTCCATGACACCTCTCTACAAATGAGTTTACACATGGTCAAATTTACTATTTTTACCTATTTTCTGGCCTCCAATGGGAGGACACTTCTTTTTTATTTTTCCATTTATCATTACTCTTCACAATTCACCCTTTCATACCTCATCCAAAAGGTTAGAAATAATCGTTATTTCTCCTTGAAATGAATTTTGATTTATCGTTGAAAAGAGAGAAACACATGCGGGATAGTTTTCAAATGTCATTTTACAATCACAAGCCGCATTATATTATATTGTATTATAAATAACTTCTTTTTAAAGAGCACTTTGGTTCTGCAACTAGGTGTGGTCCTTTAGAGAGAGGTTCTACTCTATAGAAAAAGTCAAATTTTCTGTTTTATGTAGGATGAAACCCTATACCATATAATATTTATAATAATCATTAATTATATTAAAAAATCAATTAGTGCAATTATCAATTAGCCTAGTTGAAATTTGATTTGGAACAATAATAAAATAAATACCTTTTTTTTTTTCTTCTATTTACAGTAATACCTTGCAATAAATTCCAATAGGACTTAACTTTTGGTTCACTATAGCCATGGTTCACTATATGGTCTAATTATGGTTGCAATTATCAACCTGCAACACCATCATTGACTGCATTAGCTCATCCATTGATGAATTCTACTCAGCATCCCCAGCAGATTAAAATCTCAAGCTCCACAGGCTCATTGATACCTGGATAGGATTAAGTGGAGATAAGAATGATGATGAACACAAATTTTGAAGAGATTAGGTTTGTTTGAGAAAATATTTGTTTGTGTTATATCTCCCCATTCATTTTAGTGAAGAGGTGTCACTTTACATACACTTTGGGTTGAAAATGCACCTGGGAGGAAGACAACCATGGCATTGCCTAGGTCCTTAACTTAATGGGTGGTGTAATTAAATCGAATGGGTACGTAACGCCAGCTGATAAAGTTCATAAAACAACGAAAACTGACGTTTGCTAGACATGTGATGCATAGATCAGCAGGAGAGACATTGTTGACAGTGTTAAGAAGGAAAGCTCCAGGGGAAGGAGATGACAGGGATAGACAGACGTGGCGGAGGACTGGGAAGTATGGAGAGACCATGTGGCCCACCCTCAGTAGAGGAAGGCATTGAAGGAGGGAAGTACGGAGAGACCATGTGGCCCACCCTCAGTAGAGGAAGGCATTGAAGGAGGGAAGTATGGAGAGACCATGTGGCCCACCCTCAGTAGAGGAAGGCATTGAAGGAGGGAAGTATGGAGAGACCATGTGGCCCACCCTCAGTAGAGGAAGGCATTGAAGGAGGGAAGTATGGAGAGACCATGTGGCCCACCCTCAGTAGAGGAAGGCATTGAAGGAGGGAAGTATGGAGAGACCATGTGGCCCACCCTCAGTAGAGGAAGGCATTGAAGGAGGGAAGTATGGAGAGACCATGTGGCCCACCCTCAGTAGAGGAAGGCATTGAAGGAGGGAAGTATGGAGAGACCATGTGGCCCACCTTCAGTAGAGGAAGGCATTGAAGGAGGGAAGTATGGAGAGACCATGTGGCCCACCTTCAGTAGAGGAAGGCATTGAAGGAGGGAAGTATGGAGAGACCACGTGGCCCACTCTCAGTGAAGGAGGAATTGAAAACTAACAATAGGGTGGCCTAAGCACAGGAGAGAGAAAATTGACTCCATGCGATGGTTCAGGAAGACTCACAGTTGTGGGAGGCCTTGAGTTTGTTCAATCTCTGGGTCAGGTCATCCTCTGGTTGGGCGGGAACAGCCAGCTGCTCCAGTCTCCTGTCAGACAACAACTCTTCCATGGCTAGAGATTTATACCAGAGGTGAAACAATACACTCTTTGGCATCTAAGTGTGTATTGCCTATATATAGTGAATGTGGTGCATCCGGGAGAAATAAATCATTGTTTAAAAAATACTGTTCCTCATTCTGGGCTTAAGTGTTGAATCTTTCATCGTGAGATATCCATTGGTGATTCCTAGCTCTAGTATATACTAGCTGAATGACCTGGGCAATGCCAGGACTTTTTACCTGAGAGCATTTACCCCTGTGTGTTTTAAAAATATAAAAATGTAAATTTTAACCAAAGATATTTGAAAATTGTATTATTTTGGTTTTTATATGAGACTATATTTTAAATCTGATATCTACATAAGTCGGCATATTTGATATATATCAATTTATGTTGTTCTGGCCTTATTTTCAAATGTTACTGATTCATAATGCCATTTCAAATAGGGTTTATACATCCAATTAATATATCATACCTAATATTTATAGTTATATTAATATACACACACACACACAAAGCTTTATTAAGACCAGTGGTCTTATACAGATTCACCACAGGAAGAAATAATAGATGGAGCTCCTATACTCCAGGCAGCGCAGAACCCATAGTTATATTAATATTTGAATGTAGGTAGTAACAATTACTATAACAGTAGATCTTTGTGAGGGAAAGGAAAAAAAAAGTGCAAAGGTAAGAAAAGTTTCATTGAATAGGAGACCAAACCTCACGGTCCATTGACTGATGCAAATTGCAAAGAACGGTGACACAAAGATGACTATCAATTTATTTTAAATCTCCTGGATATTAGTTAGAGAAATGCAACATTGCAACAAATGCAACAAGCTTCTGGAGATGAAGTTTCTTTATCTATGACTAATAATAAAGCACAATTTGGATTATAGATTATAATAAAGGAAATAAGACCTAATCCAAATAATTTATTAGTGTGTGACGTTTCGGCAACAACATTGTCACCATCATCAGACAAAAGAATAAATGATGGTTATATAAATAATAAATTTGTCTGATGATGGTGACAATGTTGTTGCCGAAACGTCACACACTAATAAATTATTTGGATTAGGTCTTATTTCCTTTATTTTATCTATGACTATGTTTTTCAGAAATTGAAGACAAAACTTTCTACTACAAGAAAATAATCCCTCGATAGCTCAGTTGACAGAGCGGAGGACTGTAGATATAACTCAACGGTGATCCTTAGGTCGCTGGTTCAAATCCGGCTTGAGGGAGTTTTTTTTGGATTAGGTCTTATTTTCTTGTATTATAATCTATAATCCAAATTGTGCTTTATCATTTTATCTTTCTACATTGATGTGAGAATTGTGGATTCAACTTACTTGAGGAGAGCTTGTGGAGGTTCAAATGTGGTCACTGCGGGCCTGCCACAGCACATTTAAATTGGACCAGGAAATATTTGAGACACACACACACACCACTTTTTTTTTTTGCTTATCCCTAATACACATGGAACGGGCCATGATAATCATGGTGGGTAGAAGTAGGTGACTGCTTTTACTGTAAGTGCACCACATGTCTACACATGTGAAAAGCAGTTCGATTTTGCACTTACAAATGTACCAGAGCCCCGTTTGGTTACTTGCACTCGCTAGTGGAGTTGGACTTTTGCAAGAATCGGGGGCCATTGGAGCATTTTTTTTTTTAAATATAAAAAAGTGCCCAATGCGGGAATCGAACCCGGGTCGTAGCGGTCGAAAACCAACGATTTAGACCATCCTTCCACCAACCCCCACACACCACATAGTACCACCTTGGTTCAATTTTTCTTTGCTCCTCATTTACCTGCCATCTTCTCACAGTTTTGCAACCATTAAGTCTATCTAATCAAGGAATCAAGATTTAATTAACTGTCAGCCCCAAGGATATCAGATTTGATGGAAATTTTCAAACTCCAGTCTTGGTAATTCATTATCACAGGATTGCGGAGGATTTCGACAATTTAGCAAAAAAAAAAAGACGCTGCCAACTCTTTTCATTTACTTGATTAAAGGTAGTTTCGGGCAAGATCTTCTTCAGCTACCCAAAGCACGAGTCAATTAAATTATATTATTTGCAAGACACTCTTCCTTGGATGGATGAAATTTTTTTCTCTCAAGTTGTTGTTGTTGTTTCTTATCCCCTTGTGTAAAGATTACACGAATTCCATGAGTTCATGCTCCTCGAGCTGTTTTATGATGAGCAGCGGCCTCTCCCAAAGGTCCTGTTTAGTACATCTAATGCAAGCCAAAATGTGTTCTGGAGCTGCAGGTACCAAACTACATTTTGGGCAAGTGGGATAAATTTTGTTATTATTTTCCATCTTCAATGGCTTGAGATGGCCTGTTCTAAATCTTGTTAGTGTTGCTTGATGCTGTCTATTTCTGATGTTCATTTCTCTCAAGTGATATAGATAAATCATCGAACATTGCTGCCCACTGTATGTATTACATCCCAAACACGATGCCACGCCAGCTATCTCTGTCTTGAGCTCGATGTACCATCTCAGCGACCGTTAAACCAGAGAGTTCCTTTGATTGGTTCACGAAGCATGTCGACGGGCATCCAGGTATGCATTGATACAATTGATGGTTTTAGAATGGCATGTTTTTTTTTTTAATTCAGGAAATGTTGTGCCTATTTAGATTAAGTCAGAATTTCCACTGTTGTATATGTGAAGTCATCCATTTATTGATGATGGTAATGAGGTCATCAGTGTTAATTCCTACATTTAATGAACCGGACACAGTAATGTACTTGAGCTTCAAGAAATGGTCAAATAAAAGTGAGACAAGATGGACAAGACAAATATAAAGGGGGGTTAAACAAACCACTTACTTCTTGGGAGCAAAGCAGGAGTTGCAGACTTTCTGCTTGTCCTTCACTTTGAGGCAGCTCTTGCAGAAAGAAAACCCACAGGAGGAGCATGCCACCTAAGACAGACAAGGAAAGAACATTGAGCACGAGGTAGGAGGAACCAATATGCAACAACAACTAAGGATATATTCAAATCCCAGAAAAATACAAACAATAGAACCTTGATAATGTACAATTTGGATTATAGATTAGAACTACAAGGTAATAAGATCCAAATCCAAATAAATTAATAGTTTGTTGTAATATGTTTTATTTATTATTTTTACTGAAGAAAGATATAAAAGACTTATTTTATTTATTTAATTAACAAAGTTCAACAACATACCTAATATTATAAATCTTCTAGACTTATTGTACATATTTATAAAAACAATAATTACATCGGTCAATGGTCAAATCTATTTGAAGCATTTATGTTATATTACATTTTGAAAATAGAGCAATCCATAGATAAATCTTTAATTAAAAAGGCATATATTGGATCAAAAAATAATTTATTTTACCAATATTTCAGCTGGCTGAACGCCAAATGCTATAACACCTTGATAAAGGTTGGCGTTCAGCCAGCTGAAATATTGATAAAATAAATTATTTTTTGATCCAATATATGCCTTTTTAATTAAAAATTATATTACATGCGTGACATTTCGATAGCAGGATTGTTACTGAACTATTAATTTATTGGGATTTGTGTCTTACTACCTTGTAGTTACCAACAGAACTTTGTTACAGCAGCATCCATCACTCCATAATTCCCCAATTTTGCTAGTTCCATTTGTGTCAAGCGTTGTAATACAGTAGAACCTCCATGAGAGACTCCCACACATCTCGCTACATTGCCCTTTAGAGAGAGAAGGTCTACTGTGTAACAAAAGTCCCAAGTGACTTTTGTTAGAACAAGATATATAAATTTTAAAAATGGCTAATATTAATAATCCAAGACAAATATATTTTATAGACTAAATAAAACTGATAAAAAAAAGTTAGCAATTCCTCAAAAAATAATTTGAAATTTTCTTTTTTTTCATTTTCACAGATTTATGTTTATCCATTTTTCTACTAAAGACCAAATCCTAATAAATAAATATATATATAGTGTGATTCAGTATCAGCATTGTTAGAGCTTCATCTTTTATACAAAGAAGTTATTGATAAGGCACAATTTGGATTATAGATTATAAACACAAGGTAATAAAGACCAAATCCAAATAAATAAATAGTGTGTGACGTTTCGGTAACAGACTTTTTTGTCTGAAGATGGTAACAACGCTGTTACCAAAATGTCACACACTATTTATTTATTTGAATTTGGTCTTATTACCTCTCTCTCTTGTGTGTATTTAAAAAGATATTTATTTTTTTCCTCTTAGTCCAAATATTCCTAACAATTATTGTGCCCAGTGTTTTTTTTTTCTATATTATAGAAGTACTATAAAGTAAAGTGCCAGGAGAAAATGATTTTTTATTAATCGACTACTAAAAAAAAAAAAGGTAGTCGATTAATAAAAAAACATTTTCTCCTGGCACTTTACTTTATAGTATTTATATTCCAAGGAGAAAGTTTCTATGTTTAAATATTATAGAAGTACATAATTCTGAATTTTATCCCATTTTTGAGCAAACAAATGGTTTACCATTGTGCCATGGCCTGCACCACATGTACTAGAGATAATTAAAAAACACAAGATTATTCTTGTCAAGTTCTTCAACACAGTCATCTAGCATGCTGTGGACAAGGATTCCATAACTCGCAAGTCTGAACTCAAGACGATTCTAAGCTCCTGATAGGATCCAGATGTACCTTCGGAGAAGGCCTCATCTGGTGTATAAATTGTAACAAAGTTTATTTTATATTTATTAATTTTATTAACAGAGTGGTCATTTTTATGTTTATATTTTGCTACTCTGTAAATTTACCTCGTGGCTTATCTTTTGTTTACCATTCATAGTCTGTTCTTGCCTAAAATAAATTGTTGTCTCATCCCGAAGTTGGTCTTCCCATATTTTCCCCACGTGGCAATATTTTTCTCTACTATTTAAACTCTTTCTTGACCATTGACTAGATGTCAATAAACCATTGTCACTCACCTCTTTGGTGAAGAAATCAAATTTCTTTCCGCAGCTGTTACAATGGGGGTTCATCGTGCTGCTTTAATCTGTAACATAGCAGGTTCTTTAAATGGGGACAAGGAGTGGACATTAAAAAAAAAAAAGCTCAGTATGTAAAAAAAGTACCAAAAAATAGAAAAAGGGACAGGTGGTGATATTATAAATAAAAATAAGCATACCTTGAGTGCTCACATGACCATTTTTTATATGGCAGAGTGCCTTCTGGTGGAATAAAAAAAATCAATTAAACATGGATTTAGGTAATTCCAAAATATTTGGCCAACTCATTTTTTTTTTTTTGTGAATCAAGAAAAGCCAACCACATGTTTTTTGGGCTGTTGGCTCTCATCAGCATGATGTGTAGGCTGAACCTTAACGACCAAAAATTCTCAAGAAAAACCTCTTGGAACAATTTTTGGTTGCAGAGTTACATCATGTTGATAAGGACCAAGAGCCTGAAACACATACAGTATAACCTCGTTAATTCGACATACACAAATTCGACACTCTACCTTAATTTGACCATATTCTGATGTCCCGACCTCCAGCCTATCAAATAACAAACCGTAATTCGACAGTATCAATAATACGACAGTTCCGATAATTCGACCATTTTAAAATTCGAATTTCGACAGTTGAATGTTTTTTTACATACAACTTTACCACTAAACGGTATTACGCTGGCGGCAAGCGGCGACGACGGCGGGTGCCGAGAGGATCGCGAATGCGTACTTTTGATTTCTGTTAGTTTAAGTTTCACTTTGCAATGCCGTTGCGCAATGTCGCGAGTGTTATTGTTTTTTTTTTTTTTACGCTGGAATTTAGGAATCGCACGCTAATTAATATGTTATTTTCTTTTTAAATTTCAGCATTTAAATATTTAAGTTATTTTAAAATTTACAAATAATTTCCTTTCAAATAAACAAATCTTCATAAAATGTAGCCACAATGATTATGATAACATTTTATTTCAATATTCCATTTCCATATTATTATAAAAGATTTAAACACAAAATCAATAACACCTGTAGCAGCAGTGGATGTCTTTAATACAATAGTTATTTAAAACACATTCCAGAGGAAGAAAGACATGCATGTTTTTTTTTTTAAATAGACCATCTGGAATATATCCTGAATAGGATTTCAGTGCAAAAACAGGCATCTATAAAGGAAATTTTAAAAGGATCTTCATGATTACTTTTAAATATTATTTTTAAATTTTCTTTTTATTTTCCATATTTATTTCCTTTCAACTGCTATTACTTCAATTAGAGTAAAATATTACAGTGGACCCTCGGTTTGCGAGCATAATCCGTTCCAGAGCCATGCTCGTACTCCAAAACGCTCATAGTGCAAAACTAATTTCTTATTTTTAATAATTGAAACTCGGGCAATTCTTCTTGCTACGAACAATTGCACAGTTTCCCACATTTTACATATTTCCCGAATCTGATCTGAAGGGAGGGATCCCAGTGAATTTTCATCCATCACGATTACGGGCAACCATCACGAGTTGCTCGTAATGCGAAATTTCACTCGTAATCCGAGGTAAAATTTTTCAAAAAATTTTGCTCGTACTGCGAAAAGCTCGTACTCCAAGGTGCTCGTAAACCGAGGGTCCACTGTATTTGTAATTGATTCTCCGCTAGGAGGCGGCACGAATAGGCTGCAAGCAACGTCGCTCTCGGTAAGTGAACTGTCTTACTAAAATATTTCCTCTATTTTTGCTAAAGTTCAAACTCAATATATCTGAAATGAAACCTTCATATCCAATATATCTTACCATCATAATTTTATGTCTATTAGACAAGAATTCTGAGTTAAATTTACATACTTTCAAGCCGGATACATACAGCGGCAAAAAGATTTGCTTATCACGCGTCAATATTTCACTTTCAAAATATTTCCGAAACTTTCTCCTTATATGTGTAGTTTTAATGCTCTTAATATTAGCTGGTATTGAACAAAATCCAGGCCCTAGGATGTCCAAACAAACGACGTTGGAAACAAGCTTAGATAGGGATAAAGAGATCAAAGATCTGATAAATGCACTCACCAAAAGGCTGGATAACTGGGGTGAGAGGCTGGAATCCCGTCTTTCGGCAATCGACGATAGAGTAGAAAATATAAATCAAAGACTGCAACAATTAGAGGAATCTTCTGCCGTTACAAAGGCAGCACTCTCTCAAAACTCCAAAAAAATAAAAGACTTAGAAGACCAGCTTGAATACTTGGATGCAAAAAGCAGAGAAAGGAACCTTATTTTTTACGGAATAGAACAAGACATTAACGAGGACTGCCGAGAACGGATACGGAGGGTTATCGAAGAAAATATGCGGACAACGGAGAAGATAAACATCACGCGATGCCACCGAGTATCCAGAAAACCTGGTGCACCGATCCTGGTTGAAGTCCCAGAACAAAACGATAGAACAACTCTATTCAAAGCTGCTTTCAATCTAAGAGGAACTAAGATTTCACTATCGAAGGACTATAGTATGAAGATGAGAGAACAACGACGCGTTCTGAATGTCAAAAGAAGAGAACTCGTCGAAAAAGGTACTCTAGCTAAGCTAAGGGACAATAAGTTAATAATTAATGGCATAGCATATAAGGTCTGTGATGGACAAATTGTAGATGCCAATGGACATTCATTGTAGCAGGCAGATAGGAAACAATCATTTGTAAATAGTCAACCCATTGATAAACAGATCTCTAATACAATGTCCATACAGCCACTTTATGATAAAACACTCACGGCTAAAACTTCTAAAATTAAAAACTCAAAGGTTATGGAAAATATATCAGATAGAAATACAACTAAAATTAGGTATACACATACGAAAAACTGTGAATCGGCAATAAAAGACAAACAAGTAACTCAGGCCAAACATATAGATACTAAAATTAAAATATTACAATGGAATATAAATGGATTCAATAGAATAACATCAATATTTCCACTCGTTGAATACCTAAAAAAATATGAACTTTTTGCACTAAATGAAACATGGATCACTGGTGTTATTGAATTGTTAACTGATGAATATTACATAATTCAAAGCCCAGCAATGAAGACAGAACTAAAGGGAAGGGGCTCGGGGGAAATTCTGATTGGAATAAAAAAAAACTACCAACATACGGTTAGAAAAATCGAAACAAACCCTTACTGGATATCTGTCTTGACACACAAATTTCTAGACAAAACCACCGAGAGTATATGTTTGCTGTTTGCTTATTTACCTCCTAATGCATTACAAGAACAAAATTTAACAAATTTACTTAGGCATATTGATTATCACATGAGTGAAGGTAACGAAGTGCTAATAGCTGGTGACATCAATATTAGAATAGGCAATGCTGGAGGCTTCCATAACCCACTGAAACTAAATTCACCCCTCAACAAATATAGGAAATCTAAAGACCTAATATCTTCGAAACTATCTGAAAAACTAATTTCCTTCACTGATTCAAATTCTATAACAATAGCTAATGGAAGAACTAAGGGTGACACGCACGGCTCATTCACTTTTATTTCAGAAAGAGGTTCATCGGTTTTGGATTATTTCATGTACACACACGGTTTAACACAGATCATATCGGATATGTGGATCGAAGAACTTTCATATTCAGACCACTTACCAATTGTTTTACAAATTAATACTGGGTATGAAGCTATTAAATCCTCGTACAAAAATGAAATATTAACACGAAAATTCATTTGGACGAAAGAAAATGTGGAGATGCTAAAACATAATTTAAGTGATATTGAAGTTGGAAATGAAACCGATATTAACACAGAAACAGCAAATTTTACTAAACAGATCTACACGGCAATGGAATCGGCAAATATAATTAAATTTGCTAAACGACGACACCAACTTTCAAAACCTTGGTATGACAAAGATTGCTATATTATGAAAAAAACGACCAAAGTAAGTTTACAAAGATGTAGGAACTCAAATAACATACGCGACCGCCAAAAATATATTGAGGCTAGGAGGGAATATTTTAAGCTCCTGCAAAGAAAAAGAGGTGAATTCAATAAGGACAAGAATGAAAGGATAAAGAACGCCAAAGATCCCAAATCCTTCTGGAATGCCATTGCATCCTTCAGAAAAAAACCAATAATACAAGGTGAGATTGATATAAAAGAATGGTTTTTATTTTATAAAAATTTACTGAACAAAGAAAATAAAGAAGCTACTTTTATGGTAAACCAGATGATCGGTTGGAAAGATCCAGATTTAGACGCGGAAATAACCCTTGAAGAGATCCATGATGTAGTAAAAAAACTAGCGAACGGCAAAGCAGTGGGACTCGATGGTATACCAAATGAGTTGCTAAAGAATTTACCAATACCGACTTTAAATAAATTGAAAAACCTATTCAACAAAATAATGTCCACAGAAAAATACCCGCAACTCTGGACGAACTCAATAGTACACCCTATATATAAAAGCGGTGATAAGAATAACCCAACAAATTACAGAGGGATTGCCCTCTGCAGTAATATATCTAAATTATTTACTACAATACTAAGAAACAGATTAAACAACTGGATAGAAAAAAGAGTGATTATTTTAGAAAACCAAGCAGGTTTCCGTAAGAACCGATCATGCACTGACCACATAATACTGCTGAATTCACTCATCCAATTATCTCTGAGAAGAAAACGAGGCAAGCTATATGTCTTCTTCGTCGATTTGACTAAAGCTTTCGACACAGTCCCACATGATTTACTTTGGCAAAAATTGCATAAAATGGGCATTAGCAATAAATTTGTAATGCTGATAAAAAACTTTTACCAAGAAGCTAAGATCACTATCCGATGGAAAGGACAATATTCAAATAATGTGAAAATTAATTCTGGAGTGTTGCAGGGAGAATCACTTTCCCCACTTTTATTTATACTATATATGGCCGACCTAATAGAACTTTATAATAACTCAGCACTTACAGGATTTCATCTCCCTGATTTTGGCGTTTTACACCTACTTATGTATGCGGATGACATAGCCATAATTGGAGAATCGATAATTAATCTTCAAATTAAAATCAATTTACTAAAGTCTTACCTGGATAAGAACAAATTAGTTTTAAATGAAAATAAGTCCAAAATAATAGTATTCAGAAATGGAGGAAGACCGGCAAGACACGAAAACTGGTACTGGGGTGACACCCCACTGACTGTTGCGTCCAATATTACATATCTGGGATATCCATTCACTTCCACTATTAATAGTAAAAAGGTAGCCCTCTTTTATAAAGCCAAAGCAAATATGGCAATAAATGCAACTATTAGACTGATAAAAAAAGAAAAAATTAGCTCATTAAAAGTTGCTCTGAATCTATTTGACTCAGTTATTAAATCAATACTGCTCTATGCGGCCCCTGTGTGGGCTTGGGACAATACGGATATTATAGACCAATTACAGAATACGTTTATCAAAAATTTTCTGAATCTACCAAGATATATACCAGGGTACATTGTAAGGCTGGAAACAGGCAGAATATCTTTGACTTTTACAACGATCAAATTAATTTTGAAATATTTCATTAGATTACAAAAAATGGAAGACAATAGACTACCTAAGCTATGCTGGAATAGATTGAAGGAAATTTCCTTAATGACAAAAAAACCTATAGGATTCTGTAAGAATATTATGGATATCATCAATCATTGTGGACTCACATGGCTAAACTATAGGTTAAATTATGATGACATACAGATCGAACTTCCGAATATACTAAAAATAAAAATTGAACAGCTATTGCAGCAAGATCTGGCAAAATTATCTCTTACGAAAACATACTCAAACTACAGTAAAACCCCGCTAAGACGAACCATGGCTATAACGAACCTTCCCTTATAACGAACCCATCGAAAATCCGCATTCCATTCCATTAAAATTACCATCGCTATAACGAACTTTTCACTTTTCAAACTAGCGAACTATCGCTATAACGAACCCAATTTTGGTCCCAAAATGATAAAATCTATTAAAAATACTATGCTTATAACGAACTTAGAATTGTAATTTAAAAAAAAAAATTAAAAAACAAAATTTTGAGCATGTTTAAAGCTCGCGGATCGAGATTTCAAAACAATAAATTTAGCGGCATTGTTAGTTTGATTTTTGCACTTTATTTTTGCTGTATGTTGTATAAATTTTTACACATTATACTTTTTATTAATTAGAATATCTTTGCATCCATTAAATTTGAAATATAAAAAATGCAAATGGCTTCCAAAATGAAGAAAACAAAGGCATTTTAAAAACAAAAGCATTATTTCATTTAAAAAAAAAAAGGCCATTTTCAGAACTTTTCAAAGTGAAACAACATAGGCAAAATGTTAAGAACATATTAAAATAAGAGAATATAACTTTTCTATTATAAAAGATAAAATATAAAGTTATTAAAAATTGTTACAAAGAGGAATCAACTTCAACTTTTGCCGCGATCGCGATCGTACGTTTTAGAACTTAAAAAAAAAAAAAGTCCAAATAAACGGTCCCGTGATGAAACAAAAATTATTTTTATGCCATTAACTATGGTGATTTTAAAGTCAGCAATGTTTTGCATGGCAGGTTAAAAAAAAAAAACGAAATCTAGACCTA
This sequence comes from Cordylochernes scorpioides, assembly GCA_030710605.1. Taxonomy (NCBI): domain Eukaryota; kingdom Metazoa; phylum Arthropoda; class Arachnida; order Pseudoscorpiones; family Chernetidae; genus Cordylochernes; species Cordylochernes scorpioides. The sequence continues at coordinate 213,680,107 of CP092863.1, read as the reverse complement.
GAAGAATATGGGGAAACATGAAAGGGAAGAAAAACACTAACTTTATTTGAATGGTGCAATGCTTGGAAGAATGCTTTGAAACAACAAGGTATTAGAGCCATTTTTTTCAAGTAAAAATTGTATTATATAATGTGATAATGATGTTTTAAAATCATTTCATATCTTTGAATATATATTTAATAAAACTTTGCCTAGGATTTGTCTTGATTTTTAACTTAGACATAGAGGTACATGTATGTTAATCATAAGAAGAACCTATTATCTAATGATTTCTATTATTATTCAGTATTAATATAAGGAAATTAGTCAATTAAGGGAATTAAAATAAAGTGACCACTATTAAGAGGCAGCCTCTTCTTGTGTGTATGGCTGTTTTTTAATTATACGGTCTAAAATTTTTGAAAAGTAAAAAAAAATAGCCAAACCGTGGCTATAGTGAACCGTGGCTATAGTGAACCAAAAGCTCTGTCCCATTGGGGTTCACTATAGAGGGGTTTTACTGTATAGGTTACTTTATGATTCATTTATTCCAGAAAATTACTTTTCATGCAATCTGTCTTCAGCTTTAGTGAGTTTTATTGCACAGATCAGATTAATGTCAACAATGATCAAAGAAAATCATATTTACGTAATTAAGAAAGAAGATTTGTACTGTGGGTTATGTGGAAGTCAGATAACTGATGAAATATACCATTTTATTGCTGAATGCGGGGATCTGGAAGGAGAGAGAAAAAATATCCTGAAAAGTCTTCCTAGACCGCATTTGAACTCAATAAAGCTAATAAAAACTGTTTCAGATAAGAAAAGTTGGGCAATTGAACTGTTCAACTTTCAAAAAGCGGTTGGGAATAAAATTGCACTCATGGAAGAGAGAAGAACAGGGGCACAATAAAAAGTCACCCTGTTTGACATACCTTGACTGTAAATACTATATTTTCACCTGTTCTCTTATGGTTAATATTGTCTGTAACTCCACGGAGAATCCGTACAGGGCAAGATGCCCTAATAAAGCTGTTTTGTTGTTGTTTGTTGTTGTATTTGTAATTATTTTCTGTTTCAAAAATATGTAGTATTGCCATTTTGTCCCTGATACTAAAGTTAATCATGAAAATAAAAAAATATTACAAAAAAGGACACACACAATGGTTTCAATTAATATGATCAATTTATATTACAAAGCTATTTTTTAAAAATATTATTTTAGTGAGTTAAATGATTAGCTAATCATCTGAATAACTTTAATTCAACACTTCCTTTAATTCAACTGAAAGCTCTGATCCCTTGGGGTGTTGAATTAAAGAGGTTCGACTGTATGTGGTTGGTTTTTCTTGATTTATCAAGAATATGGGCTGGCCAAATATTTCGGAATAACCTAAATCTATGTTTAGTTCATTTTTATTCCACTAGATGGCGCTCTGCCATATAAAAAAAAAGCTCATATGTGTGGTCAGGATATATGCCTATTTTATTTTTAATACAGTAGAACCTCCATGAGAGGACGCTTACGCTAGAGGACACCTCTCTATAAAGAACAGTTTTCATTTGCAAAATTACCATTTTTTTACTATTTAGCAACTCTCCTGTAAGAGGACATCTCTCCCTAAAGGATACTTTGGCTCTGCAATTAGGTGTTGTCCTTTACAGGAAGGTTCTACTGTATATAAAGTGATGTAATATGTGAAAAGAAAAATTGAATTTATAAATATATAAATGATAAAGCACAATTTGGATTATAGATTATAATAAAAGAAAATAAGACCTAATCCAAATAATTTGTGTGTGACGTTTCGGCAACAATATTGTCACCAAAATCAGACTAATCCGAGTCTGATGATGGTGACAATGTTGTTGCTGAAACATTACACATTAATAAATTATTTGGATTAGGTCTTATTTTCTTTTATTTTTTCCTTTGTTCAAAAATGTATTAATGCAAATGTGTCAAATCCAAATGTAACACGAAAAGTTAATCATGAAACATTCTGAAAAATATTAAATAAAAAATGTCCCAATAGTATTAATTCACATTATATATTACAACAGTATTTTCTAAAATAATATTTTAATTATATATATTTAGTTATCCTAGAGAAAAATGTCCTCTAGCAATGGATCTTGTGATGAAATCATCTGACTCTATTTAAACCAAAAGCTCTGGTCCCTAGGGTGTCAAAAAAATTAAAGAGAAAGAAATAGTTTAGACTAGATATTTAAAACTAAAACAGGCTTTTTTTTTCCATTTTGTTTAGTTTGGCATACAGTAGAGTTTGAAAATTACAAATCGTTTTGTCATCAACATTTGTTTTGTAAAAATAATTTAAAATGAATCATTTAATATATCTTTATAAAAAGCTTTTGAATTACATGTGTTTATATTTTATCGTTTGAAAAGGGAAATTATAAAAATTATATTACTTGGTTTCGTTTTTTTTTTTTTTTTAATTCTTCTCAAGGGTAAAAAAATATCATATTCAAAATTTACTAAAGAATTACTAAATTAAAAAGGGCTTTAAATTTAAAAAGCCAAAGATTACTGGAAAAAAAAATTCGTAGGAAAGGATTTATGTTGACAAATAAATTAAAGAATTTATATAAACAAGATGATGATATCTTTTGAAAATATTTATATTTTCTCTTAGAGCTAAACACTTTCTTTGGAGTTTTCGTTCACGCATTAAAGTATTAATTTATAAAAGGAGACAAAAATTTTAATCGCTCTAAAATTATATTTTAGTTTTGATTTTGCGAAATCGAGATATGCTAGAAAAAAATGTCCATGAGTTGATCTAAAAGCTAAACTGCATAAAGTTATGAAATATTTATAAAATCAATAATTTATCAATGTTATTTATGAAAGTTCAAAATTACTGTATAAGATGGATACATGTGAAGCAAGCCTTTAATATTTGGCCCGCTATAGTGGCATTAATTTTTTGGGCACTTTTATTAACTTTACATTGTATAATGGGGTTTTTATTACCCCCAATGATGTTGAATTATCATCCAGCTTAATATCTATGCACTCATTAATGAGGTTATTTGAGTAAATGGCCTTTTCTAATTACAAATAAATCTTGACATTCTGTTACGCAAACTTTGACTTTAATCATCATCGATGCTACGTCACTACTATGACGTCACTACTTCCAACTTCTACCTTCAAACTTTGTTATGTTTATCGCTAACTTGTTTTAACAATATATGTAATGGAACAAGTCGTTCCTTAAATAAATATATATTTGTTTTTATCTAAAGAGATGTCCTCGTAACTACAACATAGTAAGTACAAAAACAACTTGAAATCCTTAGAAAGAAACATCTTATTTTGCTAAGCCTATATCAATTTGGTAGCAGAGCGTGGTTTGGGCGCGCGAATTGGACTAACCGCCAATTGATCCATTTAAATCATAAAGAAAATAAATAATTGGACTAACCGCCAATTTAGAAAATAAATATTGAATGAAAATGGATACATATAACTTAGCAAAAATTGAACAGTTAACAGAAAATAACTATACAACGTGGTCCATGAAAATGGAAGCAATTCTAGATTCAAAAGATCTCTTCGAGGACGTAATTGTTAATGACGAGCCAGACTTTACAAAAGATAAACTAGAATATGATATTTGGAAGAAAAAGAATCGGGAAGCATACAGCCTAATAATATTGTCACTTTCGGATGACTTAACAATCATCTTTCGAGGCGATAAAAGGGCCAAAAGAATTTGGTACAACATAAAGAAAAGGTTTGAAGGATCTCTAGAAAATAAAAGGATAGACCTAATGTTGGATCTAGCCAGACTAAAATTGAACCCAAATTAAAATGTTAACATGTATATTGTACGAGCACAGAAACTGGCACAAGAGATCACCCAGCTAGGAAAGACTGTAACAGAAAGAGAACTTGTACGATACATTGTTGAAGGACTCACACCTAACTTTGACACGATCGCAGCAGCACTGTCAATAAACAGAGAAATCTCCTTACCAGACTGGAGACAAGCTCTACTGGATTTCGAGAAGAAAAGACAGGACAGAAGCAAAATTCATGAAAATGCTTTCAGATCATCAGGCAACCAATTCAAAGAAAAGTCATGCTTCATTTGCAAAAGAAAAGGACATTTCAAGAAAGACTGTTGGTTCAACGCTAACAACAAAGGAAATCAAAAGAATACAACAAACAAAAATAACATGGCCAGTACAAGGAACTACCATAAAGGACAAAAACAAAACAAAGACACGGCCAGATCAGCAATCCAAGAACGAACGGAGGAACCATCCCAACGAAGAAACTCCACTTCAGAATACGCACTACATGTAATCACAAGGGAGGAACGCCCGATAACTCAGGACGTGTGGATAATTGATTCTGCGTGCACAAGCCACATGACTTCCCATGGTGAATGGATCGAGCACAAGACGAAGGAGAGAAGAAGCATACAAGTGGCGGAAGAAGGGAGACACATCGAATCAGCCTCATCAGGATTAATCCAAGCTACTGTACAAGGTAAGGACAAACTTAACAACGCTGTAACCCTGCATAATGTCCTCCATGTACCACACCTGAAAGGAAATCTAATGTCCATTCCAAGCGTAGTAAGAAGAGGGAACTCTGTTCTTTTGAATTCTGAAGGAGCATACATATACTCTTCTGATGACAAGCTAATAGGAACAGGCAACTTTGATGGTAACATGTACACATTGAACCTATCACGTTTACCTGAAACAACTCAAGTTCCAAATGAACATTGCTTGATTTCAAAGGACAATTCTAGGACTGCATGGCACAGAAGGTTAGGACATCCTAGTGACAACAAACTAGACCTGATTTTGAAGAACAATCTTCTAAAAGGCTTGAACTCTATAAATGGTACCCTTGATCAATGTGATGCTTGCTCCTTGGGAAAAATGACCAAAGTACCCTATGTTCACACAGATAGCAATCAGGAAAGCTACCCCTTTGAAGCCATTTATGTCGATCTCTGTGGTCCAATGAGAATAAACTCCTTGGGCGGAAGTAAATATTTCTTGACCATCGTAGATGGATTTTCTAGGAGAATATTTGTAGAATTTCTCAAAGATAAACTCTCAGCAGCAGAAGTTTTGAAGAAGTTTATTGTAAAGAGAGAAAACGAGCTAAACTCAAAACTAAAACGACTTAGAACAGATAACGGAACAGAATTTTTCAATAAAAACCTTGAAACCTTCATAGAATCCAAAGGAATTAAACATGAACTAACTACACCGTACACCCCAAGAAGCAATGGGGGAGTTGAAAGAGCTAACAGAACACTATTAGACAAAGGCCGAACACTTCTGGCAGACTCCCAATTACCCCTACACTTCTGGGCAGAAGCTGTGAATACAGCTGCATATCTGTACAATCTAACTCCCACAACCAATGACCCAGACACTACCCCTATGGAAAAATGGAAAGGTAAAAATCCATCCGTCTCTCACATCATGAGATTTGGTTGTGAAGTCTTCTATAAACTCGAGAATCATCAAAGACACAAACTAGAAGCTAAATCTAAGAGAGGAATATTTGTAGGCTATTCAAGATGCAGAAGAGCTTATCGAGTATTTGATATCACAGCGAGAGTCATTCTTGAAACCGCAGACATTCACTTCAGAGAGAACAATAATGTCATGAATGAAGAAAAACAAAGTGATAATAATACGGACACTGACACATATTTCTTCATTCAGGAGGATGAACAACTGGACAATCATGTTCTATCAGATGCTGATATTGAAGAGCCAGCACCAGATACCATGATCAACAGACAGACAGAGTCAAGTGGATCAGACAGACCACAAAGAACTCGAACAATACCTAAAAGATTCGATGACTACGTTCTGGCTACTACGAATGAAACCATTCCGAAAGACTATGAAGAAGCCATCGCATGCGAAGACAAGAAACATTGGGAGAACGCAATGCTTGAGGAAATACAGAACATGTACTCGCATCAAGTATGGGAACTGGTACCTAGAACTGTAAACGCTAAAGTTGTCAAAAGTAAATGGGTGTTCAAAATATCTAAAGACCAAGAAAACAAAAACAAAACTTACAAAGCTAGACTTGTTGCAATGGGATACAACCAAATCCCAGGAAGAGATTACACCGAAAGTTTCAACCCTGTAATTAAAATTGCCACCCTCAGGACTATTTTGTCAATGGCAGCAACAAAAGATTCAGTCATTAAACTATTTGATGTGAAAGCAGCCTATCTAAATGGAAACATTGAAAACACAATATTCATGGAACAACCTGCTGGATTTGTCCTAGACAGAAACAAAGTTTGCAAACTCAACAAAAGTATTTACGGTCTACCTCAATCCGGAAGATCGTGGTATGAGAAATTCAGTCAAGTACTTCATGACTGTGGACTGGAAAAACTTAAATCTGATCCTTGCCTATTTAAATGGAAGAATGAAGACAAATACTTCTATGTAGGGATATATGTTGATGACTTTATCACTGTCTCAGATTCTGAAGATACCTCAAACAGATTCATCAATAAATTGAGACATCACCTGGAAATAAAGGATGTAACATGTAAAGGCATGTTTTTGGGAATAAAGATCATACAAGACAAGGAGGGAATTTCGCTACAGCAAAGCCACTATGTACAACAAATATTACAGAAATATGGAATGGAAAATTGTAAGGAAGTTCCAACACCAGGTTCCAAAGAAATCAATTTGGACAATCATATTGAAGATGACAATTGTGATCAGCACACTTACCAAGAAGCACTTGGAATGCTAATGTTTCTAGCTGTTAACACCAGACCCGACATCGCTTACATCACTAGCAAACTTTCACAGTACTCCAGACAACCAAAACAGATGTACTGGACAGCAATCAAAAGAGTGATGAGATACCTACGAGGAACAATTGACCTAGGAGTGAAATTTGAAAGAGGAAAGACTGGAATCCTTAAGTCCTACACCGATGCCAGCTGGTCGACCACTCATGATGGAAAATCCTTCGGCGGTTATGTATTGAAGCTCGGCGAAGCAACTATAGACTGGAAAAGTAGTAAACAACCACTCGTCGCCCTCTCCACAATGGAAGCGGAAATGATAGCTGCTTGTGAAAGCTGCTGTCAAATCAAGTGGATAATAAACCTGTTACGAGAGCTGGAAGAATGGAATTTCATGGAAAAACCAACTGCGATCTATACAGACAGTCAGTCATTGATCAACTGGATCTCCAGCCCTAAACAAAGCAGTCGCTGTAGACATATCAACAGAAAGTACCACTTCTTAAGAGACTGTTATGAATCCAGAGACATCTGCCTTCTGTACAAGCCATCTCAGGACCTGGAGGCGGATATCTTCACAAAGGACCTATCCCGAGACCAGATGAAGAAACACCTGGAGAGCCTCAGCATCGTGGGAATAAAGACAAAGTAAGGAGGGAATTGTTACGCAAACTTTGACTTTAATCATCATCGATGCTACGTCACTACTATGACGTCACTACTTCCAACTTCTACCTTCAAACTTTGTTATGTTTATCGCTAACTTGTTTTAACAATATATGTAATGGAACAAGTCGTTCCTTAAATAAATATATATTTGTTTTTATCTAAAGAGATGTCCTCGTAACTACAACATACGTAAGTACAAAAACAACTTGAAATCCTTAGAAAGAAACATCGTATTTTGCTAAGCCTATATCACATTCCTCTTAAATAGTAAATAATGGGCCAAATGTCGCTTTGAGTTTTTTTTGTTTTTTTTTCTCACTTTACCACTTCGCTAATTGTAGATTGTGATAGCATTTAAAAGAAAATAATATTCAACTTGATATTGAAAATGATTTATTACAAAGTTTAATAATACATTTAATGTGGGGAATAAAATTACATGAACAGTTTTTGAAAAGATGATTATTTTACAACAGAGCATTAAACAGGGTATAACCTTCCCTTCTAAATATGGCCCTTGCATCAGAAGACACCAAGTGGTTTTCCTGCTTGCGTTCATCTTGTAAGTTGCCTGTGAATCTTCACAAGCAGTTACCATCACTTCAAGACCATTGAAACTGTGTGGTGGACTTGAACCTGGGGTTATTTAGAAAACTGTTATATATCCTCAGCAGCATTCAGAGTATATCAAGTTGTATTAAAATCCTTTTAGTGAACTTTATTAGAAAATTATAAAATTATGCTAATGAAAGCTATTCAGAAAGTCATCCCTGGATAAATCTCTATATGAAAAATTCGACAGCGACCCAAGAGTGCCATTCATCATTTTATTGTCTGGGAATTCACTTCTCCATATTGTCAAATATATCAGCTGAAAACAACTACAACCTCCTCCAATAGATGGCACTTTAGCCTATTTCTAGTCTGGGACTAGTGTAGGACTCGTCTACTGCTGTGGTCCTGTTTCCTGAGGCCAATAATTGTAAATAGTTGTTATTGGCTCTGGGATGTGAATTAGTATAAATACCCGTTAATTGATATTGAGTTCTTATTTAATATGTATTAAATATGACAATACACAAGGAGGAGTGTTAGCAGACTTGTTGCTGTTGTGACTCTCTCTCTAGCTCTCGAGGTGCGAGGATGCACGGGCGCGCGCTCCTGCCCCAACTCTAGAGGCTTGAAAATTCTAACCGCCTCCGAAGAGAATAGAATTTTAAAATTTTTTATGGGGGATTCCCCCCTCCCCCCCCCCCCCGAATTATCAATGGCCTTGGCTGAAAGCCAAGTGCCCTCTTCAACAGCTGATGCAATCAGCACTTCTCCGCCGACGGAGGGGACAAATAAACCACAGCCTGGCACAGGCATTCCATCGACGAGTTGGGCCGATCTCGTCGATCGGAATAACCAAATTCCCATGGAGGAGGATAACGACGGCTTCACCAAGGTGCGGCCCAGAAGGAAGAGGCCGGTGGACTCCAAGACGGCAGGCCGGAAAGCCAAGAGAGGATGCGTCCAGGCAGCTGCGGCGAAGCAAGCCCTCACCGAACGCTCAATGCCTAAGCCAAAAGTACAAGAATGTACGACGACTCGGCAAAAACAAGCGGCGTTCAGAGCCAGGTCGGCGGTGGCCAAGGTAGAGCAATGCGTCTATCTTGAATTCTGCCCAGACTTCAGCCAGGCCCAGTACTTTCTGGCGCTGGAGGCGAAGCTGGGCAAGGGTTGCGTCTACCAGCTTACAAAAATGGAGGGGCATATCCTGGTCGGCCTCTCCAGCGTGCAACTGGCCGACAAGCTGATAGAAGAAGGCCTCGACATCGAGGACGCCACCTTGAGGGCCATCCCTCTGCGGAAAAGAGCCGAACGCATTGTGCTCGGCAATATTTTCCTTTTCGTAGAGGACGCAGACTTTGTCGCAGCACTTCGACCCTATGGACAGGTGACATCCATTGTCCAGAAGATGATGGAGATGGGCGACTCCAGCTGGGCTGATTCCCGTCGGGAAGCTTTCATCACTCTGAAAGATGGAGTCAAGCTATCCCAGATCCCTGCCCGGCTGGACGTCAAGACCAAGGGGATGGCCACCCATGTCTACGTGACATATGGGATCAAGTGCGCTCTGTGTAATAGGCAAGGTCACAAACGCGCAAACTGTCCGCGAAAGACCGGCCTTCAGGAGAGACACCTGTTGCTCCCCGTGGATGCTCCCCATTGTGCCCACGGCTATACCTAGCAAGCCACCCTCAAATTCGAACGCCCCTCCTCCTCCTGTTGCAGCTCCACCACCGGCTGCTGCTGTCGTCGCAGATTCTCCTCCCAGCGACACAGTAAGAACGGAAGAGGCGGTTGACCTGACTTCTCCCACACCTGAAAATCAGAGCGAAAATAAAGAGCCCGAATCTTCCCAAGAAGGGCGCAACATGGCGGAGATGGACGTTCTCCTGAAGAACAAAAAGGCGTCTGAAGCCATCGCTCGTGCCCAGAAGCTGGGTCTGGAGAGAGAATAACTCCTTCAGGCACTCACGCATAATGGGAAAATGGACAGGTTTTTAGACCAATCTAACATCGATCAGAGAAAGGCCATTGCCAACTTGGCCAGCGCGCTTATGGCTCTGACAGGGACAACAAGCAGTACCCTGTATAAGAAGCTATCGCGCGCCAGAATCTCTGCTCGCAGTCCAAAATGAACTTCCGAGTTACGACCCTGAACACGCGCGGCATCGCCGCTCTTCGCCGGAGAATTCAGCTCTGCTGTTTTCTCAAGGAGCATGAGATCGACATCTGCTTTCTGCAGGAGTCGAACGTCATGTCCCTGGACGACGTAGGAGACCTCTGCCAAGGCTACAGCGCCGTCGTTGTGCCTTCAACGGCCACCGTGGCATCAGGCATCGCCTGCGTCTTCGCGGCCGGCGTCGTTGTTCACCGGCAGCAGATCCTATGGCCTGGCAAGATGGCTGTCATCGATCTCATCATCCGGGGAGTCTCCATGACGTGTGTCAACGCCCACGTCTCTCATGCTCCTGAAGAGCGCTGCCGCCAGCTCCAGATCATCGCAGCTTTGGCGCGTGAAGAAGGTGCGTGGATCCTCGGTGATTTGAACATCTCCGAGGAGTCGGCGAAGGGCATGGCATCAGGTTCAGCAGAAGCCCTCGCGCTTCTGGATCAAGCCGACCTCGTCGACATCGCCACCTTCTTCGATGCTGCACTGGAGCACACCAGGGTTGCTACTTTCGGAAGTCGGGTCGACGCACGTCGTCTGGACAGAATCCTACTTCCATCAGGCTTCTGCGACCGCGTCACCCAATATAAAACCATCGACTACGCCTACTCGGACCACCGTGCCGTCCAGATCCAAGTAGGAGATCCAGCTTCTACAAAACTTCCCTGCATCGGAAAGCTGCTACGGTCAGACCTCTTTGTCGATCGAATGGAAACGTTCATCGATGAAATATGGGTAGACCTAGCAAATCTCTCACCCCCGATGTTATGGGAACAATGGACCAGGATCAAAGCAAATCTGGTCGCGGAGATTCGGTCACTCGCGCCTGCCGTCGCCGAGTCCGGCGGTGGATACATCGAGAGAGCAAGCCTCTTCCTGAGGCGGAGACTGGAGAACGACACTGCCCGCTCCGACTAACCTTCCTTGTCGGACCTCGGGCGTTCACTCCGAGCCAGACGTCGCTCTCCCTCCACCTTCACCGACGACGACGGCAACGCCATCTCCAGGGGTCAGCTTAGGCGTTTCCTTCTGGAGCGCTTAAGCAGTCGCTTCGCTAAGGCTCCAAGCTCGGAAGAAGCCATCGCCGACTTCCTAGCTGAAGTGACTCCCCTGGAGTTCGACGAGTACGACCAGATCTTTCTCGCTGACATCTCCCGCGACCAGATAGCGGCAGCCATCCATCGCCTGCCAAATGGCCGTGCCTCGGGATGGGACGGACTACCCAGCGAGTTTGTCAAAGCCTTTGAAGATTTCTTCGCCGAAGTTCTTTGGCAAGTCTTCGAGGCTTCGCGACTTCGCGGGGCCTTACCTCCATCCTCAAGGCGCTGCAAGGTCATCTTGATGCCGAAGGTGCACGGTGGTCCGGGTCTACAGGCTTTCCGGCCAATCAGCCTGCCAACGACCGACTACAGGGTCCTCAGCGGCGTGCTCATGGCCCGTCTGCGACGTCATCTTCCAGACCTGGTGCCCCAATGTCAGACCTACGCCGTTCAAGGACGGTCATCCTCCTGGAACATCGCGCGAGTGTGTGACGAAACCGCCGGGGCATCCAGACATGACACGCCGCTGGCTGTCATCTCTTTGGACTTAAAGTCGGCCTTGGACACCCTGAGCAGGAGCTACCTGTTCGCCCTGCTGGAGAAGCTGGGCCTACCATCTACCTTCCTAGGGTGGATTGCTGTCCTCTACGGGGAAGCAGACGCCTCCATCCGGGTCGGAGATGTCTACATCAAGACCTTCCCGCTTCTCAACGGGGTGAGGCAGAGCTGCCGTCTCAGCGCCGCGCTCTTCAGCATCGGAGTTGGACCTCTGCTACGCCGCCTCGAGAGGACCTTGGGCCGCGGCAACGTGGTCGCCTATGCGGACGACATCGAACTCTTCATCAGGGACGACGCTCAGTTTGAGCTCGTGCCCCTGATCTTTGAAGAGTTCCGCATGTCCTCCGGGGTGGCTGTCAACTTCAAGAAGAGCTGCGGGCTCTGGTGCGGTTCCTGGAAGCACCGGACGGATTCTCCTCTGGGAATATCCTGGACGTCCGAGTCGCTGACCGTCCTGGGCTGCACCATCACCACCAGAAACACCGTCGCCTCCCAGGCCTCACACCTGATGGGGCTGCTGGAGCTAGCCATCGCGAGGTGGTCGCCCTTCACCCGCGGCTTGTCGCTGGTGGGTCGTGCTCGCGCGGCCATCAGCCGGGTCCTGGGTTCCATCCTGCACCACCTCCATGGCTACCTTCCTCCTGAAACCACCATCGGCCGGCTGCAGGCGCTGTTGGCGCGCTTCGTGTGGGGTACAAGCCGAGTCTCGTGGCTCCCCGGGCGCATCCTGGCTCGTCCAGGCTCCGATGGTGGCGTCGGCCTGCTTGACATCGCGGGCCAGCTTCGGCTCGCCTGCCTGAAGGGGGTCCAGGCCTGACACCGCCGGCTCCTGATGTCTGGCACTGGCCGAGGAGGAGGAGACTGCTGAGCCTGTGGGAGGCCGCGTCCACCTTCCTCGAGCATGACCACCGGGTTCTTCATCCCGCTAGCCTGAGGTCCCTGCGTCTTCGAGGTGACAACAGGTTCCTGCGGCCGCCAGACCTGCTGGCTCCCGAGCGCTGGCTACAAGCGACTGTCGGGGACATCTCCGATGGCGCCCCTGCACTAGCGCGCTCAACGCGGGCCGCGCTCCTGGACGCGCAGCATCTGGGGGCCTTCTGCCAACGTCTCCTGCTGGAAAACGCCAGCTCCAGCTATCATGCGGTGTACGAGGCGGAGACCATCGTCCTGCGGGGATCGGCGACTCCCATTACCCGCCTCACCAGCCAGAGGGCGCGCCGGGCACTTGATTCGGCATGGCTCCAGGAATATCCTGTTGCCGAGCTAGCTGCGCGGTGGATCTCTACCGTGGATGTGCCCCGCTCCATCCCCTGGGCCGACCTGCGTCGCAACTGTTTCTCGGGGCACGACGCAGATGTCGCCCTCCGGCTAGCCCTCCACGCCCTACCCCATCCTGACCATCCTGCCTCGAGACGTGCCAACTGTGAAACTTGTGGGTCCAGCGACGGGTCGCTTAACCAACGAGATTTTGGAGTTGCCGAGCCGTGCGACCCCTGCTCTGGGAGGTGTTCGCCTCCTGCGAAATGCCCTTGGATTTGCCAGCCTGGCTCTTCGGCGTCGGCCTCCATCCTGAGGCAGTGAAGCTAACAAGTGTGGCGAAGGCTACCATCTACAAGTACCATCTTGGTCTTGAGTTGGGTAATGCCAGCCAACACATCGACCTGCCCACTCTGTGGGAAAGAACTCTCGCAGTCCATCGGTGGCGGAGTCTTTCTCGCGGTGGGCGCCACCAATGAAGACCTTGTATATATATATTTATATATATATGTATATTTATCAATTATTTTATCTATTTATATCTATTTATTCATATATCTATCATTATTAATCTTATTTATTCATTTTATGTATTAACCTTATATAATCTTATCAGTTTCAATCTCAATCTCTCTCTTTCTCTCTCTCTCCAACATCACAGTGGATGCTCTTCTGGTAAGTCTCTCGTGTCCCCCCATCAGAGGTAAGGTCGAGAAATACTGCCAGAGGAAAGGAAATCCACGTTGGTAGTGGTTCTCGGGGTCTTTAAGCTGGCTTCAGGGTAGAGCTGCAGAGGTAAAGCAACGAGCCAGGTTAGGTAATCCACTGTGAAATGTCGTCGCGAAGAACCAGGGGGGACAAGCGCGACAATATAAACAAAATTTTGTAATTACCTAGTTACTTAAAAAAAATAATGAACAGTTATTTAAAAAAATTGATAAAACCTGATATGAAAAAAAAAAAACCTTCTCGCCCCCATCCACCCCCAAGAGGGAAAGGAAGGACTATTGTCTCACTTATTTCTATCTGCCCCCCCCCCCCCAACCCTTCTATTCTGCCTCTGAATATTCTTCTGTAACTTTAATATATTGTTTGTTAATGCATATTAATATATATAATATTATTCGATTTGATTTTTGGGACCCTTTTTTGTTTGTTCTTCCTATGTAAGACCCTGTTGACTTACTGTAGGGTTGGTGGCTTGTGGTGATTGATGGCGCAGTCGTTTGGTCGAGATGGTAGGTTTTTCACAGGGGAAATAACGAGAGGGAACACAGGTGGGGTTGAAAATAGGACCTCGCGATTAAGGGAGAGAAGGTTTTGAAACTAATGGAGTACTTGACTTTCACATGCTCGGAGAAAAGAAGATGTTTTACCTTTGTGAGAAGGGCTTAAGCACGTCTTGCTCCTCGTCAGGTCGAGCTCCCTACTGACTAACTTTGAGTCCGAGATTTTCCTCGTTAACTCTCTATGCCTCTCATTGGTTGAAATCGTCTACATGGTGATTTCTGGTTGGTTGTTAGCTACTCATGCTGAACTCTGATTGGATATTGGTGCCTCCATTGTCTTTTTCATGATTACCATCCTCCAGGAAGAAGAAGGTCTTTGAACTTAGTTTTATAGTTCCTGGGTAATAACCTTTACTTCCTGGATAATGAAATCCTGGTAATGTCTGTTCTCTCTAGTTCGCGAGGCCTAACTTTTATTAAAACTTTTTGGATCATACATTGCATATATTGTGGTGGGGTTACATCTTGGTATATACAAATTATGACATATACATTATGCTACATAATGCTCCATTTTGAATATACATGAAGAAAAAATGGGAGGTTTATAAACATAGTGATACCCTCGAGATTCTTCAGCCCTTGTTTCATCTTTACAGACCCAACGTGCTCCTCTGAGAGGTGGCGTGGCTCACCACTGGTTGAGCAAGTAGTGTATTTAATTTCCAGCTAGCTTCTCTATTTCCATTATGGGAAGCGTCCCATAGTCTGCATTTTCTAATGAAAATTCTCAAGTATGAGTTCATAACTCTTGTAGAGTGCCAAAATATTTTATACTCTACACCATTCCAATTTAAATTTATTTAGGTCACCGGCTATTTACAAATAATCATTTTAAATAGTGTATTCCACATCACCAACTGGTGTAAGAAATGGTTGCTAAAATATACACATCAATGATTAAGGATAGGTGTAGATATTTTTGGTAGGAAGTACACAACAATAAAGAGCTGTACTTCGTTGATAAGATGTAAACACCAATGGAGTGGTATAGAGACTAGGTGCTAAGGAACAAACAACAATTG
Source organism: Cordylochernes scorpioides (assembly GCA_030710605.1). Classification (NCBI taxonomy): domain Eukaryota; kingdom Metazoa; phylum Arthropoda; class Arachnida; order Pseudoscorpiones; family Chernetidae; genus Cordylochernes; species Cordylochernes scorpioides. The sequence continues at coordinate 213,664,777 of CP092863.1, read as the reverse complement.
CTAAGGAGTACCAATATGGCGAGATGTAGGGATTGTGGTTGATAAGGAATTTGCAACAATGGAAAGGTTTATAGCCTGCGCAAAATGAAGAAATGTAGAGATTGCTCACCAAGGATTACGCTACAATGAAAAGGAGAAGAGACTAAATGCTAAGATATTGTTATGTTGTACCCAGACGTTGTTTGTGTTTTTTGTCTACTCAGTATGTCACAAATATACACACGTGAGTTCGAAGGGATGCAGCTAAAGTTAGCGCTTTATTATATCTCACTTAACAGAAGGAATACAACAGTGGGACTTGCCTTCACCCTCCCCGTCTGAAGAATCCTTGGCGCCGTGGATGTCACTCTTGTGAAGCGTTCCGCTCCACACTATACACGTGCAGCTTGGACTACACTGCCTTGTAGGTCGCTCAGATGTCAGTCTCTCCTGGCACTGCCTTGCAGAATCATCCACACGCCCCTGAGGTAACTCGCCGCCGTCTTCTCCTTACCGCATACCTCATGTCTACAGACTGACTTCTCCCCCAGATTGCGATATTCTCTTGGCGCATAAACCCACCTTCAGGCCGACCGTTATCCCGACTTGTTCTTTCCCGACTACCCAGCTAGACTGCCTGTCTGCCGCCCCCTCCTCTGAAATCTATCAATCAACTCTTCCTTGTTGAAGGGGGCCTTGCATATCTTCGTCACTGGGTTGCCCACATCTTCTCTTTATCTTCTTTACTGCACCGTTTCACTATATATAATAATGTATAGTTATAGTGATTGGTTGCTAAAATATATTGTATAATAGAAAAATATAGATAACTCAAAGCCTCGAAGAAAATAAAAATAACTCAAAACAAAAGAAAGGAGTCAAATTTGCATACTCCTTATGTGTTGTTGTTGTGTCCAATGAAGAGCCTCAGATGTCCCATACATCTCTATCACAGCAGTCACAATGTCCACTATCTTGGGTGTGTAAAGCTGCTGCTCTTGCTGCTCTGGGTCCATGTTAATTTTAATCGTTTTGTTCTTCATTGGAAAATGGGTGCAGTTGCCAGTTAGTTCCCTTGGAGATGAACCAGAATTTAGTCAAATATTCCAAGGGTCCAGGGAAGACCGCAGGGAGGTGTAATTGGACTTCACCCCCCCCCCCCCCCCCCCCATACTACTTATTTACATCTCACAATAGGCAACGATGGATAGGTGTAAAGACTGATTACTAAGCTATGAACAACAATGTAGAGGTCTAGGGAATGGTTGATAAGATAAGCACAATTATGGAGAGGTGTAGGTACTTGTTGATAAGGAGTGTAAAACAATGGAGAGCTGTAGAGATTTGTTGCTAATGTGTATTAAACAATTGTGAGGTGTAGGGACTGGTTGCTACGGAAAATATACAACAATGGAGAGTTGCAGAAAATAGCTTTTAAGATATACACAACAATGAAATGGTATATATAATGTTTGCTTAAATATACTTAACAATAGAATGGTTTAAGATTTGGCTGCTAAGATATTCACAAAAAAAAAAAAATAGAGAGGTGTTGGGACAGTTCCTCTAATATATAAACATTAATAGATAGGTATATAGACTTTGTTTCTAAGGAATGCAGAACAATGAAGAGGTATATAGACTGGTTGCGAAGGTGTATACAACAATTGAGAATTGTATGGTGTATTGCCTTGTTATAAATAAGAAGATACTCTTACCCCCCTTAAGGATTATATCTTAATTTTATTTATTTAACTATTTACAAGGTAATTATTAAACTTATACCAATCACAGCTATGGTGGAACTTTCGCCAGCCTAAGGTAAACAAAACAGTTAATGTGATGATGATCCTTCCCGATGAATCCGCCGGGTTGTCAGATCGTAACTTACTCTCAACACAAGAATTGTAATGATTTTGTTGTTAAAGTGGTTTGTACCCCCCTTTTTTAAAATAGAAAATCAAGTAAATTGAATTTCCCAAGTTGTGCCTGACCCCATCTTCAAGTAGTAATGATATTTTGTTGTGTAGGAAGTTTCTCTCCTTCAACACCCCATGTTAGGTTTCTTTTAAAATAAATAAATATAAAAGTACCTGATCTTATTCTATAGCCTGCGCACATCTTTATTTTGATTTTGCACTCTCACTACTAAAAATTCCTTGCATTCCTTTTTTTTAATTGTTCTTAGATTCAATAAATCTTTATTCAACCTAAAATAAAGGTAGTTGATGTTTTTAAATAAGCAATTTTTTTCCCAGTATTAATTCAATTTATTTAGAGATCTCCTCAATATTAAAAAATAAAGGGGAAACATATATTAAAAGAGTTTATTATAGTTTTCAGATCTATTTAAACATTTTGAAATTTTTTTAAATATTTAATTATAAGTAATACAATATAAGAGAATAGCTTTATTTATTTTAGGTAAACTCTAGTGATCTTGAAAACCCCAGATTAAAAATATATTGATTATTTGGTACCCTTGCTATAATTTTATTTTCGTTTAAGGTTTTGACCACGTTTCTGCGTTTTTAAATACCCGCTAGTTTTGGCTCCTCGTTTCAGTTTAATTTTGCTTTAGTCTCGCTTATTTTTACGTTGGTTTGTTAAAGTTATTTTAAAATGGGACTTGCTCTTGGAGAAAAATTTCCGGATTTGGAGGCCGAGACCACGATTGGGAAAATTAATTTACATGAATGGATCGGGGATTCGTGAGTATACACCCCACCCCCTTTGAAGTAATTTACAATTTCTGATTCCATGTACAGATTTTTAAAAACTTTCTCCCTACAAATTTTAAGACATTATGATTTTTCCTTATACAAAAACTTATATAGTGTAAATCTCTGCGTATCTTAACGATGTTTTCTCAAGATTTACTGGTTTTGGAAGCATATATGAATTTAGGGTAAATCGTGGACAGCACTTTTTTTAAGCCTAGTTTTGATATATCTGAAACTTTTGATTTTATATAAAAATAATACATCGATATAACACGGAGAAACTTTGTGAAGATCTTATGTTTGGAAAAATAGTTTACCCCTTCCATTTTTAGATGTGCTATCTTCTAGATAATTCTGAAGTGGCTGTAAATTGATAAGTTTTATCAGGGTGTAGAGGTTGCAATTTATATTATGCTTGAACAAGACATGGACAAAACTTAGGAAGTGGAAAGTCTGATGTTGCCATTAATCTATATATATATTTTTAAAGAGAGAGAGGCAATTATGTTCACACTTGGTTATTTCATTAAAGGGTGTCTTCATTAAAGGTCCACTAGGTATCAAATATCTTTCAGAGTTATCGTCTGAATCCTAATATACATGCTAAAAGGTACAACTTCCTTAATTTTTATCCATGAGTGTATTTCAACAATTTGTCTAAGACTTAATAAAAACTTAAATCCTTTGCATAATAAACTGTTATTAGGAAACATTCATGCTGATTATTTGTTCATCACCTAGAATATATATAGATTGTTAACCAGAATGCTTTCCACCATATATATATCAATTTGTATTATTATTTATATTATCAATAATATAAAACACAACTATGCAATTCTCTTGATTGTGGTAGTTTTGAATAGTACTGTCTCTGAATATAGTAAACAAATTTGAATTATCTTTAAATAGCTAAGTTTAGTGAGATACTCAATTTTACAGACCACTAGTGGTAAGCTATTGCTGAGTATAACAATACACTAGGTTAGTTAATGCTTAGGTTAGGTTTGGTTGGTTTAGGTTAGGTTGATTTAGAAATGGAACATTTTTGTTTACTGTGAGTAGGCCTAGTGTGGAATGATCTTCTGAATTGATTATCTTCTCTCTCTCTCAAGTTTCATGTTTTTTTTTTTTTTTTCATTAAGGAGAGCGTGTATGAAATTTTAAAGAGCTTTATAAAAAAGATAATTTATAGTCTTAAAAATGTATATAGAAATACACAAAATAGAAGCCTTATTTCTAGGCCTAGGGCTCTTCTCAAAAAAATTATTCCACTTTTTTTTTTTTCTTAAATCAGACATATCTTCTCAACCTAGAACATTTCTAAATTTGTATTATTTTTTATTACTATTAAAAGCAACTAGAGATCTCTGCTTATTTTATTTGAGTTATTATAAAAGAAATTCTAAGAATAATATTAGAGAAAAGAATATAAAAGTAATAAGAAGTGAGAACTTTTTCTTACAAAATGTAAAATTTAGAAAAAAAAAAAATATATATATTAGCAAAGTATTCATTATATATTTTACTAACAGTTTTCAATTTTTTGAAATTTATATTCTGTTACTCTGATAAAGCACAATTTGGATTATAGATTATAATACAAGAAAATAAGACTGTTAATAGATTGGAAGAAAGAGGAAATATAAATGATATTTATAGATATGCCTTTAATTATATATATATATATTAAAAAAATCCACTTTTAATTCTAAGAAGAATATTTCAAGTTGTCTTAAAAAACTATTTTTCCTTATGTTATTTTTCCTAAACACTTGATGACAGTACTATTTAAGAACTTTCTGTGATATTTTTTCTCATGTGCTCCCTTGCCACCAGTTCGCGTTCTGCAGCCATAGTAGGGCTAGAAGACCTTATTTGATAGGCCAATTAGTCCGGAATCTCAAGAAAACGAACGAAATTTTTTTTTCTCGTTTATTAATTTTAACTGATGATGGTGACAATGCTGTTGCTGAAACGTCACACACTAATAAATTATTTGGATTAGGTCTTATTTTCTTGTATTTTGTTACTCTGTAAACTTCCCAAATTGCTTCTCTTGTATTTTTTTTTTTTTTTTAATTTTAATTTGTTCTTTTACCTTTTAAATTGCCCTGTCAACCTGAAGTTTGTCTTTCCTAATTATCTACATGACAATATTGTAGTTAAAAAATAACTGAAAAGTAACACTAAACCAATTAAGATAAGTCAAATATCTAGTTATTATTACTCTTCTTCTTCTTTCTTATCTCAACACTGGGTGAAGTAGAATGTGTCTGCCTTTGTCATTAAGACTGGGAGCACTACTCAGTGGCAGGTCGACTTAGCTCCAAAAGAAATGGCCGTCTCTGACATGAGGAACAGACACCATGTGCAGCTGCTCCTAACATGGAGTACAGACTCATCCTGTATCCCTGGATCAGGAGTCCTTACAGGGTACCATCAGCAGGGCCAGCTGAACCCAGGTTTTTTAGTGAGCTTGTTACTGCTCCCCCTCCTCCTTTTTCATTCGGGCTTGGGACCGGCAAAGGTGGAGTTGTTATTATTACTGAAATATAAAAATACTGAAATAAAACAGGATATATAATCATTAAAAGTGCTGTTGTCTTTCAAACTGACAAATTTTTCCATCAGACTTTTTATATTGATGAAAGTTGGGGATAGATATGGCAGATCAGCTTCCCATAACATCTACTGAGTGTTTACTCATTTACATATTTGTTTACTCAATTTATTTTGGGGAAAAAAAGCAGAGTATTCTTCATATTATGCCATTACTACAAGTTGGAAACAAAGACTATTCTAATAAGTTTTCTTGTGTTGCATAATTGTTAAGAAAGATATTGATTCTTGAGGAAGTAATCACATGTAAATATCCCAAATGTACAGTTAGGAATATAATGATAAGGCACAATTTGGATTATAGATTATAAACACAAGGTAATAAGACTAAATCCAAATAAATAAATAGTGTGTTTATAGTTATTTATTTGGATTTGGTCTTATTACCTTGAGTTAGGAATATAAAGTTCACACAAGGTTATATAGCCACAAATTCCCAATTATCCCCCTCCTCAATCAGACTAGAGAAGGTATATTTAAGGTATATCTCTCCCCCTTCTTCTCACTGTAAATATGCAAATTACTTAAAACCGATATGCAATAAATCCATTTAGGTAGCACCTTTTAGACCTTAAGATGACACTTGTGTTAAATCTTTAAATCTACAAGCTAAGTGGCCAAATAAAATGTTTCTAGAATGCTGGTAAAAATCAAAGATGCATTATAGAATGTGGTTTTGAAGTATTTATTCTGAATATCCCTCTAACCTAGTCCCATTTCTGATAGCTTTTTCCTAATTAGATTGTTTTAGGAACAAAATATTTTCTTATTTCTCACCCTGTAGTCATATCGAGTTGTTACAAGATCAAAGTTTGTATAATATATAGAAGAATAGTGCCTATATGCAATGTTTCTCCATCAATCAGCACCATTGATATGGCAACAAGCTGGTGACCCAACACTTCCCTAGTTGTCCAACCCTATCAGCACAGGTGAGGAGAGATAAGTACTTGACAAATACCGCAGCGTGGTGACAAATGCCGCCGGAACTTATCAATGGTGCGATAGCTTCCTTGACCTTGTATCTTCCAGACCTTGTTTAGACATGTAACCTTCATTTATTTTTTTACTTGCGGGAAATATTGCTTCATTTATTGACTGCCTGTTTTTGTTCCTCTTCTCCCCCCCCCCCCCCCCCCCCCCATCCCCTCCTTTTTTAATAAAGTAAATTTGATTTCAAGGCCTTTTTTATATATGTGATTTTAAAGGAGACTTTTATATACAGTAGAACTACCTCCCTGTAAAAGACAACATCTAATTGCAGAGCCAAAGTGTCCTTTAGAAGAGAGGTGTCCTCTTACCGGAGAACTGCTGAATAGTAAAAATAATGAATTTGTAATATTGAAAACTGTTCTTTGTAGAGAAGTGTCCTCTAGTGCAGTGCCCTCTCATGGAGTATGTTCTACTGTAGGAAATATGAAACTTAATTTTTTTTTTTTAATTTGGATCAATATGCCAAGTCAAATACAAATTTAATGTGTGTATTAGTGGCATTGATATTAAGGTGAAAACAAGCAGGGATGAGTTTCTTTATCCCTGGAAGCCTGATGTTTTCACCTTGATACAAGGGATTTTTTTATTGAATATTAGTGGCATCTTGACCATATTGAAATACAGATAATTTGTAGACAAAAAAGAAAAGTATAAAAATTTTGATCAATTTTGTAAATACATATACAACTTTCTCTTGAATTGGAAAAAAGAGAAGGAATCTTAGAAAAAAAAAAGAACTGCGATGCTTGCTCTGTGTGTTTTGCTTTGTTGTTTGTTTTTCTCTTTGGACAATTTTCTTTAGTTAATTTATGTACAATAATGAATTGAACAGGATTGTATATAGCCGAATTGCTGTAATGCAGTGAAATGTATTGACGCAAATATCCCTGAGTTTGGGATATCGCGTTTCATGATGTTAATAAAGTTAAGTATCCTTAGGTAGAAACACCAAATAAGTACATTTTATGTGAGGTTTCAGTAATAGCTTTATTACATCATGTGTAATTTACTTATTTGGTCTTGTTTTACTTTTTGAATCAACCTTAGAAAGACTATGCTTTGTTCTCTCTATAAAATTATGGAATTTAAAAAAAAATGACGGAGGCTTAAAAGTAGAAACTAGGATGTTGTAACTATGTTGATGTTCTATAAAATGAAAGACACTTCGGCCAGAAAATTATTTTTATTTTCTCAACATTTCGACAAAAATCTTTTGTCTTCATCAGGAAAAATTAAAATATTTGGCAAGGCATTAAAAATTATCTCTTATTTTTAAAGGACTATGAATGCGCTGCCAGACAAGCTCTATCTTTAAGATATGTTGATGTTATAGAGGAGGCTGCTCTGTTCTTCTACTGTACTTGAGAATGTGGATGTTTAGACTTGAACTAATTAAAGTGGTCTCTAAAGTTGAGGGAGAATTTGTGTGTATCATCATTGAAAGGAATAATTTATTTGGATTTGTGTGCTCCTTGGGTAACAATGGCTGGTCTGGTCACCAGGGATTGACAATGGCTAGGTCACTGGGGGTAGTCATGTGGAGAGGTACCATTTTTTTATCATTGTGGAACATACTAAGATAGTTACTGAGCTTGCATGGTAAAATACAATTGGCCACTAACTCTGAGGCAGAAATAAAAAAAGTTGTAAAATAAGTAATCTGTTGATGGTACATTGGGGATATGGCACAGCACTGCAATGAGTTTTGGGCATTGGCTTTCAATTGATCGAGTGGCTTTATTTTCATGAAATTTGTTTAAAAAGAGGAATGGTAAAGTAAATTCAGAATTTACAAAGATAGGGTAAGTTATGAAAATATCTATACAAGATAATTGTGGTGTCCAGCTGGGCCATCCTGTTCTCCCACCCGGCTGACTACACCCCGGTGTGCACCACGGAGCTGGCCCGACTCACGGAGCTCCAGTCCCAGTTCAAGAAGAGGAACGTGAAGCTCATCGCCCTCTCCTGCGACACTGTGGACTCCCACAAGGGCTGGAGCAAGGTGCGTTCTCTAATTGGACACATTTACATTGCAGATGAGACAGCAATTTTGATGTCTAAGGCAGATTCTTGTCTGATGGTGAATTCTGTGATACATGCTAAATGGTACAACTTCTTTAACTTTTGTACATGAGTGTATATTTCACACATAAAAAGTTATATAGAATTGAGAGAGAGAGAGAGATATATATATTTTAGTGACACTTTCACAGATTCTTATAAATGGTGCCAGCCTAGCATAGTCTCCCACTGCACATTAGTGTGTCGTGGCACCTGGATTTTGGAATATTTCCCTATATATATGTGTGTGTGTTTGTTTTTTAAAAGCTGTTCAAGACATTTTAGCCTCACTCTTGCAATGACAAATTGAAAAGCTGTCATTATTCCATGAAAGTGAGGTTAGGGGAGAGATAGCCGTGAAACTATCAAGATGCTGCCACAACTTGCAATCTTCTGTATTCAGACGAGTTGCATCAAATTTTAAAGGAGGAAACTACCCAACCTTTCTGTAAAATGGAGCTATATTGTAGTGTGTAATAATGATATGTAAATTGTTTTCACCATTGTATCTTTTATTATATATTAATATTATTATTTTCCCTTGTATATTTGTATGCAGTAGAACCTCCCCGTAAAGGACACCTAATTGCAGAGCCAAAGTGTCCTTTAAAGAGAGGTGTTGTCTTACCAGAGAGTTGTTTAATATTAAAAATGGCAATTTTGCAAATGGAAACTGTCCTTTGTAGTGAGGTGTCCTCCCACGGAGGTTTTACCCTATATATCATTATATGAGTTCATGGAGACTGTATACATTGTTTAAGTGTAGTTTGTTGAGGATTATGATACAAGTCTTCTCTAGTGGCCCCCATACACAAGGGATGTTCTGGGGTTCCTTTCTCTTACAGAGGGGACAGTTTAGGAAAGTCTTTTACTCCACTCTCAAACCTGATTTGCCTAGTGTGTATAGCATTGTATCTGGTAGAGTCCACAATACAACTTCCTATCTCTTCAAATAACGGGTCGTTGTTCTCTTATCTATCCAGGATGGTAGACTGATTTCTTGTGGCAAAGGTCATTTTGGGCCAGACAAGATGATTGCCCCATTTAGAAAGGTTTTTGTTAAAATTTTGAGATAGAATTGCGATATATATGCCTCCATTTATAAGAAATATTATTTTCTTTTGTTGAATATCTCAAGTGTGGGTTTAAAAAAAAAAAGTTGGGTTTATGTCATGCTTCTCAGTGAGCTCCAAAATACAGAATTTGATGCACATAATTTGGATTGTATGATAAGGTACAATTTAGATTATAGATTAGAAACACAAGGTGTGATAAGACCCAATTTTATTAAGACCAGTAGTCTTATACAGATTCACCACAGGAAGAAATAATAGATGGAGCTCCTATACTCCAGGCAGCGCAGCACCCAACAACAGCCTCCTGGTCCGATGCATGTCCAATGGCCACACGTTCCTTTGTGCATACGTCATGGTTAGCGTATCACTGAACATGCTAGTGTGGAATCAGCCGCGTTCAAGTCTTCACTTTCCTCGTCAAAATGGACCACGGCATTCGGCGATTCAATTAATTTCCTCTGAACAGTGACTGCGGCCTTCCTAATTAATAAATAGTGGTGATGTATCTGAAAATGCGTTGTTACTGTAGATTCACTACTTTTGCTTGAGGATAGTAACAATGCTGTTACTGAAACATTGTATACTATTTACTAAAATATGGCTTTGGTCTAGTTATATATATACCTGATGTTTCTAATCTGGATGGTAGATAATGGATAGTAAAGGAATAAGACCAAATCAGTAACCTTGTCTGAAATGGTAGCACAGCTGCTACCAAAACTTCCAGCTGTATGGAAAATATAAATTTGTCCTTGTTGTTGCAACCTTGGGATTCCAAAGAATTAAAGGGCTGTGTGTCTTCTGGGGAAGAGTGAGCACTAGAAGGAAAGAGAAGTCATAAAGAAGCTTGCACAAGACACGTGAGCTTTAGGCAAGACTTGACAGGGTAGATGATATAGTGGAAGTAGTTTATGGATTCTGGAAATCCTGAATAAATTTAGGGAACTTACTACCATATATTTTAGGAGTTTGTTTGCTCTTCACTCTTTTTATTTTTATTATCCCTAGTACATGTGGTACAAGCCATGATGGTGGGTAGTAGTTGACAACTGCTTTTGCTGCAAGTGCACATGTCTACACATGTGGAAACAAGTTTGACTTTTGTACTTAAAAGAGTACCAGATCCCCATTTGGTTATACTTGTACTGTTCTTCACATATTATTCATTGTTCAATTATCATGAACTAGGTTGCTCTTGCTGAGCGGTACCTATTAATGTGATTTGAACCAGCATACTTGTACTCACTGGTGGGTTGGACTTTTAAAGAATTGGAGGGGTGGGGGCATTGAAGCTATTTTTTTTTTCTCTCTTAAGAAAATAGTGTAGGATTTGATCCCTAGTTGAGGTTGTCGAGAATTGACAGTTTATGTCAACCACTTGTCCACTGACTGCCTCAGTCTTCTATGAAGAGTTTGTTAGCTAACTACTATGTTGTATGTGTGTCAGGACATCGAGTCCATCACCAAGTCGGAGGAATGCCACATTGAGTTCCCCATCATCTCGGACCACAGCAGGGACCTGGCCATCAAGCTCAAGATGCTGGACCCTGTGGAGAAGGATGCGGCTGGAATGCCCCTCACCTGCCGGGCTGTGAGTTAAAACTGAACCCACCTTCAGTGAAAGGCCACCCTCTCAATGAAGGGATATTGATATTTTATATGTGGTTCTTCTTAAGGCAAATTATCGATACACTAAAACCTCTCTTAAAAACAGATCCTTGTTGTATGACTATAATAATAATTTGGTACTGGTTATTATTATTATTACTACTATTTTCAACTTCCAAGCTTGGCACCTGCAGCTCCAGAACACATTTTGTCTTGCATTAGATGTACTAAACAGGACCTTTGGGAGAGGCCAATGCTCATCATCAAACAGATCGAGGAGTGTGGACTCGCGGAATTTGTGTAATCTTTACACAAAAGGAATAAGAAACAACTTCCAAAATTTGCATAAAATTTTTCTATGAATCATTAGCATGCCATCTTTTATAAGAAATTTTAACTATATGCAAAAACAAAATTTTGGGACAATATTTTTTTTTAAGCAAGTCTCATTTAGTGGAGAGTTTTGATTATCCTTTGTTTGACGACTCAAAGATTTTATTTTCCACACTCTTTTTTTATATATATATTTTTTAATTGTAGGTGAGAACTTGAAAAGTTACAAGTCCAAATGTGACAAGTTAACAATGGATATAGGTTTCAATAATGTTGTTGTCAAACCAGAGTCCCATTAAAACCTTGATCAGAACACCACTGTTGTTACAAAATAACTTTAGATATAACTAACTTTTATTTTTTTCAGAAGTTTGATTAAATCTGACTATTATTGTCAGCTAAAATATATTGGAATTCTAAAAAAACTTTTTTTTATATATACAATTGAAAAAAAAAAAAGCTTCTCCTTGTTAGGTTATCAAATCATTGGAGACTAAGCAGAATGGGGAAGTAACCATCTTATCCCTCAGCTGGTGGTCTCAATAGATTGTCTGGTCACCTGTGGCAATATTGACATAGACTCTTGGTAAACACAAAAGTGGATATTGATTGTTGGGGACATCTCTAGACATCTCCCTGTGTGGAAACAACCACCTTAGTAACTGCATAGTGTCCCATATATGTACTCATGGACAGAACTTGAGGAAGTTGTTCCTATCGGGATTCAGACAATAACTCTTAAAAGATATTACAGTGACCTTTATTATGATAAGGCACAATTTGGAGTATAGATTATAAACACAAGGTAATAAGACCAAATCCAATTTTTATTTATTTATTAATTAATTATTTATTTGTATTTGGTCTTATTACCTTGTGTTTAGTGACCTTTATTGAAGACACACGAGATAACCAATCGTTGATTTTTTTAATATTTCAGAATTTGGCCAAAAATACCCTTTCTTGATTAATCAAGAAAAGCTAACTCCGTGTACGCGTTTTAGGCTGTTGGCCCTTTGATTAATCAAGAAAGGGTATTTGGCAGATATTGTGGATTATTTAAAAATGAGTTGATGTTTATTCTGACAGATAATGCAAGCTATCAGCAACTTTTAGTTGTACCATCATCAGGTGATGTCTTATCTACCTGATGCCAGCACAATTCCACTTTTGTACTGTTTTCACATAAACTATATACAGTTATACATAGAAGCATAGGGCGCCTCTCCCGTCAAAATAAACGTCAAAATCTGACACCATCTATTGACCGTCGCCGCAACTAGCGGCCTCGGGTCAGTGACAAAGCCACAACACCAGCTTTGGCAAACTGAAAAGCGTCCATCTAGAGACCATGGTTTCGGGCTAATGGCCCTCGTCAGCTTAGGGCGGACTTTATTCCATGAGATCCACACGGGATCTAATGGAATCTTGACAATCTGCCAAAGAGGTGTTTAGCTGGCAAAGTGGCTGGGCCAAATCTATGGCTAAAATATAAATGGCATCTGGGTTTGACATCTATTTTGATGGGGGAGGCGACCTTTGACTCTTTAGATCAATATCCTCCCAGAAAAATTTCCATCTATAAATATATTTTGCTCCACCTAGAGACCATGGTTTCGGGCTAATGACCTGGTTAACATGAATGATTCTTCCATTATTTTCTGGTTTACAAAAGCTTGTAGATAACTGTTGGTGACAGGCTATTGAGATGAAAATTAGGTTTGATGTATTGTCAGTGTTGAACTGTTGGTCTTTCTATTCCTTAGGCCGATGGTAGGGCAGTAGAAGTCAATCTATTTTTGAAGAAGGATGAAAAAAAAAATGCATACTCTATATATAATATACTCTATAATGAAAAGTATTATGAATGTTCATGGCCTGTGCAGGTGTTTGTGATTGGACCTGACAAAACTCTGAAGCTGTCCATCCTCTACCCAGCTACCACTGGCCGTAACTTTGAGTAAGTTGAGTGTTATTGCTATATGAACCTTTCTATTTGTGTATCCCATTGGTAGGTAGGTAGGCTGTGGACAGCATCATACAAGACCAGATCTTTCACATGTCTAGTAAAATAATGGCTGCAATGTTCTTTAAAAAGTTAAAGGTCATCCATGTAGAGAACTAGGGCTGTAAAGTCTAGCTACTTGAGGTGTGGTTAGGAAGGAGTTAACCATGCTTTATAAAGAATATACATCTTTTATTATATACTCATAGGCAACATTTATGGAAACAAGGTAATAAGACCAAATCCAAATAAATAAATAGTGTGTAACGTTTCGGTAACAGCGTTGTTACCATCTTCAGACAAAAGTACTGAATGTGTCTTATTACCTTGTTTTATAATCCAAATTGTGCCTTATCAACACTTATGGAAGTGGAAAGTCTTGATGTCGCCGGTTATCTATATATATATTTTTGAAAGAGACGGAGGAAATTTTGTTCACACTTGGTTATTTCGTGTGTCACTGTATCAAATATCTTTCAGCGTTATTGACCCAATATACATGCTAAGTGTTACAACTTCCATAAATTTTGTCCATGAGTGTACTATGGAAGCCGCCCATGTCCACACCTGAGGTATAATGTGTGGGATGGTTGCAGTGAGATCCTGAGAGCCGTGGACTCCCTGCAGCTGACCACCTGCAAGAAGGTGGCCACTCCTGTCAACTGGAAGGTATACCCTGGTTTACTTATCCCAAGTACATGTGATCCAGGCCATGGTTAGGGACTTGTCTTTTTACTGTAACTACCTATCATCAAACAGCTCGAAGAGCATTGACTCATGGAATTTGTGTTATCTTTGCACATGGGGATAAGAAACAACAACACTACATGTTCACATGTGTAGAAAGCATTTACCTTTGTGCTTAGAGGAGGTGCCAAAATCCCTGTTTGGTTACTTGCACTAACTGGTGGGCTTGGACTTATGTAAAGAATGGTGGATCATTGAAGCCTATAAAAAGTGTTGGATTTGAGATTCAATCTTGGGTTGTGGTTATCAAAAATTAACATTGTGTTGCCACTCAAGCTGCTTGTCATGTGATATGTTGCTATGTTCTTCCTGGAATTATCAGGTCCCCCCCCCCATACAGCAAACTACCTAGCACATTTTGTTATCATCCCTTTCTTTTATACTTTTAATAAAGAAACTTATTGAAAAAGGATTTAAATTTATTTATAGTACTTTTGATGAGCCAAGCCTTCCAGAATAGCACACAAAAATTACTTCTTTTCTCTCTCTTTTTAACATCTATACACAATTCTAATTCAACAATTACTACAGTAGAATTTTATTATAACAGAAACTTGGTTTTATAACATCATGATTCTATGGTCCCAATTATTTTAACCGTGGTTACATATTAAATCTTGGTTCTCCAAGTAAAATTATAACTAGGTTTGACTGGGGTTACTATTATGGTCGGTGAATGAGTGGTCTAAACTGTTGGTTTTTGACCGCTATGGCCCAGTATTGAATCCTGCATTGGGCACTTTTTTTTTTTTTTCTAACTAAAAAAATACTCCAATGGTCCCTGATTCTTGAAAAGTTCAACTCTACCAGTGTGTGTAAGTAACCAAACAGGACTCTCTGGCACACTTGTAAGTGTAAAGTTTAACTGCTTTTCACATGTGTAGGCATGTGGCATACTTACAGTAAAAGTAGTCATCAACTTCACCATGATTGTCTTGGCCTGTATCACATTTAGTATATTTTTTAACCCTGACAAATTCCTCCTTCCCAATAAATAAATATATAACTACTTTAATTCAATCAACAATTGAATTAATAGTAGTAATTTGAAAAGGAATTTAACCAGGACTTTACAAAAAAAAAAGTGTTGAATTAATTACTTTTATTTTCCAATTCGTTGAGGCTTCCATTCAGCTGTTGAATCTGTGCATGTTGTCCAGCCTGGAGATGAGGTGATTGTGGTGCCCTCTGTGAAAGACGAGGAACTCCCGGCCCTGTTCCCCCAGGGGGTCAAGCAGCACACCCTCCCCTCCGGCAAGAACTACCTCCGCTACACCAAGTGTTAAGCCCCTGTTTCAATTTTTATATTTTGACCATTTGTGTTGTAATCCCCACATGTGGGACAACCACTTTCTCTTCCCATTTGTATTAACCAATACAGTGGTGGGGCAACTTTGTTCTTTTTTTAAGTTTCACCAAGTCTATATGCTTCAAGTTGTAAGTTTTCCTCCTCTAAAATGGCCACATCTAATAAACATTTGCTTTCATTGTTGAATTCCTCTTTATTTCTTTTCTCCCCCTATTGTTACCACTATATAGACACTTGGATTATATTGCAATATAAGGCTATATATTAGGTTAACATGTATGTCTATGGAATATATATTTACACAAGGTTTTGGTCTTATTACCTTGTGTTTATAATCCAAATTGTGCCTTATCAGGAATATATATTTGTTTAAACAAGACATTCCACATGGTAGCTAGATCAAATAAGTAAATTATTCTGGTAACAGTGTTGGACTTTTGATAAGGCACAATTTGGATTATTCTATATACAGTTACGAGCGTCATGCGTTCTTAATTCTTCATCTCTGTTACCGTTTGCTTTTTTTTTGGAATGGCGCTCTCCTATTGGTTGGCTACGATTACGCCACCTTTGCCCCCCCCTCGCTTTTTGGTTTTTGTAACTATTGTGTTGGAGCGGGTCGCTCCTTAAATAAATGCATATATTAGTTAATAACTAAATGGAATCCTCTTTCTTTTTCCCAGTAAGAGACGCCTACGGAAGCCAACAGTACATAGACAGATAAAGCACATAGGCTATAGTTATTAACTAATATTTGCATTTATTTAAGGCGCCAATTTATAATTGTAACAAATAGTATTTGAATAAAAACATTCAATCAGGCAAAACACGGGCGTTGCCCGGGTCATTCGGCTAGTAGATTATAAACACAAGGTAATAAGACCAATTCCAAATAAATAATTTGTGTGTGACGTTTTGGTAACAGCGTTGTTTTTATTTGGATTTGGTCTTATTACCTAGTGTTGGACTTTTGTTTGAAGAAGGTAACATTTTCACATAAATATCTAGGATTTGTGTGAGCTGTTATTTACAGGCTGCTGTATCTCACTGCATTCACAGGATCAACAATCTTTAGCACCAATTTTAAAGAATTAATCTGTACACTATAAAAAATATAGCTTATATGATACAAGGTACAATTTGGATTATATAGATATGAAACATAAGGTAACAAGACCAAATAACTTTTATATACAATGTTTTTTTTTCTGGTAACGGTAACAATTCAGTTACTGAAACATCACACGCAACATTTATTTGGATTTGGTCTTGTAGGATGGTTGCGTGATGTGTTGGTGTGGCTTGTGGAAAGGCCGCTGATAAAACTATAATTAAAATTAATTTATTTAAAGCCAGAAATATATAAAGAGAAAAGAAGTAACGGCTGTTGGGATCAAGCCTTCTTGTTTACCGCGTGAGTGGCCAGTCTGGATGTTTGCGGATGCGTAGTCAGGTTGACGCTCGCAGTTGCTGAGGCCGTCCACTGCCCGTGTGTGTAGTGGAGCTTTGTCCCAGTTCGCGCTCGCTGAAGCAAAGTGTGGTCGCCACAGTCTTGTTACCTTGTGCTTCTAATATAACTTATAGTTAGTTACGCTGCATATAGACTACCACTACCTATAATATAAACTTAATGTTTATATCTGTGGTGTCTTTTTATCTGTAATATGATTGGCTGATTGAGGTAATGTCACAGTAAACTGATTGGCTGTTTTCACTATCACATGACCTTAATCAACATTGAGTTCTTTAGCCAATCAATGTTCATTGTTTCTTTAGTCCTCAGAACCATTGAAATTCTATATTAAATATTGAGGGTTTGATTCTATAAAGTTATATTTAGATGGAAATTTTTTTCCTGGAGGAAATTGATCTATAAAAATAAAGGTCTCCTCTCCCGTCAAAATAGAATTCAAAAACTAGGTGCCATCTATTGATCATCTCTGCAAGTTAGCAGACTGGTCGGTGACAAAGCCACAACACCAGCTTTGACAAACTGAGAAGCACACAAGATGAAGTGAGAACCAAGATAGGGTTGTGTTACCGTGAGTAGAGAGTCTGGCCATTTGAGGAACAGAGATCAGATCCTGGCTGGTTGCCACTGTGATGATATTGTTGGTATTGAGGAGTCTGCTTTGATTTCATGAGATTCAAAAGTGATCAAATAAAAGCTTTGACGGCATGGAATCTGTGTTGGACCTTTCCCTGAACCAACAATATCATCACAAGTGGCCACCAGCCAGATCTCTGCTCCTCAGACTCTCTACTCACAGTAATACAATTTAACCCTATCTCACTTCATTGTCATAGATTAGTATTTTAAACAAATTATTGTAATTATATAAAAAGTATTGTTCGTTGTTACTTGACAAAAGAGCAATTTCCATGGGTACAAAGGATCTTCAGGACTTTATTTAAGCCAAATCAATAAAAGAATTACAAAATAAAATAATGTTAAAAAATATATAGCAGTCACAAACTCACCAACTGCAGGAGAGAAAAAGAAAACGGAAGTTGGTACAGCTTTCCAGAATCTTCCATAAAGTACACCAGCCATGGTAATAAGCAGTCTAACCTCTTGAGACAGCAGCTCGCGCTTGCTTGGAGCACGTAGCTTTGTTCTTCTTTTGTAGGAGCTCCTATATATCCTGTAGTAGATCTTTCCAGAATGCTCAAGGTCTGTCAGAAAGCAGCCAGCACTAACCCTTGTGTAATTGAATTAAATTGGCCAATTGTTCTACATATTTCTAGAATGTTAAAGCCAGTTCAATTTCTATTTCCCTACCTATGTAAATAACACAAGATGATTAATACCTTACCCAATTGGGAGAATCTGTATGGGGCAAGTCCCTAATAAAGGCTTTTGTGTGTGTATTTATAGAATGTTCTAAAAAACATTATATTCTGGAATGCCTTTACAATTAAATATTAGAAATTTCAATATTAACAAGTCAATTTAAAATTAGCTTTTCAAAAACATTTTTTTTTGCGTCAGTTTACATATACTAATATGCAAAATTGCTGCTCTTTACAAATTTGTGAGGCTATCTGTTACAAAAAAAAAGTGGTTCTTTACTCTCTCCCAAAAGAATTTATCTCTTAAATGTTTATTATATTATTTGATCTCTCCACAATATCTCTCTGTCCTTAATTAGGTCTTGTTCAAAGTTCCACAATCACATTTGGTTGGCAACTGTTGGAGTGAAAAATAAATGGATTTCTGATTATTTTCATAATGCAAGGTTCAAACAGATAAAAGGTACAACATTTTTCTTTAAGACTATACTACAGGTAAGGTACTACAATTTTATATAAAAGACTATACTACTTTAGATAAATAACCATTTTCCTCCATACCTGGCAATGTACATGCGATGATCTTCATATCAAAGAGAATTAAAAAGAATATCTTTCTTCACTGTGTAGTTGTTGGCTCCATAAACCCTTTCTTTATAAATCAATAAAAGCCAACAACATATACATTTCTGACTGTTGACCATTGACAGTGTAAGCTGTGAAAAGGCCAATATTCTGTAATAATATCTTGCTGACATCTGGATTCACAAAAGCCAAGACAACGTGAGTGGTAGACAAGGAAGTACTACTGGCCCAGGGGGGAGACCCTGGGATTAAAGAAGGGGGTAAGATAATGAAGAGACAGGTGGAAGAGAAGAGACAGAGATTCTGGTAACATTAGCAGTGTGAGAAGTGTGGCCATGTGGAGGGTCATGCAAGAGGGTTCCATAGAAACTTGCCCAACATGAACAGGAGCCAGCTGCTGGCGAGGAAAACCCTTCAGGAGACGGACATTGTAGGCACACACACACAAGATTAGCATGGCCCCTGCGCAAGGATGACACGCAAAATCGTGAAGCGTTCCACACACACACAAGTGTATCTAATCCTTAATTCTACTACAGTAGAACCTCCCTGTAAAGGACACCTAGTTGCAGAGCCAAAGTGTCCTTCATGGAGAGGTGTCCTCATACCGGAGAGTTGCTAAATAGTAAAAATGGTATTTTGGGTGACAAAAACTGCCCTTTATAGAGAGGTGTCCTCTCATGGAGGTTCTACTGTAGCAGCTACTTAGTAATAAAGTGTGTCGTGCTAAGCTGTATCTACATGGAACCTCCTTTGTTATTAAGAAGCCTTGTAAGCAAACAATAATGGCAGAAAATGTCGTAACAATATATTACATAATAAGAGATTGCAATTTTATTCCATTGAATTTACTATTTCAGGAGCATGTTTCATTAAAAATGTTCTCTTAAAATCAAAATTATAGAACAATTTCATAAAATAAGACAAGCATTTTACTTATCTCTATGACACAAATGAAAAAATATTCAAAACATAACCTTCCAAAAAGCTTACAACTAGAAACAAAAAAGGAGTTTCAAACCATGAATGGCAGCTGCTCTGTCAACTGAGACAAATGGGAGAGAAAAAAAGCGATCAAAATGAAATAAATAAGGGGAAAATATTCCAAGTCACATGGAACAAAGGACCCTGTACCACAACTGTTAACCTGTATATATATTCTTCATTGTAAGAATTGTTTCACACCATTGTTTAAACAGCATCTAATAAAGTTTTAGTTTTGAACTGGAATTAATGGAAATTACATTCATGGACAAAATTTAAAGAAGTGGAA
Source organism: Cordylochernes scorpioides (assembly GCA_030710605.1). NCBI lineage: Eukaryota > Metazoa > Arthropoda > Arachnida > Pseudoscorpiones > Chernetidae > Cordylochernes > Cordylochernes scorpioides. Next base: position 213,644,670 of record CP092863.1, on the reverse strand, counting down.
CGTTTTTGATGTCGCCAGTCTTCAAATTTTTTTTTTGTAATTTTGTTCACACTTGTTTATGTTATGTGTCTTTAATAAAGATCACTGTGTATCAAATATCTTTAAGAGATATTGTCTGAATCACGATATAAGCGCTAAAAGGTACAACTTCCATGAGTGTACAATGGCCATAAGAGAACATTCATTCCAAGAATGGAAAGGAATCCGATGCGACCGTGAAATTTGATAGTTTTCCTGAAGGAAACGTGAGATTTCCAATGTAAATAGAGGAGAGAGAGAGTAAGGATTAAGGAATAGGAGAGAGACGGTTAAACATACTTTATTGACTACTAGTCAATTATGAATGAAAAATAATGAGAATAATACAATGAAATTATGATTGAGGAAGGCTCCACCATCTTGCTAGAGTCCTCCTCCAGACGATGAGAGGGTCTTCTTGGACGCCCCGTATCTCCAGGCCCAGGAAGTGCTTGTAGATACGGGTCTTGGCAGACGCCAGGATGGCCAGGGCGTCGTCCTCCAGGTCATGCCCGAAGATCCATCCCTGCAGGTCAGGGGGCCGCTGGATGTAGTGAAGGCCTCCAGGATGACTGGCCTGATCCGCCTACAGGAATAGGAGAGAGAGATACTAAGAACTTATTTAGAATTCCAAACCTGATTCAACAAACCGGGGCACTCGTAAATAAAGTCAGACACGTGGGGAACCCGAGGAAGTTTTATCTATTGATTATTCATAGAGAGAAAATATGGTTTTACGGGATAATAGCCAAAGTGGTCGATTATTCATAAAGATGGGCACAATGGTCAGAAGCATTAGATCTTAATTTATTCCCGCGTGTTGTAAGTTTTTCTGATTCACTACCTTGCATTTAATGCTTGTAGAGTACGCAAGCAGTCACGACTCTTATCTAAGAAGTTTTTTATGGCTTAGCAGTTAAAACTCTTAGAATAGAAGAGACAATTTTTTAATTTAAAATAAAAGACACTTAGGGCAATATACTTTTTATATAGGAAAAGAGAGAGAGAGAGAGGGATTGATAAAAGTATAAACGAAAAGAAAAATATTGATCATACAAAATCATAAATAAAATAATCATACGCAGATTTCCAGAACGCTAAATGACGTGGTTTTTATGGAACGTCAAAGATAAGCGTGTGCTTCAGAAAGAACGGAGAAAAACGCGACTCGCGCGCAATTAGAAGTTTTATTTTTGTGAAAGGGTAAATCTGCAGCAGGCGTAAAAAGGTCAATTCGATTTTTTTCTAGGTGAGTCTTCCCCATCATTTGAAACCGCTCATAATTCGGTAGCTGAATCTAAAGCGTGGAAGAACAAGCTGTGACCTCTTGATAGAGCTCACCAACGAAAAAAGGAACCAGAAATGGTTCTGAACGATCGGTAATTAGAGAGATAGCTTATAGAATTGTTGAGTTGTGTTATGGAATCTCATGAATGGATACAATAAATACACTCATGGACAAAACTGCAGTGTCATATTTGGATGTCGCCTATCGTCTATATATATATGGTAATTTAAGCCAACAACCCCATATTGTATATAACTTATAACAAGATTTTAATGTTGTATAATAGAAACACATTTAAATGATTATACGCATTATTGACATGTGTCATTACATCATCATATGTAATGTACTTTGTACAAACTGAGGATAAATAAAAAAAAACTCTGTAATAGATTAAGAGTTGAGCTAAAGAGATAGAAGTCAAAAAAGTCTAAATTCGAGATAGATGGAAGTCACAAAACAACAAGGTCGAAAGATAGTTTGGAAACTGTCAGGACGGCGCCAGTGTACAGTTTCACCAGACGATCCACGCCCCTGTCGCATAAGGCCCCCGTCTTAACCTATAAAAACAGTCACTTGACAGTCAGTTCACCATCTGCGTGAGCCCTCGTCGGTTGTCACCAAGGTCCACCTCATCCACCATGTAGACCAGTAAGAAATCTTCCATCTCCATCTTTCGCTCCTAGCTCAACATTTATCTGTTCACGGAACTTTCCTAGTGCAACTGCGTCTTCGTTTTTTGTGTGGACATTCCCAAGCTTTCCACTCTGCCTCGAACACGACTGCCTGTACTTTGTGAGAACTTTAAAAGGTCTTCCAAGGTGCAGAGAGGTACTGGAAAACTCCACATCCTGACTGTTCCTCTCGGTCAACACAGTTTAAGTCGACTGGATACCTCATCACAGATTTAGTCGACAGGATTCTACAAGAGGCTACCAGACCTCACCACATATATATTTGTTTGAAAGGAACAAAGACACTTTTGTTCACACTTGGTTATCTCGTGTGTCTTCAATAAAGGTCACTGTATATAAAATATTTTGTTGTCAATACTTGAGAGGTGTTGAATTAAAGTCCGTGTTGAATTATAGTCAGTCAAATTAAATATGGTAATTTGGGATTTTTGAAAAATTCGTTGAAGGAAAGTGGAATTAAAGAGGTTGTGCTGTATAATTATCTTTCTTATATAAGATTGTAAAGAGATGTCAAGAAGGAGAACCAGCGATGGTTCTGTCCAGAGCCCAGTTGCTATCTAAGCTCGCATGTTCGGCTAGGAGGGTTTATCACTGATGAGCTAAGCCATGCCAATATATATATATTTTCAACTTTTCGTTTAGTGGCCATAGAAAATTTGTTTTTTAAATTACAACAAAAATAGTCATAATGATGTTTATAGTTTCGTATTTTCACAGATAGATGGCACTAAAAGTCAAATATAGTACCTTCTGTGTTATCAATCCTTTTCCATCAGCTAGCATTTCTGAGCAGCGTCGAACGTTTGAACCGGAGGGAGCTTGAAAAAGGAAAAAAACTTTCTGATTTCATAGCTCAATCGGATGTCAAAAATGACGTATCAAATTTCAGAAGGATCAGATTTTAGTATAGTTTATAGTCTCTAGGTATTTAAAAAAAAAAGTGAAATTTAGAATTCTAGCTTTTAAAAAAAGGGAGTTTCCTAGGACACGCTTCTTCAACAATCATTCAATTGGTCTATGGTCCTAGCCTTGATAACACCATCAATTTGTACCTGGTCCATTTGGATTTGAAGGGACTGGAAGGCCTTATTCTGCTAGAGGAGTGGATAGGACTTGGTAACGCTTCTTGGGGTGAGCCATCTCTCTAAATAACGTACCGAGGCAGGTATCTCCTGGCTAAGAGGCGCGCAGAACAGTCTGTATACAAGTCCTAATATATAAAGGTATTGATTGATTTGTTGATTATCTTCTTTATAAAGTATATCGAATAACAACAACAAAAGCCTCGCATTATTTTATATAGGATTGGGTTATTCAATTTTAATAGTTGTATGGTTCTGATATTGGAAAAAGAGGAAAAAACAACAACAAAAGAAAAAAGGTAATCAAAAGGTGTTCGTGTATGGGACTAATTGTCTTAATTAGGTTTGTTGTGTTTGAACATGTCCATTAATATCATTAATTGTGAGCAATAGTTGCCTAGAAATTATTTGAAAAAAGAAAGAATAAATAAAATTAAGGTATAAAGAGTTTATTTTAATTTTGATTTCGCAATCATTAATTGTAAATAGCATTTGCTTTTATTATTTTTTTATTTTTCTTTGCAGATTCCGTGATGAGTCCAAGTAGAGTAGAACAACCTCCACGAGAGGACACCTCTCTGCAAAAGACAGTTATCCTCGTCAAAAATACCATTTTTACTAATTAGCTGCTCTACGGTAGGAAGACACCTCTCTCTAAAGGATATTTTGGATCTGAAACTAGGTGTTGTCCTTTAGAGCGAGGTTTTACTGTATAGGACTATATGTCTTAATAGGGGCTTCTGTTAGTGGGTGATAATCAAAAGATAAGAATGTACATATAACGTAAGTAGTATCAGCGTTATGAAATCAAACGTGAAAGGTATATGACGAAAGCAGCTGTGAGTGGGGGGAAGAGTTGGGTAAAATCCCCTCTCTGTGAGATTTCGGCATCCCCGACATTCTGCTGGAAGGACACGGGGCCTCTCATGACGTTGGGCGGAAATTCCCATCACGTCACTTCCTTTTCTGATGAGCTCAACCCCTACCACGAACGGACGACACATTTTGATCCTCTTATTGGATCTTGCGAAATCGATTCTCTTGATGATGTCCACCCACTGCATACCTTTGGTGGGATAGCACTAAATTCCACGTTATAAGGTTCCTTTAACTTTCTAGTACTACACTTCAGGACTTCAACCTCTCTCTTTCGCACCAGGAGGAGAAGCAACATAAACTATGGAATTGCTCTTAATCCTTTCGCTGCCGACAATACGCCAACGTGTGATTATAAACCTTTACTAAGGATAACACGCCAGCGTTGGAGCCAAGATATAACATCTATTCCTCTCTTGTATCTTACTAATATGCGATAGTACCATGATGAATCAGCGTTATTACCTAATTGTAAATGAATTTAGTTTTGACGTTTGTTTTGTATATACATTCCTAAAAATAAAGAAGGCATATCCTGACCACGAGCACATGTGCTTTTTAGATGGCAGAGCGCCATCTAGTGGAGCAAAAATAAACTAAACGTTTATTTAACTTGCTCCGTGAAATTTGGCCAACCCAATTTCTTGAAAAATCAAGAAAAGCCAACCACGAACGTGTTTCGCGCTGTTGGCGCTCGTCAGCGTGGAGTAGGCTGTACATTCCTAATTTTTCGAATTCTTACAATTATTCGATTAAAAAAATAATGCTGGTACCTGGGGCAAGTCTACTCTTATGGTAGCGGCACAGGATAACAATACATGTTTAGAAGTCTTGGCAGCGCGAAAGGGTTAAGGTGAAATACGTGAAGCTGCCGTGTAGGAAGGAAGGACCATGAAGGAAGAAGGCTTACAGAGAATTCTGTAAAATGGTTGACTGACGGGTGTAGCTTGAGATTTCTAGCTAAGGAAATAAGATAAATGGTATCAGCTGAGACATGAGAATATTCATCAGATGGCACCGATCATAAGTTAGATGATTAAGTGAAGAAAGATGAGGTAGAGAAGATTCCACTATATACCAACTTCATTGAAAGAGGTCACCAACTTCCAGTAATGGGGAACTAAATGAGAATAAACCAATAATATATACTTTATAGGATTTATGTTTGGGTTTGACATAGATTTGAGGGTATTCTACTTCTTTTGTGCTCTGAGAGAGAGATTCATTAAGTAAACATTAAAGTTTGTCATTTTAAACATTTTTTTTTCACAAATATTTCCAAAAATTAAATTAGAGAAGATGAAATGGAACTTAGATAAAAAAAAAAAACTTTCCACCAACCGTATAATTACACTTTTAAAATATTTTATAACTTTTTTATATTGTGATGAATAAGCAATTTATTTTTGCTAAGAAAAAAATCCTTTAAATTTATTTAAATAAGGAAACTTTCTATAAACAAATTGATTCTAATAATATAGAAAAATACATAAACAATATTTTAAAATAACGTAGTAGAAGATTAAGAAATATTTATCGATTATTTTAAAATAGTTCGTTTTATTGATAACAGATGGCGTTGGCAATTGCCTTTATTGTATTGGGCAGAATGACGCTGCAGAATTCGTTTTTTTTTTACTTTGACTTGACCACGCCCTATGTGATTGATCATGGGAGCTATATTGAAACTACATTTGTACCTTTTAGCTTTTTTTCCTTTACCGATATGTCGATGTAGTGTAGTGAAAGCTTAACACAATCGAGATTCTCCATTTAAGACCCAGACTAAGTAGATGAAATAATAAGTCTTAGAAATAGAGAATATTTAATACCATTATTATTACAATATAATACACTGCGGCCTGTGATTGTAAAACGACACTTGAAGTTACACCGCATGAGTTTCTTTTCAACGAAAAATCAAATTTTTATTTCAAGGTGAAATATCGATTATTTCTAACCTTTTTAGATGAGGTATGAAAGGATGAATTATGAAAAGTAATGATGAACGGAAAAATAAAAGTGTCCAGGGATGGGAGCGGAACATTGTGGGTTCGATTCCCATCCCTGGACACTTTTATTTTTCCGTTCATCATTACTTTTCATAATTCATCCTTTCATACCTCATCCAAAAAGGTTAGAAATAGTCGATATTTCACCTTGAAATAAAAATTTGATTTTTCGTTGAAAAGAAACTCATGCGGTGTAACTTCAAGTGTCGTTTTACAATCATTATTATTGTTACAAGTGAACATTTCTGTAATTATACTTTGTTAAGATTTGTCTTATCACCTTTATTTCATTGTTACATATGTGTTATTGATTCGCATATCTATAGATAGTAATTATTTTCTTGTTATTAGAAAGTAAGTGTAGTAAGTATGTATAAATAAGTAGTTACGATGTGTAGAAGCCAAATAATTTTATCTTCTTGTTTAAACATGTATAGCTGTTATAAATTCTCCCCCCATTCGTACAAGTTCGATACTTTTTATCTGAGCTTTTGTGTGTGTGTGTGTGTTTTTTTTTTCTTCCTAGAATGCCACGGGTAATAAATGTGGCATCTATATTTTTTATTAGAATTTGGATGTGGAGAAACGGAACATCAAGAGCTATGTATTTTGTTGGACATCTTCAGAAGATTTATCCCCGCAGAGGAAAGATTGTTTTTCCGGCAAATTCTTCGATTACAATGGCAAACAATAACTCTATTAGTATATACAAACAGATATTTAATTACGACTTTCACTTTTAAATTGGAGAGCTTATTTTAAATAGAATATTTCAAACACAGTGTGTGTGTGTGTGTGTTTAATAATTTTTTAGAATAAAAGATCTTCACGTTAAATAGAGGTGTCGTCCAATTTCAACAAGTATCATCAGGTGTCGACGGTGTCAGTCATCAAGCGTCGCCAATTTCGACGATCTCCTACCAGGCTCTGAGTTGACAATGTGGGGGGATGTGACATGTCTCTATAGATCCCCCCAATATGTAATAGTTTAAAAATAATAATTTAAATTAAAATGAATGCTGTGTGTGAATACAGTCTATACCCAATTTTTAAACACACTCATTTAGGCTTAAATACGATTAATTTTTTTAAAAGGTCAATATAAAATAATTTTTGAGACTTAAATGTGATAAATCTTATTTCCGATTGAGGGGCGTTCATACTGGAATTGTATTTGAGATTCTGGAAAATTCGGGTGAATCAGTTCTAAGACACCTCAATCCACGGCGATCTATCTAAAGCCATGGGCTGGTAGTAGGTAGGATGTTGCCTTAGTCCATCAATTCATTGCGGATTTTCCTGGGGAGAAAATAATGCGGTGGTTTGCCTTCCGTATCCATATGGCGTTAACTTATTCGAAGGTTCATCCGCCTTTAGAACCTGGTTTCAACTTCAAGCTCAAGTGAAGTATCTCCTTCATATCAGGATGAAGTAGGAGACTTATCCCGGTCTCTTCCCGACCCCTCCTGGCTTAGCCGCACCTAAGACGTTGTCCATCTTCCTCCATGTGGATGAACCAGGTAGGGATCCTTCCTTCCTTGGAGAAGCAACATTATAGTAAAGTAGGGATACCGGAAAATCCTGGTCTTAAATGCAACATGGTCCAGTAGTAATGCACACACATAAATACTTCTATATCTTGTAGGTTTTTCTGAGCAATTCTAGCATCCCCATCTAATATTGATTTAGCTCTATTATAAAACTGAGAGAGTTGTGTGTGTCTCAATTACTCCAGTGAAACAGTAAATAGTGGGGAGATATGATATATACGCAGGTCGTTGTGGGCGCCATTTCTAGGTCGATTGACGTATTTTCTACCGAGCAAAATTATTCGACGGCAGATAAAGAATCCTTAGTCGTTGTCTGATCGAAGTTTGGATTACAGAGAGTCTTACCTTAGGGAATAAACTTCAAAGAAATAACAGATCATCATGTTAGCTAAAAAATCTGAAGGATCAAATTGGTGGCCTTTCAAAATGGTCACTGAAGATACGGGAATTCGATATAATTACACAAATATGGCAAAAAATATCTGGACGCTTATGGCTTATGTGTAGACGACCCTAACTGGAAACAAAAATTGTGAGGAAGAAAAATACTTTTAAAAAATAAAAGACAATAGAAACTCCCCATAAGAGAACACGCTCACTAGAGGAGACCTCTCCAAAAAGGACAGTTTTCATTTCCAAAATTACCATTTTTACTCTTCAACAACTCTTCGGTAAAAGGATACCTCTTCCTAAAGGACACTTTGGCTCTGCAATTAGGTGTTGTCTTTTATTAAGAAGTTCTACTGTAATATACAAAGAGGATGTTTTATTGAAACTGTTATGGGAAGTCTTAAGAAAGGAAAGTGATAAGCTACGCAGAATTCCAAAGAACACATAATGCTTCTATACAAGAAATAAAACTATTTACACCGATATTTATTTTTAAAATATGAAACAAAGTTCCTCATTTTCTTACTGCGATGAAAAAATATTGGGAGGGCTTGGTTCATCAGTGGTGAATTCTAAGCGGTTTCGCCAATTTAATCCAACACACCACTCTAATATATTACATTAGACAATTCTGTTTCCATATCCGACACTGTAGAGTAATTTTTGGCAAGCTTTGAAGTCATTAAAAAATAAGTATAAATAGCGAGTAGAACCTCTCTCTAAAGAACATCTTGTTACAGAGCCAAAGTTTCCTTTAAAGAGATGTTTCCTCTTACCGAAAAACAGCGAATAGATAAAACAAAAAGAGGTTATTTTGATAATTAAAACTGTCCTTTGTAGAGAGGTGTCCACTTTACTAGCATCGGGCAATGTTCTTCTTCAAACAATTGAATAAAAAGCCAGTTATTCTACGTTAGTTATTCACTGATCTGAATTTGAGTATATTCTGCTTAGAGAAAAGGTATATCAAAATTTACATTGTTTCATTGAATAATAACAATTTTAGAGGTATTTTGCCTTTTTCTCTTTCAGATTAAGGTGGATAGGCTATATTTAATTGAAAAGAAGGGAAATGTTTAAAAGAGAGATAGACATTTCTCTCGACTTGTAATTTTCCTGTTTAACGTTATCGTTTTCCTTAAAATACGGAAATGTTGAATTTATTTGATATTCCATTGTGTCTTCCTTTAGTGGAGCCAATAGCAGAGAGACACGATTCTCACAAAAATAATATTGTAATCTGTATACTATGACATAATTACCAGACTTCATACAATACTATGATGGGCCACTTCTCCCCTCAAAATAGACTCTAAAACTAAGAGCCGTCTATTGATCGTCTCTGGCTTTGTTACTGACCCGAGTCAAGCAGTTTGCGAAGGCAGCCAATAGATGGCACTTTGTTTTAGTGTCTATTGTGACAAGAGAAGGGTGACCTTTCGTTTGATATTTAATATCATTTGGACGTGCTTACTCACGATGGCAATGCTCTATTTCAAACTTTTCACAAACTGTGTCTCCCAGAAGAATCTGTATATTAGACTAAATGTCTTGACAAAGATACTGATTGATTGACTGAGATCTTTAACTATTCGTTTCTTTATTTCGACGGATTAAACGGAGTGATATTTCAAAGTAAAAGAGTTTTCTTGAAAGAGAGTTCTTGGTACAGTTTTTATCTCGAAATAAAGAATCGCTATAAGTTTGATTATCGTGTTTTAAATAGCCTCAACGAGTTAGGGGGTTTATTTCATCTTTATTAAATATCTCATCTACAATATCGTCGAATTTAAAATCCACATAGTTCTTTTTCATGTTTACACTCATGGACAAAATTTAAGGAAGTTGTATTTTTTAGTCTATATATCGGGACTCAGACAATAACTCTGAAAGATATTTCATGCACAGTGACCTTTATTGAAGATACACGAGATATCCAAGTGTGAAAAACATTGCCTCGGTCTCCTTCAAGAAAAAAAAAAAAGACGACCGGCTACATTAAAGACTTTCCACCTTCTTAAGTTTTGTCCATGAGTGAAAATTTCACAAATGGCCTTTTAGCAACCTCAAAAATTGATTTCGAAATGCCACTAGGGCTCGAAAAGAGGCAACTGACTAGAAGACGCACTATCAGAAGAAACATCTTGCTACATGATGACCTCGAAAAAAAAAAAGGACAAGAGGAGAAGGAGGGATATACAAAGAATGCCATGTTATTCAAAGGTCGGTCATATTGCCAAATAAAATAATTGATCCATAACCTAAATGAAAAGACATCCCTTGTCCATTATTCACACAGAATCTGTCTTCAGCAGACCATTGGAGAAAAAAAGATTTAAGAGGGCAGTCATCTCTCTCCGTCAGACAGAATTACAGCATCCGTGTCAAGAAAAACAACAACAACAATGTGAGTACAGTGAACGATGGCGGAAATGCAATGTTACAAGAAGCAGAGCAACTTGTGCAACATTGGTAGAAAGAACAGGAAAACCTAATCGTTAACCTTGGAAGGGCAAGAAACTCACGGGCGTCGTCACATCCTCTTTTTTTTATGTTACACAACACCGCGCCCCTTTCAGCCAACTTGGCTGGTCGACCAGAGCCGGCCCTCCTGGGGTCAAATGTGTGCAAATTTCGTGAGATCATTTACCTCCAACTGTATGATGATTAATACGAAGAGATATTCAATGTGTCCCTTTATTTATATATTAAAATCAATGAAAATTAGAAACTATTTTAGACGCGTGAGATTCTTTTTGAAATTAAACAATTCCATTGCAGTAAGGGCAGTAGAAATTGCTTAATTTCAAAAAGAATCTTACGCGTCTAAAATAGTTTCTAATTTTCATAACAGATGGCGCTCTAGTGCATCGTAATTAATATCAATACCTTTATTAAGACCTTCATAGTCTTCTATACAGATTCTATCCTGAGAGATACTGAGAGATTTAGTGGGAAAAGGAGGGAGAAAGAAATTCGAATTTACAAAGTTGTATGGTAAATATGTACATAGAGATACAATTAGTTAGATATAATATACTCCTGCTTTCTTCTTTTTATATATAGATTCCCGTAAAAGTTATAGAAATGGGTAGGAAAAAAATCTCTACAACAACAACAACGAAAAAAGAAAGATATGTACAACTCTAAGAGTCTATATACATTGTTTCTATTTTAAAGAGAGGAAAATAATAACTTTATTAATATATAGCAGAGAGTTTTCTAGTTGAAAACTTCAACCCGGAGGACCACTATCTAAAATTATAAATATCATTATAAACTGAGCGCCCTTTATCACTTAAAATCATAAGTATTTTTAGTATTTTATTTTTATAATATGATATATTTGAAAAGAAATGTAGAGAGAGTTAAAAATACTATATAATTTTCATATATAATTTTCCAATATTTCTTCAATATTGTACGTTTTGAGAAACATTTGGTCGGATATTGAGTTAAGGCTTGAAAGCTTGCCGATGATAAAGAAACTTGTTGAAATTCTCTTATTGATATAAAGCGCGTATTTACAATAATCCTTACAAACCTGAATTAGCCAATATGTAAATTGTTTTGGGTTAACCCCTCCTTCTTCCAGAAACCACCCCTTCTATAAAATATGATATAATAAAACATTTGTCCTCCCTTTTAATATAATACATATTAGCGTGCCATCTATTACACAGGTCTACAAAACTCAAAGTAGTTGTACCTTATAGCATATATATATCGGGATTCAGAAAAAAACTCTGAGAGATATTTGATGCACAGTGATAAATATCCCTGTGCATCAAATATCTCTCAGAGTTTTTTTTCTGAATCCCGATATATATATGCTATAAGGTACAACTACTTTGAGTTTTGTAGACCTGTGTTATTTAAAAAAAAATGAAACTAATGTGGGTGTATGATTCTTTTTAAAATAAAACAAATTTCTACTGCTCTTATTTTAATGATAAAAATAATGGTAGCGCCTGACTCAGTAGATTAAACTGGCGAAACCTCTAAGAGGGTTCATCACTGATGAGCCAGGCCCTTTTATTATTTTATCAATGCAGTAGAAAATAGTTTTATTTTAGAAATAATCATACACGCGCCAAAAATAGCTTTAATTTCTTATTTTTGTGTTTGTGCTTCCTTACTTTATTATATTATTAATAAATTTATCTTCCTTCTCCTCTCAATGTTTCACAGAATTCTCCCATTTATTTAAGTAACCCAGTTTCCTGGAGCGTACAGAAGTCGCCAACTACCCGGGAAAAAAAGTGTCCAGGGATGGGAATCGAACCCACGACCTTCCACTTACCGGGCAGATGCCATGACCACTAGGCCACATGACCACAAAAAGTGCCCAATGCGGGAATCGAACCCGGGTCGTAGCGGTCGAAAACCAACAGTTCAGACCATCTTTCCACCGACTCCCCAATTCTCCCATTAGAAATATTCTCTGCTCATATAACCTTCAATATGACAAAGGCAATCTACAAAACAACAAAGGCCACAAGTACAGACCTGGGGGCCAGGGTCAAGGAAGCGGTAGCAATTTGAAGACTACATCTCTTGCACAACTCTATTTGTGCCACTTCTCTGTGGAAATGCTTAGACAGGTATTTTTAAAACAATATTAAAGAAAACCGCGGTACTTCCCTGATTGGGTGTGGCTGGGCTATATTACTTTTGGTGGGAACTCATCTCCCGTGTCCTCACAACCATCAATTCATTTTTTACTATATTGCATGATGTACAATGATGTACTTACAGTATATGTGTATCCACAATGTTTATTATAACTTGTTTACTTCTTCTTTCTTTTCGTTGGGTGGAGTAGAATGCTTTTGTCATTAGGATTGGGAGAATTCTTAACGCAGTAGCAGGCCACTGACTTATCTCCAATATGAAATTGTTACATCTGACATGAGGAACAAACACCATGTGAGGCCACTCCTAACATGGAGTACAGACGCTGCTCATCCTGTATCCATGGATCAGGAGCCCTTACAGGATACTATCAGCCGGACCAGCTGAGGCAAAGTTTTTTTAGCGAGTTTGTTACTTCTCACTCTTCTCCTTTTCCATCCGGGCTTGAGACTGGCAAAGGCGGAGTTTTATGGATTGTATCATATATAAACCGAAATGTGTATTTTGATATAATACTAATTTAAAAAAATTTCGTGCTTTGGTATTCCCTATGATAATCTCACCCCTGAGATGTAACCAAGTCTGACCGATGGGTAAAGTGAGTGCCACGTCGTGAGTGTCCACAGTGTATCACGTGAGTGTCCACAGTGTGTCACATTGGATTCCGGTATTAGCGGAAATACAACACACAATTGCAGAGTTGCCAGATGAAATCATCCATTGTTCCATCAATGGGACTTCCTTTTCCTCAGTTTGTTGGCGTCGGTGGTGCCGTCACGATATGCGTGGCTGAGATGATGATAGGTGATGTTTGGCAACATCTTTCTACGCCTGTATCTTCTTCTCCGCCTTCTTTCCTGACTGCGGCTAACTTGGTAGCTTCTTTTACTTCTTTCAATTCTATGTTAAGTTTCACCAGAGTAGGGTAGTTGTGTTTATAACAAGATAGGTGTGGGTCCGAAGACAATTCCATTCTTGTCAAGAGGAGTGATACTCGTATCTGTATTGGGTCCGAAGACCATTCCATCCTTGTCAAGGGAAGTGCTAACTGTATATGTGTTGGGTCCGAAGACCATTCCATCCTTGTCAAGGGGAGTGCTAACTGTATATGTGTTGGGTCCGAAGACCATTCCATCCTTGTCAAGGGAAAGCTAACTGTATATGTGTTGGGTCCGAAGACCATTCCACCCTTGTCAAGGGGAGTGATAACTGTATATGTGTTGGGTCCGAAGACCATTCTATCCTTGTCAAGGGGAGTGATAACTGTATATGTGTTAGGTCCGAGTACCATTCCATCCTTGTCAAGGGGAGTGATAACTGTATATGTGTTGGGTCCGAAGACCATTCTATCCTTGTCAAGGGGAGTGATAACTGTATATGTGTTGGGTCCGAAGACCATTCCATCCTTGTCAAGGGGAGTGATAACTGTATATGTGTTGGGTCCGAAGACCATTCCATCCTTGTCAAGGGGAGTGGTGATAACTGTATATGTGTTGGGTCCGAAGACCATTCTATCCTTGTCAAGGGGAGAGTTAACCGTAAATGTATTGGGTGCGAAGACCATTCCATCCTTGTCAAGAGTGTAAATGACCCAGCATGCAAAAAGGAATTCTTTCTACCTATATAGACATAAGTAATGCATTAACATCATTAATATTTTAAACCTCAATCAATGTCTATTAATGAGGATATATTTGCATGGAATAAATTTGATCTAAAAGGCATTCATCACACACCCATTTTTCCAATGCTACAGTCTTGAGATGGAGTCGTGGTCAAATATAATGATCCTTAATTACAACTTTCTGTGTGCGGTTTTTTCTCTTTTACACTCTTGCAATGACTAGCCGTCCAAAACGCCATGTCACAAAATTGTGCAACGAGAGTGCATTAAGAGAGTAGCCATAAAAAAGATAAAGCCTGCCGTATAATCAGACACGTGAGCTGTTGCATCACTCCAACTACGCTCTAAATTATTTATAGAAAATTATACATTTCTATACGAAATGAAGCTATTAAGGATGGATATTTTTATTTTTCAAATAACACAAAATTCATACTCTCCTTACTACGATTTTGAAAAATACTGAGACGGCCTGGCTCATCAGTAATGAACCCTCCCAGCGGTTTCGCTAGTTCAATCCATCATACCACTTTTTAAAGCTCTACTATTGTATTGGACGATTATGCGTCACTGAAGGGTTGAATTTTGGTCAAAGTATTCAATCAAACATTGAACAGAAACTTTGAGGACGGTAGAATTCATGTATAATTTCATAGCGTTAGGAAGTTTGTTTTTGTTGAAAAAGAAAAAAAAAAATCCTGCTTAATAGTTCCATTTTTTATATATATATGTCGCGTTGTAAGTATTGATAAGAATGATCTAATGCAATATTAGAGCTCTAAAGAATCGGTCTGGTAGATTCAATTGGCGAAACCGCTGGGAGGGTTCACCACTGATGAGCCAAAAGCCCTCCCAATATTTTTTCTTCGCAATAAGGACAGTAGAAGTTTTATTTATGTGTGAAAGAAACATTTGCGTTTATAAATTTCTGACTCCAATAAATATACTGCATCAATTCCATGTCTCCATCTCTGTTGACTTCAAATATGCATTTGTCTTTAATATCTTCACGGAGTCAAATGCCTTAAATCCCCAAAGCAAATTATATAGGTCTGTTCATGTCCAAGCATTTATCAATAAGTAGTCGTAGTTCCAGTATTGCAGGAGTACACCAATACCTCGCTTTGCGTCGTTTCGTTTTGCGTTTTTTCGAAGTTGCGTCGCTGCTTAATTTTTACTGATTTTCATTGTGCGTCGTTAGATTTTCGAAGTTGCGTTGTTTTGGATTCGAGTCTTTAATTTTTTTTTAGATTTTTTTCCCTAAAATATGGCAACACCTTTGTTTTTGATTGCGCCTTCACATATTTTCACTTTGCGTCGTTTCAATTTGCGTCGTGTTTTTTTTTTGGAACGTAACCCCGACGCAAAGCGAGGTATGGGTGTAGTTAATTTTATCTCTTGATAAATACACTTTGGTGTGATCCAATCTCTTTGATAAGTGGACATTTTATTATTAATGATTTTTAGAATCATCTTTAATGCCTGTAATATTATCGTTAATGATCGGTAATCTTTACATCGAGCGACACCTATCTGCATAGGGATGTGAATCTATATTTACAAAATCCACCAGGTAAGTCTTTGTCTTCACCTAGTCGAATATATATATATGAGTCTCTCTTACCAACCAACAAATATTACGTTATAACTAAATCCCATATTAAAATATGCTGTGTGCACAAGCAGAAAATGCCATTTAGAATACGAAAGTTGTAGCGGTCCGGTAAAACCCCGGGGAGGATTTATCATTAATGAATCCTGACCTCCGATATGTTCTCTTGTTATATCATCCCCGCCTATACTTGGCTTACTGTAGTTGCTGCTATACTAATTCCACGCCATCGCTCAGCAATCATTCACAGAGGTCTACAGCCGCTCCACCCATCTTAACCGAAAAATCCATCAGACCCGCGTGTTCAAGTTTAGCACGTCATTGTTGTGAAGTATTGCGAACGTTTGTTGTGGCAACGGTTGCCTTGGTGCCTTGAGTGGGGGTATTGTCCCGTTGGATGGTAACAGTCTTTTGATTGGCCCTGGGGATCTCTTTTGTTGCTGATTGGTTGAAGGTCATTTGGTTCACATTGGAGATATGGAAAATTAGTTTTTTTGATATTAGCATTTACCGCGCCAATTTGGTTTGCTCTAGAAATATCTGAATCTTCTTTGTGGTTGATTGAAGGGCATTTGGTTTGCTCTGGAGGTATCTGAATTCTCTTTGTGGCTGATTGAAGAATATTTGCTTTGTTCTATAGGTATCTGGACTCTCTTTCTTGTTGATTGGAGGAATTTATTTGTACTGGAAATATCTGAATTCTCTTTATGGTTGATCGGAAGACTTTTGGTTTGTTCTGGAGATATCTGGATTTTTTTTGTGGCATATTGGAGGGTATTTTGTTTGTTCTAGAGATTTCTGAATTCTCTTTGTTGCTGATTGGATAATATTCGATTTGTTATGGAGATATATGTATCTTCTGTGTGGTTGATTGGAGGATATTTAGTTTGTTCAGGAGTAATATGAATTCTCTTTCTTGTCGATTGGAGGATATTTATTTCCCCTAGATATATCTCTTTGTGGTTGATTGGAAGACCTTTGGTTTGTTCTGGAGATATATGAATTCTCTTTTTGGTTGATCGCAAAATCTTCTTTGTGAGTGGTTGGAGAACATTTTGTTTGTTCTGGAGATATCTGAATTCTTTTTTGTTTTTGTATGCACGATATTTATTTCCCCTAGATATATCTGAATTATCTTCATGGTGGATTGAAGAACATTTGGTTTGTTCTGGAGATATCTGAATTCTCTTTATGGTTGATTGGAAGACCTTTGGTTTGTTCTGGAGATACCTGGATCTTCTTTGTGATTGGTTGGAAAACATTTGGTTTGTTCTGGAGATACCTGAATTCTCTTTATGGTTGATTGGAAGACCTTTGGTTTGTTCTGGAGATATCTGGATCTTCTTTGTGATTGGTTGGAAAACATTTGATTTGTTCTGGAGATACCTGAATTCTCTTTATGGTTGATTGGAAGACCTTTGGTTTGTTCTAGAGATATCTGGATCTTCTTTGTGATTGGTTGGAAAACATTTAGTTTGTTCTGGGGATATCTGAATTCTCTTTATGGTTGATTGGAAGACCTTTGGTTTGTTCTGGAGATATCTGGATCTTCTTTGTGATTGGTTGGAAAACATTTGGTTTGTTCTGGAGATATCTGAATTCTCTTTATGGTTGATTGGAAGACCTTTGGTTTGTTCTGGAGATATCTGGATCTTCTTTGTGATTGGTTGGAAAACATTTAGTTTGTTCTGGGGATATCTGAATTCTCTTTATGGTTGATTGGAAGACCTTTGGTTTGTTCTGGAGATATCTGGATCTTCTTTGTGATTGGTTGGAAAACATTTGGTTTGTTCTGGAGATACCTGAATTCTCTCTCTCTCTCTCTCTCTTTTTGATATTTATTTGAACGTGTAATGATATAATATAGAGATATATTATATGTAAAAAAAAATATATAGAGAGAGATACCGACTACCTTTTACTACTTTGATGCATTCCGTAAAAATAAGAATGACGTCAAAAGTTTTACGGGCTACTGACTAAAGTGTATGCTTTTCAAGCCCAATCAGGGTATATAATAACCACAATGCAATGCAATAGTAGAGCGGTCCTGAAGTTAATATGACGAAACCACTGTGAAGTTTCACCAATAATAAGCCAAGCATTCTCACGATTTCTATCATTACAGTAAGGTCTGCAGAGATAACATTTGTAATATATCATTAGAATCAAATTCCCCCCCCAAAAAAATAATTGCAGAATTTAGAAGCATTTCAGTTTAAAAAAAAAGTTCAATAAAAGTTGATAATATAAACTTTAAAAAGTGTTAGAAGGATCTGACTGATGGGCCAAGGAATACGATGAATGGACAACGTTATAACGAAACAAAGGAACAATGGGTAATATGACGAGACGCCACAAACTGCCGCGAGAGATGGGGGAAACAAAAAATGGCCGCCCTTATCTTCAACGTCTCGTCCCGATTAGATTAGCTAGAATTCCACGTTTCCGCTCATTTCTTTACACCATCGTCGTCTGCTCGCGGTTTTAAATCTCCCGCCAAAACTTTATATACCAGAAGATATTTTCATATCACTTAACCCGGTTTTTTTGGGGTATACAGATGTCATATCCTACCCGGGTTATACCCATCAGACTAATTAATGCCAGTTAGTTTTTTTTTTAAATGTAGCTTTTGAATTCAATAGCGCGCGCACCATAAAAAAAATATATTAAAAAAACTTTATTATCTACTATCTTTCTGTGGTGCACGATTTCAACTCGGAAAAAGCGCTGGGAGTTGAGATTTGATTTATTCTCCGAGATTGTTCATGACCTAAATGGAGGAAGAGATCCACAAAAATTCAAGTTTTTATCTCATACTCCTTTGAATAACAACCTAAAAGCTATCTAAATTAAAAATACATATTAATATATGCTATAAAATTTAATAATCGGTTATGAATATCATCACATATATTTTTTCCTTTATGTGTGTTTTTGAACTATTGTTGGAGTATAGTTGGCGATCTATGGATACGCTCCAGGGAGTCTCTGAGTTACCTTTATCTTTACTATTGTATTATTTCTCTGAAGTTTTCAAAAACATTTTTTTGTTTGAAAATGAGCTCTCTGAGATATATATAAAGAAATTATACATATTTTAAACCAAAAATACGGCATTATCTAAAATGAAAATCAGAAATATATTTTTATAACGCTATTTTTAAAAAATATATATACATATTAAAAACTTATTTCTACAGTCCATATACTGCAATGATTAGAAACAAAGAAGGAGGATATGGTTCATCAGTGGTAAACTCTCCCAGTGGTTTCGCCATTTCAATCTCCAGACAGCCTCAATATACCCTGCATTTGCTATTGAATACAGTAAATTGGTGTTTGAACTAAATATGGACATATGCTTCTAAGACTATAGGAATGTATATATGTAAATTATATATTTAATGCATCGAGCAACGCTCTTCTACAAAATATTCCTGTTAGGCAACATTTAAAATATCATCATCAACTTAAGCGGTATAGGGCGCTAAGTTGATGTGATAATATTATCTAACATGATCACACTCTCAAAAATAAATCTAGATGAATTACCTTATAATCGTGAATTAATCGTGAAAAAATCGTATAATGAAATACTTTTATTGGAAATTTATTTCATGTCGTAAATTATAAAGGGGGGGGGATTTTACACTCATGGACAAAACTTAAGGTTTTTAGCATGTATATCAGGATACAGACAATAACTCTGAAACATATTACAGTGACCTTTATTGAAGACACACGAGATAACCAAGTGTGAACAAAATTGCTTCTGTCTTCTTCAAAAAGAAGGAAAAAAAAAAAAAAAAAACGAGGGGCGACATTAAAGAATTTCCACTTCCTTAAATATTGTCTATGGGTGTAAGAGTCAGCTGCCATAAAAATTGAGTGATAAGTAAAAAATTATGTTTGAGATAACTTGATGGTCAGTTTCTGCGCCTTTATTTATATCAAGTAGATTTCTAAATATGAGAAATGCTCTGATTGATCGATGTAAATATGTATGTAATTCTACAGTTCTGAAAGCTTATGTCCATAGTTTGCTTGAATACCATTCCTAAGATTCCACCCTTCAGTGTAGCATATATAAGCAGAATCGTCCAATATAGTATTAGATCTCTAAGAAGCGGTCTTGTAGATTTAATTGTCGAAACCGCTGGGAGGGTTCACCACTAATGAGCCAAGTCCTCCCAGTATTTTTTCATCGCAGTAAGGACAGTGGAAGTTTATTCAGGGTATAAAAGAAACATCTGTGATTAACTAATTTCATTTTCTATATATAGATGGCACGATATTGTTCTATATTAATCAACAACAACAACAAAAAGCCGTTATTTAGGGTCACTGACCCTATACAGGATTCACCAGAGGTATGCATAAGAACAAAGCAGTGAGACAAAGGAAACAACGATATAGACAGAAGAAAAAGAAGAAAAAAAAACAAGAAAGAGAAAGATGGAAGCAAGAAAAACAACACAAAAAGAGTAGCAGTAAGAAAGTGAGGAGTGAGTGTCACTTGGCCTTCTTCTGAGATATGGACTTGTGGAAACCATAAAACGCCGTAGCAATATACTTATTCTGGGTCATATTGTCAATTATTGATGGAAGTGAAGCACAGGCTCTATATTAATATACGTACTACTCTATCATGTAGCTTTAAAAATGGCTGCAATTCTAGATATGCTAATTAAATTCTTTTTATAATATTAAAGGTTTTAAAATTAAATTTTGTCCGAAGTTCCAGTTCCAAATAACTTATTAGGTGCCGCTCAAAAAGAGCAACCATCATATTTACAATATACTGAGGGGGGTGTACAGGGGTTCATTTACAATTATAATTTATATTGATGTCGTTGGGTCCGGATTCTCAGGTCCTTGGGGATATTGTTCTTGAGAATGTTTTTTTCTGGCTTGTTTGATATTCAAGGTGGGTTTATTTTCCACTTTTCGTCATTCTGGCTTAATTGATGGAGAATTTGTCTAGGTTTTAAATTTCTTATTTTTGTCCAAAATCGTATTTATGGGCTTGTAATTTTAATATTAATTGTGAAGAGAGAGGTCTTTAAGTAATAGTGAATTTCAAAATGAAATCGATGCATATTTCTCTGAAAAAAAAAAAAAAGACAAAATTTATATTTTTGAAAATAGAGCAATCTATATTCACAAGCTTTTAGGTAATAAAAAGTCATATATTGGCAAATAAATATTTTTATATTCAATCCAATATATGTACTTTTATTACCTAAAATTTATATTTTTAAAATCTACAAAAGATACCATATTTGTTTAATTTTATATGCGTTTGGTTTATTTAAATATACAACATATTTGTCTGTTGGCGATGAAGGTTTTTTTTAGCTCGGATACAAATAGAATTTTACAATTGAAACTTTTTTGGGGAAGATTGTTTAGAACTTCAAAGATGAGAGCAACAGATGATAAATCCCAAGTTCTCATCTTGAATCTCACAGGGAATTTGAGCAAAAAAACAATCAGAATTGATATAAAATATTTAAATACCACCATATATTCCTATGTATGCATGTATCATATGTAAATTAGTGTTTTTTATTCTTTTATTTATTTTGCATCTTTTTTTTTTCTTTTCCTCGGATTTACCTATACAAATCTGTTTATGAGCTCAATTGTCTTAACTAGGTTTTTCTTGTGTATAGATTTCATTATTAATATTGACTGGCAAACATTACACGTGTAAATCCCGAAACAGACCCTACCTGCATCCACTGTTCAGAAGAGCCACAGACAGTTGATCATCTTCTCTTCAACTGTCCAGCATTCCTGAGACATAGGATGCAAACAGCTATCCTGCTTGATAGTTGAAAAATATTTATTGACCTTAGTCAACTTTTACAATATTAAAAGACATATATACAAATAAAAGAAATATATACAAATCAGCCAGGGAGTCTTCCCCAGCGGGCGAGAGTCCTATTCCAGGCGATGACGGGGCCCTCGGCGCTGCCAAGGAGGCCAACCTGGATGAAGTGCCGGTACACTCGAGACTTGGCCGACGAGAGGATGGAGATGTCGTCTTGCTTGAGGCCGGTCCCGAATATCAACGCCTGGAGGTCAGGGGGTCTGCCTATGATGTTAAAGGCTCAGTTATCCTGCTTGGACTGACCCACCTCAATCCTACATCTATGGTCAGACTCAGCATGGAACTTCCTGGTCAAGTGGTTCAACTCAGCAATCAAAACAGGACGCGAGTAAAAGCGCTCAGCACTAGTCCATACTGGTGAGTCCCCGGGTAGTTGGCGCTCCAGGAACCTGGGTTATAAATATATCTCTCTTGTTAATATTAAATGTGATTGATTATCTTTACTTTTTTCTTCATTTGCAGAGACTCCGTGGTAAATCCATGTATAAGAAATTCCTTTTCCTCCAATTTACCCAGAAGTCTTAAGTTTTCCTGTATATAAATTTCATATTACCATTAAATGTAATTATCTTTAATAATAATAATAACATTTCTCTATAAAAGTCGGTGGATGAGAGGGTAACACGCTCGATTCCCGACAGTCATGAACCGGGATTGAATCCCACGTTAAAATTTGTTTAATATGTGAATAACCTTCACATATTATTCACTGTTTCAATTATCATGAACTAGGTTGCTCTTGCTGAGCGGTACCTATTAATGTGAATTTGAACCAGGAACTAACATTTCTCTTTTATATTACTGGTACAATTACTATTATTCCTGCATGTGTCCTAGATTTCTGCGCTTTGGAGAATCTGTATAAGACTAAAAGGTCTTAATATTTTTTTTTTGTTATTGTTGTTGTTATATATCTCCCTATATATATTTTACAAGTCTTTAAATTTTTTATTTTTTAAAGTTATAAAATAAATAAAGCTTCCAGGGTTAAGTTTCTTGTGCAAATTTTTATTTTGAAGCTTTCGGACTTGTTATCAATCCTTCAACAGGAGTATCCCATTAACATATTAATGGTAAATACTATTTTTATATACACATTATTATTTACATATTTTAAATACTTATGTTATATCGAGAGAAAAATATTTTACATTATTTCTGTGTGAATGTATGACCTGTTTCTTTTATGTGTTGAACTATTAAAGATCTTGGGTTGCTATTGTTAATATTCCTATTATGTTCAGCTAATCTATTATGGACTTTTATCCCAGTTTAGAACTACAGTTATTGCAAGATATGGAGTATATGGCTTCTTTTCTATTAAGTAGAATATTGGATTGATTCTATGTTAATGGGTTTCTAATCATATTGCCTAAATTTGGATAAATATTGTACATAGTTTTGATACCATATTTTCTAAGTGTTCTAGCTATGAGGGCATTGATCCAAACATATTTTATTCAAATAGCTCATAGTTCGCTATTATAAAAAAAAATAATTAAAAAACCCGACCCAATTATAAAACCGTTTCAAATAATTGAATTGTCATCGCGAGTGAGTAAGTTTAAAAAAAGCTGAAATAATCAAATTTAAACGTGCAAAATGACTTATTACAAAAATTATAAGGCGCTCTAACTCTTTTTATTTACATAATTAAAGGAAGCTTTCGGGCAAGTCCTTTTTCAGCTTGCTAAAACGTATAAACAAGTCAATGGATAGAGATTATATAGCACTTTTATAAAGTGGAATTTATGTAAATACAGGGCATTAGTATTTACATAATGAAATAATTTTGAAGAATTAACTATGAACAGGTTAAAGAATTTTGTGAATAGAAAAATTAACCTGTTCATAGTTAATTTTTCAAAATTATTCAATTATGTAAATTCTTATGTCCTGTATTTACAAAAATTCCTTTTTAAAATTTCTGTATAATCTCTTTCCATTGCTTTGTTTATACGTTTTAGCTAGCTAAAGAAGGACTTGCCCGAAAGCTTCCTTTAATTAATGTAAATAAAAAGAGTTGCAACGTCATATATATATATTTTTGTAATTTGTCGAAATCCACAATCCTGTAATAATGGATAAAATGACTTAAATAAGGATTTAAGGTCCACATTTGTTATCAAACACACATATTTATAATATGATGCAATTAATATTTATAAATGTATGTAATTCTACTGTCCTCAAAGCTTATGTCCATAGTTCTTCTAAAATACCCATTCCAAGAGTCTAGAAACAGTATCACTATAAAAGGAAGTTTCAAAAATGCAATATAACAGCGGTATGGTAGATTAAACTGGCGAAACCGCTGAGAGGGTTCACCACTGATGAGCCAGGCCCTCCCATTAATTTTTCCATTGCAGTAAGGGCAGTAGAATTGTTTAATTTCAAAAAGAATCTTACGCCTTTAAAATAGTTTCGAATTTTGACACATATTTATATATATATATATATATATATATATATATATATATTGGGACAAAACATAAAAGAAGTATGTGAAATATATATGTAGGCGAATTACTCGCAGCGAATTGAATATATTTCTTTATTGTTTCAGGTTTTCAAAATTCTGTTCCAAGGCCGCGGGCGCACGGTCACCCGGTGGCTGCTAGGAGTATCGCCACACATTCAATTAAAAATACAAGTTGCTATTTAGTAAGATAACAAAATAAATGAAAGATACAAGATTAGTTGCGAGTATTGGTGTGCCACATCACTCCCCCTCCAGTAGGATCCTTCCAGCAATCCTATGTAATCTTATTGGCTTGCCTAGTACGGGTCTTGGGAAAACATTGGTCCTTCTGATGTGAAAGCGGGCTTGAGGCCGTCGATTGACACCCACGTGGATTTTTTTTAAATTTTCAGTTTGTAAATTTTGGGTTTCCTAAACAGGACTTCATATGGACCGTCGTATGGGGGAGCTAGCGGTGGCAATATCAGGTCCCGACATAGATAGACATGGGAACATGCCTCGAGTGGTTTGGGCACGTATACGTGGCGGTTCCCATGTGGCCTGCTTGGTGCAGGTTTCAGAGATGCCATGGCGCGCTTGAAGTCCTCCAGCCACGGTTCGGTAGGCGAGCT
Organism: Cordylochernes scorpioides; assembly: GCA_030710605.1. Lineage (NCBI taxonomy): Eukaryota > Metazoa > Arthropoda > Arachnida > Pseudoscorpiones > Chernetidae > Cordylochernes > Cordylochernes scorpioides. Next base: position 213,619,890 of record CP092863.1, on the reverse strand, counting down.
TGCAGAGGGGGGGGGGGGGGTCCTCGAAAAATGTTCCTGGAAGGGGTAGGGGCTTCCCATAGACCAGCTCGGCGGTTGTGGTGTTGAGATCTTCCCTTAGCGACGAACGAATCCCTAGGAGCACCAGGCGAAGTTTCAAGGACCAGCTCGTGGAATCGTGACAGCGAAGGGAGTCTTTCAGCTGTCTGTGGAATCTTTCTACCAGGCCGTTTTCTGCTGGGTGGTAGGGTGATGTCCTTATTCTGTTGATTCCCAGAAGCCGTGTCAACTCACCGAAAAGTGCTAATTCAAACTGCCTGCCTTGTTCTGTAGTCACATTTGCTGGCACGCCAAAACGGGATATCCAGACCGATAGGAAGGCATTTGCTACTGTTTTGGCGGTGATGTCCTGTATGGGTAGGGCTTCGGGCCACCTAGTGAATCGGTCGACGCAGGTCAATATGTACCGATAGTTTTCACTCGGTGGTAGTGGTCCGACCAGGTCAATTTGAACATGACTGAACCTTCCGTTTGGGGGACTAAACGACTGAAGGGGCGTTCTTGTGTGTCTAGTGGTTTTGGAGACTTGGCAGCGGTGGCAGGTGCGAGTCCAAATCGCACAATCCTTCTTGACGGCCGGCCAGACGTAATGGTCGGTGATCATCCTTGTAGTAGCTCGTACTCCGGGGTGAGACAAGTTGTGGTATGCAGAAAAAATTATGCGGCGGCAGGATGCGGGTACGAATGGTCTGGGTTTTGCTGTGGAAACTTCACAGTACAGGGAAATGCTCGTTTCTGGGATTTGTACTTTTTCCAGTTGTAGTGAGCGGCGGTTTTCCGATGCCAAGAGAGCTTGTAGCTCCTGGTCTACTGCTTGCGCTTCGGCGAGGGATTTCGGGTGATAAGGTTGGTGATGGGAGATGGGTTCCACACGTGACATGAAATCTGCAGGTACATTTTCACAGCCCGCGATGTGGCGGATGTCTGTTGTGAACTGCCCGATGAAATCAAGGTGTCGACATTGGCGCGGTGAGGCTTTGTCCAGATTTTGTTGGAAGGCGTATGTGAGAGGCTTGTGGTCCGAATAGACCGGAAATTTTCGCCCTTCCAATAAATGCCTGAAATGCTTGATACCCAAGTATAACGCCAGAGAGAGAGAGAGAGAGAGAGAGTGGCCACTGGTCGTTACAATAGAAATTTTTTTGGGGGGGGGGAAACGGTACAAAAGTGTAACTTTCATTTTTGTATTATATTTTTCATATAGTTTGGCGTTCATATAGGTTGTGACCTTAAATACTCATTCCTTTATTTTCCATGAAGCCTCAAAGAAAATCTTTTTTTGGTAGTTGAGGTACAGTTTTCACCACCCTAATGAGAGTAAACAGCTTGAAACGCCTATGTGGTTAGTTTTTCTTGATTAATCATTAAAGGGTAATTGGGGCCAATTCTTGAGCCATTACAGATCAGCGATTATTTGATATTTATTTCGACAGGTTTTCGAGAAGTCATCAGCAACTAACATTGGGGAGATACCTTCTTTTTCTATCAAGGATCCATGGAACCTTCTACTGCATAAAAACCCGGGGTAGTTGGAGAATCCAGGAACCTGGGTTAACCGAATAAATAATACAGTATAAAACCGTGGTTCGATTCTAGGGAGTTCTTTTTTTTTTGCACAAAAGGAACCTGGGTTAATCTCTCTTTCTCTCGCTGCATCTTATATTTATTTAAAATTCAAGTTGAGATAAGGCAAGACCCTATATTGGATATATATTGTAACTCAGGACGCCAACTACAAGGAATAATAAAAAATTGCAGTATAAGTCATTTACTTAGTCTAGCCATAAATATTGTTACAAAACCAAATCAGTGATAAAAATTTAATTTGACCGCGTTAAGATTTCAAAATACAGTTGTTGTTATTTGAATATCTCGTGTACACATGTTTAGAAAAAAATCGGAATATATTTGTTTTTTGATAATGGGTTTGGGTATTAAAGAAAACCCTATAGTTGTAATAGCCTTACACAAGGTAGGCCAAAATCTTTCACCCTTTTTAAACGTGTACAAAATTTGAATATTACGCGTCAATTTGTTTATCGAATCATTGAAAGGTTTAACAGGGCTTGCACTATTGATGACCTTGAAAGATCTGGTCGACCTCGCATGCAACGAACGCAAGAAGCTATAAAAGCCATTCGCGAAAGAATTCGTCGAAATCCACACTGCAAACAAAAGATCTTAACAAAGCAGATAAATTTAGCTCCAAGATAGTTTCAAGGATAATCAACGAAGACCTTGGACTTAGAGCTTTCAAACGACGCACAGGTCATTTGATAACCCCTGCTCTTAGAGATATTAGAAGGGTTAGATCAAAAATGTTGTTGGCGCAGCATGATGGTCGGTGGCATGAGAGAATCCTTTTCACAGACGAGAAATTTTTAACTGTCGAGGAAAAGATTAATCGTCAGAATGATAGGATATATGCTCGTAGCTCTCTAGAAGCTTCTTTGAAAGTCAGAAGACTTGAAAAAGTCACCATCCTTCTTCTGTCATGGTTTGGTGGGGAGTTAGCTACCAAGGTGTAACAGATCTCCACTTCTGTGCCAAAGGGGTAAAAAATACAGCTAAACACCATAAATAAGACATTTTGTAACAAATAGTAAAGCCTCTGAATACAAAAATGTTTAATTGAGAACATTGGATATTTCAACAAGATTCAGCTCCTGCTCACAAAGCTAAGTCAACTCAACAATGGTTGGAGACGAATGTTCCGGAGTTCATAAAGGCCAATGAATGGCCCTCTGGAAGCCCTGATTTAAACCCCTTGATTACAGTTTGTGGGTATATTTAGAGGAGAAGGTGTGCTATAAAAGATATTATAATTAGGATAAATTGAAATCAGCATTGGTGAGAGCAATGAAAGAAATACCCTTAGAAAAGGTGCGTGCCACCATAGATCAGTGGCCCGAACGTTTGAGATCCTGTGTCAAAAATAAGGGAGAACATTTTGAATGCTTGTATATATTTAAAATCTATGTCCTATTGGCTAATAAAATATGTATTTATATTCCATTAGTTTTTGTTCTTAATCATTTAATTTATAAAATTGTTTGTAACAGAATTTATGGCTAGACTGTGTATATACATTTTGTCAACATAGTATATTCCGCAACTGTTAAAAAATTCCAATTTAACAAAACACAAAAGTTTTCAAACTATATTAGTCTGTAAATATTTAAAAATAATATAAAAAAAACACTTCAATACATATATATTTAAAATGCCCCTCGAAAAGCAAAAGAGAAATATATAAGGATAACTTGGGCATCTCGAGCGCAGGATGCAAATAGGGCACACACAGAACAAAATAATTTAAAAAATATAAACATTATCTATATATATAAAATTGAATGTCTGTCTGTTTGTCTGTACTCTATAGATTCAAAAACCATACATCCAATCGCCGTGAAATTTTGGGATATTATTAGGTATATCACCGGGAAGGTTTTTAAAAATAATTTCATGAATATCTTGAATATCCTTAGAGTGATTTGCAGATTTGTAGATTTAACTCGCAAGCAGCGCCCCCATTGTGACGATGATAACAGGTTTTCTTATTACTAAGTTTGTTATCTATATATATAAAAATGAATGTATGTGTGTGTGTGTGGTCTGTTTGTCCTTTATGCCTGACCAAACCACTCATTGGAACGCCATGAAACTTTGGGAAGTTATTTAGTATAGTACTGGGAAGGTTTCTAGCAAATAAAATTTTTGAAATAACTTTTCGCTTTAAAATAATCAAGATAAATATTCTAATTTATCTGTTATAATTCAACAATCTGCTCCAAATATTATCATGATGATACGATGATTTTGTAATGTAGAAAATTAGGAAAGACAAAATTCAGGATGACACGGCAATTTATTTTAGACAAGAATAATGATACAATTCCAAGGCAAGATACTATTCCTTTAACTTCCAATTACCGAGGGAACCAATTAATATTGATTTTATTCAACTTATCGAGTATTTTTCAAGGGACCGGGAAAAAATGTTCACTTTATCGAGAGATTCGTTAGACAAACCTTTATTCGGGTAAAACCCAGGCGAAGCCGGGTACGTCCGCTAGTCTTAAATATTATTTATCAAAAGTAAGATTATCTCAGGATGACACGGCAATGTGACACGGGGAAAAATGTTCACTAGATAAAACTATGATTTTCTAATGTAGAAAATTAGGAAAGACAAAATTCAGGATGACACGGCACACAGGGACCGGGAAAAAATGTTCACTTTATCGAGAGATTCAAATTTACGAGTTTCAAATTATCAAAATATATCTTTTTTTTTATAAGTTTTTAGAGAATTGTTTTAACAAATGTTCGCTAGACAAACCTTTACTCGGGTTAAACCTCGGGCGAAGCCGGGTACGTCCGCTAGTTTATACATAATTATTAATATTTTCAAAATATTTTTAGAGATTTTTAAAATATTATTTTTTTTTAATTTACAATTTATTATATTTTCCGGGGGGGCAACAGAATACACTTTTTTTTTTGTGTGACGCATTCATTTCAACCCTTGCTTTGATCTCTCTAGGAGAACCTGAAAAAAAAAAAAAGAAAAATAGTTTCAACTCTCAAAGTAAGAACTGGTTTGAGTCAACTTATTGTGCTTTCGCTATTCAATATTGTAAATTACTAGTTTTTGTGAGAAAAAAAAATGGATCCATCTAATGAAATTGCTCCAGAAGATAGAGGACATGATAACAATCAGGTAATTATGTTAATTTCGAATTATAGCTTTTCATATCCAAGGGAGGAATCTGTAAGAAATGACGTGGCAGTTGAATTAATAAAGAGGCTTAATACAAGTCAGCGGACATTTATATTTGAGATGATCAGTGGGGTATTAATGCCTCGAGACTTGCTAGTTACAATGGCGATCAAACTGACCGAACCTTCCCATTCAAAACTTCTATGTGATATTTTTATGCAATTGCATCAAGTTATTAGAGAAGTTAACATTTTTGGTGATTTGTTGCCTTTACGAATCCTGTTACTATTGATTACTGTTGAAAACGATGGCCAACTGCCTTTGTGCAATGCCTTTGTTAAGCTCTTCGGAATCAATCAGGGTGCTCAAATCTTGAAGTCTGTTTTTAGCATCTCCTATTTCAAGAAGGATGTTTATAAGGAGACGAATTTGGTGGATAAAAGAAGACTCTATGTATTAATCAATCACGTTAGGGATAGTCAATATCGGATTATAAAAGCATTTTTATCTCAAAACTCGACACGATCCTACGGACGAGATTTATTGGCTAATCTTTTAGAGTCATCTACAGTGAATGTACTGGAACCCGTTGACGATAAATTCCACAAAATAGGATTAATGCTTAATTTAATTTATATTTTCCACGGACTTCTAAAAAATTTTAATGCTGAAGACGTAGACCTACTGTATATGTTTCACCCTACTTGTCAGATAAACTCTTTTAGGGATACCAGAATTTTGGCAACCGAACAAGAAAATAGGAAGTTTATAAAAGATTTTGGAATCCTATACAAAAATCCTGAAGAAAATATTTTTTCCGATATTTTCTTTCAAGGGTATAAATGTTATCATTACATTATTCAATGTCTTAGGAATATACGTCAAAAGTACAAAGAGGAAAAAGAATCAATCGATACGAGCAATCGATATTTTGAAGAAAGACAAAATGATTTGTCAATACGGACTGATATTTTAGATTTAGAATTTGGACAATTCTCGATTTTTTTTACATATGCGATGAAATTTTATTCGAAAGTTTCTAAATTGATTCTTTTGACCCTATCTAATGAAATCACATTGCCGCTACCTAAAGTTTTACCTGAGAGTTTCCGAAACCTGCCTATTTGTTTATTTCGGGAAATCGTAAGCCTATTTACTCTTCTGACCGAACAGAGCCTAAAGATCCCCACCTGCAGTGAAGCTGAGAACGTCTATCTCTTGATAACAGTAATGCTTTCCTCGCCAGAATCTCTCTGGAATCCAGAGCTTCTTAATACATTTTACGAATTCTTAATATTGACTCGACTTGACGAATATTTCATCTACAAAATTATTCAACAACCCTTGGCACAGAAACATCTCTTAAGGGGCATCATCAACACATATATTCGGTACAATTATAAACGAGAAAAAGAGATGATGAACAAAGTTTATGTCTGTATTCTTGTTTTCTTCAAACGTTTTAAAAATGAAGAATGGTTTAAAGCCAATATAAAATCATTAATAGATGACGATACATTTTCCAAATTAATGAATATCTCTATCGATCTTATCAATGATAATTTGGACGAAGGTTTTGAAAGGGTTAAACATATTTTCTCTAATCCTGAAAAGCACTGCCATTGCGGATACGGTAGCATAAACTATATTTTGAGATCCTACGTTATAATGGATTATGTTAGTATAGTATGGAACTCAGAAACCATTGTGAATATTCACATTAAAAACAGGATTGGCCACCTATTCAGTAGAATATTACGAGATTTCAGTGAATACTTATGTAATACCTCTCTTGCTGAATCCAATTTTAAAAAGTCTCTATCACATTATGCAACAGAATACACGTTGCTGGTAGGCGATATATACTTATGCTTACGGTCATCCTCTTTTGACAAGATCCTAGCGGAGAACCTAGAAACCAATGATGAAACAAGATTGAGGAATTTCTTAAATACCCAGTGCTTCTGGAAAAGAGAGGATATGGCAAAAGTTTTTTTGGAGATTCTAGATTTACATCAGGAGATAGCCAAAGAAAGAAGAGAAATTCCTGAGAAATTCCTCGATCCTTTGACCCATCAAATCATGCAGGATCCTGTGATGTTGCCCAGCGGAAATATCTTGGATAAGGATGTAATTCTTCGACATCTTCTGGAATTCCCCAGAGATCCCTTTACCAACCTACCACTCTTCGAACACGACCTAATGCCAGTGTTTGATCTTCGAGAAAGAATTAAAAATTGGAAGAAAAATTCAGGAAATGGTAAATTATAATCTTCTAGAGAGAGATATATATTTATAAACCAGGTTCCTGGAGCGCAGAATGCCAACCACCAGGGAGCGACATGCTACCCTTCATACAAGTTCATATTATCTTTTTTTTTCAAACTGTATATTCTGTATATATATGTATTTTTATGGTTGGTATATGTTAAAAAATAAAATCAAAATTTATTACAAATATGTTTTTTTTGTACTATACTAGCGGATGAATCCGGCTTCGCCTGGGTTTTACCTGAGTGAATGTTTGCCTAACGAATATTTGATTAAAATATTTTTCGAGCAATAATATATCTTTATAAAAATCGATTCAGTAGAGAGTGGATGTTTGCTCGAAAAATAATTTTTCGAATTCTATGATGATGTAAAAAATATATTGATATACACTATGATCTTGGCCAAAAGGCCGAGAAGTGATATTTTATCAGGTTGTCCCATAAATAATGGCCGTTTGGAAGCGACCAATTAAATACCCCATATCTAAGCCAAAAATGTGTTTATTTAAACAAAATAGGCACCATTAGAATCACAGCACTTATACCAACGTAATAATAACATTTATATGCCATTTTAATAAAAGTATGGTTGTCTAGAGGCCAAAGAATCCAAAAAAGTGTTTTCCACATCTCTCCGGTTGATCAGCGTTTTCCATGACAAAAATTATCCAAATGCTTGAAAAAATTTGAAATAGGTGGGGGATAGATCAGGTGAATAAGGAGGATGATCTATAACTTCATAACCTAATTGAGCAATTTTTGTTGGGTCGTAATTGTAGAGTGTGGCCGTGCGTTATCGTGAAGCAGAATAACGCCTTTCCTATTGACCAAACTGGGCATTTTTTCTGACAATCTCAGATGCTTGGCTTGCAAATCTTGACAATACACCTCTGAATTTATCGTATCGTCACTATACAAAAATCTGTAATGCAATAATCCAGCATATGACCACTAAACAATGAGCATTATCCGCTTTGGATGCAAGCTTGGTTTTGGGTCCACATCTTTGTCTAACCACTTGATCTCTTCCTGTTGTCAAAAAGTTTTTCATCACACATAACAATTTGTTTTAAAAAAGGAGTCAGATTGTAGCGAGCCAACAAAGATCTCAATTTCCAGACGTCGCTGACGTTGAGCATCACTCAAATCGTGCGGGACCTATTGTGGCAATTTTTTTGTTTTTCCAATTTGGTGAAGATGTCTAGCAATAGTTGATTTTAAATCATTAAGCTCTGCATTTACCTCACACACTGTTTGAGTATTATTGGATTCAATATGAGAGACTTTAGGTCTTTATTTTTGAAGGTTGACCGAAGACCACGACCAATCTTGATCTTCAAGTCCGAAATCGCCAACTTTAAATTTCTGAAACCATCTTCTTGTGGTTCTTTCGGATGAAGAAGCTTCTCTCCAGGCCTTAATAATGTTTTTGGTTGCCTGGTCGGCCGAACGTCCAAGTTTAAATTCGTGAAACAAAATAAGGCGCAAATTCCTAGATTCCATCGCTCAATATTTTAAATTAGAGAGAGAGAGAGATTTTTTTTATCATTCGTGAAATTTTCGAAAGAATGACTGCACGTGAATGCGTTTTCTATTTATTCATTTCGTCTCAATTTACAGGTGTTACATTCGAGCACGGCTCGCGAGTCACCTTGTCCTGGCTATTTACACATGGCGAGTTGGTGGAGTAGAGATGGTCCCCCTGGACCTTGCAGAAGGGAAATGCGTTTTCTGTATGCGCTTTAGAACAATATATAATAATCATGTGTTGCCAAATTATTTATGATTTTTTTTTCATTTCAAAAATATGTTTCCAAAAACGGCCATTATTTATGGGACAGCCTGATATATATAGAGATGTGACCTGGCTTCGTCTGCATTCTTCCCGAGTGAATGTTTTGCTGAAACTTGTTCCTGCCTACTAAAATGATGATCATCTGGCTTCGCTTGTGGTCTTCTTTAGGGAATTTTCTCCGAAAGAATTTTGTTTCTGACAATCAAAAATCATAGAGTCATAGTGACATCATCATTTTTCCGACTAAAAATGACTATTTTTGCCAAGTACTTAGTCAATTTTAATTTTTCTTGGCTAAAAATGCAACAATAAACTTTTCCAGAATTTTCTCTATGTCTTGCTAAAATTTCAGTCAGATTAGGTCCTTATTGAGGATTTGTATAGCGGACAAACATATTTAAATAAAAAATTGGAAAAAGTTCACTTTTTAGATTACCTTTTTTATATGTTTGAATAATATCTTGTTCGTTACCCCAGTTGTTTTTTGGGCAAGCCAATGACGTGGTCAAAGCCGATTTAAATGCTTGGTTCCGTTGTTAAATCTTGTTGTTAAACAATTTAAATATTTTTGATACATTCATAACATTCACCTAAAAATAATAATATAAGCTCATCTAACTCATTAATTTCTCTTTCTATTTACAATATTTTTAAGTATATATATATAGTATATTTTAAATTGTAATATAATAACACTGTTGGTATATTTCACATATATCTTATAATTAGTTAAGTTAGAGCCAATATTTTAAGATCATACACTCCTATTAAAATATACACTGCTTTTATTTTCTACCATCCCCCCCCCCCATATTTTGTATGATATGCTATATCTTTATTAATATAACCTGTATCATAGTTATTTATATTCAAACTCAAAATGATGACGTCAAAATAAAAGCAGCAAAAGAGTGAAAGGACATAGCCGACGCTCAGGAAGAGGTCTCCTTCCGAAGTTTCTGTGTGATGAGTGGAATCAAAAGCTGAAAACATGAAATTTAACAATGAAATGCTTTTTTAATTCAAAATTTTATTTTATGCGTATAAAGAAAGGGGGAGGATTGGAGCATCAGGCAGCAAGTAATACACTTGAGTAATGGGTAAAAATTCTGCGAGATTTAAAAAAATAACTTGATGATCAATTTCTGCGCGCCCTTTTTTATTTATATCACTTAGAAATCTTCAATTATGAGAGACTCATTATTTTCACATTATTATTTAGTTTTTTTTTTGGGGGGGGGGGGGTAGTTCTAGATATATTCATTAAATTCTGTATACATGGTATAAGGTTTAACAACAAGTTCTTTAACATCTGCGAAATATGCTAAACGAATGCGCTATTTGATGCTTCTACTTTGCATATATACAGAGTGGAGCAGCACCTTAAAAACACATAATATAGGTGTCACACTTTCCTGTGTGTTATAGTAAAATAATTGTTTTCGTTGCAGGTAGACATGGAAGAACCTACTCTTACTCAAGAAATGAAGAGGCATGCAGTTATTGTCTCCTTGGCTGCAGGACATACCGATTCAGAAACTGATGCATTCTTGAAAGTCGCCCGATCATTTGTTTTCAAAGTTCAGAAAGGTTTGGGAGCTGCAAAGGGATATGGCGGAAGTTTCCTAAAGGAAACGATATTGTCGACGTTCTTACAGTATCAGGACGCCAGACTTTATAAGCCATGCAGGTTGATGAGACTACCATCCGAGACCTTCGTTACAAATTATACGTGAGAGAGATGTGGAGAGGACATTTCATTTCCGAAAGAACCAAGGTAAACCGATTGACCAGAGTCAAGCGCCTTTTGAACAAGCTCAAACATCCCAAGGAGCCAGGAATGATCTGTTTTTACTCAGACGAGAAGATCATAATCAATGTCACACCTAACGTTTGGCCCCCCCAGCTCACCAGATGTCAATCCGCTGGACTATTACATGTGGGGCGTAGTTGAGAAGGACTCCAATAGTCATTCCCACAACATTGTTTCAACTCTCAGAGCTGCTATAGTGGATACAATGGAAAACATTTCCAAGACCCATCTCATCACTGTCTGCAGTCAGTTTCGAGAGCGTATAAAAGCTGTTAATGCGTGGTAAGGATAAAATACTCAGGAGATAAGTTTCTTCATGAAGAAACTTATCTCCTGAGTATTTTATCCTTACCACGCATGTAATTGGGAAGATTTTACCGTTTAGAAAAAAAAAAAGCTGTTATTGCCGCTGATGGTGGGTTCATTGAATGATGTCGTCCTTTAGGTATGTGTTTATCTATATAAAAATTTGTATGTAATGAATACTCTTTTTCCTTTGTCTATTCATTGTTTCCCATGGATATAATTTGTTTCACAACTAGCTACCATACTCTGTACTGATAGTAGTACCTAGCCCCAAACAAAACACATTCTACTGGAAGGATGCCACTAGAAATACTCGAACTCCTTGGTCGTAATACAATACTGTTGGAGGCGACACCTGTCAACAAGAGATGCCACAATAAAAATTTGTGAAGCCGAAGGCGAAGGAACACTGACTCATGTGACCGTATCAAATTGGTACAAACGCTTCAAATCAGGTGACTACAGCCTTGCTGACCAAATCCGTACAGGACGGCCAAAGACAATGTAATCTAAAGATCTCCGGGCCACGTTAGCGAAAAAGCATGCATCGGGTAGCCGGGACTGGAAGCCTCGCTTAATGTCAGCCAAAGAATCATCTGCATCGTTTAGATTACGTTCACAAAAAAAAAAAAAAAAAAAAAAACTCGTCAAGACCCCCATTAGTTGACTACAGCACAGTCATAGCATCGCATTGACATTTACCGCCAGCTGCTTGAAAACCTACAAGACGATGACCGATTTTGGAAACGTATCGTGACGATAGACGAGAAATGGGTTTACCTTGTGAACCACAACCGTCACAAACGTCACGAGGCCAAGATCGCTTTGCTAAGAAGTTATTGATATCGGTATGGAGTAACTTCGTGGGTGTCCTCCATTTCGATCATGTCCCGAATGGACGATCTGTAGTCGCTTATCTGTACTCTAAGAAGCTGGAAACGGTCTACAGCAAGTTGATGGAGAAATTTCCATCACTGATTCGCCGTAAAAGCGTATTGCTTGAGGCAGATAATGCCAGGCCACATACGGCAAGTAATACGCGGTAGAAGCTTGCAGCACTTGATGACGTTGAAATACTGCTACACCATGCGTACAGCCCTGATACCGTCAGGGACATCGCTTTGACACATTTGATGAGGTTGGAGTTGTCTGTCGGGACTTCTCCTCCAAGCCTGAGTCACGGCGTCTTGTACAAATCCGGTTGCTTGCAGTTAGGTGGCAAACCATCATAAATAATGATGACTTGTATTTTGAAGAATGATTTTCATTAGCTTCTTAATAAATAGATTCAATGAAATCGTATTTGTCAATAATTGAAAATTTTCCGGGTATTTTTAAACACCTTTTTATATGGAATATTATTCTAAACGATTTATTGGATAACTATTCAGAATCAAACAGTGAAATCATTGCTTATGCGGATGATATAACTGTGATATGTTGGGGAAACAACTTGACATAACTTTGGAATACAACAGGAAAGGTCATGGGGAGAATATTAGACTGGTGTGGGAACAATAAGTTAACCGTATCTGAAGAGAAAACGAAAATCTTATACTTGTTCAGTAGCAAAATAGCTACAAAAATTCCGAACACTATCAATGCCAATCGGGTGGAAAAACTGAAGATTATGGGAATAACTTTTAAAAATCATAGAAATAAAAACAAATTGGATTTTGTGCCCCATATTGATGAGATTATTACTAAGACAAATAGAACTAGTGGATACCTAATTGGATTAACGGGGAAAGCATGGGGACTGGACAGTAAAAGAAGAATAGAACTCTATAAGACACTGTTTCGAAGTTCACTAACTTATGGTTCCACGATCTGATACAACTTTATACCCAAAAAAGTCAAAGATAAATTAAACTCTCCGCAGTACAAAATTTTGAAGCACAGTACACAGGTTTATAATTCAACATCTTCAAACTGTAATCATATTGTTGCTAGAACACCAAAGCTCACGGATTTTATTGAAACAAATATACTAAAAATAAATATTGGATACAAAAAATCAGATCCAACTAAAAGAAAAATTATATCTAATTTTATAAACTAGAAATTTGAGGAATACTATGGAGGTGCCAATGATAATTTCAAGGGATTCTTTGATACTTCAAGAATTCCTAACTATGTTAAACCCAACTTCTATAACGTTCAATTTTTTACTGGACACATGGTGACTTCAACACATATTTGTTTAGAATTGGAAAAATTGGTTCACCTGCATGCACTTGTGGAAACGAAAAACAAACCCCTGAACACCTTCTGATAAACTGTCCGTTAACTTCTGATCTAAGGGAAGAAAACCAATTTTACCTGACTAATACAAAACAAGTTGCTTGCGCAATAAAGACCAATACATTAAGTTTAATAGATTCTGCAGGATGTATATTTTAAGGCGAAAGTGTTGACTGTACATATTTCAAGCTACTATTTCTAATTACTATATGCAAAATTTGACATCGAACGTTCAATTTTCATGCTTCCCAATGTTCAATTGTGTTATTTGTATATAATTTAAGATATACACGCAATTATCTTAATTGTGGATATGTTGTGTCTCTTCCAACTGTTAAATAAATAAATGTTGTTACAGTCGAATAATTCGAAGCCCAAGGAACCAAAAAAAAATCGAATTATCCAAAAATTCGAATTAAAAACGGAATTCCTATTTATAGGAAATTCGAGGGACCAAGATAAATATTCGAATTAAAGACAGTTCGAATATATTATACAATTTCTACTGTAGTTATAATGATATATTAAGTGTGGAATATCCTCAAGCCTACTATATATAATTCGAGTTATATTGATATAATAGTAATAAATAACATTTGTCATAATATTTGTTTGGGAAACATTCACTCAGGGGATAAGTCGAATCTGGTCATAGTCAGTATATAATAATTACTATAATTTTATAACTTCAGAATACATTAAAATAGTTTGTTTTTATTCTCTAATTTTATTTTTAAATAGCTTATATGATAGTCTATGTATATATATATATTCCGCATCTACATCCAACATTTTCCAAGGTTTATTCTGTAGTTTTGTTGGAGAAGAGAGTAACAAAAATCAAAAATTTATCTTTACAAAAATAGAAACAGCAGGGAGAGAGTGATTGTTTGAACTGAAAAAATTGTTTCAACAAATGTTCGTTAGGCAAACTTTCACTCGGGTAAAAACCCGGCCATTCGCTCTAGTTAAAATACATTACAATAGTATTTTATAAAAACATTATTTCAATTATATATTTGTTTATATCCTAGAGAGAGAAAAATGCCCACTAGCCGTGAATGTTGTGAGGAAATCTAACAGACTTGAATTTAACCGAAAGTTCTGGTCAAATTGGGTGTCGAATTAAAGAGGTTAGACTAGACATATTCAAGAAAAAATAAAATATTCTTTATAGTCTAAAGGTTGCTTCAGATACTTAAGAGATGCTACTTTTTTAACGCATTTTTATACTGTTTGAAAAAAGAAAAAAAAATGTTTAAAAATTTAAATGTAATTTTCTAACTTGATATAAATATGATAGGAATTCTTCACATTTTAATTCACCAATTATATATTTTTCATAAACGATATTTTAGCATCACAATTGTATTAAAAAATATATTATGTAAATTTTTTTTAATATGTTAAAATTAGATAATCGCATGGCAACATTTGTATAACTTGGATAAATATTTGTGAAACTGTATTAGCATCGTTTAGCATTAGCGATTTCAGAAATTTTGATGTATAAGCAAAATTCACTTGTTAGTATATACGTGGTCAATTTTGTAATATATTTCTTTATATTTTTGTTACTACACATATATTTATATTTTGAAATGCATTTTTTTATTATTTGTAATAAATAAATTTTAAATAACAGTTCTCTCTTTTCACTTTTTATAATAACCTATTTGTATTTTGCATAAGAATACTTTATATTTTGTTCTCAGACTGTATGTTATACATAAATATATTTCCGTGACAGAGTACATTTATTTTATCATATTTAAAAAAATATAAAAGGAAAAAAACTTTTTCAACTCTCAAAGTAAGAACTGGTTTGAGTCAACTTATTGTGGTTTCGCCATTCAATTGTAAATTACTAGTTTTTGTGAGAGAGAAAAATGGATCCATCTAATGAAATTACTCCAGAAGATAGAGGATATGATAACAATCAGGTAATTATATTAATTTCGAATTATAGCTTTTCAGATCCAAGGGAGGAATCTGTAAGAAATGATGTGGCAGTTGAATTAATAAAGAGGCTTAATACAAGTCAGCGGACATTTATATTTAAGATGATCGGTGGGGTATTAATGCCTAGAGACTTGCTAGTTACAATGGCGATCAAACTGACCGAACCTTCCCATTCAAAACTTCTATGTGATATTTTTATGCAATTGCATCAAGATATTAGAGAAGTTAACATTTTTGGTGATTTGTTGCCTTTACGAATCCTGTTACTATTGATTACTGTTGAAAACGATGGCCAACTGCCTTTGTGCAATGCCTTTGTTAAGTTCTTCGGAATCAATCAGGGTGCTCAAATCTTGAAGTCTGTTTTTAGCATCTCCTATTTCAATAAGGATGTTTATAAGGAGACGAATTTGGTGGATAAGAGAAGATTCGATGTATTAATCAATCACGTTAGGGATAGTCAATATCGGATTATAAAAGCATTTTTATCTCAAAACTCGACACGATCCTACGGACGAGATTTATTGGCTAATCTTTTAGAGTCATCTAGAGAGAATGTACTGGAACCCGTTGACGATAAATTCCACAATATAGGATTAATGCTTAATTTAATTTATATTTTCCACGGACTTCTAAAAAATTTTAATGCTGAAGACGTAGACCTACTGTATATGTTTCACCCTACTTGTCAGATAAACTCTTTTAGGGATACCAGAATTTTGGCAACCGAACAAGAAAATAGGAAGTTTATAAAAGATTTTGGAATCCTAAACAAAAATCCTGAAGAAAATATTTTTTTCGATATTTTCTTTCAAGGGTATAAATGTTATCATTACATTATTCAATGTCTTAGGAATATACTTCAAAAGTACAAAGAGGAAAAAGAATCAATCGATACGATCAATCAATATTTTGAAGAAAGACAAAATGATTTGTCAATACGGACTAATATTTTAGATTTAGAATTTGGACAATTCTCGATTTTTTTTACATATGCGATGCAATTTTATTCGAAAGTTTCTAAATTGATTCTTTTGACCCTATCTAATGAAATCACATTGCCGCTACCTAAAGTTTTACCTGAGAGTTTCCGAAACCTGCCTATTTGTTTATTTCGGGAAATCGTAAGCCTATTTACTCTTCTGACCGAACAGAGCCTAAAGATCCCCACCTGCAGTGAAGCTGAGAACGTCTATCTCTTGATAACAGTAATGCTTTCCTCGCCAGAATCTCTCTGGAATCCAGAGCTTCTTGGTACATTTTACAAATTCTTATTATTGACTCGACTTGACGAATATTTCATCTACAAAATTATTCAACAACCCTTGGCACAGAAACATCTCTTAAGGGGCATCATCAACACATATATTCGGTACAATTATAAACGAGAAAAAGAGATAATGTGCAAAGTTTATTTCTGTATTATTGTTTTCTTCACACGTTTTAAAAATGAAGAATGGTTTAAAGCCAATATAAAATCATTAATATATGACGATGCATTTTCCAAATTAATGAATATCTTTATCGATCGAATCAATTATTATTTGGACGAAGGTTTTGAAAGGGTTAAAGATATTTTCTATAATCCTGAAAATCACTGCAGATGCAATAGCATAGACGATATTATTGAATCCTACTCTATAATGGAGGATGTTAGCATAGTATGGAACTCAGAAACCATTGTGAATTTTCACATTAAAAACAGGATTGGCCACCTATTCAGTAGAATATTACGAGATTTCAGTGAATACTTATGTAATACCTCTCTTGCTGAATCCAATGTTAAAAAGGCTCTATCACATCTTGCAACAGAATACATGTTGCTGGTAAGCGATATATACTTATGCTTACGGTCATCCTCTTTTGACAAGATCCTAGCGGAGAACCTAGAAACCAATGATGAAACAAGATTGCGGAATTTCTTAAATACCCAGTGCTTCTGGAAAAGAGAGGATATGGCAAAAGTTTTCTTGGAGATTCTAGATTTACATCAGGAGATAGCCAAAGAAAGAAGAGAAGTTCCTGAGGAATTCCTCGATCCTTTGACCTATCAAATCATGCAGGAACCTGTGAAGTTGCCCAGCGGAAATATCTTGGATAGGGATGTAATTCTTCGACATCTTCTGGAATTCCCCAGAGATCCCTTTACCAACCTACCACTCTTCGAACACGACCTAATGCCTGTGTTTGATCTTCGAGAAAGAATTAAAAATTGGGAGAACAATTCAGGAAATGGTAAATTATAATAACCTACTATCCCTCATATATAAATATTCAGAATAACTTTTTTTAAACTGGAAATTTTTAATATATTCATATATATATGTTTGTGTGTATTTATAAATAATAATTGATTATAAAATAAAAAGAAATATTCGCATAAAATTGTTCTTTCCTAACTTTGTTCATTAGATATATATATTTACAGTCCCATGAAAGACCGCCCAAAAAAAAAAAAAAACGACCACACCCGATCTCTTATCGGAGACTCGGTTATGTCAAGTCAAGTAATGATCGATTTTCTCAACCCAAACATAGTATGTCTTTTTTTTGTTATCATTTATGTGAGATTTATAAGTTTAATAAATTAAAATATCTATGAAAACACCATTTTGAAGGTTGGTTCTATAATCGAGTTAAAATGGTTTAGTTAACAATCCTTTATTAAAATAATTTATTACAACGTGTGTGTATATATATATCTTCTTAAATATTGAGCAATCCATATGAAATTATTAATTGAATAGCATATTTTGGATCAAAAATAAAATAAACATTTTATTTAATATAAATGCCAATATTTCATTAGGCTATACGCCTAACTTCGTCAGGGCTTTTCCTCAGGGCGTATAGCCTAATGAAATATTGGCATTTATATTAAATAAAATGTTTATTTTATTTTTGATCCAAAATATGCTATTCAATTAATATATATATATATATATATCTATCAGTATCGATCCTTTACGTGCTCTACATGTTTTAAATATTCAAAACTTGGCACATCAAATAAGCATTATCAAAATAAAAATCCTTGAAAAGGGGTGAAAGCAAGTCGCTGAAACGTTGGAATAAAGTATTTAAAAAATGGAGAAGTAAATAATTTTAAACTCAATTATAAACATTCTAAATTAGTGAAATTTAGGTTTTGTGAGAAAATAAACTACTTATTAGTTATACACATTAAATTGTATTTATCTTTACAAGGCTCTTAAAAATCGCTAAAAGAGTTTATTTTGAGCAGCTAAGAATCTTTGTAAAACTTCTATTCTTTCTCTCTCTCTCTGTATCAATTTGATCCTAAAATTTGGAATGAGGCATTGATCTAATGGCTGGCACACACTTACTTGTAGTATTGGGTGGCAAATATATATAAATAAATTTGAATAAGCGATAGAACTCTTCCTGTTTAGATAATCAAATAATGTAAAACATTCCAAAACTTTTGGAATCTCTTAGCCTTTTAGCCAGTAGAAGGGCGTGTGGCCCGAAAGCTCGCTCGCGTTTATTAAAAAAAGAAACTCATCTTCCTTCATGTTTTACTTTATTTGATAAATAAATTTGATATTTTTCAACTCCAGTCCTATGTTCTTCTTGATACATTGCCAAAAAGTGAATAAAACTATCCTATTTTGAATCGTCATTTTTATCATTGTGTGTGAATAGGTTTATCTATTGTTCAAAATATGTGAAGTCATATTTGAGCGTTTTAATTTAATGAAAGAAAACTTTATCACATACTTTATACCACCCAAGATTTTCTAATGGACACCCAAGGAGTGATAGTTCCTTGCTCCCTAAAAGGAGTAGGAGTAGGTTAAAAATCAAAAGTTATTTTTTTTTGGGGGGGGGGGGGGGGGGGGTAAGTTTTATCACTAACTAGAGGATTCACTTTTTCAATGAATGTTGTTAACTACATGATTAAATGATCAGGTTCATCAAAATAAATATTTCTTTCATGAATTTTAATAGCTCAATTATTTTTACCGATATATATTTTTTTCATTTATGTTTCAATTTTTAAAATGTTGTATCGTTTAAAAAAACTTTCAAAAAAAATAGTGAAGCTTTGAATTATTCTAGAAAAATAACGACCTTTTTTTGAGTAGTGGCCCTGATATTGGACACAATTTGGATCGCATATCAAAGAACAGCATATCGGTCATATGTACGTTAACATATTAATTATTTCCTTTTCAGATAAATTGTTTTTCTCTTTATATAATAATCTCTTTGTAAAAATCCTTGATTGAGTTAGTTCTTATTGATCAAATTTTGAAATTGGAATTTCTAATTCTTTTGCCATTTGTCGATCGCTAACACTAAATGTCATTTATTACACACACACAAGGCCTTTACTAAGACACCAGTCTTATACAGATTCTCCTCTCTCATTGCCGGCTTGCAACGATATACTCATTATGATCCATCACCATCATGCAGTGGTGGAGAAAGCGATAAATCCAAGCTTTTTCCAACTTAATGCTTTTTAAAGGTTGTATAGGGACAGAACAACTATTCGACTTAATATGGCGCTAGTTAAAATACTTTGTACTGAGGTAAGTTGACTGTCGAAAGAGAAGAACGTCTCTCTTTCTTTGCATATTGCATCCCCCTCTCTGAATATTTTGGTGTGGGTTTCCTAAAAAAAAAAAAACGAATGGAGTATTCTCTGTTGTGCAATAAAGCGTTTTACTAGAAATGGAAGGTCGCTAAGTAAATAGCTTTCAGTTAAAAATGAACTATGTAAGTATTTATTGTGAGAGGATAGAATTTAGAATTTTATATTTTAACCTGAAAATTTTGAATATATTTTTTTTCTATCTTGACTATTGATGGAATTTCCCTCTGGGGACCATGCTTATATCATTTCAGTGGATTAGCCAAGGAAATCTGGTTGAATTGAATATATATTTATTATTCTTGTATGTGTGATATCTCCAGTAGTTGAGTTAGACATATATGGGGAAGTCGACTATTGCCCATTTTCAGGATTCTAAGCCAGAACCTGAGTGTTAATTTCAACACCGTAATTCCCAGTGACGTTTGTCCACATTTCATGCACAGAATATAACCGGAAGTATATCTAGGTAAATTTAAGAGCCGCCGTATAAAATTTAATCACTGTATTTTTACTTGATATATTGAATTTATTTTTATTATTAGAGGTTTGAAGGCGCTATATATATATATATATATAGAAATCGATTTCGAGGGATTTAGTAAAACTCGCCAGGTATCACACCATTTCTAAGCTTCATTTGCGGCATTTTATAAGATTTTTGATAAACTTTTTTTCTCATTTAGATAAGGTCAGGATTGTTGTGTCAGTTGAATGTCCTATTCAATCATTGAATTTGAATAAGAGTAGCTTTAGGTTTAATTGTGACGCCAATTTTATTGAACCTGTCTTAGGAATCGCCCTGTCTTGTGAGTGCATTTCTGCGTGGAACCAAATGGAAACTCCCAAAAGAGGTTTTACTATATTTATTTGGTTAAAACTGGAGCGTGCAAATGTCGCCAACCACTCGGGCACCACGGAATATTAACTATTTCTCTCTTTAGTTATTAAATTTGACAAAAATCAATAAATTTTGGTGTAGCCACCATTTTTTTTTGTTAATGACAAGTATACTTTAAGAAAATAAAAACATTTGTCTGCGTAAAAGTTTGAATTAAGAAATTTTTATATTCCCAAAAGCGATAAAATGTTTTTGAAATTCATATAAAGGTAGATAAAAATAATATAAAGGAAAAATATATTTTGGCCTATATATATAACGGTATACCAAACAAGATTTAATGTAACCTAAAAGAAAATGTAAGTAATATAATACACATATGAAAGATTATTAATACAGCAATACAATGTAAGTGCTTGTCCATGGTGTCTGCGTGTATTGCAATTTTTTAAATTTGTGTAAAAAAATCCGCACAAGATGTTAATAAAAATCGTAAATATATTCAGATTAAGGTTTTGACTTATCATTATTCTTTATGTTGGCTAACAAAACTGAAAGACCCTTCTCTAGGGCAGATTGCCTCTCAGTTATAGGAATGCGATATTTAAACATAGATAAAACGGAAAAAAAAGGCGCATCAAAAAAGAAGCCTTTTATAGAAATCCTTTAAAAAGACCCAATTTTAGCTCGTTTTAAAAAAATATATAAATAAGACATATTTATATTGTCCTTAATGCAAAGAAAAATAGATTGAGAGGGCTTGACTCATCTTCCCATCGGTTTCTCCAATTTAATCAACCAGACGGCTGTGATATTACGTACATGCATCTAATGCCATTTTTTGTAAATAGATAGCGCCTTAATGCTTCTTCGGGTTTAAAAACGTTGTCGCGTAACATTAAAATAAAAATGCAGACGAATATGTATCAACACTAAATAAGAACGTATTAAAACAAGTTAAATTCCAAATTGTTGCCCCGAAGTGTGTTTCCAGAAGGGGGTTATCAGGAGTGAGAGAGAGAGAGAGAGTGGAACTTTCCACTTGACCTATGACCTTCTCGGTCCATAGGAAACCAAAAGACAATAGGGAACGTTCGTTGGTCACGGAGGCGCCTGATTGGCCAGCGACTATACCCTGACCTCGCTAAGCCTACATGGATGAAGGGACATCAGCATATTTACACATGTGGTGCCAACATACACCACACACCCATACAGATGAAGATTAATTAATTTTATTAATATTCAAAAGAATATTATATTCACCAGACAAGCTAGTTATTTCTACTACATGCGCGCCACATTCGCCCTATGCGAGCTCTAAGCGCTATATTCAACAGATTATTGCAATATGATTGGTTGACTCTCTTTAAAAGAAACAAAAATAAATCTATAAGAATTGCAGAGAAAATAATTTACAATTGAATATAACAGCTCCCTTATTTACATACCTGAGCGGCTGAGAGATGATAAATATATGACGGCAACTCGCTCTGGAAATTGAAAGAAATCCACGGCCTGAAACTGAACTGTTTCTACACATATTGGGCGGAAAAAAAAAGTAGATAGCTAGCATTTTATTGATGTTTTCTTTCAAAATTGAGAAAATTTAATGTAATCCTTATGCTCTCTATTGTGTGCATGTACGAAAATAAAAACAATTATTTATATATATAAATGGAAGTTTGTGTATTTTTTGTCCGCCGAAAATATCGAGATTAACTTTGCCAATTTGGGTGTTAAGACAAATAAAAGCGCGTCACCTATACATATAGAATTAAAGGATTTAAAAGCACGAATGTTTCTTTTATACATAATACAAACTTCTACTGCCCTTACTGCGATGAAAAATATATTGGGAGGGCTTGGCTCATCAGTGGTGAACCCTCCCAGCGGTTTCGCCAATTTAATCCACCAGACTGCTTCTCAGAGCTCTAATATTGTATTGGACGATTCAGCTTATATACGCAGCACTGAAGGATGGAATCTCAGAAATGGTTTTCAAGAAAACTATGGACATAAGCTTATAGGACAGTAGAATTACATTCATTACATTACATTCATTTCTGAGATTCCATCCTTCAGTGCTGCGTATATAAGCAGAATCGTCCAATACAGTATTAGAGCTCTGAGAAGCGGTCTGGTGGATTAAATTGGCGAAATCGCTGGGAGGGTTCACCACTGATGAGCCAAGCCCTCCCAATATATTTTTTCATCGCAGTAAGGGCAGTAGAAGTTTGTATTATGTATAAAAGAAACATTCGTGCTTTTAAATCCTTTCATTTTATAATTTGGGTGTTGTTTCCCTTATATCGTAGCGCATCTTTCTGAGAAGGTTTACGTACATTAAAATATCTACTCTTTGGGTATTAATATAACAAACTATTTTTCATGCTTTTGGGACGGAAAATAATAATGATATCAATATATTCGTGATTTTTCCTAGCATTATCACTACAAGCACATTGCTACTAATAATAAGCCTACATTGAATCAATATTTAGTGGGTAAACACATTACCTTGGGCAAAGCCGGGTTATTCAGCTAGTTTTTAGGGAAGAGATTTTAAATATTTGTAGCGTCATCTATCGAGAATATATTTTCCAGTTTTTTGACACCTCTCTCACCGAGAGGTGCTCTCCATCATCAGCCAGCCACCGGACCTGCAATCCTGGATCTTTCCAGTTGGTCTCGAGGACCACGCCATCACCATCTCCTCAGCCGCGAAGCACGCGATCTACGTTTTCTTCGTAGATCGCGAAATGCATGGTTTCGCTGGAGTCCCGCTGGCGATTCTCCACCAAACTCTGCAGCGGTGGCAGTGACGCCATTATCATTGTACATAGTAATTATCTTTTTTAAATAGTGCCGACTGTGCACTTTTGCATGTAATGACAAGATGTCAATAAAAATATTTTAATTGTCAATATATATTTTTCTTATTATACAAATCTTAAAAACTATCTCTACAGATCTTTTACCGCGATGATAGAAAATGTTTAAAATATCTCGTCTAATATTTTCTATAATCGCAGTTAGGGGGATTTTCAGAAATAATTTTATTTTTTTTCTATCTCTTTTAATATTTTCTCTCTATTATCGCAGTAAAAGTTCTATGAAATTTATGAAAAAGACTATGAAATTGATATTTATCTCAAGTAAAAGGCAATTACCGTTTATTATGGCGTTTATTTTTTATCTTTAATCTTCCTACAAGCTGATTTCCAGCCAGTTTTCATAACTTTTGTTTTAGATCGTTTTTTTAAGTAGGAAATGAAGACATTAGGACACGAATGCTTCTTTTAGAAATAAAACAAACTTCTACTGTCCTTACTGTGATGAAAAATAAATTGGAAGGGCTTGGTTCTTCAGTGGTCAACCCTCCCAGCGGTTTTGCCAATTTAATCCACCAAACCGCTTCTTAGAGCTCTACATAATGCTGTTTTCATCGCAGTAAGGATAGTAGAAATTTGTTATATGTGTAAAAGAAATATTCGCGTCTTAATGTTTTCATTTCATATTTATAGATGTCGCGTTATTGCTTTATATCAGTTTTTAAGTTGAATATAAAATATAAGATAAGTTAACATTTTGATAATTCTCCATCGCATGTGTTAACGAGCTTAAGTTCTAGTTAATATAATATCATTCAAGAGTGAATATGTTTACTAGTTAACACGAGAGAAAGAGAGAGAGAGAGAGAGAATGGTAATTTTAATTCTTATTACTGAATGAGAGAATTTTGAAGCACTCGAGGGAAATGCTAACTTTAGTTTACATGGAATCCATAAATTCTATTTTAAAAACACAGTTATAAAAATGGATAAGGTTATACAAGCATTGTGTAGTGGGAAGACAGGAAAAATTTAACGCCATATTAAACAGTGATAACTTTATTTGAGAGAAATTTCAAATGTACTACTTCTATTGCTTGATAAAACAAATATAAAAATGTGTAAAAATAGTAAAAATGTGATATTGTACTGGGATAAGGTGCATAAATTAAGAAAAATGTTTTTTTTTTACTTATCCTTTTAGTCTAAATTAGACAAGATCTTGGAGGTCTTGCTCGTAAAGAAGCTCAAGAACTCTTCTTGGTTCTCTGTACAGGGATCTTTTGTCCTTTCCAATGCAATTTAGTAAATGTTGGGGAGTGGCCTCTTCGGTTTTGCACCTAGTGCACATGGGGAAGCTTTTGGCTCCCTCTTTATAGACTAGAGGGCGCAGGTGACCAGATTTCCATCTGGCCAACTGTGTCGATTCCCTTCTGTTTAGTTGGAGGGTCTGTTTTTTTGGGGTTTTCTACCTGGTACCAAGAATGATGGAAACTATCTCTATGGTTCCTTATCAGTTGTAGTTTCAGATTGTTAATATGGTCCCTTGCTGAAAGGTATGTCTCGGAGTTCACCGCATCAGGATGTCCAGCTGCTCCTTCCTTTGCCAATCTGTCGGCCTCCTCATTTCCAGGGACTCCCACATGTGATGGAATCCATTGTAGACTTATTTTGGTATTTTTATTCAGTTTGTTGATTTCTGCAGCAATGTTTTTGAGGAGTCTGCCTTGTGAATAGTAGCAGTTTTTAATTACAAAGATGGCGGCTTTTGAATCTGTATAAATTATTATGTTTTTACGTTTTGTATTTTTCTCTACGAGTTTTAGAGCTTGTAGTATGGCTGTTAGTTCAGATCTGAAAACTGACAAGTTCTTTGGGTTTTTGACTCTTCTTTTTATTTCCATACTATCTTTAAGGATGAAAACTCCACTGCCAGAGGAGCCATTCTCCACCAGTGAGCCATCGGTGTATATCTGTATGGTCTCTTTGTCTGCTTTTTCAATCCTCTCCATAGCGAGGCTCCTGAGTAGTTCAGGGTGGTCGGCCCTTTTGGAGCATTCTTGCTCTAGATCCAGGTTGTAGGAGATTTCTGGTCTTTCTTTATATGGTGCATATTGGTTCTGGGCATTTCTATTTATCGTGCTGTTTGGTAGTAGTTCCCGGTAGGCTAGGTGCATTGGGCTAAGTCTTTTGAGTCTGGTTTTTGGTTTCCATTTTCGTATAAATTCTCCGGTTCTGTGTGATTTTGGTAAATATAATCGGCTAAGCCGATTTTTCTCCTGTGTGTAAGAGGCAACAAGTTGGCCTCAATCTCTGCAATTTTGGTTGGACAGGTGTTTCTGAGTCCACATATGATTCTTGCAGCACTGCTCTGTACCTGATCGATTTTATTCAGGTTGGTCGTGCTCGCCGTCTGCCACACTGGTTGGGCATATTCAAAGATTGGTCTGATAAGGGCCAGATATGTTTGGCGCAGAGTATCCCTATCTGCACCCCATTCATATCCAGATATTCTTTTCAGAATGTTAAGTCTCTTTTTTGCTCTTAACACTGTCTGGTTGATATGAGGTCCATAAGTCAGTGAGGGGTCTAAAGTGACTCCTAGATATTTGGGTGTCCGAGAAAATTTTATTTGATTGTTGTCATATTTGATATTTGGGGTCCATTTTTTTAAGGTGGTTGTTTATTCTAAATACTCCTACTTCGGATTTAATAGGGTTTATAATTAATTTCATTTTTTTCCGCAAAGTGTTGGAGTTCTTTCAGCGCCTTGTTTACATTTTTGTTTGCTTCATTGAGATCTCTTTTTGAGGACCAGATTATTATGTCGTCGGCATAGAGAGCAAAGTCGCAGTGTTTTGTGATTCTAGAGTCCATGTCATTCAGATAGATTGAGAATAGTAGGGGGCTTAGTATGGATCCCTGAGGGAGTCCCTGGAAGAGCCTGCCAGTTTTTGATAGTTGTTCTTTGAAGTTAACCTGGAAGGTCTTTCCGGTCAGAAAGGATCCAATCCAACCCATCATCTTCCCCCTTATACCTAGTTTATCCAGCTTCTTAATTAACCTTTCTTTCAACACTCTATAAAAAGCCTGGCTTAAGTCTATAAAAGTGGCTATGGTAGACTTGGTTGGTTTACTTTGGAAGTTGTCTTGAATTTTCTGTGTGAAGTAGAAAATCTGGTCTACTGTGTTATGATATTTTTTGAAAGCTGCCTGCTGTTTTGTAAGTAACTTGTTTTTGTTTAGGAAGTATTGCATTCGATTTAGTATCATGCGCTCCATGAGTTTGCATGGTATGGAGGTTAGTGATATTGGCCTATAACTCTATGGGTGGTTTTCTGTTTTTCCTGCTTTATGGATGGGGATTATGATTGCATGATTCCATTCTTTAGGTAAGGTGCTGCTTGACCAGCTTAGATTAATTATGTGAAGGAGCTCTAAAATGGCGTTTGTTTCTAGGTGTTTTATCATTTTGGCTGATATGATGTATGAACCTGGGGTTTTGTTATCATCTAATCTATTTATTGCTTCTTTTAGTTCATGAGGTAAAAATGGCTTGTGGAATAAGTCTTGGTGAGATGTTGTTTTGGCCTCGTTTCTTATCTTTTTTGATATCTGAAGTATTTTCTTATCTTGCCTCGTAAAGTTTAGTTTGGAGATTTGTGTATAGTAATCAGCAAAGAGGTTTGATATTTGGGTTCGTTCTGTGAGTATATTGCCATCTTTGTCTGTGAAGGTATTTGAGATTGTTGAGTAAGGAGTTTCTTGGTTTATAGATTTAATTAATTTCCAGAGTTTCGTATCTCTTGTAGGTGGGCCTAGGTTGCTACAGATATCCCTCCACTTCCTTTGTTTTAGTTGGTTTGCTTTCTGTCGCACTTGGGCCGAAAGTTTGCTGAGGTTTATTTTATTTTCAAGTTCATTGTTTTCCATGAGGTATTCTTGGGCCTGATTTCTTTGAGTTATTTCATTCTGTAGGCTGTTAATTGTTTCAATATATCCTGGGATGTATTGCTTTCTGTTTCCTCTGGGGATGGTTTTCTTGGCTGCTTTGAGTACTGTCGTTTTCCATTTTTTCCATTTACTATTTAATTGTTGTTTGTCATTCGTTATTTTTGGTGTGAGGTTGGATTCTTGTCTAACTTTGGTCCAATCTGCCTTTCTCTAATTCCAATAAAGTTTCTTGGGCAGTGCTTCCTCCTTTATTTCAGTCGTTGCTGTTGTAAGCAGGGGGAGATGGTCGCTCCCTACTCCCTCTAAGACTTGGGTGAGGGTCTGATGGGCTAGTTGTGGAGTAGTTATCACCAAGTCTAGGGTTTGGGGAGTACCATAGGAGTTAGATACGTAGGTAGGTCCCTCAGATATGCAAAGGAGATCAGTATTGTCCAGGTAGTTACTGAGTGCACAGTTGTTTGTCTCATTGCAACCCCAGGTGGGGTGTTTGGAGTTGAAGTCTCCTAAAAGGATTGTTTTGTCTGTTAGAAGGTGTGTAATTTGTTGAAGTTCTGGTCCTGGTTTATCTGGGGGGTGGTAGATATTGAAAAGTAGAATTGGTTCTCCTGTTTTCTGGTATAATTTTATTCCCTGTATTTCTGTCTGGTTTGTTGGGGGGATGATTATTTCTTCGAAGTTTAGTTCCTTTATCAAGGTTAGGAGTCCTTCGCCTCCTCGACCCTGTGCCCTGTCCTTCCTGATTAGCTTATAGCCATTTACTTGGAGTGCCTTTTCTGGTCTTAGTTTTGTCTCTTGGATGCAAATCACATCCGCCTTCCTTTCCTCTGCTTTGTGTAGCATCTCTTCAAGTTTGATTCTGCGTCCCCTTGTTCCAATTCCGTTGAGATTACATTGATTTATTTTAAGACTGTGTGATTTGTGGTTGGGTGGAGACTATAGTATATTTTTCGAGTTGGATCCTCTACCTAAATCCAAAACGCGGTTCAGATCCTGCGCGACAACCGATGCAGTATGAGATTCTGTTGTGCACGACTCCATATAGGTTATATGCCAGTTACGTTAGAGCGCTGGTTTTATCCAACATTTCCCCGAGGTCACCTACAGAGAGGTGTAACTTGGATTTTGACCTGGTATTAAATGGCCGCCTCTAACTTGAGGAACAGACGCCCTGTGCAGCCGCTCCTAACATGAAAAATGAGAAAAACAGAAAAATGTTTAAAATATAAAAGCATTTCTCTATTAAAACAAAAAATATCTATACTAAAATTGTTACTTTTTTCATTTTGAATTATAAATAAAAATGTTATTAAAGTGCAAAAAAGTTGTAACTAAAATGAAAAATGCTTTTAAAGTGTAAAAATTGCTATTAGAAAGCAAAATGTATCTATTATGTTGTTATCATTTAGTGTGTAAAATGTCGCCTTTTAAAATTGCAAAACCTGTATATTTTTTCTTCAGAAAAATTTTACGTTATAAAATACTTTTATCCCAATATTTTATCAATGCAGTAAAGAACAATTTATTTTTTTAAAAATTGCGCATAAATTTTGAAAAAAAATAAATGTTTTGAGTGCAAATATGTGTGTGCAAAGTATATATAAAAATTAACGATTGGAAGAGATCAAACGCTATGCCAAGGATGCCATTATCACAGACGGGCTGTACCAGTCTAGACAACTCCATAAAAACTTGGCAAGGATCCAACCTGTAGCAACAGCTACTCTTTCTTACCTCTCATTATGGCTTCAGACGATGCCTGTTCATACGAATTCTTCCCTTGTTTTCATTTTAAACTATCAAATTAATATCGATAAAGTTACTAAATTATAATTTGTCACGCATATAAAAATTGAATTTTATGTTAAAATATTATTTAAATGACCAAAAAATTATTAATGAAATTTAAACACAGAAATACCATTCTTTTCAGATTAAATAAACATATATAGTCAAAAATACATTTCAGGGAATTTAAAAATAATATAAAAATCTTCGAAAAATAAAATTATTGTAGAAAAATATAAATATATTCAATCCATATATTTTGATTTTATTTTTATCTTTGGCTTCTGATTTTTTTTTACCCAAAATAAGTTGTGTTTTTTTTTTTCAAATAATACATTATTTTTTTAAATCATTTGTAATATATATTAGAAAAATATATAAATCTTATAGAAAAAAAACATTTGTGTTAAATTATTTAGCATTTCCTCTCTGTTTATTATAAAATTATTGATGCATGTTAAGATATAATTTTTTATTGTTGAAAAATCTTTCGAATCTTTGGTTCACACAAATTTTAAATATGCACATTTTTAAGTCAGAGCATTAAAACACTCTATTAAAAGCATTTTATGTCCGGTTAATATTAAGGATCGAGATGGTTTTTTTAAACACATTAATTAAAATATATATTACAAACATTTTGGCAAAAACACAACGACCAGTTTATTCAAAGTTTTTTTTCTTAAATATGAGAGTAAATATATTTTTAATTATGGTCTTTAATAAGCTTAAAAAATCAAATTATTATTGATATCATAAGAGAGGTCACACAAATCATTTTAATTTATACTAGCCGAGTGTGACCCGGGCGTTGCTCGGGTTTTACCCGAGAGCATTTTTCTCTCAGTGAGTATGTATAAAAAATATTTTTTATTTAAATACAATTTGTTACAATTATTTATTACCCGGCTTCACCCGGGATCTTCCCGAGTGAATGTTTACCCTACGAATAATGCCTGAAACAAAACACTTTATGGTATATAATACAAACAAAAAATTAATGCCAAGCATTCTAAAATAAAGTGATACAATTCATAATTTGACAGCAAAAAACACCAAACACATTCTGTATTGATAAGAAAAAAATGACAGAATGCCATTCTTGATCCCAAAGACGTCTCTCTTCACACCAGCTGAGCCCGTCGCATCTGTGTCTAGCAGAGAGTGGAATTTTTAATAAAGGCCGGCGACTACGGAGTTCTGCCTCGATAAGATGATTATTAATGGTGTTCAGAGATGGTCCAGGTTCTTTCTTCACATGTAGAGCTGCTTGAATCATTGGTATAGTTGTTGTCCTGTCTACTACAACCACTCTTCGAATCCTTCTATCGTCTCTCTCTCTCTCTTTCTCTGTTATTACTTTAGGGCGACTTGAGCCAGGTTTTCTTGAACTTTTCTCTTCCTCTGACCAACGAGAGCAAATCTTTACAACAGTACTTTGCAGCCTACTATCATAGCAATTTCTAGTCGAAATTCCACCTTCTATGATTCTGCCTCTTGTAAAATTATATATTTTCTTGCAGGACGCCTTTTTATTTCAGCCTTGGCATTCTACAGATTGAAGATGATCTTAAGAATACGAATATAAAAAAGCAAGATAACTTAAATTCCTTTACGCAGTCTGTTTTAGAGATGTACTCAACTCCGGTAGTTGATAAAGTATCAATAGGTTGTTTTCTCAACATTCAATCTTACACTGGTCCTCCACAGTACAATATGATGTATCTAGATATTCTCCTACTTGTTTTCACAAAATTCAATCACACACAATTCTATATATTCTCTGATGTTTTAAAAACCCTTATTTTAATATCTTTTGTTTTCTTACAATATCCTATTATTATTTTTACATTATTTCACAATCTTGCTTTGATAGTGAATGTTTATATTCTACGGTATAATCTAGATTGTGATTACGATAATATAAGCATAGTAATAGGAAGTGTATTTTTCTATCTGATGACGATCTACGCCGTGATTGGCCCATCGCCAGGTACTGGAGCTTTGCCAAAGCAATCACGTGTGCTATATTTTTCTCTTTTGCAAATAATTAAAACAAGGAATTCCTTTTTTAAAATATAAAGCGACATTTTTATTTATTTATATCAAGATGTTGAAAATAAGCACGCAGTGAAAAATCACATTA
Organism: Cordylochernes scorpioides; assembly: GCA_030710605.1. Taxonomy (NCBI): domain Eukaryota; kingdom Metazoa; phylum Arthropoda; class Arachnida; order Pseudoscorpiones; family Chernetidae; genus Cordylochernes; species Cordylochernes scorpioides. The sequence continues at coordinate 213,588,554 of CP092863.1, read as the reverse complement.
GTTATAAGCTATAACAGCTTTTACTCTAAATGTGACACACATCTACTACATTCATTAGAATACATTTTCTAATTGAAACGATCTTTCATATTCAAAACTCCTATGTAGACAGGCTTGTTATATTTTGTAGATCACATGATAGATATATCACATTCCTACGAATCCAATGAATCTACAAACAAAGGAATATTCCAAAGAATGATAAATAGACTTCCCATAAGATAGTTCTTTTGATACTAAGGGTCATTGTCCTAGTGATGACACAGTATTTCATAGGAACTACCATCCTTTAGGATGTTGTCCGAGAGATATAGAGAGATTCTTAGATTTCCAAGAAGTCTAGAAATCTTCTGCCCTATATTACAGGGATTGTTTCCTCCCGAAGTTGAGATCTTTCAGGAATTATCCAGCCGTCTCGGTATCCTTACCCAAACATTCATGTACAGTCAAAAGCAAATCCTACAAGAACATGACTTTCCTTTATCTAATTTTAATAAAATTCCAGAAGATGTTCTATATATCTTTCCATCATATTTATATAGATAGGCCTAAATAAATTAACACATTGCTAGCATTTTTATTTTATATTCTTCTAAAAATGTTATAGCAATTTTAATTCCCTTTCAATAGATATGTTAATGTGTTAACACAAAGTAATAACGCGCCATCTATACATATAAAATGAAAGGATTTAAAAGCGCGAATGTTTCTTTTATACACAATACAAACTTCTACTGTCCTTACTGCGATGAAAAAAAATATATTTTGGGAGGGCTTGGCTCATCGGTGGTGAACCCTCCCAGCGGTTTCGCCAATTTAATCCACCAGACCGCTTCTCAGAGCTCTAATACTGTATTGGACGATTCTGCTTATATACGCAGCACTGTAGGGTGGAATCTCAGAATATTCCTGACTATATTGAGCTGTTCACCATAACTCCCATCTAGTCAAATTATGCTTCTACCGTTCTCTTTCCATTCCTTTTAACCTTGAGTATTTTCTTCAATTCGTTTCCTACTTCCGACAGAAGACATTTATATATAAAAATATATAGAAGGTACTTTAATTAAATTCCTGAAATTTTGAAAATTAAAAATAATACACAAGATCAAAAGGAAATTTTATTTTGTAATCTTATAAATAACTCCCTTCCTCATCTAAACACCATGCCATCTCGCTTCCTAATTTTCGTAGGATTTTTTAATAGTCGTCTTCTTTTAATCCTCCGAGAAACTTCAGAGATTTTTCTATTATGACTTCTCGTGACTCTAAATAATGTCTTTTAAGAGACATTGTCATTTTACTGTATAGGAAAAAGTCATTTGGGTCAATATCCGGTGAATATGGAGTCTGAGAAAGTATAGGAACTATATTATTTTATATTTTAGAGCTGCATTGATCAGATTTTAAAAATAAATTGATGATTAATATAATGGCAACTCTGGAAATTGTCAGTTATAATTTAGGCTATTTATATTATTGAGGATGACTCTAAGTAAAAAATACCGTAGTAAGGAAAGTTCACATGTACCCCTGCGCTACCTAAAAATATCAATCTGTGGTATCTCCAAGTGTGACGCCCGTACAAGTAGATACTGTAGCCATGTGTGATAGCGCTACAATGTGAAGAGTTCATTTTATAATCTCCTTATCCCCTCAAATTCTCGGGTGATAAACTCGTCATTTCAACTTTTTAAAGATTAGGGAGCAGCTAGTAATCGCTCGAGGCCAGTTTCGGCGAATAAGGTGGATTTTCGAAGATTTCGTAGAGTAGTTCGTGAAATTTGACCGTTGCAACTGCGGTTCTGTGCACTGGAACATTATTTTAGTGAAGAGGACGTTTTTTCTTTGCCAAATATACCCTCTTTTTTATTTATTTTTTCATTAGCTAATCTTTTAATTGGTTTTCCATAACGTTCTACGGTGATTGTCATGCCTTTCTGAAATAATTCCATTATCATTGCAGGAAACAGACATCATGACTTTTCCAAGCATATGGTACCGAGACTTCAAAAAATCGTGAATGTTGCTGTATATATGTTATTTTGATATGTTAATAGACATTACTATTTCATGTCAAAATTTATAAATTATTTACGCATCAGTTTCTTTTTCTGTTAAATAAAATATTTTTTCTACACTACCCTTACTACAATGATAAAATTTCGGAAAAAAATATATCTACATCAATCAATAATTTATTTAATTCTTGATGTTTCAGTGATTCTCTGTTACTCTACTCAGAGGACTGTAAATAAAATTGTTGAAGATATTAATCTGTGATTTTAAATGTTTCTTTTTGACCAGTACTTTTGTTTTGTTTTTGCTTTTCCTAAAATGTTTCTTTCTTCTTCTTCATTATTATTTGTTCTATATGCAAAGTTTTGTTTTTTGAGACTTGAATAAACAAATTCAAGTTTATTATATTTTGTGTGCTTTTAAAGTTAAAACACAACAAAAAATAAATAAATTATTGATTGATATGTAGCTATATATTTTTTTTCAAATCAACTTCCAATCAACAAAGGATATTCAGAGATAAAATATTGCGAGACCTACTATCTCTCTAATCTTTATTCTTCATCTATTCATAATTCTGGTAATGTTTTCTTCGCAGGTCACCTCTCTCGGTCACCATTGCAATGTTCGCAGTCTGTTTGTCTACGTTTAAAGTCGAGAATATAGTTGTGAACTGTTTTATAAAAAAGGAGAAGAGACTAATCTAAAACAGTGTATCCAACTTTATTAGGACGGCCTTTTTTTTTTTTAACCTTCGAAACAAAGAATTAGATTACTGTGCTCGGATTTCTTTCCATTTTTTAAAGGAATAGTCCCCAGCTGACTATTGTCTCGCCTGTTACAAGCTCGCTCGTGGGAGTTTTTTCAGACCAAGGGACCCACGTATACTTTTATAACGTTCTTAATATAGAAATACATCTCACCTACCGGATTAGAATTTTGTACGCATGGTTTTAAATGATGATATTATTTATCTAAAGTACGAAATCGTGAATGCGAAAAGTTTCTTGTAAGGTTTTTTTTTTTTTAATTATTATTTAGTCGAGCTTTCGAACATTCCTGCCCTTCTACAGGAGAAAAAAAAATCTTTTTTTTTTTTGTCCTGTAGAAGGTCAGAAATTTTCGAAAGCTTGCCTAAAAAATAATAATGATTTCGTACTTTTGATTATTTGTTCCAGGCGATTATATAACCTATGATATTATTTGTATATTTAATAGAATTATCAAATTATAACAAAATAATTGTGTGTGCCACGATTACCTCGCCATCCTTGTATGTTCTTTTGAAGGAATATAATTTATGGCTTTTTTCAATACCTCCTCTCTCTAGAGACCTGTTAATCAGCATGATAGTTTGTTGTAAGAATTGAGTAATTTTTAGAGGAGACCATACGCCCTATTAACCTCTATTTCTTACGAGATATTTATTTATTACCAGTTGCAAACAAGACACGCTATATCCGATCTGGATAATTGCGCGTGAAACTATTTACAATAATTCATATTGTAGTAGAGTAGGTAACAGAATTATCAAAAAGAAAATAAACAATTAAGAAAAAGAGCATTAAATAAACATATACATTAAATAAATAAGCAACAACATAAGCAGATAGAAGAAATCGCAAAGTAGTTATTTACAGTATGTTAAGCAATGATGGAAGTTGATGAAGTTATCTGTAATAATTAGAATCGTGGAGAGAGAAAGTTGATCAAGTTGAGCTATTTACAATGAGTTATGTTCTAAAATAACTTATTAATTATTTACATTGATGCAAATCAAGTCGCATAGTAGTGTAGTTCCTCAAGCTGCATGAAGCTGTCTATTTATAATAAAAAGTCTGCAGAACCTATTAAATTTCATATATCTTTCTCTATTATAAACTATTTGACCCAGATAGGTTCTTTCCATCTTGCGCTCTGCTGTCTTAGGTTTGACACCAGTGGGCATGAGTTCAGAATGTGTTCGGGGTTTCTTCTTCCACTCCACAAGAGCATCTGGGCGAATCTATTTTTCTAATTCTGAAGAGATATGATTTAAAGTTACCATGACACGTAAAGAATTGAACATTGTAGAAGTTTGGTTTGACAAATTTTGGTATTTTTGAGGAGGTGAAAAAACGTTTGAAATTATTGTTGGATTCTTCATTACGAGATATACTGTCTCATTTTTTGCGTAAATATTTGAAATATCTTTTAAAATATCCCCTACTAAAATCTATCGAAGGCTATATTGATTACATATAGAGAGAATAAACTATTTGTTTACCAAATTTTATAATTTGTGTAAATATAGTAATAATTAAATATTATAATAGTAAATAAAGAGTAATAATTTTTAAATAAAGTATTTTAAAATCTACATTTTGCGTTTTCACTCAGTTTTGGACATATTCGAAGTGCTTCGGCATTTAAAAAATATTTAAAAAGCTGAAAATATGCTTTTGGAAATAATAAAATATTATTGATAACTGAGGAAGTCTCTTTTGTAACCATTATCAAAGTGGAGAGTCTTCGTTAAAAAAACTTCTAATATCGCGATTAAAGATTCTATCTTTTTATGTCATAAAAAAAAACACAAAAATATATATTTTATAATAATAAACAGAATAGAAATTTAAAAAGCTGTTCTAGCAAAATATTAAAAATATCGAATAAATTTTAATGAAGTCTCAATAAAAACTTTAGATAAACTATATAAACTTTTCTGTGATTATTTATAAAATATATCCTCTATATGTGTAGGAGAGATGTTTTTTACATACTTCACCTAAATGTAATTTAGCGATTTGCATTTGTCATAATTGCGTACATTTTATAAATTATAAAATGTCGGTTCTGTTTGGCTGAAACGTATGACAGTGAATGCCTTGACAAGGAAGTACAATGACCATGACTTGCAATTCCTGTAGAGAAGAAGTTGCACCTTTCTTGCGTAAGTTTTAATATCGACACATTTTATTTGAAATATTTAAAAAATATATATTTATTATTTTGAAACAATAAAAATGGATATATTGAATTATATATATATAAAAATAAAAACATATTTTCTAAATATATCTCAACATCTAATTTTATACCGCTAATTATAAATACCGTTTGTACGACGGAATTCTATTTACTTCTGGGATGAAATATCTAAACAACGCTGTTGGCAAAAGTAAGGCATCTTTAACATCTCGAAAGAGATGTTTTCAAAAATTCCGGTAATATGTAAAAAAGTATCACCATATTATATTCGAAATTGCCTCATCAAAAGAAACTTCTATCAAAGGGGGCGGGAAGAAAATGGCAGCGGTAGAGTTGTCGTCCAATCAGATGGCGCTACGTCACAAGCCTCCTATAAAGTAATCCCGTCTGACGGGATTCTTTTTATTCGAAACTTTCCAACAGTCCTTTCTTGTCAGCGCGCTACAATCTCCTCAAAAATGACCATCGACTTGTACCAAGTTCCCGTTTCTGCACCTTGCAGGGCAGTTATGATGACCGCAAGAGAAATTGGTGTTGATTTAAACCTCAAGTTTATAAATTTGTTGGAAGGCGAACAAAAAAAGCCAGAATTTGTAAAGGTAAGATAACTTATATTTATATACACAATATATTTGCACTTTTATACTTTAAATTTATATAAGTTTTTTTTTTTTTATTCTGTACGCAATTATTTGCTACATTTAGTGTATATTTCATGTTTACAAAGTATACTTTTAATATACAGCAGACGAATAAAAAATTATGCATAATTTTAATATTATTATTATTGCGAATCAATAGTGGAGTTTAATATTAAAATTTTAAAGGGAAAATAGCACAAATCTTCAAAAATATCATTTTGAACACGACCCTAAATTTTAAGCAAGTTAAATAGTGTGTATCGTTTTGAAGCGCCTCCTTATCAAACAAAAACCTGCCGCCCCTCCCCAACTCGCCTGTTGCCAATCCTTCCACTCAATTTTTTCCCCCTCTCTCATCTGTCTTTTATAAATTTCATACCACATTTTTTTTAGGCAAAAAAAAAAAATTATATTTAAAAAAAATAATTGCATAGGAATTATTTTTTCACACATTTATATATTATAATTTTAAAAATATATAGATATGTTATATATATATATGTTTGTCTCTCTCTACTATTTACATAAAAAGCACATGTGTTCCTGGTCAGGATATGATTTCTTTGTTTTTAATATTTAAATATCCTAAAAAATTTTAGCAGCCAATATAACATTTCAGGTGTTCTTAAAATCTAAATTAGGAGAAGACAAACGGTGTGTGTGGAGATATATTGATTTCTAATATATTTACATATTTTAACAAATTATTGTATATGACCATGACCAAGTGTCATCTACAACTCCTTGTTAAATTCATTGATGGAAGCCTCTACCAGGTGTGTTGATAAATGATCTCCAATCATGATCATTCCTTCTATGAAAATATATAGTTTGAGAAATTTGAAAATGCTTTGTATTATAAACACAAGGTAATAAGACCAAATCCAAATAAATAAATAGTGTGTATAAATACAAGGTAATAAGACCAAATCCAAATAAATAAATAGTGTGTATAAACACAAGGTAATAAGACCAAATCCAAATAAATAAATATTGTGTATAAATACAAGGTAATAAGACCAAATCCAAATAAATAAATAAATAGTGTATCTTATTACCTTGTGTTTATAATCCAAATTGTGCCTTATCTGCTTTGTATTATATTGAGCTCCCACCACAATCCACTTCCTCTCTATGAATATAAATACTTGTTTTTGATTGATTCATGGAAGCATTTGCCAATTAGAATGATATCTTGGTGAAGCCAAAACCATTTTCATTTTCTCTTTTAATTCTATATGGAAATGATTTTCTTTCAAATTTAAACAGCAGTTATTTGGGAAAGTATTTTATAATCCAGATAAGTTCTCAGTGTTTATTTCTATATCTCCATCAAGGTGCTAAAGAATTACCTAAATTGCATATTTATAGTATTTATTTATATTTGGTTTTCTTTTTTGAAACAGAAAAAGACAAGATGCAACCAATATGCAAAATGAAATTTAACCACTGACATTCATTGAAAGCTGTATATTTTATATAGACCGTGGATAGAATTAGATATCATTATATTGACTAAAATATGCAAATTTCAAACGTCTAATTGCCATCTCTATACTGGTTACAAGGTCGCTGTCTATCATCAGTTTACTTTGAAATCTGGCGTCAATTAAGTCTGAAAAAGAAGCTACAATCTTAAGATATGAAAGATAAGGTTGATAAGGCACAATTTGGATGATAGATTATAAACACAAGGTAATAAGACCAAATCCAAATAAATAAATAGACGTTTCGGTAACAGCGTTGTTACCATCTTCAGACAAAAGTACTGAATATAATGAAATTTCAGTACTTTTGTCTGAAGATGGTAACAACGCTGTTACTGAAACGTCACACACTATTTATTTATTTTGATTTGGTCTTATTACCTTGTGATTTTGAAAGATAATTATAGTTATGTTGTTGTTGCTGCTTATTCCTTCTGATATAAGTCAAATGATCTCAATCAGGAGTCTCAGTTTTTCTATTGTCAACTTTGGAGTTTTCCCAGAGTTCCTTTTTAATGACTGTATGTAGGACAGCAGGTGTTGTGGGTTGGGAGAGAGGCACAATTTTAGTTATAATGGAGATTTATATATCATAAGAAGAGATAAAAGTTTATAACAAGTGTTTATATATAATATAGTCAAACACATCTAATAGAGAAAATCAAAATTTATCAAAATACGGGTTGAAGAATGAAAATAAAACTAAGGTTGATAAGGCGAAAAATTTGGGTTATAGATTATAAATACAAGGTAATAAGACCAAATCCAAATAAATAAATAGTGTGTGACGTTTCAGTAAATTTTGTTCTGTTACCGAAACATCACACACTATTTATTTGGATTTGGTCTTATTACCTTGTATATATAAAACTAAGGTTATAAAATCTAATAGAATGGTTTGGTATTAGAAGCTAGGAAGAGAATAAACAGGGTGAAATGGTGTTCCATGATGGCCAACCACTGTATCTGAGATGGCAGGCATTACATGGCAATATCTTGTTTGAAGACTTTACATTTTATCTAAAATTTCTCTCACAGAGGTTCTACTGTATATGTTTAGACATGTACTTACAATATAAATAGCCACAAACCTATACCCACCATGATTTACCATGGCCCTGTGTACTTATGTAATTACTACTTAAAAGAAGGAAACACATAAGGTAACAAGACCAAATCTAAATTAATAACCTGCTTGTGACATTTTGATAACATTGTTGTTACCAGACAAAAGTAATGAATCTGAAATTCATTACTTTTGTATGAAGATGGTAACAATATTTTATATTGAAACGTATCAAGTATTTATTTGGATTTGGTCTTGCTACCATATGTTTCGAATCTTCAGTCCAAATTGTACCTTATCATTTACTTATAAGAGAGGTTACAACAACACCTTTTTAGATTATGTTATTGTTCTTTTACAAAAAATCAGGAAGAATATAGTCTTCTTCTTCTTTCTTATCTCCATTCAAATCACACTAAGGTATCAAGCTTGTAAAGCTTGAGAATTTTGATGATGTCTGCCGGGGAAGAGTAGAGCTCATCAATGGATGAGTCAATAAAGAATATAGTATAGACACTATGCATATATATACACCCATACCTCGCTTTGCGTCGAGGTTATGTTCCAAAAAAACACGACGCAAATTGAAACGACGCAAAGTGAAAATAAAATTTTGATGGCATGGCGCAATTAAAAACAAAGGTGTTGCTATATTTTAGGAAAAAAATATTCAAAAAAAAAAAAAAGACTCAAATCCAAAACAACGCAACTTTGAAAATCTAACGACGCACAGTGAAAATCAGTAAAAATTAAGCAGCGATGCAACTTCGAAAAAAACGCAAAACAAAACGACGCAAAGCGAGGTATTGGTGTTTATATATTTCAAAGACATATTGGAAGGTATTTGTGTGTTAATATGATGATAGATAAAATAATCTCTATAAAACCACAACAAAGTTTAGGGGGTTCCCCATCTATGATTTACATAGAAAAAATATTTCAACAATTGTTGTGCACTAAATCTTGGTAGAATAATAATAATACAAGAAAAGAACAATGACAATTGTTGAAAACCACATTGTTCATCATAAGTAGCATATTATTTTGCATTGTTAAAAACCTAATGAGGATCATTATCATATATGGCTAGCATTGTTATTTCAACAAAGGGATTTTCAAATGGGTGATAGCAGTAACTCCTCAATAACTATAACAATAAAATTTACATTAGTTTGGATATTCAAACTAAATGATGGAACAATAGAACATCACTCAGACAAAACTCTAGGTGATTGGAATTAGGTATGGGTGCTGCGCTGCCTGGAGTATAGGAGCTTCATCTATGATTCCTTTCTTCTTGTGGTGAATCTTTATAAGACCTGTGGTCTTTATAATGCTTTGTGTGTGTGATTAGAATTAGGTATAGAATAAACCTCTATTTTTAGATAAATATTGCTACATACTGAATGTAGCTTCTTTAATGGCCAATATCACACACACAGTTTAAAAGCCTTCTATTTGGTTTTGCGTCCCCCTCTCTATTCTTTTTCCACCATTTCCCCACATTTTTTTTTTTTTTTTTTTCAAATCTAATCTTTCCATCCTTTCTCTTGGATTTTCCTCTATATTTATATATATCAATTTCTAATATCTACATTGATTTTTTTTAAAATTCATTTTTATCTTTCTTGCTAGTTCATACACACTTGTTCAGCAGTACATGTACTATAATTGGAATGATACAGAGAAAATTAGCATGGCCCCTGCGCAAGGAGGATACACAAAATTTTGAACTATTCTAGTCCTATGCCACCCAGCCCATCTCAATTCAAGAAGAGTTGCTTTTTTCTATGTACATATATTTATTATATTATATACATTTGTATTTAATGCACATTTAAGAGACAGCAATCAAATTCCCTGTTCAATGACTTGAAGTTTCTTCCAACATTCCAAGAGAAAGACTCCCAGTATATCACCAGCTTAGTCATCGGGCCTTGATTTCCCAAGAACCTTGACCTTGGACTATTTTTAACCAATTAACTCTAACATTTCCTCCTCACTTCCTCAGCATTGTATTCTTCCAATTCCTTACATTTAAATATTCTCCTCATGGTGTGGTGAGCTCTCCTTTTCTTTTACAAAACAGAATTTTTGAGTTATTATTTTATTCAAGTTTTATTTTTGCTTTATAAAGCTGGCAAAATTGAAATAAGAGCAAGCTCTTGGTTATATTTTGAGAACATCAACAGACTGGTTAATCCTAGTGCTCTTATAATTTTACTTTATTTCAATACTGTTACATGAAGGTTATAGTGGTCACACTATTTGGATTAGGTTTTGCTATTCATCTTTTAACTGAAATCAATGTTCCAATTAAAACACAAATTATTCCTCAGAATCCTATGTTTGCATTTTCCCCCCCATTCAACTTGTGGTTCTGGTAGTTCTTTGTTGATGTTGAGGTTTGGAATATATTTTTACTCCAACTGTGTTGATATAACTCCCATCAGTATTCAATGCGAAGCTCTCTGTGCAGGATGAATCTAACACTACCCCTCTCTCATCCAACTTGCCCCTCCCCTCAGGAATTGATTGAAGGTATGCTTGGAGTAGAAAACACACTTTCCATTATTACCCTACATTTGGAATGATGATCTTGATTATTTTTATAGCTTTTAATATACTTTGTTGTTGTTTGTGTGTTTTAACATATTTTTGTTTCATTGATGAGTATTTCCTGAGTTTTCTTCCAAAGTTTTTCTAAGATTCAGCTTCTGACAGTAAAAATAAGTTTTCAATGAGCCATTATTTGTTATCTTCAATTTTGTGATCAGGGGATTGTCCATTGACAATACCTTAAAGAAGAATGAGAGGGTAGACAAAGTAAGGATTGGTTTGATAATCTAATATGTGTGGTCTCTGGAATTATAAGATATGAAGAGGTGAAGAGACTTAGGTAAAACATGGTGTTTCATGATGGCCATCTTCTGTACCAGAGATAATGAATAATACACTTCTCTTTACAGTGCCTGATAATTATGTAAGTATCCATTTGAGGAAGTGTCTATAATGAGAATAGTGTTGTTTTTTTCCTATACTTCATTATTCTGTGTGAAGTAACAAGACTGAAGAAAAGAAAAAAAAAATTGGCATCATTTCAGAACAGGCTGATTGTTTAGGAGATGAAGGGAGGAGCCTTGGTTTTAGGATTATAACTGTCCCCTTCTCTACACCAGTACTGCCCAAATAAACAATACTCAACCAAATGCCATTGGTAGCCATTATTCTCTCCTTTCTACACCACCCTGACTGAACAGGAGGCCAGTATTTATCATGTTGTACAGTCATCTCTGATGCCAGCCATTTCACCCTGTTGTATTCCAGACCATTCTGTTAGAATCCCTTTGTTTTGGTCTATCCCTTCCTCCTTCAAGTTGTACCAGAATGGTCAAGAAATTCCATTGAACCTCTCAGTATGTTTCCTGCAACTTTCCCTTCAAAATGGTTCCATTTAGAAAACTCTCAATTTGATAGGAGGAATTCAAGATACAGTAGAACCTCCATGAACTCTCCTGCTAGGAGACACCTCTCTATAAAGGACAGTTTTCTTTGCCAAAATTACCATTTTTACTATTTAGTAACTTTCCAGTAAGAGGACACCTCTCCATAAAGAACACTTTTGCTCTGCAACTAGCTATCCTTTACAGAAAGGTTCTACTGTAGCACTTAATTGATTTTAAAAATTACAATCTATAGGATTTGGTCTGAAAGGATAAAGAATAACGGAAAAAATGCAGAGTTTCATCATTTGTAGTCTCCCAAACATTTAAGTTCACAAAGATATTTTAAAATAAATGATCAGGGTGTATGCTTAACAATTTGATAATTATACACAATTCACTGAAATTTGTATACCTAACATATGGGTGTGATATAAGAGAAAGGTTTAAGGCTAGAAGGAGGAGGGCCAGTAATGGTCCCTCCATCACAGTGGCAGGAATGCAGCGGCTACCTTGTCAGACCAGTTGCTGACCCCCGGCTATTGACCCATTGATGTGTGCGGGCATTCTTTCTAGTCTGGACCTCTTCATTCCAGTTTCTCTTGTGTCTGACTACTTTTTTGTCTTTGTTTGACTACTTTTTTTTTTTAGTGTTTCAAGTAAAAAACCTCTTGGTTGGATATGGAACAGTAAAGTTATATAACAAAGTAGCTTCTGATTTTTTTGACAGATTGCATGTATCTTGTAAAAATAGTCAATTTTTTAAAAATTTACTTTAGAGAAAAACTTACTTTTTTTTATAAGTTCATAAAAATTAAGGGTCTCCTTCTCTCTTTTTTTTTTTTAAACAGAATTTATCAATGCAAAGTACAGTCATTATAACAACATCATTTGGGACCAATAATTGAAGTTTTTATAATTATGGTTAAAACAATAGGATTTAAAACTTTTTTAAATAATGATGTTATAATCAAGTTACTATTATAATGAGGTTCAATTGATATGTTTTTAAAGTTTGGGATAGCATTTATACCATAAGAGTATCTCTTGGTATAGTGTTTGTTAATAAAAGGTTTGGTTTTTACTGAATTTCTCCTCTTTTTTTTTTTAAATCAGATGTGTGAAGACCTATCAATTAAGGCACTGATTCATCATTTGTACAGTAATAACTTATGTGTAACTCAATCTTATACATCCCTTCCCCAACTTGCATCAATTGGATGTGATAGATGAACCCCCAGCACTGTCTCCCCACCATTGACGACAATGGCTTTGTGCTGTGGGAGAGCCGAGCCATCCAGACCTACCTGGTGAACAAGTACAGCCCTGGCAATGACCTCTACCCTTCAGATCCCCAGGCCAGAGCCCTGGTTGACCGCTTGCTGTACTTTGACATCGGCGTTCTGTACAAGTCCCTGGGAGAGCTGGTGGTACGTACAGGTCCAGACATTCCCGGCCACGCCTACAAGCTGCTGTGTGTTGGCAGTACCCCCAACTTTTCCAAGGCCAGCCCAAGTGTGCAGAGAAGGAGGAGGCCTTCTACAAGGCCTTGTGTATCCTCAACAAATACCTGGCTAAGACCCCGTATGTGGCAGGCGAGAACCGCACCATAGCTGATCTCTCAATCTTTGCCGGACTCACCTTCGGAGAGACTGTGAGTACCTGGGATCACTCTCTATAACCAAATCATCCAGCATTCCCAGATATATATGCAAACATAGGAATTGAATATAAACATAATTTTGCCCTTTGGCTCACCCAAGCATTGTAGGTTTTCTCTATAAGTGAAAGGATACTATCTCTAAAATAGCTTAAAACAAAATAATGATTGAGATGAGTATCTTTTTTTATAAAGAAACTTGTCGCTAAATATGCTCATCATTGTTTTAATGGAGTAATAGAAAACTATCACTTTGCTGCACAAGAGTCAGAGCGGTGGTACACCACATTGTGGGAGGAGGCTAAACTGTTGGTTTTCGACTGCTATAACCCGTTATTGAATACCGCATTGAGCACTTTTTCTAATTAAAAAATAATAATAATAAAATAAAAATCTTCACTGGCCACCAATTCTTGCAAAAGTACAACTTCACCAGTGAGTGCAAGTAACCAAATGGAGCTCTGACACATTTATAAGTGCAAAAGTCGAACTGCTCTTCACATTTGTAGACATGTGTTGCACTTACAGTAAAAGCAGTTGCTTACTATCCCCCACCATGGTTACCATGGCCTGTGCCACATGTTTACTAGGGATAATAATGGAGTCTTTAGGACTTTAGTTGTTGTTGTTGTTGTCGTGTCCAAAGAAGAGTCTCAGATGTCTCCATGCATCTCCATCACAGCAGCAGCAATATCCACTATCTTGGGTGTGTAAAGCTGCTGCTCTGGGTCAATTTTCTGCAAGGCTGCGGCCATTGCTGGGCATGAGAATATGTGAGTAGGTGTTAGTTCCACACCAGGACAGTTGTTAGGACTTTAGTTACTTGTGGAGAAGTTGTTAAAGCCAAGGATGTGTGGGCAGCTGGGAGGTGTGGACATGAGCAAGTGCTCCAAGGTGGAAGCCTGGATGACCAAGCTGAAGAATGAGCTGCCCTACCATGATGAGATCAACACCAAGGCCCTGGAGGAGATGAAGGAGCGCCTGGCCAAGAAATAAACTGTTTTCTCTTCTTGTTTTATCAATTTGGAAGTTTGTGTTCAGTTGTCTATGGTGTCATTGGATGGTGATATATTACCACAGTGTCAGGAATATGTGGCACTGAAGTAGAGAGAGTTACTGGTACCGTAGGCTACTATCACAGAAATCTACTGTGTGTAGGGAAGGTACACTAGAGAACATGAATGCTCTCAGAGGTAGTCTCATATTGAGTTTTATGTCATTTAAACAATTTTGTTTACAAAGGTAGTCGCTCATTGAAGTTCATAATATAACTGGTTTTCAAAGATATTACAATTAATAGATCAACTTTTAATATTAAGTTTGAATCAATATTTTTATTTACAATAGTTCAATGTGTGTGAGCACCAAGATGTGATTCCAATTATTAAGATATGTCTTGATAGAGTCAAATGTTATTAAAATCTTGTAATTGAGTATTATTTGTGTCTAAAAATCTAATCTGCAGTCCTTTTATTAAAAGTTTAATCAAAACAGACCAACTCCATGCCCTCAAGTACAGTCAGAAAATTGAGAGAGCCATGCACTGAGAGGTCCTTCTAACAGAAATGTTTACTAAATACACTCATGGACAAAACTTAAGGAAGTGGAAAGGCAATAAGACACAATTTGGATTATAGATTATAAACACAAGGTAATAAGACCAAATCCAAATAAATAAATAGTGTGTGACGTTTCAGTAACATCGTTGTTACCATCTTCAGACAAAAGTACTGAATGGTACTTTTGTTGTTGAACAGTACTTTTGTCTGAAGATGGTAACAACGCTGTTACCGAAATGTCACACACTATTTATTTATTTGGATTTGGTCTTATTACCTTGTGAAGTGGAAAGTCTTTTATGTCGCTGGTTATTTTTTTTTTAAGAAGACAGAGGAAATTTTGTTCATGCTTGGTTATCTCGTGTGTCTTCAATAAAGGTCACTGTAATATATTTCAGAGTTATTGTCTGAATACCGATATACATGCTAAAAGGTACAACTTCCTTAAGTTTTGTCCATGAATGTATACTGGGGAAGAGCTGGAGATTCTTCAGGAGAGGAAGACAACCTGTGGAAACAAGGACAATGTCAAGAGACTGACAGGAGTTGTGTCTAATGGCCGACCTTCGTATTGAAGATGACACTTGATGATGAAATCTGTCAGTTCTTAATGTCCTTCCATCATTTATGTAATCATTGTTAACTTGAATAAACATACAGTAAAACCTTGCTATAGCAAACCCTGATTGGACTGAACTTTTGTGTGATGTTCACTATATGGTATCACTAATATCAGAGATTATTTTAGGTTCAGGGAAGGTTTGCTATATATTCCTGGTTTATAAATTCAAGTGCCATCTATCAATAAAATTAGTAACAATTAGTTTTTTGGCAATGGGTTTCTTTCCATACATTCATCAAATATTATCTCTACACCTTACTACAATGATAAAAGTTATTGAATGAGAGGACTTGGATCATCAGTAGTGAACCCTCTCAGCAGTTCGCCAAATTAATCTCCAGACCGCTCTAATATTGTATTGGATTGCTTTTCTTATATACTCTTCATTTACTATGGAAGGGATATTTGATGATTGTATGAAAAGAAACCTATTTCCAAAAAAAAAATAATAATAATTGTTACAAATATTCCTGGTTTGTTTTAGCAGGGTTTTACTGTACTAAGATATTACAATTTTTGGATTAGAGATGAAGACTAAATAGAAACAGTAATCTAAATGTAGGGACATTTTGTTAGTAACAGTATTACCATTATTATCTGATGCTATGGTAAATAATGCTTAATTTAACCATAATAATTTGACACTAAAATAAAGTGTTCCAATGGTCCATGATTCTTGCAAAAGTCCAATCCTGCCAGTGAGTGTGATTAACTAAACAAGGCTTTGGTGCACATGTGTAAGTGCAATAGTCACCTGCTTTCTATAGGTGTAGACATGTGGTACCTTTACAGTAAAAGCAGTCATCAACTACTACTATGGCCTGTACTGCTTTTGTGTTCTGGAAAGTTTTAAAATCTCTCTCAAAGTCTCTTAAGTAGAAATTGTGGCACTTATACAAGATACTATATAGATAAGGCACAATTTGGATTATAGATTATAAACACAAGGTAATAAGACCAAATCCAAATAAATAAATAGTGTGTGACATTTCAGTAACAGCGTTGTTACCATCTTCAGACAAAAGTACTATTTTAAAACATGCTGTGGTAAAATTTCTCATTCAATACTTTTGTCTGAAGATGGTAACAACGCTGTTACCGAAACGTCACACACTATTTATTTATTTGGTCTTATTACCTTGTGTTTAAGATACTATATAGAACACAATAGATGTGTTGAGTTAGGCTAGCTAAGGAATAGAAAGATGGCCATTATAAAGCTGCTTCTACACAGGTTTCATACTCCAGTACTGACTGGTCAGTGGAAGGGTGGTTGAAACCATTAGTTTCCAACCGCTACGACCCTGGATTGAATTCCGCAGAAATGTTTTTTTAACATTTACCATAATTCAGCCATTTCTCTTAATCCTAGTTAAATTACCTACTTAAATTTTCAATCAACTATAATCCAACATTGACAATCCAATAGGAAATGTCTATTGATAGAGAGTTGGGTTGAAGAAATTGATCACAATTTACAGATTTGGTCTTGTTATCTTGTGTTGTTACCGTGTTAATCCTATCATTTAAAGAAATAACACAGATTCAATAAATTTGATACAACCTTTCAGTAATGGCATTGGAGTTATCAGATAATATCAATATCCCTTGAAATTACAAAGTAACAAGACTAAATAAGTAATCCATATATGTGATGTAACAGTAATGTTGCAATCTAGAGCATCAAGCCAACCATACATACTAAGGGGATTTTCATTGCATCTTTTTAAGTCGAGAAGACTATTCACACACATACAACTTTATTAAGACCACTGGTCTTATACAGATTCACCACAGGAAGGAGGCACAGATAGAGCCCCTATACTCCAGGCAGCATAGAACCCAACAGCCTCTAGATCCGACGTATGTCCAGTGGCCATAGATACCACCGTACATATGTAAAGTTTAAGGCATCACTGAAAGGACGAGTGTGGAATCAGCCACATTCTAGTCTTCGCTTTCCTCATCCAAATGGACCACAACATTTGGCGTATCCATTATTCTCCTCCAAACGCTGACTATGGCCTCGTAGAATTTATATAAACCAAAGAGGAGACCTTGATCAAACATCATTGTGTTCATCCAGTTAGAAGGCTGTATTCATTCAAGGCCAAATGTGCAGAATCCACACCTAAAAAGAGTTAAAAGCAGAGATATGAGGATCATAGAATGATAAAGAACTTCCTAAACATGCAATTGATTGCTACTGATGGCCTACACACTACAAGAAACCTTTAACTGCAAATGGAAACACGTGTTTATCAATTATTATTGCCTTTGGTTTATCATAATGGCCTTGAAACTATTGATGTTTTCAAAGTGGGACAATCACAATGCACTGATCAAAACAAATCGTAGTTATTGGTTTCCAAGGTTAACACGTCATATGGATTTTAGTTATATTAAAATTCAAGGATGTTTTGATGCGATTCTCTAATGAAAAGCTTTCATTGCTTTCCCATGTCGTGTTTAATGGAAATCTATATATAACATTCTAGAAAAATTCAGTCACTTTATAAAGGCAATGAAAAACACTATAAAGTGAAAGTTTGAAAAAAGTTGATTTTATTCAATTTCCATAAAGTAAAAAAAAAATCTATTACAATAGTACCTCCCTGTAAAGGACACCTAATTTACAGAGCCAAACTGTCCTCTTACTGGAGAGTTGCTAAAGCGTTGTTGTTGTTTCTTATCCCCTTGTGTAAAGATTACACGAATTCCATAAGTTCATGCTCCTTGAGCTGTTTTATGATGAGCAGCGGCCTCTCTGCTAAAGAGTAAAAATGGTAACTGTCCATTATAGAGAGGTGTCGGCTAGCGGAGTGTCCGGTAAATGAGGTTCTACTGTAATAAAATTAATATTAATTAATTTTTTTAATTAAAAAAAAAATTAATATGAAATTTTAGAGTTTTGATTAACATTTAAATATAAAAAATGTTTGATGGGAGAATGGTGTGTGTCTATAAATATATACAGTAGAATCTCTCTCTAAAGGACAACACCTGGTTGAAGTGTCAAAGTGTCATCTAGAGAGAGAGGTGTCCAGATAGTTGCTAATTAGTAAAAATGGTAATTTTGGTGAAGAATATGTCCTCTAGCGAGTGTACTCTCACAGAGCTTCTACTGTATATGTATTCAATAGAATGTGTTTCTAAATGTGTGTGTAGCTTATTTCTACTTGTACATTATCTGGCTCCCTTATCCCAAGAGTCAAGAATGCCGTTGGTAGTGATCAAGGAAGTGTGACTGGTACTGATTGAGGGTGGGGGAACCTCAGCATGATAAAATAAGCCGGCAGCAGAACAAAGAAGCTGGGGGGTCGAAAGGATGGGGGTGACCTGGAAAAGGGGAGATTGACAGCAAGGAATCCTCAAAAGACGCAGTCAGAGTTTCCCGGGGGGACATCCCAGTTGATAGCAGCGGTTGGTCAGACTGTGAAGTTGTCCAGGCCGGGTTGGTGACTGTAGACAGAGCTGGGGGTGACTGGGTAGGAAACAAGGCAGTAGGAAGAGAAGAGCTTGACAGCAAGGATTTCATGTGGTCAGAGTATCCTGGGGCTGACAACCCTGTGGATAGCAGCAGTTAGCCAGACTGTGGCGATGTCCTGAAGTTGTCCAAGCCGGGTATGGAGCAGATTCCTCTGTGGAAAGTAGACATTGGAACGAGTGTGTCATCAGCAACTTACAAGACACTGTTGTTCAGGCTGGATGTACACTGTGTGGAGCGGGACACTTCTTAACAGTGACATCCCCAGAGCCAAGGATTCTTCTGACAATGGAAGTTGGAAAAAAAAAGTATCTAATATTGCACACTCATCCCATTTAGTACTACATGTAATAAAGTGCTAACTGCATCCCTTCAAGAACTCATGTGTCATCTTTGTACCACCCTGAATAGACAATAGTACACAAATACGGCATCTGGGTATGATATAACAATTTGCTATCTTGACCCATCATTATTTGTTTAAAAGTTTTCACATATGATAATACTTTTACCACAAGGCAAAGAATTCCTTTGACCGCAAGTAACTCGTGATTATACATTTAAAACACTACAGATTTGTGAGGTTCTATTTTGTTTACTTGCATTTGTTTGTCTAATTTCTTATCTCCACTTAATCATATAAAGAAATCGAGGGTTGGTGGAGGAAGGCATCTACTGGAGATCTGTAAAGTTCATCAATCAACGAACCAATGCAGTTGTTAGGAGATACAGGTTGGGAGTTACACATAGGGGTACATTTTTAAAACTGCTCTGGAGAAGGTTATTGTTCCGTGGAAAACCATACTTTATTCTCCCTGCTAAGGTCATACCTATTCATCGATAGAATGGAAATGTTTATCCATGAAATATCGGAAGACCTAGCAAATCCTTTACTGATGTTACGGGATCAATGGACTGGGATCAAGCAGATCTTGTTACTGGAGATCAGTTATTCGGGCCTGCTGGCGCCAAGTCTGGCGGTGGATACATCGAGATCAAACCATTCTTGAGGTGGAGTCTGGAGGATGACACTGTCTGTTCAGACTACCCTTCCTTATCAGACCTTCCCTCCAAGCCAGACGCTGTTCTCCTCACCTACTCCGATGGCAACACCATCTTCGGGGGCCAGATTAAGAGTTCCTTCTAGACCGCTAGAGCATTCACTTCGCCCAGGCTCCTATCTCGGCTGAAGCCATCGCCGACTACCTTCCTGGAGTGAGCCCCTTGGAGTTCGATGAGTGGGACCAACTCTTTCTCGCCAACATCTCCCACGACCAGATAGCGGCAGCCATCTACTCGCTTGCCAAATGGCCGTGCCTCGGGATGAGTCAGATTACCCTGTAAGTTTGCCAAATCCTTCGAAGATTTCTTCACTGAAGTTCTTTGGCAAGTCTTCAAGGCTCCATGGGGCCTTGCCTCCATCTTTGAGATGCAGCAAAGTCATCCTACTGCCGAAGTCGCACGATGGTTCAGGTCTACAAGCATTCCATCCAATCAGCCTCTCAACGATTCTCTACGGGGATCCTCAGCGGTGTGGTCATCTACCAGACCTCATGCTCGACATATGCTGTTCTGGGACGGTCATTCTCCTGGAACAATGCGCAAGTGTATACAAAGTCTCCTGGGCGTTGAGACATGACACACTGCTGGCTGTAATCTCGCTGGATCTGAAGTCAGCGTTTTACAGTCTGAACAGGAATTTCCTATATGGCCTGATGGAGAAGTTGGGCCTGCCATCTGCATACCTCGGGTGGGTTGCTATCTTCTACGTTGAAGCAGACCTCACCATCCAGGTCAGAGATGTCCACACCTGGGCTTTTCTACTTCTCAACGGGGTGAGGCAGAGCTGTCATCTCAGTGCTGCTCTCTTCAGCATCGAAGTTGGGTCACTGCTACGCTGCCTTGAGAGGATCTTGGGCCACGGATACGTGATCACCTATGCGAATGACATTGTATTCTTCATCAAGGACGACGCTCTGTTTGAACTCGTTCTCTTGATCTTTAAAGAGTTCCGTGGACTATGGGGTAGCTGCCAACTTTGACAAGAGCTGTGGGCTATGGTGCAGTTCCTGGAAGCACTGGACAGATTCTCCTCTGGGAATTTCCTGGAGGTCCGAGTCATTGACCATCCTGGGCTACAGGATCTCTGCATGGAACATCGTTACCTCCCAGGCCTCCTACCTAATGGGACAGCTCGAACGAGCCATCGCAAGATGGTCTCCTTACAGTTTAATTAGTTCTACTTACATACTATATTTTAAATTATTCCTAGTACATGTAGTACAGGGTGGGTAGAAGTTGGCGACTGCTTTTATTGTAAGTACACCACATGTTTACATATGTGAAAAGCAGTTTGACTTGGCACTTACAAATGTGCTAGTGCCCCGTTTGGTTACTTTGCACTCGCTGATGGGGTTGGATTTTGCAAGAAAGGGGGCCATTTGAGCATTTTTTTTTTTTTTAATTATAAAAAAGTGCCCAAAGTGGGATTCGATACCGGGTTGTAGCGGCCAAAAACCAAAGGTTTAGATCACCTTTTCACCGAGACACCTTCATACTTTTTTATTAACATAGTAGGTCCTTCAATTACTTTTTTTTTCTAAAGAAATAATTATTTCAATGGCCGCCCTGATTCTTGCCAAAGTCCAATCCCACCAAGGAGTGTAGGTAACCAGGCAGGGCTTTGGCACATTTGTAAATGTGCTGAGAAATATGGCACAATCCATAAGTTCAAATTACACCAAAACAATTGAAAAAAAAAAACTTTATTTATAAAAAATAAACATCTCTAAGCTACCTTCCATAGTTAAATGCAGAGTACATAAGAAAACCAATCCAATACAATAAAAAAAAATGCTCCAATGGCCCCTGATTCTTGCAAAAAGTCCAACCCCACCAGCGAGTGCAAGTAACCAAAGGGGCTCTGGCAAATTTGTAAGTGCAAAGTCAAACTGCTTTTCACATGTGTAGACATGTGGTGTACTTACAGTAAAAGCAGTCGCTAACTACCCACCATGATTATCCTGGCCTGTACCACGTGTACTAGGGATAAGCAAAAAAAAAAATCCAAAAAAATAGTAGAGCGGTCTGGAGATTAATTTGGCAAAACTGCTGAGAGGGTTCACCAATGATAAGCCAAAACTCTCTCATTCAATAACTTTTACCATTACAGTAAGGTCTGTAGAGATAATATTTTACGATATACGTGAACACATTGCTAAAAAATAATTATTACAAATTTTCACGATAGATGGCAATCGAAAAATATAAACATGATATTTTGAAAGTTGATAAGGCACAATTTGGATTATAAACACAAGGTAATAAGACCAAATCCAAATAAATAAATAGTGTGTGACGTTAGCTGTTACCGAAACGTCACACACTATTTATTTATTTGGATTTGGTCTTATTACCTTGTGTTGATATTTTGAAAGGCCAAACGCTTTATAAGTAGACATGTGATGCACTTACAATTAAAGCAGTTGCCTGTATCATGATAAAAAAAAAAAAAAAGACTCCCCAATAAAGTAAAACCATCAACAACAAAAAAAGACAACACAAACATATCTAGTAAAAGAACTTTATTAAAATCATTAAAAAAAAAAAAAAGATTTTTCTCTCTATTTCACACTTTTTACAAAATTGCTAATAAATAGAAATATTTGTATTTTTTTTACAATTTTTTAAAACTGAAACAGCTAAAAAATAGCTTCTTTATATTTAAAAAAAAAAAAGAAAAAAATCTGTAAAAATTTCTTTTATAATATATTTCCAAAAAAAAAAATCCAATTTTTTTTTCCTAAATAGTTAAATATATATCTACAAATTTTTTTTATTAAATCTATATAAAATTTGATTGAGAATATTTTTTTTTTCGTTAAAATTTTATACAATATACCATCTGGCATTTACTTTGCTAGCAATTACTTCTCTTTCTATAAAAAAACTCGCCTGTTAAGTTAAAAACTGCTTTTTATTATTATAGGGAAAAAAAACTACCTAAAAAAAAAATTTACCCATTTCTACCAGAACAGGGAAAGAGAAAATGTAAATCATTCAAAGCTTTTTTTTTTCTCAATAAGTAAATTTTTTTTTATTAAAAATCTAATCGAGTAGATCTTTAAAAAAAAAAAAAATGGCAGTTTTTTTTTTAACCCCACTCCATACAAACAAATTCAAAAAAAGAAAAAAAAAAATTTTTTTTTTGAAGCCAATTTCCACATGTGTGTGATAACTTGGTGAAAAAAAAAAAAAAGAAAAACATTAAGAAGTTATAAATTAGGGAAAGGAAAAAAAAAAATGAGGGAGGGAGGGGGGGTGGGGATGATAGAAAAGAGGAAGGAAGTGTATTAAAAAATATAATAATAATAATTGAGTGATATTTATAAAATAAGTCTCGCAATAATAAACAAAAAAAAAAAAGGTAGAAAAAATAGGCTTATAATATGTATAAAAAAATGTTATAATATATATATAGTGTGTTGAGAGTGAGCGGGTTACAGCGCGCTATGTACAACAAAACATAGTCAAAAAAAAAACGCAAACAAATAAAAAAAAAAAAACATTTGGCTCCATGATTGTTTTGGTTTTGTTGGTGGAAAGAAAAAAGGGAGTTTTATGTAGGAGCCTGCAACACACATTGTGTACGGTTTAAAACTAGTGTGGTTGCAAACAATTGCTCATTGTTAAAATGGTAAGGTACAATATTGGGAATTATTATTAGAAATACACTCATGGACAAAACTTAAGGAAGTTGTACCTTTTAGCATGTATATCGAGATTCAGACAATAACTCTGAAAGATATCACAGTGATCTTTATTGAAGACACACGATAAACACGTGGGTGAACAGAAATGCTTGTCTCTTTAAAAAAAAAAAAAAGAGACGATCAGCAGACGTCAAAGACTTTATACTTACTTAAGCTTTGTGTATGAGTGTATAAGGTAACAAGACATTGTGTATTATAAACTTATTACATTCGAAAACTCTGCCTTTGCCAGTCCCAAGACCTAATGAAAAAGGAGGAGGGGGAGCAGTAAACGCTCTCTAAAAAACCTGGTCTCAGCTGGCCCGGCTGATAGTACCCTGTAAGGGCTCCTAATCCAGGGATACAGGATGAGCAGCGTTTGTACTCCCATGTTAGGAGCGGCTGCACATGGTATCTGTTCCTCATGTCAGAGGCGGCCCTTTCTTTTGGAGCTAAGTCGGCCTGCCACTGAGTAGTGCTCCAAGTCTTAATGACAAAAGCAGACGCATTCTACTTCACCCAGTCATGATGGTTGTCTAAAATCACATCATTGACTATTGACTCATCCATTAATGAACTCTACTCATCCCTAGTAGACACCATCAACAAGCTTTACAAGCTTGATACCCTAATATGAATGAGTGGAGATAAGAAGAAAACAGCAATCTCCAGACCAAATGAATGAGAAAGAAACAAAGAGAGATATATGTAACTAAGAGGATAATTGGAACCCCAACTACAAGGTAAAGATGTGAAGCATGTTCACTCGTGGCTCGCCAATTCTATATATATCTTCAGCTGTGTTTGAAATAAAAACAAAATTCTCTTTTACAAAAAAACTTATTTTTACTATAAGAATATACCATTTTAGTAAAAAAAAAATGCTCCAATGGCCCCTGTTTCTTGCAAAAGTCCAACCCCACCAGCGAGTGTAAGTAACCAAACAGGGCTAAGACACATTTGTAAGTGCAAAGTCGATCTGCTTTTCACATGTATAGACATGTGGTGTACTTACAGTAAAAGCAGTCGCTAACTTCTATCCACCATGATTATCATGGCCTGTACCACAAGTACTAGGGAGAAGCCAAAAAAAAAAAAACATTTTAGTTGAAAAAGAAGAAATTTGTTCAAAATGTGTGCATCCAAATAAAACCAATATCCTTGATATCCAGTTTTATTAACTTTTCGAAACATTTTATTGAAGTTAAATTCAGCGATTTTGAGAGATACAATTTATGATGGCAGCCTTATTTGACCAAAAGACCTTAAAATAATAAATTCAATATAAGCTGGCCCTTAAAAAAGGTTTACAGATGAAACATCAAAGAAATATTTTTATAAAGCATTTGATAGATAAGTTCTTATTATTGGGAAGAGAAAAAAAGGACCTAATCCAAATAATTTAGTAGTGCAATGACGTTCGGTAACAGCATTGTTACCATCATCAGACAAAAAGAATAAAAATGCAATCAGACATAAAATAAAATTATTCTTTAGTCTGATGTGGTAACAATGCTGTTGCCGAAACGTCACACGTCTTGTATCTAATAATCTATAATCCAAATTTTGCTTTATCATTATTGGGAAAAAATACTTTTTACAACAAACCAGCAATGTTTTTAAATAGTTGATATATACACCCATACCTCGCTTTGCGTCGGGGTTACATTCCAAAAAAACATGACGCAAATTGAAACGACGCAAAGTGAAAATATGTGAAGGCGCAATCAAAAACAAAGGTGTTGCCATATTTTAGGGAAAAAAATTCAAAAAAAAAAAAAAAAGACTCGAATCCAAAACAACCCAACTTCGAAAATCTAACGACGCACTGTGAAAATCAGTAAAAATTAAGCAGCGACGCAACTTCGAAAAAAAATGCAAAACGAAACAAAGCAAAGCGAGGTATTGGTGTAATATATCTCTCTCTATCAGTTGTATAAACAAAAATATATATTGAACAAAGATTTCTCACAATGAGTTTCTTTTTTTTTAATTTTAAAATGCTTCTTTCAAGTGATAATCACTCTTCAATGGGCTTAAATAAAAACATTGACTATTTCTTACAAAAGGCAACATACATGCGCATCGTGGATATTTACCAGGATGGTGAGAAATCTTTGTAGTGTTTAAATTGCCTTTCCCAAATTTATCTTGAATCAAAGATATAAGTAGAGTAAAACCTCCATGAGAGGACACTCTCGCTAGAGAACACCTCTCTACAAAGGACAGTTTTCATTGTCAAAATTACCATTTTTACTAACTAGAAAACTCTCCCTAAAGGATAGTTTTGCTATGCAATTAGGTGTTGACCTTTACAGAGAGAAGGGGGTTCTACTGTATATTTAAAAAAAAAATAGAGAACTGATAAGAAAATAAAACAAATTGTTTTTAAAGAATCCTAAAATATTTTTTTGTAAAAGAAGAGGAAACTTAAAAAAAAAAAAGAAGCAAAATTCAACTTGAAAATTCTTTGAAATGAAAAAAAAAGAGCCCCTGCCCATTAAAAAAAAAAGGCAAAAACTATTTGGTATTTATTTTACTAAATGGCTTGTAGTTTTTTTGTGCATATATTTCAAGAGCAAAAAAGTGTGCTCATATTTTCATTGGCTTTCCACCGGGCAATCCCTCTTTTGGCTAGAGAATTGGACCAGCTAGCCACTTTGCTATCTAAACTCCTCTTTGGCAAATTCTGATGACTTCATGAATTTCAACTCCATCAAATGCCAACAAAAAGAAACCTTCAGGTGAAAATACAGGAGTCAACATTCCATCAATGGCATCTGAATCAAAAGCCTGGAGCTATTCTGGAACTTGGGATGAGCCAACAGGCAGCAACCTGTTTTTTCAGGCTCAAAACTTGCCATACAAGACCGCTCCTTTCCAGGATGGTGTAAAAACCTTCCCACAATGCACCATCTGCAGAATCAGAGGCTTCACCAGACCACTTCTTGGAATGTATGAGAGATTCAAGATAGGACCTCTATTCCAAGCCTATCAAAATTGCAAATTTAATTCATGAATTCAGTCTCCATGACCTTATATAACTATAGAATGGGATAATAAAAGCAAAACTTTTTTTTTTTTTGGTAAAATTTTTTCACATTGTTTATCAATTTATATTTCATTATGTTTGGGGCGCACCTGCATGCTGTTAAATATCAGAATTTGAATACAAAGTAAGCAATAGTTGATGTAGTTTTCCTTGAAAAAAGCCACAGTGGGTTGCCGATAGATACATTGGAAATATATATATGTCATAATATATGCTCTTCCAGGATTAATAAAACAAACCTAGAATCAGCCAGAGAGAGATGGGTAGCTAAAGGGCGTCACTTTAGAGATCACGACATTCCAAAGGGGCGGCAAAAGGGGCCCGCCCGTCAACACCTGGGGACTATTTTGGCAGTCGGGGGGTGAACACACACGACAAACGGCCGTTCAGCGCATAGAACCTCGCTCCCTCTCTCTCTCGGCTGGCTGCCTGGGTTATTGCTCTACCAACTCGTCGTGTGATTATTTCTCTCCTCACCACATTATTACCACTATATTGCCACATATATATATAAAAAAAAGGTCTAGTAAATGACATCCAAGACAAAATACAGTAGCCTCTATCTCATTAGAAGACCCTAGCCTAAAAACACTGTTAAACCTGGTCTTTCCTGGAGGTAGTCTCTCCAAGAGGACATGTTATGAGGAGACTCTCTCAACCAAAACACTCTCTGACAAGAAACCACCTCCAGAAGCCTCCCCAAGACCTGTTAATGGCCTCAAAGTGGCGGGAGGGGGGGTGACCCTGGACAGGTGAAGTATGTCTGGAGAACTCCTGGTACCCAAGACATGAATCCCACTATGTCCAGTTAACATTCCTACCTACATCAGATGTCCCATCAACAGACATCTAAATACTCCAATGTATTCTGCTCCTCTTTCTAAAATTGGAGAGTAGTGGACTTCAGGAATTGATTTAACCATGGAGATAAGCACCACCTTCAGAAGAGTCTAGGTTTAGCTAAGTTTAAGGCTATGGTCTTCTCATGGTAGACTCTACTGTAACAGGGAGAAGACAGATACAGTAGAACCTCTTTGTAAAGGACACTTAGTTGCATAGCAAAACTGTCATAGAGAGGTGTTTTCTAACGCGAGTGTCCTCTCTACTGTATGTGGAGAGACAGAGGGACATGACAGATATGCAACAACCAGGACAAGGAAGACACAAGTGGCCACGGGATGCCAGGAGCCACTCACTAATTTTTGACATCCACCGCGGAGATTTGGACATTGACTGGAAGGGCATATTCATAGCCACCCTTAGAGGCCATTTGGTTTTGTAGCGAGTCGAGCTGGAACACACACACACATAATTATCATGGGAAGGAGGAGCAGCAGCAAGGTTTTTTATTGCCCTAATTAGCAATTATAAGCTGCCACATGGAGCCGCAGAAACTATTTTAATTGGATAGCGCATTGGACTTGAACTCCACTAACACACCAACCATTCCTCTTCCTACCCCTTTTTCCTGGTTCTAGGCTGGTCTAAGTTTTTTATAGCTGTTATAGCACATTATATAAATCCCAGTTTTATCCATTGTCCAAAGACATCTTTATAATAATTTTTATTATCAACACTTATTATTGACATTATATGATAAAGCACAATTTGGATTATAGATTATAATATAAGAAAATAAGACCTAATCTAAATAATTTATTAGTGTGTGACATTTTGGCAACAACATTGTCACCATCATCAGACAAAAGAATAAGAAAAATAAATTATTTTTTGTTATTTTGTCTGATGATGGTGACAATGTTGTTGCCGAAACATCACACACTAATAAATTATTTAGATTAGGTCTTATTTTCTTGTATTATTGACATTATAATCATCATCACAATTAATACTACACATGGCGCAAGCCATCAGAAACTTTCAGTTGCACGATAACGAGCGCCTTTTTCTTAAAATAAAATCTCAACAGGTTCAACAACAGCTGAGAGTTAAACATTCCTGTAAATATTTGCTTCGTCAAAACTGCTTCTCTGAATAGCTTAAAAGAGAGTAAAACTCAAGATATCAATAAATCATTATTATCTCTGTGCTGGGGGACTTTCGCTGTACCACATAAACAGAAGCTGGCTTCTATAGGCCCCATCAGTGGCTAAAGACCGCCCAAGGACTCTAACAACACAAATATCAAGATATTTATAGTAGAGATTCACCTATATACAACTCTCTCTCTCTTCAATTATATTATTAAAAACATGTGTTTATAAACAAAGTAACAAGACTAAACCCAAATAAATAGTGAGTGATGTCTCAGTATAGAGATTCAGTACTTTTGACTGTGAAGATGGTGACACATCAGCATGGAACCTTTATGGCCCTGTTAACTTTTGTGATCTACAAGTCTAAACCGCACCTCATCCAAACAAATGGAAATGAAAAAGAACTAGGCATAATCCTAAGTATTGGATAAAAAGAGAGACAGGTGGCATTTTCACAGATGAAAGATACACTGTGTGTACTGTGATAGGGTACAATAGATTAGAAACTTCAAGCTAACAGACCCACATCTTCAAATGAATAAATTGTGCGTGATGTTTCAGTAACAGCATGGTTACCATAACGCCATGAGTAATTTACTTATTTAGATGTGGTTGTGTTACCTTAGGTTCGTACTGTGTGTTACATTTACAGCAAAAAGCAGTTGTAAATCCCCACTACAATTAATAACTTGGTCAATTTGTTAATTTTACACAAGGTATTAAGACCAAATCCAAATAAATAAATATTACTTTGTGTTTATAATATATAATTCAAATTGTGCCTTATCATAACTGAGATCTATAATTTATAAAAGCAAAACATCATAGTGTTATGTTTCAGATTTGACTAATAGGGGGAAAAAAAAACTCTTATCATAGAGTCCTTTAAAATAAAGTTACCCAGGTTATCTATTTAATCTATGTCGGAACTCCGCCTTTGCCGGTCCCAAGCCCGGATGAAAAAGGAGGAGGGGGAGCAGTAACAAGCTCGGTAAAAAACCTGGGTTCAGCTGGCCCGGCTGATAGTACCCTGTAAGGGCTCCTAATCCAGGGATACAGGATGAGCAGCGTCTGTACTCCATGTTAGGAGCGGCTGCACATGGCGTCTGTTCCTCATGTCAGAGGCGGCCATTTTTTTTTGGAGCTAAGTCGGCCTGTCACTGAGTAGTGCTCCCAGTCTTAATGACAAAGGCAGACGCATTTTACTTCACCCAATGTGGAGATAAGAAAGAAGAAGATCTATGTCGGTCGTTACATATGGAGTTGGTATTGGCTCCTGCTCCCCCTTGTTACCTTGATCCATATATAGCAGCCAATCAGTAGGTTATGTAATGCATCCACAGCAGTTTTATAGACTTCCAATGATGATAAACAACAATTTGGATTATAGATACAAGAGAATAAGACCTAATCCAAATAATTTAATAACGTGTGACGTTTCATCAGATGAAAGAATCAAGAGGAGCTCTGAACATCAGAAATAGACAGCATCAAACAACACTAACAAGATTTAGAACAGGCCATCTCAAGCCATTGAAGATAGAAAATAATAACAAAATCTATCCCACTTGCCCAAAATGTAGCTTGGTACCTGCAGCTCCAGAACACATTTTGGCTTGCATTAGATGTACTAAACAGGACCTTTGGGAGAGGCTGCTGCTCATCATAAAACAGCTCGAGAAGCATGAACTCATGGAATTCGTTTAATCTTTACACAAGGCGATAAGAAACAACAACAGATGAAAGAATTATTCTTTTGTCTGATAATGGTAACAATGCTGTTACTGAAACGTCACGCACTATTAAATTATTTGGATTAGGTCTTTTTTTCTTGTATCGAGACTTCCAATGACTTAAAAAATTTAAAAAGTTTTAAACAGTGAATTCAGACAAGTTTAGCAAGGGGGATGATATCCTCTGTGCATTGCATTGAGGGCAACTTGCTCTTCCATAGAAGGATACTACTTACAGATACCTACTAATCTCTAATTGGGAAAAATTTCCTCACCTCAGTTTATCATTAAGGAAATCTTTCTTAGCTCCACTCAATCACATTAGAATATCAAGCCTTGTAGAGCTTGAGATGTTGTCTGCTGGTGATGAGTAGAGCTCATCAATAAATGAATATAGTCAATGATGTAGTTTGGGGGTTGCAGGTTAAGAATTGCACTTAATACATAGTGGTAAAACCTTGCAACCATTCTGGAAGGTCATTGTCCGTAGATGACCAGACAAGTCTGGAAATCAAAGGCTGTTGTTCCCTTGGAAGGACAGAATTAAAGAAATAAAAAAACAAACAATTACCAAACTTCAAATAGAGAGGAATACATCCTGATTTACATATTCAAGAATGGATAACATCTCAAGTCTCTCTCTCCAGTTTCCAGGCTACCACATCAAGACATTCCCACATGTACCAAGTATAAGTCCCCAACATCTCCTTTATTGTATCAAAGTAATCAAACAAGGGTCTTTGAGACAATCCAAGGGAAAAAAACCCATCAAACTTGTAAAACATCACCAACTTCCAATCACCAACAACAGAGTTGTAGTTAAGTGTACTCACACTGATGTGCATATTGCCGTCCCCGGAGCCGACGTGGGCTGTGTGGCGGAAGTTTGTGGGACTCCCAATCATGGAGCGATCAATTCTCCGCCTGTGCTTCTGGAACAGTTCTGGTGAGAGCATCTCTCCACAAACGGGCAACAACACTGAGTGTAGAATAAATCACAAGGTAAGTGAAACAAGAAATACAAAATATAACATAGTGTATACATGTTACATCATCATCCATCAATGCACAAAAACCTGTCTAATAAAAACTTTCTTATTAGATTGTATGAGCATAAGACATCATCTTGAAGAAGGAATTAAAGTTTACGGCAACAAGTTTCTTTTATTTGTGCTGTATAATCGGCAAGCTTTCAGACTATGACTTCCTTCAGCAGGCAACTATACAAGAAACTAGAGACTAATATATATGTACAGTAAATATTTACATAATTATAAATTTTCTTAATGAAATGAATGATTATTATATTAAAAATATATAGGTCACCATCATGGAAAGTTGTCTCTCTTACTTGAAGATGAAAAGATATTCCATGATGGACCCCCCTCCTCACCTCCATATAAGAACACTGCATAATGATGAAAAATAAATGGATATTCAAGCAAGCATATAGCTAGAATGTATTTTAACCACAAGGTAATAAGACCAAATTCAAATAAATAAATAGTGTGCGACATTTCGGTGACAATGCTGTTACTGTCACACACTACACCTATCCCCCGATTTACACGGTACTTTTTTTTACACGGTTTTCCAAATAAGTTTTTTTTTTTATCGCACTATACTAAATGCTACTGTGATTGAACACATGCGCTGTGTACACATCTCACGAGGAATCCCGAGCTTATGTGCTGACTACATATTTTAACCTGTCAATGCATTTTATTTTTATTTCTGTGTACACCTATCCCCCGATTTACACGTTTTTCTCAGGAACGTATCTACCGTGTAAATCGGGGGATAGGTGTATTTATTTATTTTGATTTGGTCTTATTACCTTGTATTTATAATCTATAATCCAAATTGTGCCTTATCATAGAATGTATTTTGAGACGATCCCAGTATCTACAAACCCAAGGTAATAAGACCAAATCTAAATAAATAAATAGTGTGTCTTTTTTACACACGATTTATTTATTTGGATTTGGTCTTATTAGCTTGTGTTTATAATCTATAATCCAAATTGTGCCTTATCAGTATCTACAAAGAAATAAATAGTCCTCTAAAAAAATATTAAAATAATCATTTCTATACATGACACTTTTAGCTTCAATTGAGGGGTTCCACATTACATGGAGAGGAAGGTCTTTATTAACAAGTTTTGCTCCCCATTGCTGTCAAAAAAAGAGAGAGATGTCTGCTACAATTTATTAGCTCCATTGTTGAGAAAAAAATGAAAGGAAAAAAAAAAAAGGACAGAAGGGAGGTAGGAAACCAACGCTGTGGAAGCAAGTGAAGGTCAAGGAGGCCACATCCATCATGATGCCACAAAGGGAGGAGAAAATCATCAATCAAGACAAGTGGACGATAGAAGGAACGCCGCCGCACACACAAAAAATAGGCTTAACAACAACGAAAGCTTCTAGAGGAGAGTTGCCAACCTAACTTCACCACCTCTATCTACATTCCCTCTGGTGATAAAAGCACAATTTGTATTATAGATACAAGAAAATAAGACCTAATCCAAATAAATTAATAGATGTGTGACATTTCAGTAACAGTGTTGTTACCATCATCATGATTGTCTAATGATGGTAACGACAATGTTACCGAAACGTCACACACTATCAATTTATTTGGATTAAGTCTTATTTTCTTGTATTTCCTCTGGTGATGAAGATTACAATTTGGGGTTATATAGCAGAAATAAAAACCACTAGTGGGTTAAATTAAGAAAATTTACCGATTCTGCAACTGAAAGTTGTTGATGGCTTGCGCCAAATCTGTTGGAATAATGATAAGGCACAATTTGAATTATAGATTATAAACACAAGGTAATAAGACAAAATCCAAATAAATAAATAGTGTGTGACATTTCGGTAACAGCGTTGTTAGCATCTTCCATTCAGTACTTTTGTCTGAAGATGGTAACAATGCTGTTACCGTAACGTCACACACTATTTATTTATTTGGATTTGGTCTTATTACATTGTGTTGGAATAATGATAAACAAAATTTTTTCAAAAATGATTATTCCAGAATATTGACTAAATACCTTTTCTTAATAAAGATAAGTGGTTGGCTTTACTTGATTTATCAAGAAAGGGTATTTGAGGCCAATATATTCTGGAATAATTGAAAATCAATGATTAGTTGATATTTGAAAAAGAATGAATAAATAAATACAATTAAGAGTTTCTTTCAAGTTTATTTATTCTTTCTTTTTCAAATAATTTCTAGGTAACTATTGTGTGGTCACATAGTTGATATTTATTTCAAGAGATGATGCAAGCCATCAGCAACTGTCAGTTGCACCATCGGGAGATGTCTTTTTTTCCCCTTAAATCCCAATAAGTCCTTTTTAGGGTAGGTTTCACCTCTTTAGACATCTGTACTGATTGGGACAGCAGCAGTATGTAGATGGCCATCTATACCTCTCAAGTAAAGTGATACTCCCCAGAGTCATCATGGCTCAGGAATGGGGAAACTGATGAGGAACACAAGTCAGTCAGGAATATACACATTTTGTTTCATTTGTTAAACCTTGATAAGCTACAATTTGAAATGTAGATTAGAGAAACATAAGGTAACAAAACTAAATTCAGGGGGTCAGTGGAAGGATGGTCTAAACCGTTGGTTTTCGACCGCTACGACCCGGGTTCAGTTCCCACATTTGGACACTTTTTTCTGTTAAAAAAAAAAATGCTCCAATGGCCCCCGATTCTTGCAAAAGTCCAACCCCACCAGCGAGTGCAAGTAACCAAACAGGCTCTGGCACATTTGTAAGTGCAAGGTCGAACTGCTTTTCACATGTGTAAACATGTGGTGCACTTATAGTAAAAGCAGCCGCCTTCTTCTACATACCATAATTATCATGGCCTGTACCATGTGTACTATGGATAAGCAAAAAAACTAAATTCAATAAATTGCGAGTAAGGTTTCAGTAACAGCGCTGAGATGTCACATACTATTTATTGAATTTGTTCTTGTGTAACATCTTTGCATCTCTGTTGAACCTTTTTAAAAAAAATTGTGGCTTTAGTGAATATTCAGTAAACTACATTACTGGGGTTACCCTAATGCCTCTCAAGAGAGGGGGGTTTATCAATAATTTGGAAAAAAAAAAAGAAGAAGGTATTTGAAAGACATGGGGAGTAAACTAAAAAAAAAGTGTTACCTCTATTGTCAAATTTAAAAACAAAAAGTCGATCACTCAACGAAATGACACCTTAAATATCATATGATGGAGGACACTTCACTGGGTATTAAAAGGAATTGATTACAACCATTGACACAAAGGTAGAGAGAGAAAAAGAAGGTCAATAATAAACCCAGCAATAGAAGTAAAAATTTTGCCCTATTATTTCAACTAGTTGTGTTCTCTAAGAGGCATTATTTCTGTAGAGTTTTAACACTTGCCCTTTATTACATCTAATTTCCTTTCATTGGGTCACATATGGGGATTGAATTGTTAAATCCAACCATTCACACAATGGCCAAAAAAAGAAAAGTAGAAAAAAAAAAAAGTAGAGGGTGATAGAAATATGCTGGTACAGTGGAGCTACCTCTCTGTAAAGGACAACACCTAGTTACAAAGCCAAAGTGTCCTTTAGAGAGAGGTGCCCTCTTACCGGAGAGTTACTAAATAGTAAAAAAAGGGGGTAAAATTTGGTATTATAAATTCTCCTTTGTAGAGAGAGGTTCTTCTAGCAAAGACTGTCCTCTCATAGAGGTTCTACTGTAGCAGTAGTTATTAATAAGTTGGCCATTTCCTCAGCTGAATATGTTTTGACAAAGAGTTTAGCAACCAGGATCCTGTTCTTCCTTAAAGACACTATCACATTTATAATGGTAAAAACTGTCATCTCTCGTGATCGGTTCTGATGACAGAATACAACTAAATTTTGATATTTTTCTAAAATTTCTCTATTTGCCCAATACCCCAGTCCCCTCTTTTTTTTTTTTTTTCTAATTAAAGAGAAAAGTATACGAGTTGCAAGTTGTTGGCCTTAATCAGCGTAGAGCGGGCAGACAGGCTGTAAGTCAATGGCCCACCAAGATCTTCATCTCTTCTGTTTTAAATACAAGATCACAGGCCCTAAATGTGAAGTCCATTATCACCACAGCCTTTTACCATGTGTGTGTGTACTAGGGACTATAATAAGTTGTACTGTAATGTGGACACTTAGCTGAAGAAATGGTAGAAAGCAGAACAAAGGAGATCTACCATATCAGAGAGAGAGACTGTTTAAATATAATATTAATATAATATGATAAAGCACAATTTGGATTATAATAAAAGAAAATAAGACCTAATCCTTACCTTCATAAGAACTTGCTGTAATAGTTTTTCTCATTTATTCTTTTGTCTGATGATGGTGACAATGTTGTTGCCGAAACGTCACACACTAATAAATTATTTGGATTAGGTCTTATTTTCTTTTAATATTAATATAATAATTTTTAAAAAATCATGGCTACTTCTGTTGTTTTCTTCCTGGAGTTTGGGTTAAGTCAGATCTACAAGTGTCATTTTTGATTCTACAAAACTGGATGGCCACTCATGATGGATTATTTATGAGAGAGCTGCATGTACACATCAAATATGAAAGGTGTTACATACTGGAGGAGGTTGATCCGTGACACAGCATGTGAAGCACTGGACCCAGATCTCCGACATCTGCAGCAGCACACAGTGAGCCTCTGTGAGAGCAACATACAATACACACATCAGGTCTCAGGTTTCACACTGTGCCTCTCATTGCTGGCAACAAACTGTGATGGGTGACACCACCCAACCATCAACTACTCCTATCTCTGTCTACAAATTATTATTCAATTCAAAATATTGCTCAGAGAGAGCTAGTTTTCAATCTCCAAACATATTAAGAATTAATAATATTTAAAAAAGGCATTACACCAATCCCCTTTTTCTCACACACTCACAAAAGCTTTTTGGCTATATGTACAAAAATGTCCTTAGATTTTTAAATCACTGAAATATCTGTGTGTCTAACACCTCTCCATGTATATAAGTTGTATATAAAGTACTTGTATATAAGAATTTTTATAAAAACTGCCACTTGGCGAGAGTGTAAAGTGGTAAATTGATTTCTATACACCACAAAGTGATGGAGGTGGTAGAAACAACTTGGGAACGTATAACACACACACACACACACACAGACAAAGGTTAAATATATTTACATATAGGAGAGATATCAATATATTTTACATCCTGGCAGTTGGTGATCTACAGATACACTCTAGAAGCCTGGAGAGGTTTTGTAGGTATGTAGTTTACATTTAAAATTTCGATACCATTTCTGGATGTAAACAGAGAAACTATTGTAACAGGCTACAATACACTGTGAAGGAAACACTCCTTTAAAAATGCACTAGAACACTGGTCTAGAAGTCAACATGGCTGGCTAGCCAACAGTGTGAGAGTGCAAGGGTAAAAGGAACTAACACATCTTATCTGGAGTAAATCATCCGGAGGGGGATAACACCACCCTGGGTAGATTAGATTACAATGGGGATATACCTGAGATATTGAAACCAAGACAACACAAAAGGCTTAGAGTCTTATACACTGATGATTAGGTACTCAATTTAGATCATACCTAGTACAGTAGAACTACCTCCCTGTAAAGAACAACACCTAATTGCAGAGCCAAAGTCTCCTTTAGGGAGAGGTGTCCTCTAACAGGAGAGTTACTAAATAGTAAATGCGCTAATTTTGCAAATGAGAACTGTCCTTTTTAGAGAGGTGTCCTCTCACGGAGGTTCTACTGTAATATTATCAAATATAATGTTACTGGAATATCACACACTATTTTTTTAGGTTTGGGCTCATTATTTTGTGTTTCATATACATGGGCTCAGGCAAAGGACAAAATGAAAAAAAGAATGTATAATAGGTAAATGCTATTTAGAATCCTAAGGTAACAAGACCACATCCAAATGACTAAATTATGGGTGACGTTTTGATAACAGCGTTGTTACCAAATGATACAGGAAGGCTTAAGTCTTTATTAAGACCTTTCATTTAAAAAATTATTTAACCGAAGAACAGAAAATTTTAAAATTTTGAAACAAACAAGGACCAGTATTTTCATTCCTAGAAAAAGCAAAAGAACAAATAAAATGAAAGATTTGACAATGAAAGGGGAGTGAAATATTAAATTCATGTTAGCGCACCAAGAATCAAAACCCACAGTTAACCCTCAGATAATATAACCAAATACAAATAAATAAATAGTGAAAGGTTTCTGTTAACAACGTATTACCTACCAAACCATCACACACTATTTATTTATTTGGTCTTATTACCTTGGGTTTCTAATCTATAATCCAAATGGTACCTAATCATTATAGAGTATGTTCAATACATTCAATCAAGATAGCTGATACAATCTGATGAAAAATGACCTCTTTTTAAAAACTATTACAACTATCTCATTAATAACCCCTGTGATCTCCTTGAAATAATTTAATAGAGAACTCTGTCAGCGCCAACACACGTCATGTGGTGCTATACAAAGCTTTAAAACATTCAAGAAATTTAGGATTAAAAATAAACAAAATTCAGAACTGGTTACAAAAAAAGAAAAAGATGATAAGGCACAATTGTGTTTAAAAAAAGAAAAAAAAAAGGTAAGTATTTTAGTAGGGTGTGATTGAACTAAAGTTCCTTGGAAACCAAACCCCCAAGTCCCCAACAGATCCTTCAATCTGCATTCAATTGATGAGGTGGAGAGAAACAAAAGAAAGACCCACAAATGGCTGAGATTCTTTCTCTAGAAGTTTGAAATATACTTTATACTAGAAAATACATCCTTCCCAGAACTGAAGAGTTATATGATGATTGCTATGATGGCTTGACATTTGCATTGACAAAGGCAGGCAGGCACCAAGGGGGGAAAAAAAACAGAACACCAACAAAACATTTTAAAAGTTTTTCCCCAATCAATGAGTTGTTTGACACCTCCGAGGAAAAGATCCCCTAAATAACAAGGATGTCCCCAATGTGGCATTGTCAGGACAGCAGCTGGATGTCCCCAACACCTGCTCATTCAACAATGTTTGAGGTCGCTAGAACAGCCCTGAGCTTGCATTACTTCTACATCGGGCTTTGATAGGGCGATGATGTTGATGGCAGTTGATCTTTATTTTCAAATATAAAAGATAATAAGATTAAATCTCCTAATAAACAAACAGTGTGTCACATTTTGGTAACAGCCTTGTTATATTGCCATCAGAAAAAAATTTGAAAAGTCACTATTTATTTATGTGGTCTTTTTACTTTTTATTTCTAGTTTATGATCCAAATTGTGCCTTATCATATTTTCAAATATGAAATAAAACTATACAAATATACCCACACTAGCAGGGAGTGGATTTAATTGGGATCATCCATGACTCAAAAAAGAGCCTCCTAAAAGGATTTGTTGTACCACCACCTCTGAAGTAATATTTATAGATTTTACAGTGAAATTCGGTAGAAAGGAGGTCTAAACTGTTGGTTTTTGACGGCTACGACCTGAGATCGAATCCCACATTGGCCACTTTTTTCTAATTAAAAGAAAAAATGCTCCATTGGCCACCAATTCTTGCAAAAGTACAACTCCACCAGCAAGTGCAAGTAACCAAACGGGGCTCAGTTGTAAAGTGCAAAGTTAAACTGCTTTCCACCTGTATAGACATGTGGTGTACTTACAGTAAAAGCAGTTGCCAACTTCTATCCACCATGATTATCATGGCCTGTACCACGTGTACTAGGGATAATATATTTAAAAAAAAAAAAAAAACGGTAAAATTCAATAAACTTTGCTGAACCCTCCTTTACACCTCAGTAAACATAGAGTTGACTGAAGTTTAAACTTAATATTTAAGAGATCACTTTCTTATTTACTTGTCCTCTTTTGTTGTTAAATTCTTTGCTGGTTGGGAGTTTGTATAAAAAAAGAATATAGCTACATTCATTGTACAGAGTTATTCAATTCAAAATATGTCCTCTCAAGGAGAAATGTTCTCTTTTACATACAGTGGAAACTTGCCAAACAAAATTGAGGAGAGATATTTTAATGATTTTTGTGGGGGGAAAAAGAAGCAATTGAGAAGAGATATAGAAATAATTAATAATAATCCTTAAATGTTTTGTTTGGTCAGTTTTCCTGCACAGGGATGTGAAACTTTGACAATGGCTAAAGAAGTGGAATGGGAAAATTATAACTTTTGACATGTGTTTTGCTAGAAGAATTTCCATGATCCACTGGATGGATAGGGTTACAAACATAGTTGGGTATGGAGATTAAATGAGTTCTAAATAAAGTAATCAAAACTAAAAGAAAATAAAACTTAATCCAAATAAATTAATAGTTTGCGACGTTTCGGTAAAAACCTGATGCCGAAACGTCACACAATATTCATTTATTTGGATTAGGTTTTATTTTCTTGTAGCTATAATCCAAATTGTGCTTTATCAAGGTAATCAAAAAGAAAATGGAAGTTTGATGGATATATATTCTGAGATTCAACAAGAGATCTATTGACCATACTGGAATGATACAACACCTTGAAGAATGAAGAAAGAGGTAGATCAAAGAAGGATTGGTTTTATAAATCAAATAAACTAGTATGGAATTAGAAGATATGACAGGGTGAGATGGCATTCCAACAATGGCTGACCTCCATAACACACATGGCGGTATACATGACAAATGCCACTTACTTGGCAGCAAGCAATATACCAGGGAAATTCTTGAGAGAGATAGTGGTGGCAATATTGCTACCAAAATAGTAGCTCCTTTTTTTTTACTTAAATAGACTTTACTCTTATTGCCTTTTGAAATAAATAAATAATTTAAGTCCGTACTCATCAAGTACCAAAATCTGTTCCAATATAAT
Organism: Cordylochernes scorpioides; assembly: GCA_030710605.1. Classification (NCBI taxonomy): domain Eukaryota; kingdom Metazoa; phylum Arthropoda; class Arachnida; order Pseudoscorpiones; family Chernetidae; genus Cordylochernes; species Cordylochernes scorpioides. Next base: position 213,548,155 of record CP092863.1, on the reverse strand, counting down.
GTCCACAACTCCTCTTATCTTCACTCCACAGGTTGTCTTCCACTCCTGAAGAATCTCCAGCTCTGACCCTCCAGTGTATTTAGTTGACACTTCTGTTAGAAGAACCTCTCAACACTCAGTTTCTTTTTTTGTTCCTGCCTATACTCAAGTGGAATTCATTCTTTTCCAGCTATCTTTATCCAGTCCCTCCATGGAATCATACAAATGGGTCCTAGCAGTGGGATGTAGTAGTGGAATGCCATGACACACCACTTCCTCTCATTAGGCGCTACCTACCTACTACATATCCTCCTCCCTTTCTCACAAACATCTCAGGATCATTGGTATAAACTGTCCATTTTTAACACCCACAACCCAGGATTCAGCATCAGGACTTTTTTCTGAAGAAAAATTGCTTCAAAGGCATCCAATTCCTGCAAGAAGTCCAGCCCCACCAGTGAGTGCTGCAAGTAAACAAACGGGGCTCTGGAACACTTGTAAGTCAAACTGTTTTCTACGTATGTTGACATGTGTCAGTAAAATACAGTCACTAACTGCTACCCATGATTATCATAGCCTTTGAATGGCTGCTCAGCCCCTACACAACTCTTACAAAGCAGTTAAGTAGAAAAATAACTTAAGATTTATCATTTTCTCTTCCACTGCATGAAGGTGATTGATCATTGCGAGGATATTGTTGTAAGCCGGCAATGAGAGAGGAGAATCTGTATATGACTGGTGTGTCTTAATAAAGGCTTTGTGTGTGTGATTATCAGGACCATATGAGGTGTACTTGGGATTTGTACCATCACAAACATTTTCTAACAAATAGAACCCAGATGATAAAACAACATACAATCACCAGATTAGATCATAGGTTCCTAAAGTGAGTTGTACCATCCCCCTGTGGATTCTGAGTTCTGCTAGATGAAAGGAATGTTCAGGAAATCCAAGAGCTGATGGCTCATAGAAGGGGAGGTGAGATGGTCATTACAAAATCTTGCATATAGGCTGTCTTGCAGTCCAAAAAAAAAAAAGTTTGGAAAGTTACAAAGTAACATCAAGTAGGAGAACACCTAAAGAACACTTTGGCTCTGTAACTAGGTGTCCTTTACAGAAAGGTTTTGCTGTAACTTCTTCGTTTCTACAGAATCACCATGAACAGCTTGTTTATTTTGCCATGAAACCTGTGAATCTGTTTGCTTTGTAAATCCAAATTGAGGGGCACACATAGGTGGTGTCTACACCTCCTGGTTACTAGGAGGTCCACCATTGGGCTGGCCACATTGTAACTGCCTAGCAGTACAGTGATCTCCTCAAACCCTCTACTGTACTAACTAAGCACTATAGAGAGAAAGATCCACTAGGAGCTAACCCATAGTGACACCCATCTCTAAATACCTCTTATTACAGAGGAAAATGGCATTGATAATAAAATTGTAAACATATTTCAAATAATACAAAGCAATAACACACCATCTATATTTACCACATAAAAACATTTTTTTTTTTTGCTTATCCCTAGTACACGTGGTGCAGGCCATGATAATCATGGTGGGTAGTTAGCGGCTGCTTTTTACTGTAAGCGCACCACATGTCTATACATGTGAAAGCAGTTCGACTTTGCACTTACAAATGTGCCAGAGCCCCGTTTGGTTACTTTGCACTCGCTGGTGGGGTTGGACTTTTGCAAGAATCGGGGGGCCATTGGAGCATTTTTTTTTTTTTTTTAAACAGAAAAAAGTGTCCAATGCGGGTTCGAACCCGGGTCGTAGTGGTCGTAAACCAAACGGTTTAACCAGCCTTCCACCGACCCCCCATAAAAACATTAAGAAAAGCGAATGTTTCTTTTCACAAAAATAAATAAATAAAACTTCTACTGTCCTTACTATGATGAATATTTTTTCATTGCAGTAAGGACAGTAGAAGTTTTATTTTTTGTGAAAGGAAACATTCGCGTCTTAATGTTTTCATGTGGTATATTTCAAATACCTTGAGCAGAACATAATAAATGTGGAGAGTATAACCAAACCTGGATGAAGAACTCAAAATCAAAAGTTAAAAGCCTGAAGGGGCCTTTGGTCAAAAGTCTTTTTGTTTATGGAGAGAACTACCATTCTTCCTTATAGAAGTCACATATGATATTTGCAATGGAAACTGACATTAGAGAAAGGCAATAGCATTAAAATATATTAAAAAAGGAAACTTCTGGATTCTATAAACTAAAGTGGAGGCCTTGCAATTCCATTAAATGGGAGAGAAAATGGGCTCAGTATATTGAAGGGTCAGATAAATTTTAAAATTCTCATTGATGACAGGCATTTATTCAAATAAAAAATAATTAAATACAACTTTGTGCTATACATAAAATTCAAATTATTTTAAAAGGTTTTTAAGTTTTAACCTCTTCATCTCATGTAAATTGTTTTCCTCGAATACATACAATACTTTACAATTTGATTTAATTTAACTAAATTTGCATACCAACCCTTTGTACATATTTCAATTGTGTTGAATTTTTTTTCTCTTTTCATCTAACCAACTTGCATACTGATTCTTGTACATATTTCAAATATCTTTCTTTCTTTTATATCAATGTTTAGTTTAGCTTTTAAGTGCAAGTGTCCCTAGGGGGACATAGTGCTCTAAGTCAAAATAAAATATCTTGGATATTAGCCATAGTAATATTAATAAAATCCTCTAACAAATGTTTCCAACCTTTTTGGGCCTCATGTATAGATAAGATAGAACAATTGAGATATCAGTCTCAGGTTATAGGAGAATATTCCATACACACACGTTCACTGGTTTTCACAGGAAAAGTTTATTTTTCAACACAGAGGAGTATTTCAATTTGTCCGATGAGAGGAGAGAGTTTTAAGCTAAAACAATTTTTAATAAAAAATAAACTTAAAAACAAGGGCTCTGATTCTTGCAAAAGTCCAACTCCACCAGTGAGTGCAAGTAACCAAACGGGGGCTCTGACAAATTTGTAAGTGCAGAATTCGAACTGCTTTATACATGTGTAGACATGTGGTGGTGCACTTACAGTAAAGGCAGTTGCCAACTACCACCCACCATGACTACCACATGTGTGTAATAGGGATAATACAAACAAACAAAAAAAAAGACCAGTCCAAGTAAGTAAATTTTACATTTTACAAATTGAACATATAATGTGCTGAGTTGGTCTAGTTACCTTGTGAGACTTACCAAGAATCCAAATTGAACCTCATCAAAAACAAGCATGTATTACCAATACATTGCCAGAACAACCTCCATGAGAGGACACTCTCCACTAGAAGACACCTCTCTACAAAGGGCAGTTTCCATCACCAAAAATTATCATTTTTACCAATTAGCTGCTCTGTAATAAAGGAACACTTCTCCCTAAAAGACACTTTAGCTCTGCAACTAGGTGTTGTCCTTTACAAGGATCTTCTACTGTAATATGCAATACATTTTTTAAAATGTCAATATCTTCTTCTTATTATTTCTTATCTCCACCCAATCATATTAGGGTATCAAGCTTGTAAAGCTTGAAACCATCATGACTGAGTGAAGTATAATGTGTCTGCCTTTGTCATTAAGACTGGGAGCACTACTCAGTAGCAGGCCGACTTAGCTCCAAAAGAAATGGCCGCCTCTGACATGAGGAACAGACGCCATGTGCAGCCGCTCCTAACATGGAGTACAAACGCTGCTCATCCTGTATCCCTGAATTAGGAGCCCTTACAGGGTACTATCAGCCGGACCAGCTGAACCCAATATGAAAACCAGAAACCGGTTTTTGGGAGAAAGGTAAGACTCATGAAGAGATTAGCCACAAAGAAACAAAATAGTGGAAGAGTCCAGCAATCAACCAATGACATCATGGGATCCACAACAATGCTATCAGAGATAACACCAGTTATTTATTTTACTTTAAAATGCCACTGAGATAATTCCCTTACACAAACCTATCTGGCTGTAATGAAGCAGAAGGATGGAGAAGATACATTTTTTAACAAAATACCACTGGCTAGGTTAACCTCCAAGTTCTCCGATTTGAAAGGTGTAGTGGTAGTGGTGGTGGGGAGAAGGCCTGGAAGAAGAAAATGGAAAAATCCAAATTCAGAGGAACTTGGATATAAGAGCCTCTTTTATAATAAACAACTTGGGTAAAACATTCTAAAGTCCTAAATTTGTAGGCCCCAATTGACTCAGCTGTGGTTATAACAACCACATGGTGTTATAACACCATAAAATCTTGGCCACACAGTTAAGAGTGAGGTTCAACTGTAATTGGCAGGATGATCATGGAGTCCACTGGCCAATGACCAAACAGAATGGCGAGACTTATGACACTGTACACAGAGTCGTTTTCAGTAGAAATCTATAATAGAGCCTACTAATATCAATTTGGGATATTAAAACAACAAAAAATATTTAATCTTATGTTATTAAAAATATATATAGCTATTATAAGCCAAAAATTAGTTGCAACATTCAAATCCAATATATATAAGTTGTTCAAGAGTAACTGAAAGTATTTTTTAACCCTTTACTCTCTATGGAATATTTAAGTTAATCCATCCTATAACTGGTGTACCTCCTCCAACACAATCTATCTGTAGCTATAGTCTTCAACTGGTGGTAAGACTTGGTTTCTTTACGCAATTGGAATCCTCTTGATCTAGTGCCTTGATCTTGAAGTATTGAAGGCACTAGATCAAGAGGATTCCAATTGCGTAAAGAAACCAAGTCTTACCACCAGTTGAAGACTATAGCTACAGATAGATTGTGTTGGAGGAGGTACACCAGTTATAGGATGGATTAACTTAAATATTCCATAGAGAGTAAAGGGTTAAAAAATACTTTGTTACTCTTGAACAACTTATGTATATTGGATTTGAATTTTGCTACTAATTTTTGGTTTATAACAACTATATATATTTTTACGATGCACTAGCGCGCCATCTGTTATCAAATTACAAAACTATTTTAGAGGCGTAATATTCTTTCTTTTTTTTTTTTTATTTAAAATAAAATAATTTCTACTGTCCTTACTGCAATGGAAAAATTATAATTATATTTAATTCTGCTGTCCTAAAAGCTTATGTCCATAGTTCTTCTAAAATACCCATTCCAAGAGTCTTACAACAGTCAACTATAAAAGGAAGTTCCAAAAATGCAATATAACAGCGGTATGGTAGATTAAACTGGCGAAACCGCTGGGAGGGTTCACCACTGATGAGCCAGGCCCTCCCTTTAATTTTTCCATTGCAGTAAGGACAGTAGAAATTGTTTTATTTTAAATAAAAAAAAAAAATAAATAAAAATATTACGCCTCTAAAATAGTTTTGTAATATATATTTTCTTAACATAGGACTAATAATTCTTTGTTGTTTTAATATCCCAAGTAAATATGGAAAAGGTTATCATGGTGGGCACAGGAAGGGACTGTTTATTACTGTAAATACACACGTAAGAAGCAGTTTTGTCATTGACAGGTTACCAGAATTCTGCTTGGCTCACTGGGGCAGTTGGCTTTCTTCAAGAATCAAACAGGGAATGAGGGGGATAGCTAATAAAGCATTTTATTCATTTTTATCCTCTATATACAGTATAATCTCCTTAATTCAACTTTTTTTTTTTTCAAATCCCAATACGACTATAATTCAACACAGACTTTAATTGAACCCAAAATTCTGATCCCTTGTGGTATTAGACTGTAGATGGAAAAATATTCGCATTGTTCAAGAGAAAAACATTTCAAAAGGAGTAAAACTTGCAATGACAGTTGAGAAACAGTGTTGAAACAATTATCAAAGAACTTTTAAGAGTACTTATAGTAATTTTTAAGTACTCCAGCCTGATGAGGGCAGCACCGCTACAAAATGGTTTTGTTTCAGGTGAATCAGTCCTAAGAATGGATGATCAACCCATAGTAAGCCATTGTCTTGGTTTCTCTCTCCACTTGGTTCATAAATACTTAGGGAAGTGGAAAGTCTTTGATATCACCGGTCATCTATTGTTTTGAAGAAGACAGAGGCAATTTTGTTTCCACTTGGTTATCTTGAGTGTCTTCAATAAAGGTCACTGTAATATCTTTCAGAGTTATTGTCTGAATCCCGATATACATGCTAAAAGGTACAACTTCCTTAAATTTTGTTCATGAGTGGTGTATGAAGGGCTGATACCTCAAGGAAAGCACAAAAATAATAATAGCCCCAAGAATGTGTGAGTGAGATTAAAGCATTTTACTTGTTAATTGGGTCTTTTGATGGCAGTGGCACTTATGCCAAGTATGCCATGATAATCATGGTGGATAGTGATTGATTTTACTGTAAGTACACCACATGTCAACACATGTAGAGCAGTTCGACTTTTGAACTTACAAATATGCCAGAGCCCTGTTTGGTAACTTGCACATACTGGTGGAGTTGGACTTTTTCAAGAATCAGTGGCGAGATAAGAAAGAAGAAGAAGAAGAAGAATCAGTGGCCATCGAAACAATTTTTTTCTTTAGAAAAAAGTGTCCAATGCATGATTCAATTCATGGTTATGCCTGTAGAAAAAATCAACAGTTTTTACCATTCCTCCAACTCCGCCTTTGCCGGTCCCAAGCCACGATAAAAAAGGAGGAGGGGGAGCAGTAACAAGCTTACTAAAAAACCTGGGCTCAGCTGGCCTGGCTGATAGTACCCTGTAAGGGCTCCTAATCCAGGATGAGCAGCGTTTGTACTGCATGTTAAGAGCGGCTACACATGGCGTCTGTTCCTCATGTCAGAGGCGGCCATTTCATATTGGAGCTAAGTCATTGGCCTGCCTTTTTAATTAAAAATGTATACTATATTATTATTATTTAATCATTAAACAAATATTATATCTTTCTTGAAAAATGGTAAATAATATTTGTTAATCTCTCTGAAAAATTAATACTTATTTAAATGAATTTTGTTAAAGAAGTATTAAAGGGTTGTTATTATTATTGTATTTAAATATTATTATAAATGACAAATATAAACTAATTAAGAATTTATTTTTTTAATTTCAATTATATTGAATATACCTTAGTGTGTCTTTTGGTTTATAAATATTGGTCAACTTATAATAAAGTTAGGTGAAACCTAATCATATCAAAATAGTGTAGCCATGAATATTTGGAAGTTTTGGAAAAATTATTCAATCTTTCTTACATATCTCTCAATTTTACCATTTTACCAAATTAGGATTCATGTAAATTTACAGAATAACTAGGCAATTTTAAAAAACCGATTAAGGTATTATGAGGTAAGAATAAGGTAAATAGGTATTTAAATATTCATGCAAGGTTAGAAAATACTATTATATTTCGTAAAAAAAACTTGATTTCGAAATAATATTAGACAAACATACCATATTTGTCAAAACGGATGTCAAAATGTTCACATTATATATTCGATATTAAAATTAAAACAACTTCTACTTCATAGTAGTTATAATTGGGTAATATTTTTCTTAAAATGCTCTAGAATTATATTATACTATAACTTGATCTAATAAATTTTGTATTTATATGCAAATGAATATAGAAACTTAGTGTGTAATAAAATAAATGTAAGTTTTAACTTACCTTTTATAGGTATTTACTATCATTCAATGTCTAAATTATAAAACATGCTTAAATAAATAAATAAAAACATACATATTATATAAAAATAAACAAAGAAAAATATTATTTATTTTGATAATGGTCAAAAATGCTATATGTTATAATACTCTTTAATAATGATAACTTCCTGAGTTACTTTCTAAAAATCTATGAATCAATATTTTAAAAATAATTTGTTGTTATTTTATGATAATAATAAAAGAAAAAAATTTCTTTAAATACTAATTTATTTACCATATTTTTCAAGGTTTTTAAATATATTTTATTTAGTGTTAATATTAGAATATTTTATGTGTAGGGTATCACCTTTTAAGAGTTGGCATTCAAACGTTTAGAGATTTTTATTATTTTAATTTGATGTTTTATATTTATCTTACATTTGTCAGTCAAAAGTATCTAAGGAATTTTTCTTTCTAATTTGGGAACCATTTTTTTTTTTTCCCTTACAAATCTACTCTTCAGACGCATATTCTATAGAAAATTTTTATATCACTAGAATTGTCGACAGTATTACTAACTTATTAATTATTGTCCTTCAGTTCCAAGTCTTTTTTGTCATATTTAACATGCAGTAGGAGGTCCAATTCATGAGGTGGCGTTTAAAAGATTTTTACAGGGATGCTAAAACTTATTAACAACAATTAAGAGAGACAATGAGATCATAATGCCTAGTAAAAATATTTAAATTAATAATCTGTTAATTAAAAGTTAAATATTATATAACAAAGTTTCTTGCCTATGGAAGCTATGTCCCACAGCTTGCAAAAGGTTTATTGTCATGGTTTCCCTCGGCGTCTTGCTTCTTCCAACTTGAAACTTTGACCAAATTAAAAGATATATTCAGGGATATTTTGTCACTCTTTTAACATTGCACTGATATATGTTCTCCAATAGGTTGGTGGTACTTCCTGTTTAACCAATGTATGTGGCTTCACATTTTCAGAAAATAATAAGTATATAGCATTGATTTATGTAGAATAAAATTATTGCCATATTTTATTGACTGGGTTTCGTAATATTTGGTTGAATTTCCTTGTATTGTAAAAATATTTGCTAATACCAGCTCTGTAGATGTTATAGGTAATATGTTAATTGGTGGTCTGAAATAATTCTCCCTCTATATAAATTGGAATGTAAAAATTTAAAACATTTTTAATAGCCTTATTTTTAAACAATCAGACATAGATGTTGGGGCACGTTTTTGTAACCATACCCCAACAGAAGGCGTATGTATAATCAAATCAAATGGATACATGGCTTCCCTCCCACATAGACTTACAGACCACTTTTTGCCCAGAAACCTAGACAATTGATGACACCAGACTTCCATGCCGAAAGCTGATGCCTGGTGAAGAAGACACCAGTGACATCCAGAGACATCCGCGCTGGAAGCTGTTGTTTCATATGTACATATATTCCCCTCACCAAAAATTTAGGTAAAGGTGACCAGAAAAAAAAAATGGAGAAGGAAGATTTCTAAAAGACTAAGCCTTATAAATATCCTTCCCGAAAAAAGGAAGCATCACATTACAGTCCAGGTAAAAGGGGCCTGGGTCGATTTTTAGCCAAGACGGGGGGCGATATATATACCGTCCCGAGAAAAAGGGAGGATAGTATTTCAATCCATGTGGAGGGGGGGGCCTGGGGGTCTGAAATTTTACACTAGTGCCGTGGCTGTTTCTTTCTTTAGATTTTTTGTTTTGGTAATACTATATGTTCTATTTTGATGGGAGAGGCCTGGGGCGTCTATGAAACTGTATACTGGAGCCGTTGGCCATTCTGATTGGTGTTTCTTTCAGCGAATGAAAACGGAGAGAGACATGAATAAAAGAGGGTTTCTTTGCCAAAAGGCAGATTCAATCTGAGTCGCTCAGTGAGAGGACAGTCTTCAGACGGGAGACCAGACCTTTGCCGGCACTTTCGAGAAAAGGTAAGCCATTTGTTATTATGACTTAGCGCCTCCCCCCCCCCCTTTTTGTGTAGTAGCCAACCTAGATTTCGCATGGGCCCTAAAGGGCTATAAAGTAACTTCAGGTCACCTCTATCTAAATTTTACTATGTAAATAGCATATCTCGTCAGTGTAGACATGTTCCCAAATTTTAATTTATTTAAATAAATATCTAGAGAAATTTTCTTGTTTCCTCTCATACATATTTCATTCCTTTTTGCTTTATGGTACTACCCCCCACACCTTAATTTCACAAAGTGTACAAATTATAGAACAACCGACTCTGTTGAAATAGAGTTGTGTACTATATCTTTGCTGTGATATATTGACACAGCAACAGTTGCAAAATTACGACTTTATTAGGGCTACTTTGAGGGTATCTATCTGTCAGGTTTTAGTAATGTTTGTACTTTTATGTGTTTCAGTGCGTTATTCCATCATATTTACCATTATACCATATTTTCTGATTCCTCGGGCTATTTTTTACGCTGTTAGGAGGGTACGGCATGATGTAAACAGATTTGTATGTTTGACTATTGTTTTTGTTATTTGGGCTATAAAAATGCCTTAATGTGAATCTATTTACAGTTGATCTGTAGAAATTATAGAGATCTGTTGCTATAATTTTCCTCTATGAAATAGCTCCCAGCGTCTTCAGTGGGTTGCTAAACCTCCAGAAGGAGTCTTTTATAGATTGCCCAATTTAATAACGATTTCATGGGTTGTCTGATGAAATTGTATACTAGTGTCGTGGTTGTTTCCATCTTTAGACCTTTGTCCTGACAATATTATATGCTCGATCCCTGCTTTAACTCAAACTCTTAATCAATTACAGAGTTTCCCCCGTTTTTTTTTTCTTTATTTATCCTGTTTGCACAAATTGCATTACATGTGATAATGTAAAGACATATGTCGATAGTGTATCATTGACAGCTGTGCTTCTATTATACAACATTAAGGTCTTGCTGCGGGTTATATACATGGGGTTGTTGGCCTAAATTGCTATATATATATATACTTAAGTAAGGAAACTTTAATAAGTCACATCGTGTATCCTCCCTTTTCATCTATCCAAACCGGGAACGCAACATAGATCCCTGATCTACAATGATTCAAAAGCAATCTTAAGATATACATGATGGAAGAATATTATGTTAATTATAAATATGAAAAAATACAACCTATATAATATTTAATTGATAAATTAGAGAACGCATATTTGAAATACATATTGAAGTTTAAACTATCTAGTTGGGCTCTACAAATATAAAAGTCAGAATATAGAGTAAATACACTCATGGTCAAAACTTACGAAAAGCACATATATCCCGGATTTAGACAATAACTTTGAAAGATTTTTGTTACACAGTGACCTTTATTGAAGACACAAGAAATAATAAAGGACGAAAAAATTGTCTCTGTCTCCATTAAAAATATATACCCAGTAACATCAAAAACTCTCCATTTCCTAAAGTTTTGTTCATGACTGTATTTTAAATTTAACTGTCATCATAAATTAACAACATTTTTGGATAATTTTAATATGTCTGACTGTATTTCTGCATAGATACCTATGGATCCCTCTATCATTTTGAAAAATAGGACTGTCCTACTTCAGAATAAATAGAAAATTATTCAAATTCCCTTTTCGAGAAGCTGTCTGATACTAGATGTTTGAGCATGTTTCATGTACAGATAACACTTAGGAATGTACATAGAAAATATAGAATATACACATTGAATATCAGAGATTTTTTTCCGTTTTCTGAAAGGTACTCTGCGCGCGCGCCCATTGACATTCTTTTAATAGGGAAACATAAACTTGTTGGCCACTTTGATTGCGAATATGCTTGTCATGTTGCCCACGAAAAATAACAACTAGTTATCTATGCCCTCATGATAAAATTGAGGAACCATTTCTTGAGTAAGACAACGACAACAAATAATGCACTTTCAACACCCGAAAGTGAATATGTCATTGCTGCTAAAGAATTGGTTTAGGCCAGAAGGCTTTTTCGAAAAAAAAAGTTATTTTTTATAGAGACTGATATTTACATTAACAACCAAGCAGCAATAAAACTTGTAGAAATCACTGAGTTTGACAAGCGAGAAAGCAAAACATATTGTGATTCGCTCTCATTTAATTAGATCCAAATGTATGTAAGGGATCAAGGGGATCACTAAAGGTGAACTTCAAATAGACCATGTTTGAAGCTCAGAGCAACTGCTAATGTACTCCACAAAATTATTCACATTCTACTACTTAGAACGTTTACTGAACATTTAGCATTTTGAACCAAAAGGGAATAATGTCAGAATTTTCATTTAAATATTCGCTAATAAGAGAAGGTGACCTTGACCGCCAGCGGCGCTGCAGAACTAGAGCTCCAGGCTTCATTTTGATGTAGATAGTTTCCTCCCTTGTATTTGTTGCCTGCATCATACAAATGGGTTGCTTATATATTTAATTTTGGTGTGATTTTGTTATTAACAAAACTGTAATACCTTAAACCAATCTTAAATTATAACAATTCTAATCAAGAGAGGCTCTATATTTAAAAAGAGGGAAAAAACATCAATGGAGCAGATGTTCTGATCAGTGACTTGTCTGGTATTTCTTAACTCTGTAAGAAAGTCCGGGATAATACAAATGGAATTATATGTTCTCGGTTTGGGCTCTAGCAGGATTAGATAAATGGTAAGCTATCTTGAAGGGACTACTGTAAGCGATAAGTAGTGTGTGAGGATTATGATCTTAGGAGCATGGATTATTTGTTTCTTCACGTGAAACTGACAATCCCCATTCCTGAAGTGCCTATGCAATAAGGTTTGGCATTTCACTTGGAAGGAACTCTACCGTCCCGTTGTTAATACTTGTTCGGCGGTACAACTACTACAATAGGAAGGATACAGAGAAGATTAGCATGGCCCCTGGGCAAGAATGACACGCAAATCTACCGTCCTCGTGGACTTGTCCTCTACATGGGATTGACACCCTACAATATAGTCGCCAGGAAAATGTCAATTCATTCTTTACCTAGAATAAACTCTCCACAGTGTTTAAGCCATTGCTAAACATTCAGGAATTATATGACTTATTACTAGGCGTAATTCTCGAAATTAACAAACACAATAAATATATTGCTGCATCTTGTGATCAGCGTGTAGGTTCAGGCACTTCTCTTTTGGTTTGATTGCTGTAAAATCTCTTTCCTCTTTTAAATACTAACTTAAAATGTCTTTGGAATTAAACTCTATTGATTAGAGAATTTTAATTTAAAATTTTTCCTATTCCTAAATTGGAACACCAGGGATTAATACTTTCCTCATTGTTTTCGTTTTAAATGCATTTCAATTTCTATTAGCCATCCAATTCTAGAAGGCAATTTCTTTTTAATTGAGAGAGCCATTTATTTATTTATTTTTCTATTAAAACTGACTTTATCAAATCCATTCACGCCCCTCCCTTTTTTTTCAGATATCTATTAAAAAAAAACTTTCGTAGAAGAGAGATTCGCGTGTAAAAATGAGAGCATTCAAAGAGGCAGATTATAAAACGAATTAGGGCGAAATCGTATTCTAGAAGAGTATCTTTAAACATTTTTGGACCTCACAGATATGTAAAATTTGTGACAATAATTTTTGTGGAGACCAATATTTTAGTTTAACAGCGACAAAAACAATCACCAAAACGTTACTAGGTATTAAATAACTACTACATAAGTTAATTATTATTATTATTTTTTAATTTAAATATAAATACATGAAAGTCTTGGTGGTGGTGATGTCTTGTCCATGGAGCAGATCAGATCGGTCCGTGCACCCTGATCACAATATTGGACATCACACATGAAAGTCTTGGTGGTGGTGTCTTGTCCATGGAGCAGATCAGATCGGTCCGTGCACCCTGATCACAATTTGGACATCACACATGAAAGTCTTGGTGGTGGTGATGTCTCGTCCATGGAGCAGATCAGATAGGTCCGTGCACCCTGATCACAATACCGGCCAACTGTGGTGTCTTGTCCATGGAGCAGATCAGATCGGTCCGTGCACCCTGATCACAATACTGGACATCACACATGAAAGTCTTGGTGGTGGTGATGTCTTGTCCATGGAGCAGATCAGATCGGTCCGTGCACCCTGATCACAATTTGGACATCACACATGAAAGTCTTGGTGGTGGTGATGTCTCGTCCATGGAGCAGATCAGATAGGTCCGTGCACCCTGATCACAATACCGGCCAACTGTGGTGTCTTGTCCATGGAGCAGATCAGATCGGTCCGTGCACCCTGATCACAATACCGGCCAACTGTGGTGTATTGTCCATGGAGCAGATCAGATCGGTCCGTGCGCCCTGATCACAGTACCGGCCAACTGTGGTGTATTGTCCATGGAGCAGATCAGATCGGTCCGTGCACCCTGATCACAATACCGGCCAACTGTGGTGTATTGTCCATGGAGCAGATCAGATCGGTCCGTGCGCCCTGATCACAGTACCGGCCAACTGTGGTGTATTGTCCATGGAGCAGATCAGATCGGTCCGTGCACCCTGATCACAATACCGGCCAACTGAGGTGGTGGTGGTGATGTATTGTCCATGGAGCAGATCAGATCGGTCCGTGCACCCTGATCACAATACCGGACATCACACATGAAAGTCTTCAATAAGACATATCATTTTATACATGGATTCACCACGGAGTTTGCAATTGCTAAAGAATTAAAAATGAATTTGTGTATTTAATGATAATAAAATAGATGGCATTTATACTCATCAATACCTATTTAAGACAATTAGTTCTATACACGGATTTGTATAGTATAAATCCAAGAGAGAGAGAGAGAGAGAGAGAGAGACAAAAAGATAAAAATAATAAATTATAAAAACTGATGTATTTATATTTTTATAAATAGAAGAAATAGGTATCAACATCAAACTATCAAACAGATGTTTAAACTATTTTATAGCTGTTTTTAAAATTTTATATAAATGAAATATATATTTCTAATTCTCTTTCTAAGATGAGAAAATACTGGGAGAGCCTGTATCATCAGTGGTGAACCCTCCAATGTATTTTCATCGCAGAAAAGACAGTAGGAAGTTGTTTTAGTTAATAAAAAAAAATAATAATCCGCGCTAAAAATAGTTCCAAACATCACATACAGATGGCGCGCGCTATGTCATTACACACAAAAGATCATAGAAATATCATCATCATTATTATTACTTTTTATGATACAAGATTTTTTTTTGGCGAGATATAGGTAAGAATCTCCGAGAAACTGCACTGGTCCACCAGACTAGCAATTGAGAATCCTACTGTTCTAGAACCATAAAAAAGAAAGGACACCTCTCCCATCAAAATATACGCAAAGACTAAGTACCCTCTATTGACCATCTCTTGCAAAATCGCTGAATCAGTTTGGTGACAAAGCAGACCCAATTCGGCTAGTTTTCAGAGTCGGTCAATAGATGATGCATATTTTTTGCGTCTATTTTGACGGAAGATAAAAAAAACTATTATAAGTTACAGTACCGGCTTGGCACTTTGTAAAGAGAGAAACAGAAAATATAGAAAGTGAAAACATAGACAATGATGTTCCATCGAGGAAGCTCTTCCAACAATGAAGAACCCAAGCAATCAGATCACGGATAATTTCCAGAACCAATGAAGATCCTGTAGATTCCTTAATTGTCCGAAGATGTCGATGTCATAATGGCCAGACCTGAAGATTCATCTCTGCAGTTCCTGAGGCCGTTGTAGGTCATTAACGACTTCCCGGATGAAAGGTATAACAGCAGAGCAGCACCAGCACCTATTGGAATTAGACGGGAGAGGTGTCTTTTCTTTATTATAGATCAAAATCCTTACGGAAAATGTTGAATCACTTGTATAGAGAGTTATTAATGATCAGAGAAGGAGTCTCTCTGACAAACAGACAGACAGAGAGGTAGGAATGAGGCCAGGATGACAGGGAATGTAAGTCAAGAGAAACTCTATCTGAACGGAAGTCACGGGATTTCCTTCTAACACCGCTACTTCCAGTCGCCTTTTAGGACATCCGGACATTCCTTACTTCTGGCGGCTCTCCATTCTAGAGAATGGATGAGAGAGGAATCTTGGAGAAGAAGAATTCATCTTTTAACCTGTATGGGACACTTCGGTCATTTAAACTTTTATTTTCTTAACGTTTTAAAAAGAGAATAATTTTTAACGCCTTTCCAAATGCTTTATTTTTATTTCTCCTGACGAAGATAAAATATTTTTGTTGAAACGTTGAGAAAATAAAATTTTAACTGGCTGAAGTGTCTATTTTTAAAGAACTATGAATGCCGGCCACAGGCAACTTCTATCTTCAAGATAACATGTATGGAGATGTACAGTCGAACTGATCTCTATATAATTCTACAGAAATCGATAGACTTAAGGTAACAATCCATTGTCTACAACAATGATCTTTTTATTGTAACATAAAAATCTATATATAGTCGTTGGTTTCCAAAATATTTTTTTCCAAATCCATATTCTTATTTTCCATAGGATCATTCAAATAATAATCTGTATATATTTATCATGTGTATATAATCTTTCTCCATTTTTACCCCTTTGTATATTTCCCACTTTCATAGGTTTCTCCGTCTTGTAACCCCAAGGCGAATCCTCTGTAAGACCTGTGTGTCTTAATAAAGTTTTTTTTTTGTGTGTGTGTGTGTGTATATAGTCGTTGGATATTTAAAGATCTAAGCTATAAAAATGAAGGGCTTCTCTCCCGTCATAATAGACATCAAAACTAGACGCCATCTAATGACAGTCGCCGCAAACCAGCGGCCTCGGGTCGATTACAAAGCCACAACACCAGCCTAGGAAAACTGAGAAGCGTCCACCTAGAAACCATGTTTTCGGGATATTGGCCCTTTTCAGTCCAGGGCGGACTTCGAGATCCACAAGATATCAAATGAAATCTTCACAATCTGTCAAAGAGGTGTTTAGCTGGCAAAGTAGCCAAATTTATGGACAAAATATAGATGGAATTGTTTTAATGCATTTTTAAAGGAATGGGTGGTTCTTCTGGTAAAAAATTAAATATTTCTCTAAATATCTGCTATGCATCCACATCTGAATAGGCTATGTAAATATTGAGTTATTTGCACCCGAATCTACGGACGTAACCACGCATATAAATTATTAATGTATTTGGAGAACTTACAATTTCTGAGCTTCTATGGACGTGCACAACACACACATAACGCACACACATATATATTAAAAATACAAAGGATTCTATGGCTACTTTTCCCCGGGGATATCACGGGATTTTGGAACAGTGACCCTTTAAATTGCTACTTCTGCAATGTTGGCATCCAAGACAGTTTGATCCATAATCTATTCCATTGCCCATTTCTACATGAAAAGAGACTGGAAATTCACGAAATTTCGGGGCTAACTCACTATAATGAACAACATGTATTTAAAATCTTTACTGCTCTCCTGCTGGATAAAACATTTGTTTATAAATATTTAAAAATTTTCAAGGCGATTGATAAAATGAGAGAAGAAGTGCTCAACTCCACAGACAACGGCTGATTGCTCCCCCTCCCCTCTAAATTGCTTTTCTTCCTCACTCATGTACATATATAACCTTTTAGGGGAATCCCATTGTAAGACAACAGTGTCTTAATAAAGGTTTTTGTTGTTGTTGTTATATATTAAAAATAAAAAGGGCATATCCTGACCAACACCTGACCCTTTTATTTTTTTCTATTATTTTTTCACACATATATGTATATAGAAGAAAATTTTGCATATAGAAGAAAATTTTGCCGGGAGGAAATCATTGATCAATAAAAGCAAAGGTTGCCTCTCCCATCAAAACTCGACGCCTTCTATTGTTGCGGCAATGGTCAATAGATGGCGTCTTAGTTTTGACGTTTATTTTGACGGGAGAAGCGACCTTTGCTTTTATACACACATGCATTTCTTCCGAAGAGAATACTTGGAGAAAATCGTTATTCATGAGATGGTTTAAAGAAGTTGAGAAAGACCCAGAAGATGGATTGAATCGACAAATAACATAGTTTTATTGACATCCCGTCAAAATATAGACAAAAGTGTACAGTCCGCACTATTTAAGTAGATATGAAAAAATAAAAAAGAAAGAAAATAAAAAATACAATAAAAATACAAGGTATGTCCCATAAGTTCCCGGACTGGGTCCATAAAAAAATAAATAAATGGAAAATGTAAATAAATTTGACTGTTTATTATAGAAAAAAATATCTGGCAACACGGTGGTACCAATATCGAGTCGGTAGGTGCGCGCGCGCCAAGGTAATTCTAATTTATTTAAAGGTCACACCTAGCGATGCGGCGATTTTACGATGGAAAAAAATTGAAGCAGAGGATTTGCATAGAATTTTGTGTGAAACTTCAAATATTAGCAACCGAAACTTTTGAAATGCTTAATAAAGCATTCCCCAATGACGCCCCAAAGAAAACAACTGTTTTTGAATGGCATTCTAGATTTAAAGCTGGCCGAATTTCCATTGAAGATGCTCCTCGTCAAGGACGCCCAAAATTTCAAAGTACTGATAAAATGTGCAAAATATCACCGATTTGATAAAAGAAAATCCTCGAACCACTTTGCTGGAGCTAGAGCAAGACACAGGCATCTCTAAAACAACGATTGGAAAGATCGTAACCGAAGATTTGAAGCTCAAAAAGACTCCTGCAAAATGCATCCCAAGATTCCTCACTAATGAGCAAAATCTGTGTCGGCTTGCAACTTGTGAAGACATGTTTAAAATGACAAGAACGGATCCGGAATGGAAAGACAAGATAATCACAGGCGATGAGACATGGGTCTATGGCTATGACCCTGAAACCAAGCGTCAATCTGCCGAGTGGAGAGGTCAGGGTGAGCCTAGACCCAAAAAATCCAGGATATTGAAATCCAGAAACAAGGTGTTGCTGGTCGCTTTTTTGGATAACAAGGGCATTGTTCATCACGAGTATCTTCCTGCAGGCCAAACAGTTATTAAGGAAATGTATTTGAGCATTCTTCGCCGTCTAAGGGAAGCGATTCGAAAAAAAAGGCCAGAAAAATGGACTAATGGTGACTGGATCCTACACCATGACAATGCCCGCCCTCACACAGCGCACTTGATGACGAGTTTTTTGGCGAAAAACGGGACAGAAATCCTACCTCAACCACCCTATTCCCCAGACATCGCACCAAATGACTTTTTCCTGTTCCCCAAACTCAAAGCAGTTCTAAAAGGAAGACATTTTGACACCAGGGAAGACATAATAGAAAAATCGCTGCTGGCATTGAAGAGCATTCCAAAAGAGGCCTATAAAAACTGTTTCGACAATTGGGAGAAACGATGGCGCTGGTGCGTTGAAGCAAGGGGGGATTACTTTGAAAAGTTTTAATAAAAAAATTTTAAAAAAATCTTACCTTTTTTTTTATGGACCCAGTCCGGGAACTTATGGGACATACCTTGTATATGCTATACAATATAATACACTGCGGCTTGTGATTGTGGGTTCGTTTCCCATCCCTGGACACTTTTATTTTTCCGTTCATCATTACTCTTCATAATTCACCCTTTCATACCTCATCTAAAAAGGTTAGAAATAGTCAATATTTCACCTTGAAATAAATTTTGATTTTTCTTTGAAAAGAAACTCATGCGGTGTAACTTATAAAGTGTTGTTTTACAATATACGATATGCTATGTACAATGACTCTGTACATAGTGCCTCTGCCACCGCTGCAGAGTTTGATGGAAGATCGCCCGCAACTCTCAAGCGATGCCACGCATTTCGCGATCTACGGAGATGGATTGAATAGACCCAATCAGACAAAAAAATCACCGGATTGACAAACGTGTATGACAACAGAAAGTTGGTCGGAGACAGAAGATAACAGACAGATCTCAGCAGTAAGGTCACGGATTTTCAAATTCCGGAAGAACAAATAAACTACAATAGATGTACTATACAATTTCTTAGTGTGAGCTAAAATTTCTGATAGAAATTCTCTAGAGCAAAACAAGTTCAAGGAGTTTTGAAGTGGGACAAAATCGATAACAAAATTTTCCCCAGGTAATTACAAGCATCAGAGATCAAAGGAAGTGGATTTAGAAGTTTTAAAAACAATTCTCTCAATTCATTATATAGTTATACCTTCTTCAAGTGTTATAAAAACATTCTATTTATTTTTGAAGATTTAGGATGTTAATTTTATATCTATTTTAAATGTTTCATAAACAATGTGAATACACATTCATAAAAATTTATTTTCAAGTGCAAAGTAGAAGTGATTTTCACAAGTATAGACATGTGGTGCAATTACAGTAAAAGCAGTCTCCTTTTTCTACCCACCATGATTATTATAGCCTGTACCACGTGTACTAAGGATAAGCAAAAAAATAAAAATAATTTTTTTTTTGAAAAAAAAAAAAAAAAAATTCCCACGCCGGGAATCGAACCCGGGCCTTCTGGGTGAAAGCCAGATATCCTAGCCACTAGACCACGTGGGAGTACGCTATATGTTTTCTTCTAGTTCTTTTAAAATATAACAACGAAAAAATTTTAAATTGTGTGTGTGAAGTTATACTAAATATTGAAGGCTTATAAACAAGTTAGAACGCTATACAAAGCTAGGAAGAATCTATTTTTTAAATAAAATTATCTATGATTAATTCCTAAATAAAATTAAACAGCGGGTCTTTCGTAGAATATTTAACATAAGAAGCCTATATATACAGTATGAGTAAAAAAACACTATATAAGTGATATATAAGTAAAAAAAAAAAACGTTATCATAATTTACAAGTTTCTAATTATATATGTTTAGTATAACAATTTGAATTTTTCTTGCTTGGTAGATTGGTCATATCGAAGATAAAATTTATTTTAATCTTAAAAAGAAAAAAACAGAAGAATTTTCTTTGAAAGATTACCTAAAAGAAGGAAAATCCATGTCTTTCCCGGAAATAGTCTCTCATTAGAAATTGGGTCAGTTCACCTTTTTTTGTATTCTACAAAAAGTGGTTGCTCATCAGAGGGCTCATTCATGGGAGGTTTAACTGTAATATACAGAGTTCTTGATTTTCTTTTCTTGATTAATCAATAAACGGTATTTGGCCAATTCTGAAATAATTAAAAATCAACGATTAGTTGATATTTATTCCGATAGATGGCGCAAGCCATCAGCAACTTTCAGTTTCACAATCAGGAAATGCCTTTTTTCTTAATTTATCTACCTGATCCAAGTACAGATTCACTTTTGTACTATATTTCATACATAGTTCTGTTTGAAGGTAAGTTTTGGTTTGAAGATTCCATAGTGTACGACTTTGGCTTATCCTCTCTACAAACAGATATCTGAGATTTTAAAACCAATTTTATTTATACCCGCTAATGATCAGAAAAAAATAAATAATAAGTCGGTAGGATGAGAGGGTAACACGCTCGATTCCCGACAGTCATGAACCGGGATTGAATCCCGCGTTAAAAATTGTTTAATATGTGAATAACCTTCACATATTATTCACTGTTTCCATTATCATGAACTAGGTTGCTCTTGCTGAGCGGTACCTATTCATGTGATTTTGAACCAGAATCAGAAAAGAAAAATAACACAGGTCTACAATTTTTTTTAAAGTTTTTTATGTTTGAGCATTTAAAATGCTTTTTGGGTAATCCAATGACGCTGATTCCGAATCTGCTCTTGGTTTTTCAGTATGTCATCAAAATCTATAGATATTGACCATAAAGTGTATTTCAGTAAAATAATATTTTCATAAAGAAAACTGCCAAGAAACTGATGCATTATCAAAAAAATATTTTTCAGTGTAGACCAGTGTAATCATTAATATAAGTTAAAATACAAATTTGGGGAACTTTAAAGAAAAAAAAAGGGAAAATTTATACGAAATTGAAGAGGCAAATATAAATAAAAAGAGACTATGTACAATTATGTACACACATGGACGAAACTTAAGGAATTTCCATATTTTGATGTCGCCTGTCGTTTGTTTTTTTTTGAAGGAGACATGGGCAATTTTATTCACACTTGGTTACCTCGTGTGTCTTCAATAAAGATCACTGTGTATCAAGTATCTCTCACAGATATTGTCCCGATATACATGCTAAAAGGTACAACTTCCTTAAGTTTTGTCCATCAATGTGTCTTCAATAAAGGCCACTGTAATATCTTTCAGTGTTATTGTCCCGATAAACATGCTAAAAGATACAACTTCCTTAAGTTTTATCCATGAATGTGTCTTCAATAAAGGTCACTGTAATATCTTTCAGAGCTATTGTCCCGATATACATGCTAAAAGGTAAAAATTCCTTAAGTTTTGTCCAGGAGTGTAGAGGACGACGGAGAGTACAGACAATCAGATTCTTCATGCATTCTCCTCATCTCAGGGCCCAGGAAAAAATTGTAGATGGATGGATGCCCTAGCAGAAGGCTGGTGCAGGGCCAATACTGGTAGAGCTAGTTGTTGGATCCACACTCGATACAGGGATTGGAGTAATGGATAAGACATGCATAGCCAGACGTCCTGTAACATCGGACTTGTGTTTCGAGAAACTCCGTAGGAATGGGGATATTGACAGAGTCTGCACTCCTGAACCAACCCAGAGGGAAGTACGGACCTAAACAGCAACAACAACAAAAATACTACCGAAAAAAAAAAACAAGTATAGATAACTGTGCTCCTGAACCAACCCAGAGGGTAGTACGGACCCAAACAACAACAAAAAAGACTACTGGGAACAAGCGTCCACTAGGAGTGTCACTAGTACAGCTAACTGTGCTCCTGAACCAACCCAGAGGGAAGTACGGACCCAAACAACAACAAAAAAGACTACTGGGAACAAGCGTCCACTAGGAGTGTCACTAGTACAGCTAACTGTGCTCCTGAACCAACCCAGAAGGAAATACGGACCCAAACAAAGAAGACTGCACGGCAAACAAAGGTCTGCCAGGGAGCCAATCGATCCGTGGTTGTCATTACAGACCACGCTCCTCTTAAGTAGCTCCGCGGAATCAATAGACCGCTCGTATTTGCTTAGCTCCACCTCTCATATCCCATCGTCAGCGCGCGCTACTGATCTAGTACCCCCTAACAAGCCTTTCGATCAACCCAAAGAACCCGATGACACAATTCATTATAAAGTACCACGCCGATGCGAATATCTTCTGGGTGGCCTGGAAACTCGGCTGAAGTTCAAGGCAATATATATAAAAAAAGGAGAATGGAGAGAAGTTTCAAAACAAACATTAATAGAATACGTATCTCAAATAATAATACTTTTAACATAGGTATGTAACTATTTGTTTCCAGTATATGGGAACATTTCAATCTAAAAACTGAGTTCAAATGACTAAGTCAGAATTCGAATTGAGATTTATGAACAGTGTCTAATAGTTTGAGTTAAAATGCGATCCAATGAATAGACCAAAACATTTTTTTTCATAAAATATTTCAAGAGATTGCCCACTCTACATCAATTTATTGCACAATAAACATGAAAAATTATTTTTCATTTATCATATATATCATCCAGATATAGTTCTAACATTTATTAAAGTTGACTTATATATGATGTGGTGGAGGAGAGATATGGCTTTCTGGAGATAATTGATAGAAGAAGAACCAGCAAGTTTTGACATCTTGTCCGACATTCAGAGTGGTTAAGGGTGTCATAGAGGAATGTATGGAGGGAAAACTCGGGAAGAGGAAGGCCGAGAACGGAGTTCAAGAATAATTTCAGAAGATGATTCTACAATGTCATCAAAAGACATGTTTTAGAAAGAAAACTCGAAGAAAGAGAGAGGAGAAGACAATATTACTGCCCATTAATTTATTGATATGGTTTGGTGGAAAGCTTGAAAATATGGAGATAATTGCTACGGATGAGAATAAAACTCGATAAAATGAATTGATTTGGAAGTTACAGAGATCCCACCAATTTGAGATATAACGTGTTATGTACTCTTCTACCTAATATTCAATAGGTAGTGTAGTCTCTATTAAAAGAGATTGTATGTTACTGAAAAGTTATATATTTTATTATTACAGAATTATCATAAGAACTAAAACATGAATATCTCGCGCTATATATTGATTACATCACGCAACAACAACCAAGTCCTTGGTCAAAACCATATATACATATTGACGTGACAACGTCTTAAATTAGGTTGCGGCTGGGAGTCACTTATGAAAAAGTGTAACGCCCGGTAACGTTACGATGAGTCATCGAACGAGAGTGCTGCGCGCGCAGCGCTAGAGAATTAGGCGCATTGAATCGGCGCATGCTTGTCTCTGTCTTTGTCTTTCTCGAACGTTCTTGGCGTTGGAAAAACAAGAAAGCGTCATAATACAAGTTCACACGTGTGGTTAAAGTATCGTCAGCTGTGTCTGTAGTGAAAATGTGGAGTGCTTAGATTCGTCATTTACAACAACTACAACAATAAAGGTAACTAATTGTACACTGATATTTCATTATCGTAAACTATGATTGATTGATTAATTGTTAGATTGACACAAAAGTTGAGAAACTGAGTTTATAGGTTATGTCATACTATTGATAAATGTTGATAGTGTTAAGTAAATTATTAGTTTAAAATTAATTAATTAATTAATTATTATTTTACAAATTTTAAATAGTTTCAAATTTATTTAGCAAAAATTTGAACCTTCGATCTGAATAAATGTTTTGATTTTCGAATTGATTCTTTAAAATTACAAATATTAAGAAAAAGTGGCAGATATAAGAAAACTTTATTTAAACTGTGTTGAGCAAGAATTTTAACATCTAATTTAAGTAAATGTTTTAATTTTCAACTTCATCATTTACAATTACAAATTTTATTTAATTTCAAATTTATTTAGCAAAAATTTGAACCTTCGATCTGAATAAGTGTTTTGATTTTCAAATACCAACGCGGCTGGTGGAGTGGCGATCTATCGTAAATTATCATCGACATCTACGGCGGAAGTGTTCCAAGTTGCGATTACAGACGTAACTCGTGTCATTAAAACCAAGGGTGACATGTGCATGACTGAAGTTACTTGCTTCGCCGCTAATACTAGCTTCAAGTTTATACTCGGTGCTGTATATATTCATCCAGGAGCTAGTATGCAGGATATTGGAATGTTACTATGGCAAGGACTCGGTCCGTACATTCACAACAGCCAGTACGTGCCACCGTTCGTGCAAGTTGATTCTAGTATACCGATTCTTCTGTGTGGTGATTTTAACAAAAACGTAAAGCCTGACAACTCGTTTCTTAATATCATGAAAAATACGTATAATCTTGATTGCGTATCAAACGTTTCTAAGTCAACTACGTTAAAAGGAACAACTATCGACTTGACTTTCGCAAGACACATTACAGCAGAAACACTTCCTTTCATTTCATATTTCTCCTATCATCGTCCTATCCTCAACAAAATCACTCAAATAGGAATTAGTTAAGTTTAAGTTTACATGTACAATGTTTTAGTAAACAAAATATATTTCTATAGTTAAAATTTGTGCAATTCTTATTTTCATTCAATTCCTTGTTCCTATTGTGCAATTTAATTATATTCATATCAATAAAAATTCTACCGTTGTCACGTAAAATCTTCGCCCGTAAAACCGACTTTACAGGCAACCATTGTTATATATTACATAATGTTTTCGTTAGGTTAACTAAGGAAGTATTTGGAAGAAAGCATGGAGCTATATTAATGTTGGCACTTCATAACTAGAGTCAATCAAGCATGCAATCAGAATACATTTTTGAAACACATCGAAGCTGAAAGGTTTATGGGAATTCTTCTGAATTTTAAGAAGCTACTTAATATAGTTACTGCTATCAATTCGTATGTTTTTGCCTTTCTTTGTAACTTTCTTTAAGCATTTCTTTAAGTCTTTCCTTATGAGCATAACATTTGCTTCGTGTGAAAGGCTGTTTAGAGATTGTTTTTCGCTTTCCACGTAAGAAAGCCGAGAGAACATTCTTAAAGATTCCATTAAAAATAATCATTTTCATCAAATAGATTCGTGTCATTAGAATATCCTAGAGTATTTAATTAACTCAATTAGCTTTCATGCTTGAAAACAGGGGATAATCTAAAAATGAAAACTGCCTAATTTGTGAAGGCAGTATAATTACATTCTGATTGATCGCTTTATTCGAGCCTCAACATTGGTACTTTACTTGAGTCCTTTCCATCTATCTAAATAATAATTTTTTAACACGACAGTAAATTAATCCATCAAAGGGCTAGAAGAAAACAACTGTTAAATTGTGGTGCAAGAGATCTCTCTTAAACATAATATTATTCTACTCTATTTCCATGATCCAAAATAAATATAGCTGCAAAAATTATATGTATATTATAAAATTTATAAAATACTTATATTTTTGAATATGAAACTATTTATTTGATCCTAACTTTTTTCCCATTGTGTTGTATATCATAATACCTTAACGTAAACCCTATTAGGGTAAACCCTTCAGAGAATTGAAGAGCGGCATGCTCTAAAGCTAATGTTTTTTAAACAAAAAAATGAAACACTTCACCCTGCAAAAAAACTATTATCTTTATTTAATACCATATAGATTACTCAGTTTTATCTATCAAAACTATATATAGAAAAATATTAAATATATTTCATATTTATAGAAATATAAAAATATTTCGCGTTATTCTTATTTATTTTTTAAAAATAAATATAGTTCTATTATATATTATCTCACATTTTAAGTGTAATTATATTATTTTTTCCAAAATAAATATATCTCAAAACTATTGGCATATAAATTGAAAAAAGGTTTACTCGCGCAATCATTAAATAAAATAATGATAAAAAGAAAGAAGAATCAATAAAAGATCAAACTAACCAGCATTCGATCCAAATGGCAAAGGTATCTCTCGTCACTGTTAAACAATTAACTCAAGAAACTCTTCTTTTCTTCTGAAACTTTTATATCTTTCTATCTTTATTTGATTATTTATACGTTTAGACGAATATAAGACCTTAATAGCGGTTAAAATAAAAATAACATTAAAATTTGATTTGACACCTGTTTAATATATATTTTTTTATATAATTGTTAAAAATATATATAACATTATATTTAAAAAAATGTATTTCACTCTTATAAATAAAAATAATCTCTAACACCCAATTTATTATAATACATAATTATATTCTAAAATAATTTTGAAAATAACATCTCACACATACGTACCAATTTTAAAATAATAATTTATTGAATTTATGAAATCGTGTTCTCTCATTAATATTAAATTAAATATTTTTTAAATTTAAATATGCCCGGGTAGTTGGCATTCTGCGTTCCAGGGAACCTTGGTTATAAATATCTTTGACATTATTTTTGACAAATTTTTATAATAAGAAATATTACAGTGAGCGATATTTTTAAAATGTGACGATTTCAAAAATTAATAAAGGAAGCAAATCTCTAAATAGAATATTCTATCATTTATTGCCACTAAATGAGTCGAATTGTAAATTAAATTACATTTTATTTGATTCGTATATAAAATACATACAATTCGAAGCATTAAAGTTTTGATTTCAATAAAAAATCTATTTAAAAAATTTACAACACAAAGTTATGTTTTTAAAGATATTATCACCTAGAAATAAGAAAGATAAACACCTAAAATGACAAGGCAATTTATTTCATAAAAACAATTACCAACTTTCAACCTAAAATAATAGAGAGGCAATAAGAGAGACCTGCCGAGTAGCAAAATATCAAAACTAATAATCTGTTATAACGTATAATATTAGAATATATTAATTCCTGTTATAATTATGTTGTTAAATTATAATTAGAGACGCAGCTATCTGTAATTATATAAACATAAAGACGAAACAAGAAATAAAATATCTTTTAAATAAATAAAATATATTTCAAATATATTTAATACCACAAGAATAACATTCAATAAAAAAAAAAGAAAGTACAATTATTTTTAAATGATAAAGATAAATGAATATACAAAACTTTTAAGTAATTTTCGTGTAATTAAAAGTTTCCACCCCACAGATTGACACAGAAATATGTGCCTACTAACGGGAAAGGAATTTACCCCAAACTAATAAATCTTTCCTCCAGCTAGAGTTTCCTGGGAGATTGATTACTTGGTTAACCGGTAGATGGCAGTATGACCTTTCAGGAATTATTTATATAAACATATCTCTTTATCGAATACTTATTTTATAATAATGTGTATAAAAAATAGTATTTATTAGTAATTTGTTAACGTGATAATCCTGTTGAAGGACTGACAAGTCCGAAAGCTTGAAAATAAAAGGTTGTACAAGAAACTTAACCCTGGAAGCTTTATTTATTTTATTAAGTATATAATTATACATTTTATATATTAAGTATATCACACACACATACACAAAGCTTTATTATGACCACTGGTCTTATACAGATTCACCACAGGAAGAAATAATAAATGGAGCTCCTATACTCCAGGCAGCGCAGCACCCAACAACAGCCTCCTGGTCCGACGCATGTCCAATGGCAACACGTTCCTTCGTGCATAGGTCATTGTTAGCGAATCACTGAACAGGCGAGTGTGGAATCAGCCGTGTTCTAGTCTTCACTTTCCTCATCCAAATGGACCACGGCATTCGGCGATTTTATTAATCTCCTCCGAACGGTGACTGCGGCCTTGTAGAATTTTATATTAAGTATATCATTGCTCTGGTATAGAAATCTGGATCCAACATGTCCTCACTGCTGGGAATAACCACAAATTGTAGACCACCTCCTCTTCTTCTGTTCAGTTTTTGTGTTACACAGGCTACAAACACTTCTCGGAGTACAAGACTTCAACCTCTACTTCCTGACTTGGCCTGAATCTACCTGGTCAACTGATTCACCGCAGCATTCTATTCTCCCCACGACTAGAACTTTCTTCTAGACTGTGGCTGTACAATATGGGTAGTTGGTGATTTGCCTTCCAGGAACCTGGGTTACCTCTATTTTCTCTTTATCTATAATATTAGAAAACAATATATATCATTATTTGCCACCCCTACCATATAAGTGTGGAATTTCTATAATATTATATATATATTATATACAAATACTACAACAATGTATTACTTATTCCCACGTTCTGACGTTTGAGGCCAAAAACTTAATATGTACACTGTGTGACAAGGAAATTACTGAAGAACTCCCTCATTACCTGCTTAATTGTATAGTCCTTGATGCAGAGAGGAAGGCCCTATATCAACAAATTAAATGTACCAACACTTCACCCTACGTATTGCTTTCAAAAATATCAGCAAACAAATCTAAGGCAATAGCTTACTATAAATTTTTTTAGATCATCATTATGTAAGGACCAGTCAACAAGTGAATGACTTTGAGACGAAGAGTAAAGCCAGTTCAATTTTTATGTAAACTAGCCGAATATTCAAATACTATTTGTTACAATTATAAATTGGCGCCTTAAATAAATGCATATATTAGTTAATAACTATAGCCTATGTGCTTTATCTGTCTATGTACTGTTGGCTTCCGTAGGCGTCTCTTACTGGGAAAAAGAAAGAGAGGATTCCATTTGGTTATTATCTAATATATGCATTTATTTAAGGAGCGACCCGCTCCAACACAATAGTTACAAAAACGAAAAAGCGAGTGGGGGGGGGGGCAAAGGTGGCGTGATCGTAGCCAACCAATAGGAGAGCGCCATTAAAAAAAAAAGCAAACGGTGACAGAGATGAAAAATGAAGAATTAAGAACGCATGACGCTCGTAACTGTATATAGAATACAAGTACAAATACTATGTAATTACATCTTGTAACACAAGATGATTATTACCTTACCCAATTGGGAGAATCTGTATGGGGTAAGTCCCTATAATAAAGGCTTTTGTGTGTGTGTATATTACTTAATCGTTATGTATATTACAGCGATGATAACTTTATCTATCCTCTAATCTTTCACAGCGTCATCTGGTGGCATCCAATCACGCATGCTGAAAGTCATTACAGGGATTCTCTCGTCGTTTTGAATATATAGAAAATAATTTTTTAATTTGGTCTGTTAATAAGTGAGATAAAAATAACATTTAGCACCAGGCATAGCTACCAAGTGACAGACTTGACCATTTCATAAGTCAAGCCAGAAGAAGACACTGAAGAAGGATTTCTTCCACCTTATTCACCAGTGGTATCTACCTGAGTGGAGATCATCAATACCAACTTGTTCTGTGGAGATGTCACCTGCTGCTTGTCTTGTCTCAAAACACAGGACACACTAGGCAAAGGGGTCGGCAATCTTTTGAGTCGGAAGAGTCAAAAATTACAATTTACAAAATTTCAAAGTTTTTAAAAAGCCACAAAATTATTTCTTGCTAACAATATAAATAGTACTCGTATAAATAAATATTTACATATGGAACTATATAAATAGCCACAGTTTCACATCCAAATAGCCACATGTGGCTCGCCAGCCGCAGTTTGCAGACCCATACACTAGGCAAATCAGGTTTGAGAGCGGAGTGAAGACCTTCCCAAATTGTACCATCTGTAAGAGGCAGTCACAGAACATCTTCTCTCGAGCATGGGGGCCATTAGAGAAAACTTATACAATAATCCTTTCAATAGATCCTAGAATACATCAATGCATATAGTCTCCCTGACATTGTATACTGATACAGATTAGATAATAAAAATATATCTAGCGCAACACTTCTAAGATTTAGTTTAAAAAGGAACACGTTTATAAAGGTGTTTATGAAACAATTAATAAATTTTAACATCATAATAGCATAGCTACCATTGTTATAAAGCTAAATATGAAGTATTAGCGTGCCATTCAAAAATGGGAACTATTTTAGCGCGGGTGTTTCAACTATTCATTCTAGCGCGGGTGTTTCAACTATTCATTCTATCGCGGGTGTTTCAACTATTCATTCTAGCGCGGGTGTTTCTTTTTCAAATCCAGAAGGCGCGCAAATATTTAATTGATGTCTTAACAGGACTTTTTGTGACTTATTTGTGAAAGAGAAGTTATCGAAAACTGTATTTATATATAATATTTCTATTCTCCTCAAAAACATATATTGAAGTACGGTGTCGTGAGCCCCTAGCCGCTACAGTAACCGTGAACAGGGAACTCTGAAATGTGGCTGACTAACGGGGCAATGGCACCCCCCCCCCTTTTCCATGGAATGGACAAAACACCGCCACCAACATATATGCAAAAAAAAAAAAAAAACATTCGAACTATAGATATATATATTTTAAATATTTCTAAATCCTAAAGCACAAGCAAAAATATAGAGAAAATTTGATGGAAAACACAGCGTTTAGAAAAAATGTTACTTATTAAAATTCTCACCTTCTTTTCACTCACAGTCAAGATGTATAAGATTAATTAGCTACAACAACATTTTTTATATCGCCGTGCTGTCAGCCAGATTAAAGAAAGTCTTGCCATTAATTACATTTAGAAATTCTAATCGCCATTTACCGATACAATCTGCAACAATTAATTTTTTGGTTTCTTTTTATCTCTACAGACCTTACTACAATGATAAAAGTTATTGAATAATGAATGTTTACTTTTAGTTTCCATGAAAAAAGGTGACAGTGAAGTCTGCAGTGATAAATGCACTTTTCATTTTTTTAAAGACCATTCATTTCCTTTAATGTTTACTTTTAGTTTCTTTGAAAAAAGGTGACAGTGAAGTCTGCAGTGATAAATGCACTTTTCATTTTTTTAAGACCATTCATTTCCTTTAATGTTTACTTTTAGTTTCCTTGAAAAAAGGTGACAGTGAAGTCTGGAGTGATAAATGCACTTTTCATTTTTTTAAAGACCATTCATTTCCTTTAATGTTTACTTTTAGTTTCCTTGAAAAAAGGTGACAGTGAAGTCTGCAGTGATAAATGCACTTTCATTTTTTTAAGACCATTCATTTCCTTTAATGTTTACTTTTAGTTTCCTTGAAAAAGGTGACAGTGAAGTCTGGAGTGATAAATGCACTTTTCATTTTTTTAAAGACCATTCATTTCCTTTAATGTTTACTTTTAGTTTCATTCAAAAAAGGTGACAGTAAAGTCTGGAGTGATAAATGCACTTTTCAATTCTTTTTAAGACCATTCATTTCCTTTAATGTTTACTTTTAGTTTCCTTGAAAAAAGGTGACAGTGAAGTCTGCAGTGATAAATGCACTTTAAAATTTTTTTTAAGACCATTCATTTCGTTTAATGTTTACTTTTAGTTTCCTTGAAAAAAGGTGACAGTGAAGTCTGCAGTGATAAATGCACTTTTCAATTTTTTTAAGACCATTCATTTCCTTTAATGTTTACTTTTAGTTTCCTTGGAAAAAGGTGACAGTGAAGTCTGCAGTGATAAATGCACTTTTTATTTTTTTGAAGATCATTTCTTCCCTTTAATGTTTACTTTTAGTTTCCTTGAAAAAAGGTGACAGTGAAGTCTGCAGTGATAAATGCACTTTTCAAATTTTTTAAGACCATTTATTCCCTTTAATGTTTACTTTTAGTTTCCATGAAAAAAGGTGACAGTGAAGTCTGCAGTGATAAATGCACTTTTCATTTTTTTAAAGACCATTAATTTCCTTTAATGTTTACTTTTAGTTTCCATGAAAAAAGGTGACAGTGAAGTCTGCAGTGATAAATGCACTTTTCAATTTTTTAAAGACCATTTATTCCCTTTAATGTTTACTTTTAGTTTCCTTGAAAAAAGGTGACCGTGAAGTCTGCAGTGATAAATACACTTTTCATTTTTTTAAGACCATTTATTCCCTTTAATGTTTACTTTTAGTTTCAGTGAAAAGGATGA
Source organism: Cordylochernes scorpioides (assembly GCA_030710605.1). NCBI lineage: Eukaryota > Metazoa > Arthropoda > Arachnida > Pseudoscorpiones > Chernetidae > Cordylochernes > Cordylochernes scorpioides. The sequence continues at coordinate 213,515,696 of CP092863.1, read as the reverse complement.
CAAAGGATCACTAAAACGTCGGAAATAAAGAAATGCTATCTTGTAGTGTGTGTGTGTGATGATTAATCATATAAATAAATATAACTTTACAAAATATTTTATTTTAGGAATTTTTAAAGATTGATAGGTGGACAAAAAATAATTGAATGACTTTACAGCAAGTTTTGTTAAAAAATATTTTTTGTTTGGAGGTTTAAGGTCTTGTGCCCTTTCTCGACCTTTAGGTAAAATAAATGGAAGAGATACAGTGGAGACTTGAATATATGCAAGAAGAATGCTAGATGGTATAAAAAGATGTAAACATTTACCATCTTTATCTATGATCTTGTACATTATTCTTGCATATATTCAATTCTTTACTGTGTGTTTATCTTTTTTTTTTGTTATTTAAAGTTTGAGCAAGAGTGCAAGATCCGAGAGCTCCCAATAAGTTTATTTTTGAAGAATTTGCGCAGTAAGTCATTTTTATTTTATTTTTTTTGTCAACATAGTATATCCCGCAATCGGCAAAATTAAAAAGATAGATATGTAATTAAATCAAAAGATTCTTAGTAGTCCACTAATCGACCTTAAGCACTTTCTGTTAAAGGATATTGAATACAAAACGAATTGAAGGCAATAACGCGTCATTTTCCGTCGCACGAACAATGTTCTAATGCTTTAGTTACACAAATATTATGCGATTGTTAAAAACAAGTAAAAGAATTAATCAAAATAAAAAAAAAAACAGAGGAGCCCGATGTTTTAAAAATTCCCACATTCTTTGTGAAACGACTCTGAAAGTTTGATTATCTAGAGAAATATTTATATTGGGTCACAGTTAATTTCATTTTTTTTAGTTTGCGAATTTTTGTTTTCTTTCAAAATAGATGAGTGTTGTTATTTTACTATATTTATAGACGTTATAAACACCAGTTTGGGCACGGGTTTTCCTTTTAAAAATGTAATTTTGATACGCTCTCGATAATTTATAGAGGTGAGAAATTCATTTCAGCAAAAAAAAAAAAATGATAACGTACTGCCGAATGTATATATTATTCCGCTCAAAATGGTTAGGCCTACTCGTAGTCGGCAAAAATGGACCTTTTTAAAAAAAACCAACTACGTATATATATTTTAATAGTTTAATAGTTATATATTTTTAATTTTTATATAAGAATATATTAGTGTATTAATAAATTTAGCCTTTAAAATACAAGTATATATTTTAGTAAATTAAATTTATAAATAATAAATTTATTTGTTACAAATTTTAAGTATATATGCGTGTGACAAAAAAAAAAGAAAACAACTTATTATTATAATATTTAGGACTAAAGCCAAATTTAATAATATGAATACATTTATTTAGTTATGATATGTAGGTTTTTTTTTACGCTTGTAAGGCACATACAAGTATCTACTTGTACCTTTTGAAAATATTTCTTGGACATTTAAATTTTTTTCTACATATATAAGGATTTAAAAGCGCGAATGTTTCTTTTATACATAAAACGAACTTCTACTGTCCTTACTGCGATGAAAATATATTGGGAGGGCTTGGCTCATCAGTGGTGAACCCTCCCAGCGGTTTCGCCAATTTAATCCTCCAGACCGCTTCTCAGAGCTCTAATACTGTATTGGATCATTCTGCTTTTATATGCTACACTGAAGGATGGAATCTTAGAAATGGTTTTCAAGTAAACTATGGACATAAGCTTATAGGACAGTAGAATTACATTCAAATATTTGCTTCGAGCAATGCTCTTCAGCAAACTATAAAGACAAGGCCAGTTAGGCATAAATTAACACAAAGCAATAACGCGCCATCTATATATATAAAATAAAAGGATTTAAAAGCGCGAATGTTTCTTTTATACATAAAACGAACTTCTACTGTCCTTACTGCGATGAAAAATATATTGGGAGGGCTTGGCTCATCAGTGGTGAACCCTCCCAGCGGTTTCGCCAATTTAATCCTCCAGACCGCTTCTCAGAGCTCTAATACTGTATTGGATCATTCTGCTTTTATATGCTACACTGAAGGATGGAATCTTAGAAATGGTTTTCAAGTAAACTATGGACATAAGCTTATAGGACAGTAGAATTACATTCAAATATTTGCTTCGAGCAATGCTCTTCAGCAAACTATAAAGACAAGGCCAGTTAGGCATAAATTAACACAAAGCAATAACGCGCCATCTATATATATAAAATAAAAGGATTTAAAAGCGCGAATGTTTCTTTTATACATAAAACGAACTTCTACTGTCCTTACTGCGATGAAAAATATATTGGGAGGGCTTGGCTCATCAGTGGTGAACCCTCCCAGCGGTTTCGCCAATTTAATCCTCCAGACCGCTTCTCAGAGCTCTAATACTGTATTGGATCATTCTGCTTTTATATGCTACACTGAAGGATGGAATCTTAGAAATGGTTTTCAAGTAAACTATGGACATAAGCTTATAGGACAGTAGAATTACATTCAAATATTTGCTTCGAGCAATGCTCTTCAGCAAACTATAAAGACAAGGCCAGTTAGGCATAAATTAACACAAAGCAATAACGCGCCATCTATATATATAAAATAAAAGGATTTAAAAGCGCGAATGTTTCTTTTATACATAAAACGAACTTCTACTGTCCTTACTGCGATGAAAAATATATTGGGAGGGCTTGGCTCATCAGTGGTGAACCCTCCCAGCGGTTTCGCCAATTTAATCCTCCAGACCGCTTCTCTGAGCTCTAATACTGTATTGGATCATTCTGCTTTTATATGCTACACTGAAGGATGGAATCTTAGAAATGGTTATAAAAACTATAAGGTATGGTATAAAAACTATAAGGATGGAATCTTAGAAATGGTTTTCAAGTAAACTATGGACATAAGCTTATAGGACAGTAGAATTACATTCAATATTTGCTTCGAGCAATGCTCTTCAGCAAACTATAAAGACAAGGCCAGTTAGGCATAAATTAACACAAAGCAATAACGCGCCATCTATATATATAAAATAAAAGGATTTAAAAGTATGTAATTCTACTGTCCTATAAGCTTATGTCCATAGTTTACTTGAAAACCATTTCTAAGATTCCATCCTTCAGTGTAGCATATAAAAGCAGAATGATCCAATACAGTATTAGAGCTCTGAGAAGCGGTCTGGAGGATTAAATTGGCGAAACCGCTGGGAGGGTTCACCACTGATGAGCCAAGCCCTCCCAATATATTTTTCATCGCAGTAAGGACAGTAGAAGTTCGTTTTATGTATAAAAGAAACATTCGCGCTTTTAAATCCTTTTATTTTATATATATAGATGGCGCGTTATTGCTTTGTGTTAATTTATGCCTAACTGGCCTTGTCTTTATAGTTTGCTGAAGAGCATTGCTCGAAGCAAATATTTGAATGTAATTCTACTGTCCTATAAGCTTATGTCCATAGTTTACTTGAAAACCATTTCTAAGATTCCATCCTTCAGTGTAGCATATAAAAGCAGAATGATCCAATACAGTATTAGAGCTCTGAGAAGCGGTCTGGAGGATTAAATTGGCGAAACCGCTGGGAGGGTTCACCACTGATGAGCCAAGCCCTCCCAATATATTTTTCATCGCAGTAAGGACAGTAGAAGTTCGTTTTATGTATAAAAGAAACATTCGCGCTTTTAAATCCTTTTATTATATATATATAGATGGCGCGTTATTGCTTTGTGTTAATTTATGCCTAACTGGCCTTGTCTTTATAGTTTGCTGAAGAGCATTGCTCGAAGCAAATATTTGAATGTAATTCTACTGTCCTATAAGCTTATGTCCATAGTTTACTTGAAAACCATTTCTAAGATTCCATCCTTCAGTGTAGCATATAAAAGCAGAATGATCCAATACAGTATTAGAGCTCCGAGAAGCGGTCTGGAGGATTAAATTGGCGAAACCGCTGGGAGGGTTCACCACTGAGGAGCCAAGCCCTTCCAATATATTTTTCATCGCAGTAAGGACAGTAGAAGTTCGTTTTATGTATAAAAGAAACATTCGCGCTTTTAAATCCTTTTATTTTATATATATAGATGGCGCGTTATTGCTTTGTGTTAATTTATGCCTAACTGGCCTTGTCTTTATAGTTTGCTGAAGAGCATTGCTCGAAGCAAATATTTGAATGTAATTCTACTGTCCTATAAGCTTATGTCCATAGTTTACTTGAAAACCATTTCTAAGATTCCATCCTTCAGTGTAGCATATAAAAGCAGAATGATCCAATACAGTATTAGAGCTCTGAGAAGCGGTCTGGAGGATTAAATAGGCGAAACCGCTGGGAGGGTTCACCACTGATGAGCCAAGCCCTCCCAATATATTTTTCATCGCAGTAAGGACAGTAGAAGTTCGTTTTATGTATAAAAGAAACATTCGCGCTTTTAAATCCTTTTATTTTATATATATAGATGGCGCGTTATTGCTTTGTGTTAATTTATGCCTAACTGGCCTTGTCTTTATAGTTTGCTGAAGAGCATTGCTCGAAGCAAATATTTGAATGTAATTCTACTGTCCTATAAGCTTATGTCCATAGTTTACTTGAAAACCATTTCTAAGATTCCATCCTTCAGTGTAGCATATAAAAGCAGAATGATCCAATACAGTATTAGAGCTCTGAGAAGCGGTCTGGAGGATTAAATTGGCGAAACCGCTGGGAGGGTTCACCACTGATGAGCCAAGCCCTCCCAATATATTTTTCATCGCAGTAAGGACAGTAGAAGTTCGTTTTATGTATAAAAGAAACATTCGCGCTTTTAAATCCTTTTATTTTATATATATAGATGGCGCGCTATTGCTTTGTGTTAACATATATAAGGGTTTTAAATTTTTAATACGCTATTTTAAAGTCTAATGACGATGTTTCAAATTTTAATATTAACGTTGAAAATTTTAAAATCATATTTTAACGTAAAAAAAAAACATTTTAAAGTTTAAAATAAACATTATAAAGTTTAAAATAAACATTATAAAAGTTAATAATGAATTTTTATAAAGTTAAATATATTAACGATTTTTTCAATATTTAAAACGAAATTTTCATTTTTAAGGCGTCCCTTTTTAACTTTTTATACCATTAAACTATTTGACATTTAGCATAAATTATATGAATAATTTATTTAGAATATAAATAAAAATGATCTCGCTTCTAACTACTAATTGTCGTCTTTTATTTCTACATGCTCTACAGTATACCGAAAAGAATTAAGGCAATTATCTTTATCACGTAAAAAAACACTTTAATATAGGCATATATTTTCAGAACAAAAATAAAAAGAGAGAAAAAAAGTAATACAACAAAACGCTATTTAACATTTAAATGATATACACTTGAGTCGATAAATTTATATATTTTAAAATATTAATTTGTGTTGCTAAACAAAACTATAATGTAAACATATTTTTAAAATTATTTTTATAAAAAAATATTGAATTTTTCTATTTAACAAAAAAAAAAAAAAGAAATTAAATTTAAATCCTATAAATTATTTTATAATAAATTATTTTATTTGTTAAAACTTTTTTATAAAGGCATTAATTTATATTATTTATATGTGTAAGAAATTTAATTAAATTGACTACATTGAATCAACCAACAAATAAAGCAGACGATGGTGAGAAAACAAATATGGTTGCAGCGCGATACGAAGGGCGGGCGACATTTAATGATTTAACTCTCGGCAGCGTCGGTAGATGGCGGGGCGGTCGGCACCTGTTGTTGGAGGGAAGCTCACAGCTGGGCTGTTCTGATAAATGCCAGGTAGGTGTTCTTCTGCTGACGTGGTCATATTCACACAATTCCAACACCAACCTTCAACATACCAACACCAACCAACATACCACTTCATTAACATACCTGAAATCAATCGAGTATTGTAGGCGCAACAGATTTTCCGATACACGTATGGAATTCATTGTTTTAGTAACAACGCTCTTAAATGAAGTTGTTTCTTTTGATAAGATATATTTATGCATTTGTTTTAGTTTAAACGTTTGTGTTGAAAAGTGTTGAATAATCGGTGTTGTGCGGTCAACCTGTTGAAATATGCAACAAGTGGTAGGAGAGAGAATGTTTGGAATCACGATCTTAACAGCTCGAATTGGAAATGCTTCAAGGCATGGTTAATGGAGGTTTGAAAATATAAAATTTTAATAAAAGAGGCACAAATAATTCATTTTACTCAATAAAAATCTTTTAATTGTTATTAAAATAATCACATCAAAAATGTGTTTATTGATATCATGTTTTATTTATTTGTTTATTTGTTGTAAAATATTTCTTTATATAGTTGTACCAATCTTTAAAATTAGCTGCTATATATAAACAAATTGTTAACATTATCGTTACTATATAAGGGAACACGTAAGCATATTAAAATTATACATAATCTTTCAAACGTAAAAACAAAATTGTTATTAAAATACATTAAACATTCAAAATTGCAATATCTTTGTACCTTCTTATTATCAGAAAATCTTTATTGTCTTTATAATGTCTGATACATCTTTTGTTGTTTATTTGCAAACCGTCAAAGTGACAAAAACAAATCAAAAAGGGATGATGATAACCTGCGTCTTGCAGATTAACATTTTCATAGAAACATATATATACATATTTATTGCTAGCTATATATATAAAAAAAAATTATTAATAAAAATTTCACTAATAATAAAAACTATATGCTATAAAGCAAAATATATATGCATAACTTTATAAAATTATAATTATAAAATATGAAAGATGAATTTGTAATCTCTAATTGAAAAAAATGTTAATTAATATTTTATGTTCTATTAAATATAATTTAAAAAAGAGGATGTTTTGATTAATTTTGATTTCAACAAACATTTTAACTAGAATGCAATGCTTAAAGTTAAAATCTGGCATAATATTTGGTATTTAAAATTACATTTGAAATAAAAACTTTACTTTTTAAATATATCTATCTTATTATATATTCATATTTATATTTTGGCATGATGTGTGCGATGATATTTCCTATATTTTTAGAAATCAAGATTTTCGCGAAATTTTACAATTTCTTTTTTACAGATCAATATTTTAAAAATTTCTAGATAAATTTATACATTGTTCGTTTCCGAGAATAAAAATAGAATTCTCATAATTTATCTTATTTTATTAAACAATTTTTTAGAAGTGATAAAAGAGATAGTGAAAATATATATAGAATATAAAAGATAATAAATTTAAGAATTCAACATCAATATCAGAACTTCCACGCTCGTCTACAATATATAAGGTTATAGAATTGGATTTTATTTTCAAATTGCTATCTACGCAAGGGAAGCCATAAAATTTACCAACTACACTTCCAACATATATTATAGCCATATTGGGTTACAATTCTTCTGAAATTCTTCTGCAAAATAAAACAGCTAGCTCCTTCTAATTTTATCTCAATTCATAGAACAAATAGAGATTTTTCTAGATCTTGGAATCAAGTATCCTGTTTCATATTTATGTATTGACTTAAAAATTCATATTTTAATTGCTATAATTAAATAAATATTTAAAAGTTTTTATATATATATTTTTTAGATTTCAAAATATTATTTTCTCTATCTTATACTTATTCCAAGTATACGTGGTACAGCCATGATAATTCATGGTGGGTAGTTAGTGGGTAGGTTTTACTGTAAGTACATAACATGTCTCTACACACGTAGAAAGCAGTTCAACTTTTGTATTTACAAGGTGACAGAGCCCCGTTTGATTACTTGCAACTGAAGGTATAATGTCTGTGAAAAAGGGAACTTCAATAAAAATCATAAAGAACAAAGAAGAATGTTTTGACATGAAGAACAAAGGATGATCTTTAATTTTTAAATAACCTTTTGTATTTAGATATATAATCTTTTGCATTTAATCATTTCTTACTTTTATAATGTTGTGCTAAGTATATAAACCAATAAATATATTTTATATCGAAATGCTCCAACTCTTCAATCGAAAATTAACAACATCAACCATTGGAGGGGTTGAACTTGTGCAAGAAACAGCAGGCCATTGAAGTAAAAAAAAGGTAAATACGGGATTCGATCCCGGGTTATCACAAAATCGACAGTGCATTCCTCAATACACTCTCCTCAAAATCATATCAAAATTTACGATCTTTATATAGACATGTTTTATAAAAATATACATCATTTATAAATCTTATACAACAAAAAGACAAATTATATTAAAATACTCTGCGAATATACGAATAACATTTAAAATAAAATTAGGGGATCAGTAGGCGAGTGATCTAAACCGTTGGTTTTCGACTTCTACGACCCGGGATAGATTCCCTCATTGGGCACTTTTTCTAATAAAAAACATACTCCAATGGACCCTGTTGTATATATATTAATTAATTGCTACCACCGTTGCTAGGCGCTAACCGAAACGAAAAAAGTTCCTTTGTTTAATATTAGTTTCCCTTTTATATTTTGTTCTCTCTCTTATAAATCAATAAATATAATGTTTAATTAATAATTCTTGGAATCAGTTTCATTTAAAATTCTAAGCAAAGTCAACAGACCCCGATTCTTGCAAAAGTCCAACCTCACTTTCGAGTGTAAGTAACCAAAAGGATTTCTGGCGAACTTGTAAGAACAAAAGACGAACTGATTTTCACCTGTGTAGACATGTAATACAATTACAGTAAAAGCAGTCGCTAACTACTACCCACCATAATTATCATGACCTGAATCACGTGTACTAGAGATAATAATAATAAAGGGAAATTAGGTAATATATAATACATCTATGAACAATGAACATGCTCAATTTCGAAGTAAACTATCTTGGAAACATAACAAAAATATCCAATCAATTTTCCCCTTCTATACAAGATGTCTGAAAAAAATAGGCAGTCGAAATTCTAATCTAATATTGTAACGTAGAAAATTAAGTCTTTATATATCTGGGGATGTGAAAGTATTTATTGATGACGTCAGCACGACAAGTCGACAATTATTAACAAAACTACCACACTATCTACAGCTAGATAATCTTGAGCAAGCAAGCAAAGAAATATTTTGATCATTATTTTACATAAATAGATTAATATATATTTATATAATCTGGTGTAACTTTCATTGAATATTTTAATTAAATAATACATTATTTCTTCGCCACAATATTGTAGGTAGCGATATATCTTTATTTAATGGAATTACTAGGGAATATCATTTATATTAATAAATAAACAGGGGGACCAATAATATACCCAATAAAGATATTATTTAACAATTTTTTACCATATACACTTTCGGATACTCTGTATTATTGACAAATATTCAAATATCACATTAAAAAAATATTAATTATTTTACTTATTCAATCATCATTCTCTCTAGATGTATTTTGCTATATAGAAAATTGATGATAGAGAATTTTTTTACGTCTAAACAAATTACGAAGTACAATTAAATCATATTTTGTAACAATTTTTTTTTATTAACACAAAGCACCATATTTTTTTATATTACTAAAACGATAAAATAGATTAAAATATTTTGTTTATATATTAAATATTAACATTCTTGGAGTCAAACTGAAGGAAGTTGAACCTTCCAGCATGTATATCGGGATTGAGGATACACGAGATATTGTCCCTGTCTACTTAAAAAAAAAAAAAATAATAATAAAAAAAAAACAGACGACCGGCGATATCAAAAACTTTCCAACTTCCTTAAGTTTATACCAATAAATATATACCTCGAAAAAATAACGTATTTATTTCGAACATTTAACACCTAGAACAACTCTCTAGGGTCTCTAAGTGGACGCTTTTCAGTTTGCCAAAGCTGGTGTTGTGGCTTTGTCACCGACCGAGGCTGCTAGTTGCGGCGACGGTCAATAGATGGCGTCTGGTTTTAGACGTATATTTTGACGGGAGAGGCGACCCTTGTCTCTTTAGACCTAGAACAACGTTTCTCATCTTTTTTTTTTTTGCCTCGGACAGGTAAAATTGGCGGACCGGTATTATTCTTTGTTGTCGTTTCACAAAAAAAAATCACTTGATAATAAAGTACTAGACACACTACATAAGTTAATATTTATTTTTTAATCTCTAAATATTAAAATTAAAGTATTAATGTGTGTAAAAATATCATCCAACATTTTATTTTTGTTCAGAATTTTTTTCAAGTCGACAGTTAGAAATCTCTGTGGAATGGTATAAAAATTTCCGCAGATTTTCAACAGAAAATTCCAAGAATAATTCAACCGAAATATGTACAAAAATATATTTGTGTGTATATAATATATTACGATGCACTAGCGCGCCATCTGTTATGAAAATTAGAAACTATTTTAGACGCGTAAGATTCCTTTTGAAATTAAACAATAATATAAATAAATAATTATATTTGAACATTAAATCGTGCAAAATAGAATCGATGGAGAGAGAATAAATGTAATCTATTATTTAGTCGCTGAAATTCACCCCCGTTACAGAATGAGAGGAGATAAAGACTCTCAAATCCCTCTAATATACATATTAACATATTAACAACCACCTGAAACTAATAGGATTCATAACCATGAAATAATAATAAAAGCTTTAAAAAGTACAGAAAGAGTAAAAAAAAAAAGAACGATATTAGCATAGGAAATTCATTTAAAAGAAAAATCAGCAACTCTCTTTATAAAATTTAAAAAATCTTCATCTTTTATTTCATGGGCAACTTATCAATTTCATCGAATCTATTTTATTAAAACTATTGTCAATCGAATCTATGAAATGTATTCATATAAACGAAAGTATTTATATGTAATTGTCTTAAAAGCTTATGTCCATAGTTTACTTGAATACTATTCAAAGATTCCACCCGTCATTACAGCCTATATAAGCAGAAGCGTCTAATACGGGTATTGGAACTCTAAGAGAAGCGGTCTGGGGGATTAAATTGGCGAAACCGCTGGGAGGGTTCACCACTGATGAACCAAGCACTCCCAATATATTTTTCTATCTCAGTAAGGACAGTAGAAGAGTTTGTTTTGTGTTAAAAAATAAATATTTGTGTTTTATAATGCTTCCATTTCTTATAAACGAAAGTGTTCATAAGTGTTTTGAAATAAACATTTTCTAAACTATAACATAACTATAAGAAATTTAAACTATTCATTATTATAACAATATATGATGCACTAGCGCGCCATCTGTTATCAAAATTCGAAACTATTTAAAAAGCGTAAGATTCTTTTTGAAATTAAACAATTTATACTGCCCTTACTGCAATGGAAAAATTCACCACTGATGAATCAGGCCCTCCCATTAATTTTTCCATTGCAGTGAGGGCAGTAGAAATTGTTTAATTTGAAAAATTACGCCTTTAAAATAGTTTTGAATTTTGATAACAATATATATTAATATTATACATCATATATATGATATTACTCTACTTACAGAAAAATGCAATCCCAGTTAAGACGAGAGAAAGTTAATAATATTTATCACAACTATAGCATGTATAATTGGGTCAAAGTAATATTCTCCATAGTTTCACCTCCCAAATTCTTGAGAGAATACATATTTAAAAAAAAGGACTAGAGGGATTAAAAACTCGAACCATTATAATTAAGGTGGAAAACTCAATTAACGTGTTAATGGAATTATGCGCTACGTGTTTGCCACTAGTCAGGTTAAAAGATAAATTGGAGGCGGCACAAATATTCTCCATCTAGTGTCAGAGCTTTTATCACTCCAGTGGTGCCCTTCTGTGAATATTATCAATTTTTTCCAGTAATCCGAAAATCGCTTCCGTTCTTTTGTTGTTTTTATCTTAGGAATATGTTAGAGATTCTTTGCTCTCTTTAAAAAAAACAAACAATTTTTCCCTTTCGTATATTTTCAATCTACAGGAGTATTTTTCATAACAGATCGGTAAAATATCCAATTTAACCCTATACGAACTAATTTATTATTATATTTTGTTTATAATTATGGAGACCAATATGTTGGAAATGAAGACTACACAATATAGGTGACGGTACATTCATACATTTGTGCGAGGCAACAAATTCGAAATGTTGGTTTATTGAGTAATTTTACGAGAATTTTATGCTAGTAGCCTTATTTTCAAACGTTACTAATTCGTTACCTAGATCCATCTAAGGGATATAAAATCAAATTTTTACGAGAAGACTCTTCCTCAATGAGACCTGACTTAAGCGAACAAAGAACTGAGAACAATACCCCTAACACAGGTAGCAGATTAACAAAATGCCAGTACTTAGTAACCAAGGGAACACCTGGTTTTATCCACAACAATAGTTTTCCGTTAAAGCCAAATCTTACTTCTGACTCTGATCTGCCACTGAACGCCATTATTAGAACATAGTATCGAAGACAGAAATACTTAGAGACCTTCTTATTATCAAAAGGCCGAGTAGATGAGTAAACAGGAAAATTGACCCCTTTCCCCGCAGTTTATACATAGTACAAGACAAGTTGATAGCACATATTCAAATAATAATGATAGTAGATGTATTACTACTGATATTTTATTAAACGTTAAATGGAAAGTTTAAATATACTATCATTTTGGTTTAGATATCCGCAAATATCTTCTTCTAGTGTTCTAGTGTGCATTTATATTATATAAACTAGCATAAAATTTGCATACACTATTCCGCTAAAAACAGTTACAAATCATTGTTAAAAGATATGATGAACTAGCGCGCCATCTGTTATCAAAATTCGAAACTATTTTAAACGCGTAAAATTGTTAAAAGAATTAAATATTTGAGCGTTTTAGGTGTAAAAAAATGATCCAGAACGAGTCAAATTATTAATTTAGGACATCACAGAGAGTAATCCATCAAAGAGCAACTGGCAACATCACCAGACCTATCGTAAGTTGAAAATAGGTCGAGCAACGTTGCCAGATGGTGATGATTAATTGGATTTAATTATTCTCTGCTATTGTAGGGGATAAAAGTGTCAAAGTCTGGAATGACCGATAACTTCAGCCAGGGAGATAGCAAGGCCCTCTTTCTCTTTGGATGGATTTGCATGTTGCATAATTTGATAATAAACTGTGTGCTCTAGTTTAAAACCACCAGATTTTAAAACAGCTCTACCGATATGTGGCTTTATTCGATAACAGTAGCTAGCTTTCAATCTCTAAATAGCTCTTTATCAGCTTTATATGAATGGGTCTTTTTCATAAAATAAATTGACGATTGATCTTTGCCTAAAAAATCGCAAATCATGATGTATGGTACTTTAAAAAAAATCTTGTTCTAAAAATTAGAAATTGATGAACATATAAAAAGTTCAGAATCGAATCCCGAATTCTAAAAAAAAATTTGCTTCACTAGAGTGCAAATAGTGAAACGGCAGGGCTATGGAACCTTGTAAGTGCAAAATTCGGACTTTTTTGTAGACATGTACTTACATCCTAGAATCATATGACCCTTCAGACCTTTAGAGGTCCTAACATAAACCTTACTTAAAAACAAAATCAGCTGTTGCAATCTGCGACAGAAGCAACGAAGCTAGGGGCAGAGTAATGTCCTAGACCAAGATAATGCATAGATACTAGGCAAAGAGATTCTAAAGAGATTTAAAGAGAGTTTAAAGAATGGTGATATGGGATGACGGAGAAGAATCCACAATGTTGAAGAAATAAGGTCCTCCTCTAGATATGAACCTATTCTTAGTGAAGAAGTGAAGACCAAGTTGCTTAACAAAGACTATACAATATGGATACGTATAAACTAGGCAAATGGTTTGAAATTATGAAGAGAGAGAGAGAGAAAAGAAAGACGGGACATGCGTTGAAAAAAGACGCTAAGATGTTGGGGAAGACCTGTCTTCCTACAGACACAATGATCTTATTAAGGAAAATTTGAAATGAAAAACAAGTTTTATTGGTTAACAATATAATTCAATAGAGATTGGTAGACACTAGGGAAAGCGATAGAAGAGCCTAAAGAGCATTAAATTACAAGAACATTGAAGGAACAATTAGTGCTATTTATCTAGAAGACTCCCTCAGTATTTATTAAGAAATTCGGTTTTGGGGAATTCTTCTAATTAAACTTTTATAATAACAGAGTGAGTTGCAGTTGTAGGTTTATGATCTGGTAGCCTTCTCCCACTGACCCCTTCATCCAAGAGAAGTTTCTATATAAGGATGAGAGAAGAAGTGACAATATCTCACATGGAAAAAGTAGAACCATTCTTCAAGCAAGCAACGTGTGACCATTCTCTTCAAGCAATCTTTGTTAGCGAAGAATCTGGAGGTGCCTGAATACAAGAGAATGTCAAGTACACCGCTCCCAATCCTGTTAACCTATTATAACAGCAATCCAATCTAGGATGGGTGTGGAATCTAATAAAGTTGAGAAAAAAGGATTAAAATATCAAAACGTATGCAGCGATGTTTTATACTTCCTTCCTGGTTGATCCTATTGGAGGTATATCTCGTTAGCACAAATGTGTAAAGTCGTTTACAGTGTTCCTGCCTGAGGTACAAAGTCCATATATTCTCTAGAAATTTATAATTTACATACCTTATTTATTTACATAGTTCCAAGAAGGTTTGCATGGAATGGTAAGACTAACCGACTACAATTGGATATAGATAGAAGCTTCAGTTAATGCCACTCTGTAGCCCAACCATATAAATATCATTCCAAACAAATTTTAAAATGGGGAGATCTCGGGACTAGCTCCCTTGTTTACTGATCCTAATCTGACGTATTTACAGCATGATGAGGTTAGGTAAAGTTAGTTTAAGGTTCTGGTATAACTTAATTTAACAATTAAAAAATAGAATACATATATTTAAATAATTAGATAAATATATCATATTTAATAAGAGCTATATAAATTAAAATTTCAAATATCAAAAAATAAATAATTTATTAAAATAAGAGAGTTCAGGCATTTTTTTTCTTCATTTGTATAAAAAAAACTAATTTACTTGTTAAATAGTCCGTAGTCAAAAACATTTTTTTCGGATTAAAATTATCTTTTGTTTAAAAACAAGTGAGTAGTTTGTTAAGTGTTTGTTGCAAACAATTTTACAAATAAAAAATTATCTTTATATTTCATAACAATTTAATGTCCTTAGTGAGCTGCACATTTATTATTTATCCAGAATTATGCGGATATTTTACCTTAACATAAATTAATTCAGACCGACATAAGCACATTTATTTGATAGAAATTAATTGAATACATTATTTAAATTGAAAAGGGATGAGTACATCTAAAAAGAATAATAAATAATAGGAATTAATATATTAATTTTTCATTGCCTAATCTATAATTATTTTTCAAATGGAGAATAATTCTTTTTATGTATTTAATTTGATCGCGAGAGAAATATAAAAAGATACATATAATGTGACATATATAATTATATTAGTATAACCCTATAATTTATTCTAGAGAGATACTACATAAAAATTATCCAATCAATGTTTATCTAGGTGAATACATCATGGCAACAACAAACATATATATACAGTGAAGGTTGCAAAAATAATATTTACATATTGGCTTATTATCCTTTTCTGATGGCTCCTGCACATTGTTCTTCGAGATAATAGAATTTTATATTTTTACAGATTAGTTGATGAAATCTATGGCTGATATATTTCATTAATATGTATTTCAAATAAAAAACTGTGTTTATTACATGATATTTCGACAATCAGAATGTTCGTCTTTTTCAAAAGCTTCTGAAATGTCAAGAAAATTGGTATATTAATATGCCAAAATATTTACATATATTTATATTGAATATTCTGCAGCAAGATTTGCATAGATATCAATTTTGAATTTTATTCATATTTTTGACTGTTTTCTATTTTGAGTCAAAAGGCGATCCATTTGAATATATTTATATTAAAAAGACCTACCTGGATCTAGAAAAGAAGAAAAATTGTTTTTTTTTATTTCACAGATCCACGAACGCCTTTTTTACATAAATATTTTATTTTTTGTTAGGAAATTTCTATTGATTTTCTTAAAACTGTCGATTAGGTTTGAATAAATAGTGCATATTTTTTCAGCATATCTATTTTTCTGTTTATACTGTTTTTTTAAATATGTGTTTTCTAAAATGTATTCGTTCTTTTTTTTTCTGATTTTCAGGAAGAGGTTTCAAGAACTGTATAACAGCTGAACGCAAAGGAGAATTCACATTATCTGTGATCAATTAAATGTTGTGATATTAATTCGTATTATATATATTGCCAAATTGTCTCAGTGTTTATTACATTAAATCAGAAATTTGACGATATTTCAAAGTGCATTTCAAGAAAATGTACATTTCATTCCAATATATATATATATTTTTGCTTATCCCTAGTACACGTGGTACAGGCCATGATGATCATGGTGGGTAGAAGTAGGCGAATGCTTTTACTGTAAGTGCACCACATGTCTACACATGTGAAAAGCAGTTCGACTTTGCACTTACAAATGTGCCAGAGCCCCGCCCGTTTGGTTACCAGCACTCGCTGGTGGGGTTGGGCTTTTGCAAGAATCGGGGGCCATTGGAGCATTTCTTTTTTTAAACATAAAAAAAGTGCCCAATGCGGGAAACGAACCCGGGTCGTAGCGGTCGAAAACCAGCGGTTTAGACCATCCTTCCACCGACCCCCTTCATTCCAATATTATGATAGAGAGTATATATTGCCACGTGGAAAATTAGGGAAGACAAACTTCAGGATGACGCAGAAATTTATTTGAGTCAAGAATAAACTATGAATGATAAACAAAAAATAAGCAATGAGGGAAGTTTTCAGAGTAGTAAAGTATAAACATAAAAATATGATACTCTGTTAATAAAATAATTAATACTTTGCTACAATATGTATAGAGAGAAGATGAATCATCAACTGTAATTTTGACAAAAGTTTTTTTTTCTTTCTCTGTTTTAATGTGCGATTTTCAACGATTACTATTTCACTCATACATTTGTATTTATAAGAGTAAATGATATATTTACTATAAGAATAGTTATGTTTTTATTTACAAGGCACAAAATCAGTATTATTTATAGTAGATTTTCTCCTTATTCATCGAGATCATTGGAATTCTTTCTTAAAAAATTAAATAGTGTTTCAAAGAGGTATCGTATATCTTAAAGGTTTCTGTTGAGTCAACAAATAACCTTCAAATTTCTTGAAAATAAAGATACTTCGGCCAGTAAATCTTTTATTACCTTCAAGATATATGAATGCCGGCCAGGCAGCCTCTATCTTTACGAAAAATAACCTTCAAATTTACTTCATATTTGAACCTATCGAAGCAGGTTCCATTTCAACTTGGTGAACATTCTAATATAGCCGGGAAAGACACAGCAAATATCTCAATCTCGCTCGAATGACTTCAATAGTTTCATATATTTTTTTTCTCTTTTCTCCTCCTTTTTCTTTAAAATCTGTTCTTACATTTATAGAAAAGGGATAAGTTAGAAAATAGTCTGCACAAAAATAAAAGTGATATTATAGATTATGCTTATTTTCAATTTTGTTTATATAAAAAAAATGTTAAAGACAATTTTTTTCGAATGCAAAAATATTTTAGAGCACGCCGTATATTAGGAATTTTCGTGTCTCGTCCTCTTTCAACAAAAAAAAAAAACAACAAAAAAAGAAAATTATAGTTTTAATTCGTAAATTTAAAGGCTGGTATTTGCGAGGGACGGTATGTTTTAAAATAGAATAATCGCTCATGTTATATGCAATTAAGTTGTATGTATAGATAATTTCTGGTGGCCTCATGATTTCAATTCCTGTTTAACACCATCTTCTCTAAGTAGAACTGTAGCTAGAACTCTTTTTTTTTTACGCCAACGACTCACCTCTCAAAGTTGAATAAATTGTAGTGACACACAGAAATTGTGTTCAAATAAGAATTTTAGGTAGAATTCGTACAGTTTGTATTGTTACACCACCTTAGGATGTAGAGAATTGTAGAGGGTTTTCTTCCGTTGTTTCCATGGTGCTGTATCAAGTGCATCCAAAGACCTTTCTTTATCAGCAGAAGGGGGCAATGATGAAAGGTACAAAACAGCGAATGAATCCTAAACCACAACACCATATCTTCAAAACAAATGATATATCATTAATTATAAATAATAGCATTATAATCAAAGCGCATATTTGATAATTTTATAAAATAATAATTTTGAGATTTAGTACAGAAGCATACTTATATATATATATATATAAAGGACAAAACATTAAAATCTTTCTAAAGATTGACCTCTTTTTCTTAGTCTACTTTTCATAAAAAAAGTTTATAAACTATAAATATAGTGGAAGCCGTTTGTAACAAGCGTCAATATTTATCAATCAGGAAAATTGCAGTAAATTTTTATATTAGTTTAAAATGGCAAGTTTACAAACGTCGGCTCATCATCATTGTAAAACTTGCCATTTTTAAACTAATAAAGAAAGATATTGAAATTATCATGATAAATTGTGTTCATACTTTTGCAATTATTATAGAATATTTAATCAAAAAAGGGTCAAAATGTTCAAGAGTTCGTTTTTCCATCTAGCCTCTAATCAAAATGATTCTTTGTTTAACACTTTATAAAAATGTAAATTATTTGCATGAAGATTTTATGAAGAGTGGGAGACAATATTCCCACTTAGAAGGAAAGCAAATTTCAGAATGACAATTTATTGTGTGTAAATTTCTACGCCTTCTACAAGCTCTCTGAGTGAGCTTTTTAAACCAATCACGATAACAGAATGATACTCCAAGGGGCGAGCCATGAATAAGGAAGAGTTGAAGAGGATGACAATTTATTGTGTTCCTATAAATACCATACCTTACTCTCACATATAAGAGAGAAAATATACGCATAAAAATAAAAAAAAACTCATGGAAAAAACATAAGAAAGTTGTACCTTTTAGCATGTATATCGGAATTCAGACAATAACATAACCTCAGGATATAATAGAATAATCAATATCCTGTTACAAAGCTCCTTCTCTAGAGAGATGTGGCCCACAGCTTGCAAATCTTGTAGCTTCTGACATTGATCTGGAGTGTCATGGATAATCCCCAGTCTTGATTCATTTGGCAAATTAATAAGCTAGCTAGGGGTATAAAGGAATGAACACGTTATTTAGGGGCTGATTTTAAAAATGGTGGCCCAACTCTTCAATATACTGCGTTGGCAAAATTTTTGAGTTGTTTTAAAAATAATTTTAATATAATTATTTTTATAAAAAATACAATTTGGTAAGATATCATTAAACCTAATATTAAAAAAAGGCTATCAATCTAAATAATTTTTTGCAGTATTTGGAAAATTAAATTAGTAATTGAGATGAAAATATAGTATGTGACACTGAAAATTCTTTTCGCCAACCATTATAATTACAGATTTTCTATTGGAGTTTGTTAACTTTTGGTCGTTTTTGCGACAAATTTAAGGATTTAAGAATATAAACTGTTTGTTAGTGGGAGATCAATAGAAATATAATCCTGCTGCCCTTAAAGCTTATGTACATAGTTTTCTTAAAAACCAAGGATTTCTCCAAATTACCGTCTATATAAACAGAACAACCCAAGACAATATTTGAGCGGTCTGGTAGATTAAACTGGCTGAACTGCTGGGAAGGTTCATTACTGATGAGCCAGGCCTTTCCAATGAAACATTGACACCATATAGAATTAGGCTTGGAAAGAGTCAATGTCATAGTTTCAAACCCGAAATATGTTACCTCAATATTTGACCTATATACATCATTCTTTATTACGTTATATTATAAAGTGACACTGCCATAGTTTCAAGCTCAGGATATTCAAATTAGCGTGATTTGCATATTCCGTTTTTTCCATCATACCCGGGCGAAGCCGGGTCATTTGCTTAAGGGTTTATATTTGAGTGGAACTCTTACGAACCATTCCTTCTGAAAAGTATTGAAACAAATACATTTGACTCACAAACATCTATACTGGGGTATGTGCAAAATTTAAGGAACAATTCATAAAACGAGAGAGAGAGAGAATTTCATAAAGATTATTAAAATAAATTTGCATATATATATATTACATATTGTGAGCTAGTAATACATAAGCATATAATAGAAGCACAAATGATCATGTTTGTAGAATCCCTCAAATAAGATCTACAATAAATTATAAAGAAAAACTTTAATAATAAAGGATACAAAGCTATCAAATATGATCCATCACAATTAAAAAAAGTAATAAAATCATTTTGTTTCCTAACTTTGCATGTGTCAGTGTATAATAATGATAATCATAAAACTACAAAAATGAGGAAGAGTAGAGAGGGTCTCTCAAATATTATATTTTAATTACACAGTGGGGCGCAACTCTATTCTCAAGATAATGGTAACGTTGCCCCGCCAATAAATGCTTAGAATGCCGGCACGCCATCTTGCCATTAGCTCTGACGTCATAGCGGTCACCTGGGGTGTAGCAGCTTTTCTAAGAGGAAACATCAAAGAAATAGAATGGTACTGTGCTCAATGGATTTTTTAACGATGTTTTTATCATTTTAAGTTGCGTGGGGAGTTTGGTCTTCGTTGAATGAAGAGTTTCCCTCTTTAATTCTGTGATATTTTTAGAGTTCTATTTTTATCAGCACGGACAAGGTGTAATAACTGTATGTAATCTTTCTGGTTTTCTAGTGGGTCAGAGAGTATGGGTTATAATTAACAAAGTATCATCTAAAGTTGCACCGCAAAAGTTTCTTTTCTGGGAAAAATCAATACTTATTTCAAAGAGAAATATTTACTATTTCTAACTTTTTTTTTTTGGATGAAGTATGAAACTTTTATTTTTCCGTTCGCCATTACTCTTCATATTTTCACCCTTTCATACTTCATCCAAAAAAAGTTAGAAATAGTAAATATTTCTCTTTGGAATAAGTATTGATTTTTCACAGAAAAGAAACTTATGCGGTGCAACTTTAAGTGTTTTATAATCATACGCCGCAGTCCTTTATAAAGTATCATCTATTGAATATATTTTAAGACATTTTAAACACGAATATTTCTTCTCAAATATATATCACCCAAAACTACACTTCTACAGATCTTAGATGAGAAGGCTTGGCTCATCAGTGGTGAATCCTCTCAGCAGTTTCGCTAAATTATTGTCCAGATCGCTTTACTATTGTATTAGATAATTTTCTCTTATGAAATATGAATTTTCTGAGGACGATATATTAGGTTATTTGAACAAAAAATGTACAGAAAATCTACAAAAATATCCAAATATAATAATAGAGCGGTCTGAAGAATAATTTGGCGAAACTGCTGAGAGGGTTCACTACTGATGAGCCAAAACCTCTCATCTAACATTTTATATTATCGCAGTAAGGTCTTCAGAAATAATTTGTGATTTATATATAAAAAGTGTCAAAATGTATATAATTTATTTTATTCATAGTATCCAATGATTCCACATTCTAATACATATATATATATACTATTTATTATATATATATATTTGCTCAACATATTAATATTATTATATGTATTAAACTTTTTTTTGTGAGATAGACTACAATTATTATATACAAATCGTTTTTCTAAACCTTCGAAATATTTTATTACAATATTTTATAGCGATATATGATAAACTGGTGTATTAGATGTAAGGGTTCACCAATGATGAACCAGGCCCTCCCAATATTTTTTTCATAACAGTAAAAAAAATAAGAACTTGTTTATATATATTAAATATGCATACGCGCTTAAACAGTTTATATATTTTTAAATATATACACAGCTAGTGCAGTTTTTAAAAATTACATAATATAAGTGCACTAGCTGTATATACTTTAAAAAAATTCTAAACTATTTAAGCGCGAAACCTTTATTCAAATATGTATGCGCCAATATAATATGCTTTCAAACTATTTACATACATTATATGCACTATATTTACTATACATTATATATACTATATACACATCGCCAGCAAAACACCTCTTTGGTAGATTGTGAGGATTCCATTAGATCCCGTGTGGATCTCATGGAATAAAGTCCGCCCTAGACTGACGAGGGCCATTAGCCTGAAACCATGGTCTCTAGGTGGACGCTTGTCAGTTTGCCAAAGTTGGTGTTGTGGCTTTGTCACCGACCCGAGGCCGCTAGTTGCGGCGACGGTCAATAGATGGCGTCAGATTATGACGTTTATTTTGACGGGAGAAGTGCCCTTTGCTTCTACGTATATGTATGTAAATAGTGCTATCTATCTATTTACATAATAACAAGCAGGTAGTATTTGTTTGTTTTTTACAGAAAATTTAATAAACAGTCAACTCTCACTACCAGCCTTTTTTTAAACACCAACACATTGTATCTTAATAGACGTTAGCGTGTTCTGTCATTCGAAATATGGGAAATAAAATCGATTTTAGCAATTTATGCCTTATATTATGTAATTAAAAAAGCGGAGTAGTTAATAGATGTGTAATAGATGTATGGGTTTACCAATGATGAACCAGGCCCTCCCAATATTTTTGTCAATACAGTAAAAAAAGTAAGAAATGGTTTATATATTTATTTTTAAAATATGCATACGCGCTTATATTGTTTATACTTTTTTAAATATGTATACAGCTAGTGCACCTATATTATATAATTTTTAAAAAGTGCACTAGCGCTGTGTATATATTAAAAAAATTATAAACTATTTAATGGCGTATGCACATATTTTAAAAATAAATATATAAACAATTTATTACTTTTTTTACTGTATTAACAAAAATATTGAGAGGGCCTGGTTCATCATTGGTGAACCCTTACTTCTATTACACCAGTTTATTCCCGATCTGATCTGCTCCATGGACAAGACACCACCACCAGTTTATTCTATCATACATCGCACTGAAATATTGTATTTGACTGTTTATATCCAACGTTAAACCTCTTCCTTTCTAACACAAGAGTGATATATACATTAACAAATCATATAAATTCTAAACTATTTTAAACGCGTAAGATTCTTTTTAAAATTAAACAATTTTCCAAGAGTCTAGCAACAGTATCACTATAAAATAAAGTTCCAAAAAATGCAATATAACAGCGGTATGGTAGATTAAACTGGCGAAACCGCTGGGAGGGTTCACCACTGATGAGCCAGGCCCTCCCTTCAATTTTTTCCATTGCAGTAAGGGCAGTAGATATTGTTTAATTTTAAAAAAGAATCTTACGCGTTTAAAATAGTTTCGAATTTTAACAAATAATATAAAGAAGTAAATAGAAGACAAGATGTTCAACTAGCGATCTACATACAGAGAGAAAGACAAAAAGGATGAAGACCATTAAAATGTCCGAAATCCGATGCAATGCGATTGGCTGCTGTCGCAATGGTAAATCCTCCTTCAGAATATTCCCTGAGAATTTGATCCTTTTTTTCTCTCCAAGAATTTTGTTGGTTTCCAATTTATGTGGGGAGATTCTGTGAGGATTCTTCTTTTATCTTTTCCCTTCTCTTCTCTTCTAATCAAAGAATTGGTATTGTGTAGTGGCGATTGATGGATATCGGAAATATTGATTGGTAAATTGAAGGTTGAGATTTGAGTCTCACATGATTTTAAAATAAATTTTCCGATTAAAAAATAAATAGCTAAGAAGCAGTGTAAATTATAGGCTATATTTAAAGCCTATATTCAAATTAAACCAATAACATATTTTTACAACTATTTACATACCTATAACTAATTTACATATTTTGTGATAGATAAATGATGACGATGGTATATTAATGAATTTTTCACTATTACTGATCTTTTTTCGTTAAGTCAATTTTAACTCGACGAAGCCGGGTACGTTCTCTCTCTCTCTAGTTTGGAAATTAAAAAAAAATCATCTAGGGAGATGTTTTGTATAATGACTCTGAAAGCTATTTGATACACCTTTATTGAAGACACACAAGATAACCAAGTGTGAACAAAATTGCCTCTGTCTCCTTAAAAAAAAAAAAAAAACAATGGTCGGTGACTTCAAAGGCTTTCCACTTCCTTAAGTTTTGTCCATCTCTGGTTCAAATCACATGAATAGGTACCGCTCAGCAAGAGCAACCTAGTTCATGATATTTGAAACAGTGAATAATATGTGAAGGTTATTCACATATTAAACAAATTTCAACGCGGGATTCAATCCCGGTTCATGACAGTCGGGAATCGAGGGTGTTACCCTCTCATCCACCGACTTATATCGGGAATCGAGCGTGTTACTCTCTCATCCACCGATATCTTTTTGTTTTATTTTTGTCCATGAGTATATATATATATATATATATAAAATGTGGTGTCGCGAGTTTAGCGGTCGTAGAATGAAAAAAAAAATCGCATAAATATTCAAAGAAATGAGGTAAGAATAGGTAAAATTTCAAAGGGATTACGATACACTATATGATTTTTTTTCTAAAATAGAGTTAAATATTATCATAATCGATATAGCGCCATCTATCGATGGAAATTGGTACTAATTTATACAGACCTGATGTACATAGGTAAAATAAAGTAAAAAAAAGGGAGGGTGAAAATTAAAACTTCGCCTGAAAGGAAAATTGCAAGAAAAAAGAAAGCAAAAATTAACAGTAAAAGATATATTAGGGAAACAAATAGGAATTGAATGGAGATGTTTTTGTAGTGGCATCTAATTATACGCTTGCTGCAGCTTAAATCTGGTAAAATGGGGCTTCTTAGACACACGTTGGTGCTTGATGTTATTATAGTGTGGAACTTTCATCGTTTGTAACCTTTCTTGTGGTCTTCTCGAGAATGTCCATCTTGTCCGCCCTTTCGTGTTACTTTAGATAAATGGGACTTATCAGATGTATGTATATGCAATATATGTTTTTATTAAAATGTACATAAAGACACCGATGTATTGAGAGAGTTCTTTATCATAGCATAGGTATATATATAGGTCGATGTTTTTATTGTCATTATCAAACTCAAATTTTAGATGGTGTACACTCATGTACAAGACTTAAGATAGTTGTTGTCTAAGACCTGGTAATGGAGGGTCTTAGATCAACCTACGTGGAGAGAATAGCCATTGGTATTGTTTCCTTTGACTTACACTCATAGACAAAACTTAAGGAAATTGTACCTTTTAGCATGTATATTCGGGATTCAGACAATAACTTAGAAAGAAATTTGATACACAATGACCTTTATTGAAGACACACGAGATAAACAAGTGTGAACAAAATTATTTCTCTCTCCTTAAAAAAAAAAAAAAAATAGACGACGGGAGACTTCAAAGAGATTTTAAATTTCCTTATGATTTTTCCATGAGTGTACTTGATGAAGTCGCTTTAACTTGTGTCTCTATTGTCTCGAGGCCGAAGATCTACAAGGACCTCTTAAGAAACGAACATTTCTTGAAGCAATGGTCGAACGGCTCGACTTCTCCAATAATTGTAGATCGAGACCTGAAAAACATTTTCTTTTTTTCCTAATCGTGAAGTAATAACGAAGAAATAATAAGCAAAAATCTCTGCAATAGAATAAAAATTGAAAGATAAATCAATTTGAAGTTTTTATTGATGAAAAAAAGAGAAATTAATAAGATTCGATTAGATAAGCATCCCAAAACTTAGCAATGTTTTGTGTAAATGGAAATAGATTATCAATAGTAAGTTGTCACGCTTTCATAAAATGTTCATTGTCATTTCTTTTGTTCTCTCTTTAATTATGCTAGCGTGGTGCTTAAATTGATTGCATTAAATGGTAAATTAAATATGAAGGTAATAGATTTACCAAAGTGATTGTAAAATTTCAATATTTTGACACGAGTAACTAACGGGTTATTATCTATTTCAGAATTGTAAATCATTATTTACACGAGATGAATTCGAAGGTTTTTTTTAAAGGCAATATTTTTGGAAAGATGATATCTCTGAATAATTTTTTCTCAGTGTTGTTTTTTTGCAACAAATTGAAAAAGATCCAAAATCACTTTATTAGGTACCGCTCAACAAGAGCAACCTAGTTTATGATAATTGAAACAAAGAATAATATGTGAAGGTTATTCACATATTAAACAAAATGTTAACGCGGGATTCAATCCCGGTTAATGACTGTCGAGAATCGAGGGTGTTACCCACTCGTCCACCGACTTGTTTTTTTTTATTATTTTTGAAAAATATATTAAGATCATGTAAGCATGTGAAGTTATTACATTTACAAAAACAGCTCTTTAAACTATAAATTATTGATTATAAAAAATGATGGATTTAAAACAAAATATTATAATATCTAAAAAAAGTACCAAACTTTATAAGATATATACAGTAGAACCTCCCTGTAAAGATACCTTATTGCAGAGCCAAAGTTTCCTTAAGGGAGAGAGGTGTCCTCTTACCGGAGAGTTTTATAAATATTAAAAATGGCGATTTTAAAAATGAAAACTGTTCTTTGTAGAGAGGTGTCTTCTAGTACGAGTGTCTTGTCATGGAGGTTCTAATTCATAATGTAAAAGTGCGGAAGGATGGTGGGGGTATTTATGTATAAAAGCAGCATACCTCCATTTTAAACGCATTAATAAAGATTCGTTTAAAAATGTAATTTTATAAATTTATTGAAAAGGAAACGTGTTGTCTCCCCCAAGATGGCATGTTGACCTCCCTATATGTTAATAGGTGGGGAACCTCGATAATGAAACCAATTCGTTCTTGTCCACAATCAGATATAATGTTCAATGCTGGAATATTCCATCCCTATGGGGAGGCGATCTCCTGAATTAAGATTCTGCGAGCTCCATTTTCTCCTTTGTCACCATTTGAGGTCGGTCATTTACTATTGATTTGTACGTGGTATTAATGGAATGTGTGAGCTATTATATACGAATAATTCTTGAATTAACATATAAATCATAATATTATGATGCATTAGCGCGCCATCTGTTATCAAAATTCGAAACTATTATAGACGCGTATGATTCTTTTTATAAATAATCAATTTCTAATGTCCTTACTGCAATGTAAAAAGTAAGGACAGTAGAAATTGTTTATTTTAAAAAAGAATCAACAACAACAACAATAGCCTTTATTGGGCACACATGCCATACAGGATTCTCCCGGTAGGACAAAATAAATATATAACAAATTAGCATCATAGTTATATACAAATGTTGGGTATTGACCTCGACCAATTATCGAGTTGGATCCGGTATCTGTGCTAAATATTTTGATTGAGCTGATTTCCAGTATTTATAAAAAGCGAATGAAAAGGGTCTGGATTTTACGACTTTTGCCATTAAAACATAAGGCGAATTGCTATTATAGCCGGTCTCTTGACGAAGAATTTCTCTTTCTTTTTCCATTGCCGTACAGTAGAACATGTAGTGTGGAAAATCGAGACTAAATTCACCGTTGCATAAGGTGCATTTTATGGTCTTAGTTTTCAATAGTGAAACATGATTAATTCTCTGTACTACAAAAAGGCTTCTTACTTGTGCAATGATTCTCTTTAAGGTTAGGGGGATATTGTCATTCAGATAGCATTCCATTGTAGGTGAGGAATGAAAGTATTTATAGTGAGAGTAGAGTACTGATTTTCTTATTCTTACATAATCCAGCTGCAAGGACTGATCGGTTGCCGTTCTAATAATTAGGGGGATGTATCTTTGTAGAATATTGAAGTCTGTACTTCCAACAAGCCATGAGAAGTCGGTGTTATTAAGTAGCTCTGTTATACTTTTTACCAGTCCGATATTCTGTTTTGAAGAAATTGAAATGTCCCACAAATGTGCCAAACAAATTGAAGGTAGCCTGCTGCCGTCCATTTTCAGAATTCTAGTCCAGAATTTTAAAGTTAGTTTTTTCACTGTGATATCAAGAGAGTTTCTTCCTGTTTCGGCCCTCAAAATATAGCCCGGCGTATAATCTTAAAAAAGAATCATACACGTCTATAATAGTTTCGAATTTAGATCATAATATATTTATGAAAAAGGCAACTATCTCTCTCTTTCCAACATCAAAACAATGTGTCTATTTGATATTTTCCGAATCGCCGATTCGGATCAGTGAAGTAAGTCAGAACACACACCAGCTTTGTAGAATCTGAAAAGTAATATTTTAAAAAATGTTATTGTATATATAATATATAGAGAAATGGCAGATTGCCATCTAGTGGAACAAAAACCAACTAAATGTTGATTTAGGTTTGTTCTATAATATTTGACCAACTCAATTCTTGATGAATCAAGAAAAATCAAATACGTACTCGTTTCGGGTAATTGGCCCTCGTCAGCGTGATAAAGGCTGTACCTCAATGACCAAAACTTTGATCCAAACGGCTTCCTGAGCAATCAAGAAATGGGTATATAAATAGAAATTAAGTATAATTTGCTTTATTAAATTAAGCGACATTTCAATTTAACTAGTACCCAATAAAACCTCAAAGATTCTCTAATTTAACGTCTATAAAATACATTATACATTCCCTTTTCTTAATGAACAAATTACAGTAATTTGATATATGGTATATTGAAAACGATGTTTATAATAACAAATGATACACGGGTAGATCACATAGACGTGTATGAAATATATACGCACACATTCTATATACAGTTACGAGCGTCATTCTTCACCTCTTAATCAGTCATCTCTGTCACCGTTTGCTTTTTTTTTTTTGGAATGGTGCCCTCCTATTGGTTGGCTACGGTCACGCCACCTTTGCCCCCCCCACTCGCCATTTCGTCTTTGTAACCATTGTGTTGGAGCGGGTCGCTCCCTAAATAAATGCATATATTAGATAATAACCAAATGGAATCCTCTCTTTCTTTTTCCCAGTCAGAGACGCCTACGGAAGCCAACAGTACATAGACAGATAAAGCACATAGGCTATAGTTATTAACTAATATATGCATTTATTTAAGGCGCCAATTTATAATTGTAACAAATAGTATTTGAATCAAAACATTCAATCGGGTAAAACACGGGCGTTGCCCGGGTCATTCGACTAGTATATATTTAAGAGATAGAGAGAATTATAAATATAACACATTTTATTATACTTAAGTGCATATTAGCTCATATCATATGAAATTATATAACTATTATATATCTATTTATTCAATGATTTCATATTTTATTATTTTCTGAATGTTTTTGCGTATATAAAAGATCGTGAGATAAAAAGAAGCTTACTTCTTGAAGAGATGTACAGATTGCTTACATGAAGTAGTCAAAATTATTTTTCTTTGCTTTAAATTTCAAAATTTTCCCTTTTTCCTTAAGTTTAAAAAGTAATTAATAAAAGTATTCCCGAGATTTCATTTTTTTAATTAAGAAAAATTGAATATTGAACGTTTATGGTATATAGAGAAAGTTATACACAAAAAATATTCTTTTTTTTACTATTCTTACCCCAAACCCACAAGAAGTTCATGCTGGGACCATAAAAATTGTGGAGATTTGTTGGTGTACGTGCACAGCATCTCTAAGTTGTTAAACTCATCTATCTAAGCTTTAAACCTACTTCTCCACCTCACATTTGTAGTGCATTTAAAATAAATAAACGTATTGAATGACATTTTTACTTAAAATTTACTGTTATTGGTTGATCTGTACCTTATATATACATTTAATAAAATTAATCATAAGGTACCGGAATCCCGTGGTTTTTTTTAAGCTTCAAAATTTATACAGAGCGAGAGAAAGAGAGAGAGAGATTGAATAAACTTTTATTACATTGTTTATAAATATTTATGGTGACAGATGAAATCTAAAGAAAATAATAAAAATAATAATAAGGATGAATATACATAATGAAATCTATACAGGCTTTATTGGTTTAGATCAAGGGCTACAAGACATCCTGAATTCGGATAGGTCCTTGGTTATAAATGGGTCTTTGTTCCCAGCATGTTCAATTGCCATGTTGAGGAAATCTCGCAGAATTATCGCGGATATTACAATGCCCATATAAGATTATATAAGGTTAAATACAGATAAAATATGAATATGAATAAATACGATTATATAATGATAAATATATGAATAAATAGATATAAATATATAAAATAATTGAAAATATAAAAATATATAAATATATATACAGACTTCATTGGTGGGGCCCACCAGAGAGAGAGAGAGAGAGAGAGAGATCAAGACCTTATAGTTCAACTATTTAAAATATAGATTCAACCTTTATTAACTCTCTTTCTACAATATAGTTTAAACACATTAAAATAATACAATGGTTTCTGGAGATTGAGTTTCTTTTTATTGATGTAATCTCAGCTTTCGAGTATCTCTGACCTTCTGCAGGAGTACATAAAACGAATAATAATAAAAGACGTTTTAAAAAAAGAAACTGTTCCCTGGAGGCCTAATGTTCTTATTTTGATTAAGAGTAATAGGTGTTCGTGTGTCTCCACATACGGGATCCAATATAGGATTGTTGAACCAGTTAGGAACCAAGATAGCAACAATGGTAACTTGGAGGATTCTTTGCTGTGGAGATGTGTTCGCTAAATACCGTGGACGATCTTGTCTGAAGTTGCTGCCTCTCTGCTGTTTGTTCTTCCCTTGCCGCACAGCGGGGTGTGGAGAAGAATCTTATATCAAATCGCTGATCCCAGCCAGAACCACTTTATTATTGCCTAAATACCTGGAAAATGTGGTGGAATTCTCAGCTGTGGGTGTTAACCGAATGTCTGGAACGATCCTAGCTACGAGACTGCCTGCTGCTTACTGAGGTTCTAGAGCGATCTGTACCAGCCATAAGAGGGAGCGACATGTCTTCACTCAGCAAGTCTGATCTATCCTGTACCTGGATGATGGAGTTGATCGCTTTTGATCGTCTAGATTTTCCTGTCGTTACCCGTGATCAACAATGCCCGTTGTCGTACCGTGTTCGAACCTTGGACTACCGTCGTCTCAAGTTTTCGGATATGAGACTTTCATCCCTCGCTGTGTTCGAACCTGGGACTCACGCCATTGTCGTACCGTGTTCGAACCTTGGACTACCGTCGTCTCAAGTTTTCGGATATGAGACTTTCATCCCTCGCTGTGTTCGAACCTGGGACTCACGCCATCGCTTGAACTTGGACTCTGGACTACCATCGTCTTTCTGTGTTCGGACTCTGGGCTACCGTCGTCTTTCTGTGTTCGGACTCTGGGCTACCGTCGTCTTTCTGTGTTCGGACTCTGGGCTATCGTCGTCTTTCTGTGTTCGGACTCTGGGCTACCGTCGTCTTTCTGTGTTCGGGCTCTAGGCTACCGTCGTCTTTCTGTGTTCGGACTCTGGGCTACCGTCGTCTTTCTGTGTTCGGACTCTGGGCTACCGTCGTCTTTCTGTGTTCGGACTCTGGGCTATCGTCGCTGCACCCATCGTCCCCACCCTCCAGGTCCATCAAGGTGGCCTGGATCGGATGTCCCGGTGTTTTCCAATAAAGGTTGGTTCTGATTTGGCCGTAAAAACATCCGATCCAGTCCAATGCCACCTACAGCACCAAGATCAAGTTCCGGTTTCACGGCGGCGGATCAAGACTTCTCGAGGCAGAATTAACCAGAAGTTAGGTTACATTCTATTATTTTTTTTTACCACATTTGCATTAGGCTAGTATCTCTACTAAATATATACAATTTATTGTTTATATTTAGTTCTGCCTATGACAATTTTTGAAAAAAGAAACTTTTTGGGAAATTGGTCATTATAGCTCCTAGTAGACGTTCTTTCTAATTTCATGGTAAATTAAACCCATATTTCAGATAGATCCAATGACATGGACATTTTCTCCTTTGTAAGGGACAGAACTACTTGTGAGACGAGTTTCTCTTTTTAGTGTTCGTCCCTTTCTTATTAATATCAATAAATTACGGTTGGTTTGGTCTATTCATGTTATGGGGATATGTTCTGATCGCTCTTCTTTGCATACCACACATGTCTTTTGATTTTATTTTTCAAATTGTTTGTTTTTAGGCTCTTATGAATATATTTTATTGTTATCAACATGACGTCTATGTGTACCATGAGCTATTCAGTAGATATGGAGGTTTAATATCTCGGGATAAAATACTCATAAATAAGAGTATTGTACATGGGAGGTCTTAGTAACAGATTTGTTATTACCACGCCACAAAGTACTCGGCCTTTTGCGCGAAGTACTCTAATTTTGTGAAAATGGGTCTGGGGACTTTTCTTGCGTGTTTTCACACTGTGTTTCAAATTTACAATATATTCAAATACATCTTTAAAATAAAAGGTTACTTCTCCCTTCAAAATAGGCACACAACTCTGCACAATTTACGTATTAGCAATCTTGTCTCAAAGGTATAAATGCTGAATAGCTTTTTTGACTACATCGACAATAGGCGAGATTTTTATTTTTAAAGGTAAAAAAACTCCTGCAAAAATTTGAATCTATATTTCGGCCAGAGAGTTGGCCTAGCCCCCTTACATATAAACCATAACTGTAAACATGATTTGGATTGATCTTTTTCTGAATGTGTTGTGAGGTGTACCTAATGAATTTATTTTAAACACAGAAAGAATTTGTAAATATACACGTTAATTCAAAATTATATAAATCCATAAGAGAAATTCGGATATTTAAACCGTTGTTATTGTTGCTTATTCCTCAAGTCATTTAAACGATCTCCATTAGGTTCCATTGTCTCAGCTTTTCTATTATAGTACTGAGGTTTACCCAAAGGTCTTTTTTGGAAGATTTGATACAATTCAATAGATGTTCAGGAATATTTAAACCGACTGAAGAGAAGCAATAAAAATTCCTTGTTTCAAACTGCTCTACTGGTCCAGTATTTAAACCTCATTCTGGATGGTAGCAAATCAAAAGAACAAACACTTATTACTGAAATATACCTACCATGAATTTCATGATATAATCTGTAAAAAACTTGGAATTTTATTCCATCATCCAGAAGATCGCAAACTCTGCAGGTACCCAGCAGAAAAGTAACATATGCAATTGGGAAAATATGTGAATATTAATTCCATTTCCTACCTTCGCTATGTAATCTATATTATTTTTGTTACCTATGTGAAAGAGGGTGTTCTCAGGAAAATAAATATTTATAAAAATATAAATAAGAATTTTTAACGGAAGAGAGAGAGGTGACCTTTATTTTTAAAAGATTGATAAAAATGTTATTATTTTAAAAATATAGACGGCGTTAAAAAAAAAGTTTTCTTTACAATAAAATTTTTCTTAACCTCTTGTTTAATGCAAATATTCTGTGTATAGGTTAAGAACTCTCTGACAGCTCTGATTTTGATGTCATTCTTACAAACTCGAATCTAACAAAGCCCCTTATAGGAAATTTTTGCTACACAATATTTTTTTTTCAATTTAGGCCGATTTCTGTATCTAAAATAAGATGTCTCTATTTCATGTATGTCTAAATAGTCTATGAATTTTAGTTTATTATTGATTTTATATGCATTAGAATGTGAAATATGGAATTGTTACTTTTTGAATCCAATTAAAATTAGACTTCTCTACTATTTGTTCAATTAAGTTGATTTTTCAATCGCTTTGATAGGGATTTTAATCCTTTTTTTTTAGATTGTTGAGTTTCTGTGATGTTTTTGCAGTGTGATGTGATTGAAATAGCAGGTGAGAGATTAGCAAAACTTTTTTTTCAAAAGAACAAATTTAAAAAATAGTCTTTTACTTATCCCATGTACAAATGGTAATAATTTACACTTAAATATTGTCAAAACCTCATTTCTCTATTTGCACTCACTGCTGGGGGAGGTGGGGTGGTTTATAATTACAAAAATCATGGCCTTTGAAGCCTATTTTTCTTCAGAAAAAAAGCGGCCAATGCCGTATTCGATTCAGGATCGTGACATTCGAAATTCCAAGATATATTCCATTCCTATCCATGAATGATTGGAGAATAGTTGGAGAAGATTCATTAATAAAATAAGAAAATTCAACTTGCGAAGACATACTGTAAGGAAGAACAGCTAGCTACATGATGTTTTAGAAGGCGTAGTGTACTGAAGAAGAAGAAGGAAAATGAGAGAAACCCAATATTTGACAGGATTATTAATGGCCATCCATATCGCCAAATAAAACAACTGACAAATGGATTAGCATAATGGAGACATTTTGGCCTTTGTCTTCAAGACCCAGTGTTTTGTCAGAATAACACTCAGAATAAGACACTCCAAATAAAACGAAGTCGCAATTCTCCCCCTCCTTTAACACATGAATTCTTTCTCTTTCAAATAGAAACTAAGTCAGGTATTGAGATGCAAATTTGGTTCAATTTGCATAGGTTCGGAATAAAAGGATTAAGCAATATATTGTCAATAGAAACTCCCGTATCTTTCTCTTTGCTCAGAGAGATTGGTCTGGAGAAAGCAGAGGTGTGAGTAACTAACACAATCTATAGAAGATTGAATCAGCTTGTAGTGTGTTTAGATGTGCTCTAATGGTTTTTAACTAGTATTTAAACATTATTGGTTTAAACACTCGCTCAAATATTTTGGCAGCCGTACTTGAAATATTGCCCTATTTTTAATCTTTGAAATTTATTATTGTTTATCTAATAAAACACACACAACACCTTGTTTATTTCAGATATTCATTACTTTTTGTTTCTAAAAAATAATATTTTTTCTTATTTCTATAGAGAGGGCATTAGGTTAGTTATACAATATTGTTTTCTGCCAAGTTAAGATATTTACGTAATAAGCGTATATTTTCGTTCAAAGGCCATTCCATCCTTGTCAGGGGGAGTGCTAACTGTATATGTGTTGTGTCAGAAGACCACTCCATCCTTGTCAATGGGAGTGCTAACTGTATATGTGTTGAGTCCGAAGACTATTCCATCCTTGTCAAGGGGAGTGCTAACTGTATATGTGTTGTGTCAGAAGACCACTCCATCCTTGTCAATGGGAGTGCTAACTGTATATGTGTTGAGTCCGAAGACTATTCCATCCTTGTCAAGGGGAGTGCTAACTGTATATGTGTTGAGTCCGAAGACTATTCCATCCTTGTCAAGAGGAGTGCTAACTGTATATGTGTTGAGTCCGAAGACCATTCCATCCTTGTCAAGGGGAGTGCTAACTGTATATGTGTTGGGTCCGAAGACCATTCCATCCTTGTCAAGAGGAGTGCTAACTGTATATGTGTTGGGTCCAAAGACCATTCCATCCTTGTTAAGAGGAGTGCTAACTGTATATGTGTTGGGTCCGAAGACCATTCCATCCTTGTTAAGAGGAGTGCTAACTGTATATGTGTTGGGTCCGAAGACCATTCCATCCTTGTCAAGAGGAGTGCTAACTGTATATGTGTTGGGTCCGAAGACCATTCCATCCTTGTTAAGAGGAGTGCTAACTGTATATGTGTTGGGTCCGAAGACCATTCCATCCTTGTCAAGAGGAGTGCTAACTGTATATGTGTTGGGTCCGAAGACCATTCCATCCTTATCATGTAGAATTCTAAGTGTCATTTTCCAACATTTTTGCAATATGCAATTTATATATATACTAGCGGATGTACCCGGCTTCGCCCGAGGTTTTACCCGAGTAAAGGTTTGTCTAACGAACATTTGTTAAAACAATTCTCTATAAACTTATAAAAAAAAGATATATTTTGATAATTTGAAACTCGTAAATTTGAATCTCTCGATAAAGTGAACATTTTTTCCCGGTCCCTGTGTGCCGTGTCATCCTGAATTTTGTCTTTCCTAATTTTCTACTTTACAAAATTATCGTTTTATTTAGTGAACATTTTTCCCGGTCCCTTGAAAAATACTTGATAAGTTGAATAAATCAATATTAATTGGTTCCCTCGGTAATCGGAAGTTAAAGGAATAGTATCTTCGCCTTGAATTGTATCATTATTCTTGTCTCAAATAAATTGCCGTGTCATCCTGAGATAATCTTACTTTTGATAAATAATCTTTAAGATAATAAACTTAGTGATAATAAAACTTATAGATAAAAAAAAAACTTGTTATCATCGTCGCAATGGTGGCGCTGCTTGCGAGTTAAATCTACAAATCTGCAAATAACTCTGAAGATATTCAAGATATTCAAGAAATTATTTTTCAAAAACCTTCCCGGGGATATACTTAATAATATCCCAAATTTTTACGGCAATTGGATGTATGGTTTTTGAATCTATAGAGTACACACAGACAGACATTCAATTATATATATATATAGATATAAACGTGATAAAATTTATAAACAAACAATAATAATTATCTACTAATAAAAAAAGCACGGTGAATCGAGTTCTTAACAAAAGTCGTTTAAAAGAAAAGTTTTCTTCATAAAAATTATTTCTTTGTTCTCAAGAATGTGAAACATTGCGCGCGCAAATTAATCATTCTTTATAAAAAAGAAAAGAAATAGAAATTCTGTGAAAATATAATCTAAAACCCTGTGATATGTTAATCCAGTGTATATCAAAGGTTTCAGCGCCACCTGGATTGTTATCTTTTGGTTCCCTATCTAATCGTCTGCCTGGATTAAGGGATTACATCTGCGCATGACCGTAAAACGGAGGCTGTTCCAAATTAAGAAAACAATTAAGGCGAACTCCTTCTGTTCTTTACCAGACGATTGCTGCTCTTAATAGATATTATATATAATTTGAGATAAATACCATACATTTTTTGACATTTTATTTTCATCAAATCATCAAAACTACCTCTGCGAGGATATAGAAATTAGAAGAAAGAGAATTTAGCTCTTCATTGGTGAGATCTTTCAGAGGTTTTCCCAAATTAATCTCCAGATTGCTTCACTATTGCATTGGACTGTTGGTCTTGCACAATATCCATTTTAAAAGAAAGTTCTATTATGAATATTTAGAAAACCTGAATTCAAAATTCAATAAAATATTCTCTTGTATTAATATTATTTCGAATTAATATTGCATTCTGTAGAAGGGTTTTCGTGCCCGAAAGATAGATATATATCGTGTTTTATCCTGTAGAACAGTTTTCGTGCCCGAAAGATAGAGATTTATGTAAATTAAAATAAACTTATCCCTGGGGAAGCCTGATATTTCTTTTTTCACCTTAATTTAGGGAACCTATCTCTCTACGCAGATATAATTAATATTATTATATAACAACAACAAAAATACTTTTATTAGAGCTCATTGCCCTGTATGGATTCGACATACAACAACAAAATAATACAGTAATTTTTCCTCCCTTTCCTCATGTGCACGTGAGCCTTTGTTTGAAAAGGGATTTATTTGCACATCTGTTCTAAAACTTTACTCACTACCTCTTTTGTGTGTGAATCTATTTACAATTGATCTGTAGAAATTATAGAGTTCTATCGCTATATTTTTCTTTTTTGCAATAGTTATCAGCGTCTGCAGTAGGTTGCTAAATCTTCAGAAGGGTAATATTATTATATATAATTAAATATAATTTATAAAGTTGCACAATGCTAGCCTAAAAACTTTTATTCAGCTTGCTTTTATGTCTTGCTTCCCACAAATCTGATGATAAAAAAATTAATATACTTTTAGACCACGTAGCAGTCTGATAGTTTGTATGCTCGTTTAGTCCTACTGACTTTACAGGTCTACAAAATTTCAAACTTCTACCTGCTCGGAGATAGGATATAGAATAGAATTTGTATATTTCCTTTAAAACGTGAATAATAGACGCAGTCCATTTCTGTGCCGTAAGTGGCGGCTGGCATTCCGTAAAAAAAAAATTGGCAGTGTCAAACTAGAGTTATAAATAATTATGAGGAGATATTTTTTCAAATAACCAGAATATATTTTTTTACTTATCCTTTTATTAGTCTAAATTAGGCAAGATCTTGGAGGTCGTGCTCATAAAGAAGTTTAAGAACTCTTCTTGGTTCTCTGTACAGGGATCCATTGTCCTTTCCAATACAATTTAGTATATGTTGGGGAGTAGCCTCTTCGGTTTTGCACCTAGTCCATATGGGGAAGCTTTTGGCTCCCTCTTTATAGACTAGAGGGCGCAGGTGACCAGATTTCCATCTGGCCAACATATAACTAGAATAAAATTCTAAAGGAAGGTGTATATATAATTATAAATAAATATGTAATATAACATAATTATTTGAAGAAGAAAGAACAAAGTGGTTGGAGGAGGTAGAAGTCTAATGAATACAATAAGTTGAAGAAGAAGATGGAGGAATAAAAGGGGGAGGAATATTTCTTCTTCTTCATCAGCAGTACACAGAGGAAATGTCTTATCTCCCACCGGACATCCACTCCTGCGTGTAATTACAGTTTTGGTCAACAGATGGCGCTGAGGGTAATTAAATAGATTTAATTCTCTACTCTGTGGGCTAACGTTTATTGGTCGTGGATAATGTTAATGAAACATTTATGAGGGGACAATGTATTGAGTTGTATTAAACATGATGGGGATATATAGAGACGAATTGCCAAACAGATTGGACAATAGCTCCTCTTTATTTCAATTTTATTAATATATTGTGGCGAAGAATTAATTTATTATTTAATTTTATTCAATGAAATTATTCAACAGATTATAAAAATATATATTAATCTGTATTTGTAAAATCATCTTTAAAATATTACTTTGCTTGCTTATTCAAGATTCCCTAGCTGTAGATAGTTTTGTTGATTTGTTAATAATTGTCGACTAGTCGCCGTGACGTCATCAATAAATACTTTCACAACTTCAGATATACAAAGACTTGATATTTACGCTACAATATTATCATACAAAAGATAGAACATTTTTTTTAAAACAAAAATTTTGTGTTGTGTTGTGTGTGGGTATAAATATTGTATTAAATATACTAAAATGAATAAATTTATTTATTTTTAAATATGCAACTTTATATATGTAAATATGATAAATTTGTAAAAAAGAGAAATTTTCTAGAAAATGTATGAAGCTTCAAATATGTAACTTAATTATATTTGTCAAAGGTATATATATATATTATCATTTTAAAAATATAGAGTAGAGGTTTCAATGGAGAGATCTGAATATTATTTTTATCTTGTTCTTTTACAGCTGCCGTCGTTCATTTTGCTGACGTTTGCAACTCGCATCTTTTTATTTTCCCTCATCTCAGTATTCTGATCAATTTCAAACTTTTCTTTCACACCTCCAATCTCTCTCTATTTTTAAACGTCAACGTATTTATTCCTTATATAGACATTCACAATTCAGCAAAACTTCTCTATAAAGAACACCCAATTCAAAATCCAAAGTATCCTTTAGAAAGTGATTTTCTCTTACCAGAGAGCAGCTAATTGTTATAATTGTTAGCGTTGAAAACTGTCCTTTATAGAGAGGAATCCACAAGCGGGAATGTCCTCTCATGGTGAGGGTTTTTTTCCAAGGTATTGAACCATTTTCCCCTACCTAGGCCCAAACTTATGAAAAACGTTTCACGTCCGAAGGTTAACCTTTTTAAATAAAATAGACGTATTGTTAATCTATTTATCTCTAAATTCTTCAAATGAATTTTTATTCTCCATCAGAACCACTGAATTAAACATTAAACAATTTTGCATAAAAGTAGCTAAAGATATACAAGTAGTTTAATATAAAGACTTTTCAAAGTCCATATAAAGTAGGCCCAAAACAATTAATTTGCATAGTTTGTGGTTTTAAACTAACGATGATAAACTTACCACTAATAATTCTAATATAATTATAATTAACAGATGTTTAAGCAATATTCATTGGGCATACATTCCTTCGGGTAGAACTCGGGAGAAGCCAGGTCATTTGAGACTAGTAATGTATAAAATGAATTAAAAAGATCCTTACATATATACATATTTAATTAAAAAGGCATATATTAGATCAAAATATCATTAATTGATCCAATATATGCCTTTTTAATTAAAGATTTATTTATGGATTGCTCTATTTAAAAAAATATATATACATATGTACATCTACCTTTGTGCAACTTTACCACTATATAATAGTCGTTTAGTCATTCTTCCATTATAAGAAATCCATGACCTCATCGATGAGCTCTCTCTATTTCGTTCTGTCTACGGGATACTTTCCAGTTTCTTTCACGGTTGATTTGCATAATCTTGCCAGTCCATCTGGGAATCAATCCACCCTTTTACATCCCAACTATCCCTTGAAGAATGGTTTACCTCAAGAATTTTACATATCCTCTGATAATGAGATCATCGTAGCTAAGAATTGAAGCTCCAAAGTATATAATCAGTATTTTCTGAATCTTTAGATTGTTTAAGATGTCTGAATCCTTGAAGTTCACAAGACTCTGAACACTTTGTGGTAACATAACATCTCAAAGGCATTGATTCTTTATATGTATAGAGAGTATTATATTATTATGTAAAATATAAGTTATATTTGTGTTTATGATAACCGTACAACATTTTAGTAACCATCACTAACACACATTGAAAAAATAACAAAAAACATAACCCATCATTCTCTCTATATCTCTGTCAATTCAATTATTTACATATTGCCTAACGAAATCTTCAATAAAAGATATAACATATACAGGTTGGCTTTTTGTCTGAATTTGCCAAAACTTGTGGCTCATTCTTCATTAGCTTTTTTCTAAGGTGATGCAAAAGTGCCATCGTTTTGATACGCAAGTAAAGGGAGAGATGCTTCTTTTGGTGTATATATATTAATTTTAATATTTTAAAAATATATTATATACAGTTAAACCTGTCTATAGCGCCCCCTCTTGGGACTCACCAAAATAGGATGCTATAGAGAGGGGGGTGCTATCGACAGGTCACTTTTAATGTCAATCAAATCGTACTACGTATTTAAAATCGGACGCTATAGAGAGTAAGGCGCTATTTAGAGGGGGCGCTATAGACAGGTTTAACTGTATATAAATTAAAATATATATTGGGAACTTTTCTTCAATTGCGGCTTTTTAGAAAGATATCAAAAGAATAAAAAAAGAGCAAACAAACGTTGAGGATTAGGTCAGAAGAAACCAAAAAGACAATATCCTTATAAAATAATTTTAAACGAACATAAAAAAAGACCTCACAAATTGAATAGTAATCTTATCTCCTTTAAGAAGAGAGAGATTATGAAAAAAAACTCCAATAAAAACTTGCTAGTGGAATTTTTTAGATTCCCTATTAAATAAGAAAAAAACATTTCGTATATAAAAAATAAAGAAATAGAGATGAGTAGAAAAAAAACGAAATTATTTTTTATTAAACTTTTATTTCCCCCTATATATAATAAGCTAATTAAACGTAAGGCTCTGCTATAAATAGAAAAAAAGATTAAACTTTGTGTATTTTTTCTACCTTTTTTGTCGTTTAAATGAAAACACGTTCTGATAAAATCCAATATTGTGATTATGAGTTTAAAATATATTTACATATTCTATATACAGTTACGAGCGTCATGCGTTCTTAATTCTTCATCTCTGTCACCGTTTGCTTTTTTTTTTGGAATGGCGCTCTCCTATTGGTTGGCTACGATCACGCCACCTTTGCCCCCCCCCCCCCCCCCCCCCCCCCCCCCCATCTTGCCCCCCCCCCACTTGCTCTTTGGTTTTTGTAGCTATTGTGTTGGAGCGGGTCGCTCCTTAAATAAATGCATGTATTAGTTAATAACTAAATGGAATCCTCTCTTTCATTTTCCCAGTAAGAGACGCCTACGAAAGCCAACAGTACATAGACAGATAAAGCACATAGGCTATAGTTATTAACTAATATATGCATTTATTCAAGGCGCCAATTTATAATTGTAACAAATAGTATTTGAATAAAAACATTCAATCGGGTAAAACACGGGCGTTGCCCGGGTCATTCGGCTAGTATGTATATATATAACAAAAAAACGATATTTATTTGTTTGTAGAGAGATGAGAGAAAATGTTGTAGATAATTTTTAAATAACTTTATACATATACATATGCGAAAAAAAAAATTGCAAAAATACGTGATTAGCTTGTCTTGATTTATCAAGAAATTGGGTTAACCAAATATCACGGAAATCCTTATCGTGAAACTGAAAGTTGCTGATGATTTGCGCCATCTATCGGAATAAATATTAACTATTCTCGCTGATTTTTAATTATTCCAGAATTGGCCAAATACCCATTCTTGATTAATCTCGATAAGGAGATGCCTTTTTCATAATTTATGCACCTTATCCCAGTACAATATCACATTTGTACTATTTTTTCACGTTGTCTATATTGTTTGATGAAGAGGGTTACTTGAGTCAAATATTGACATGTAAATTTTACACTGTCCTGATATATAATTTCAATCATTTTCTTAAATATCATATATAAGATATACCCTTCAGTGTAGCATATAAAAATAGAATGATCCAATACAGTATTAGAGCTCTAAGAAGCGGTCTGGTAGATTGAATTGGCGAAACCGCTGGGAGGGTTTACTACTGAGGAACTAAGCAATTGCAGTAAGTACAGTTGAGGTTTTTTTTATGTATAAAAGAAACATTCGTGTCTTAATGTTTTCATTTCCTATGCAATGCATTGTTTATATGCATTTTAAAGGGAGAGGTGCTTCTTTTGGTATATGAATCCTTCCGAAACTCCATGGTTTTTTGTTTGTTTTATTTGGAAAAGAAAAAAATTCGTGCTTAGAGTGATTTATTACTCATAAACAGACATTTTATCACGATGCATTAGTGCGCCATCTGTTATCATAAATTTAAACTATTTTTGACGCGTATGT
The DNA here is from genome assembly GCA_030710605.1 of Cordylochernes scorpioides. Lineage (NCBI taxonomy): Eukaryota > Metazoa > Arthropoda > Arachnida > Pseudoscorpiones > Chernetidae > Cordylochernes > Cordylochernes scorpioides. The sequence continues at coordinate 213,473,045 of CP092863.1, read as the reverse complement.
TTCTTTTTGAAATAATTTTCTACTGCCCTTACTACAATGATAAATTTATATGAGGGCCTGGCTCATCAGTTGACAGATTATACTGGCGAAACCGCTGGGAAGGTTCCCCACTGATGAGTCAGGCCATCCCATTAATTTATCAATACAGTTTTGAAAAGAATCATACGCGCCAAAAAATAATTTAAATTTTAACAACAACAAAAAGCTTTATTAAGAACTTTTACTCTTATTCAGATTCTCCAAGCAGAAATGTAGGATACATGCAGGAAAAAAGTAATAGTACCTTAATGGTAATATGATATTTATAGACAGGAAAAATTATATAAAGACAATCAATATTTTACACAAAATAAATTTACTGGCAATGCGTTTCTTTTAAATATCATCAAATATTATCTCTACAGACCTTACTGCAATGATATGAGTTATTGAATGAGAGGGCTTGGCTCATCAGTAGTGAACCCTCTCAGCGGTTTCGCCAAATTAATCTCTAGACCGCTCTACTATTGTATTGGATTGGTTTGGAATATACCCTGTATTTTCTATTTATTTTGGGTAAATTGGAGGAAAAGAAATTTATTATACATGGATTTACCGCGGATTCACCGTAAATGAAGATAAAAAAGCAAAAAGCAAATCACAATATTGTCACGGTAGAGGAAGACAAGTATTCCAAAAGCTTAATTAAAAATAATTTATTAATTAATTAAACTTATATATTGCAAAATGTGTCAAAAGGATTTTTCAAGTGGTAATATACAAGCATGGTAAGGGGTGATGACTATGCAAATATTTATGATGATAAACAACAGAATATTTAAAATAATTATTCAATGACAATATTGAGATAATGAAATAAATAATTTAAATTTCAGACAACAAACAAATTGTCAAATAGAAAGACTGGTATTAAGAGAATAAACAGTACTTCTATATAATGGAAGAAATATAATCTCTCATGTAAAGGGAAGATAAACATAAGGATGACAACACAATCTATTTTGATCAGAAAGATAACCACAGGTTCCTCCGGCAATCAAAACAATTTATTCATATCAAATATAATATATTGAGACAATAATAATAATAACCCGAATATAACAAAATATCAAAATTAATAAATCTATTGAATAAATATATTCTGTTACAATATTACATATTGGTTTTAAAATAATATTTATGCAAATAATTGTTACCCAGGAATTATTCAAATAAGGAAAACTTGCTTTTGGAGGCCAATAGTTTATTTATTTATTCGAGATGTTGCCAATATGCCAAATAAATAAAGAAACTCTTTGCCCAAAGCTAGTTTTCCTTTCGTGTAAACTAATATTTGTTAGGTAAGCTTTTATTTTTACTCGAGGAGAATCGAGGTGAAGAGAGCCTAGTTATATAATTCTAGTATATATATATACATGTCATAATTTGTATATAATTAAATGCAACCCCGACCCACTATGTATGTACCATGTATGATTTTCAAAGATTTAATAAAAGAATAAGGTAACTGGAGGAAAGAAAGTAACAAAAGACATGGGAAGCAAATCTAGAGGAGAACATATTTATTAATAACGTCGCAGTTAACCTTCTGACCCCGGGTCCCTGCGAGCTAAGTTTAAACCAACACTTCCTGGAAAAACAGGACGTATCTAGTATCCGCAGAAGTTATATTAATCGAGAGACACCCAATGCTTCCTGACAGAACCGGACGTATTTTGATAGCCGCGGAAGTAAATAGAGTCGAACAAACACGACACTTCCTGACCCAGGCCGGGCGTAACTAACACTAAAGGAAGCCGCCGGCCAATCAGAAGATAGCATCTAAATAGGTCAACCAATAGGGAAAGATCATGTGATCATCTCTCAACCAATCAGAGAGAAACTGAGTCTTGGTGTTAAATCGAAAAGCAAGAATGGGCAGTTACGTTTTCGCTCTCATAGGAACAACACCTACAGTTGTTCAGTGGCTCTCGCCGAGTTCGGACAGTTGCTCCTTGGCTTCCAACAAGGTAACGTCTACTCTAGAGATCTCTCTCTCTCCGCTCATTTCATCTAAATCCCATCATCGCCATGTGATCAACTAATTAATAAGTCAAATCGCTCAACTCTTCTCAAGCTTTCTTCCCTCCAACCAGTTGCCTTTTATTTCCAAACCCAATCACGTGTCCTGATTATTCCTAACTGTATGCTGCAACTTCCACTCAAACGGCTGCGCTTCAACCAAATCTCACCATTCGCATCCAACAACAAGAAACCCCGCAACGATATTGCCACAGAGCGGTTAAGTCGACAGGATTCTACAACAGTGTAATACATCAAATATTGCAGTGTAATAACAATTGCATCATATTACACAGAGTCGACAGGATAAAGATTATAGAGCTTAATCAGGATAAAGATTATAGAGCTTAATCAGGATAAAGATTATAGAGCTTAATCAGGATAAAGATTATGGAAATTAGCCCAGGCACCAGCAAAACAAAAGGCAATGACAAACCAAGAGAGAACAAACTGGCAACGAGCGGAAAGAAACTGACAACGAACGAAGCGACAAGACACACCCTGGCGACGGTAATTTTAGAACTGACCGCCGCGCTACAAGGGGCAAGATCCACGCAACTGGAAGCGGTCTTCCGGAACGCCACCCACGGGACAACCGCCGCCCGCACCGCCGGTACGTGTCCGAACAACCTGACGCCCACCGAGGAGTCGCCACCCGCCATGCCGTACCCGTGCACCCGGAAGCAACCCACGCGACACGGGCCCAGTGTACCGACAACGCGGTCCACTCGAATGGAAGCAGTACAAATGACTAGATTTCCCTTTCAATTGCGCGGACAGTGCAAGCAGTCCCGACCCGGTCCAACAGATATTCCAAGCCAGCCACTCCAAGCCGAAGACGCCACAGTGGAGACTTTTCGAGACTAAGGTAGGCAATCCACCCAATGACACCATCAAATTGACTTTGGACTTGTATCTGACCCAGGACCTACCATGTACCTTTCTCATTGAACCAGACGCAGGTTCGAACATATTGCCGTATCATTTATACAATAGATTAAAAGCACAACTTCCCAACTTAAGTATTAAAAAACCTTCCCTTGATCTATCCACCCTAAATAGTTTTACGAAAATAATAGGACATTTAACTCTCCCTCTGACAATAGGCCAAATAACCCGTAGAGAGAACTTCCACGTGGTAAATGCATCCTTGCCATTTGGAGTTCTTACCTTAAAAACCCTTTATCAATATAAATTAAAACTAAATTATAATCGCGGCACTATTTTCCAACTTGGCGTCCCATTGTCTAATACTATCTACCACTTTAAACATGTGTCAAATGAATGCAAGCACGGGCTAGGCCAAAACCTGTCCCAAAGGACTCGCACAACACCCAAAGCTGTCACACATGGAAACTCTTGCCTGCATTCATTGCCCAAACCCCAAATATTTACATGCCACCATTCTAATCTCACACCACACAACTTTTCACTCAACCCAATTACCAGTACTATATGCCCACAACATATAAAGCCACCACGACTCCAACCTACAATTCCAATAATGCCCAAAAAAGTGTCCGTACACCGACACAGCTCACCCACTTACCACACAAAATCCACACATGACCATACTTCGCAACGCCATAAACACGCAAATGTACCTCACAACATACACGCACCCATACGCCACCACGCAACAAACACGCACAACCCGCACAACAAACGCAACACGCACGCCAAAAGACAACAACAACGACAAACAAGCGCATACACAACCGTTAAGAATAACACAATCATCCCGTCTACACAAAACATAGAAAAAATTCACGCCACCAAACAACCACACAATCGAAAAACATTGCGATCTTTCCTAAAAGCTGTGAACGCCTATAAAGAGTTCATTCCGGACCACGCCCGCTTGCGGACACCACTTGTCAACCTCCTCAAAAAGGACGTCGTGTGGAACTGGAATGAAGCTTGTCAAGAAGCGTTCACTAACCTGAAAGAAAACCTTACCACACACCCCACATTACACCTTTACCAGGAAGGTCTGCCATGCCAGGTGTACTGTAACACCTCAACATTCAGCATTACAGGCGTTCTTAAACAAGTCTACCCTGATGGGAAGACATACACCGTTCAACATTTCAGCCGATCTCTACGTAGTCACGAGCGAAATTATTCAGACATGGAACTACAATGCCTAGCCATTGTGGAAAGTGTGGATAATTTCCGCACCTGTCTAATGGGCAGAAAATTTACTATATTTTCTGACCATCACGCATTACAGTGGTTGAAAACCATCAAGAACCCGTCCGGCAGACTGTTTCGATGGAGTTTACGACTATCGAGTTACGAATATGAGGTCCGCTACATAAAGGGAAAACTACAATATGAAGCAGATCTCTTGTCCCGTAACCCGTTTTGTGGATTCTTGGACGCCACCCTTATCAAGACCCACCAACCTCCTCCATCGAAAGAGTCTAGTTTGACCATTGATCATAATGGATTACATACAGCTTCCCGAAAAGGTATAACCAAGATTATAATTCCAAAACCGCTCATACAACAACTCTTACAAACAGTACACACACAATACAATCACCCCGGTATTTCACAAATGTCACGAATCATCTCCACACAATATTACTGGCAAGGTATGTCAAAAGATATTAAACAAAAAGTTAAGACCTGTCCCACCTGCCAATTAACAAAACGTCCAGTAGGACCCACTTACGGAGAATTAAGTCAACCTCCGGAATCTAAAGAACCCTTCGACCTTTTATCTCTGGACACCATAGCAGGATTTGCCAAATATGGTAACACCAAGATATACCTCCATGTGGTAGTCGATCATTTTTCACGCTACGCGTGGGCTTTTCCATCTAAATCCACCAGTACCACCACCTACCAACAGATACTTAAACGAGTATTCCAGGATGGTTCTCCAAAACGCCTTCTTACGGATAGAGCCCCTGCCTTCACTTCACCCAAATTTCGTAGTTTTCTCCTTAATAGAAATATTCATCCGTTAATCACAACCAGCAACAATCCACAGGCCAACGGTCTATGTGAACGCCTGAACGCCACCCTCACGGGAAAACTTAGGTTATTACACCTAGAAAATCCTAAGGTCGCATGGACCAAGTTGGTCAAGAAGGTTACACTTATATATAACAAGACACCCCACTCTACCACAGGTTTTCCACCCATATACTTAATGTTTGGTATCCTACCCCCAGAAATCTCTAATCATAACACACCGTACCCAGATATCGACAAAGCTAGAAAAATTGCACACACACGCACACAAAACAAACATTTACAAGACAAAAACACTTATGACCAACGACACAAGCAACCACATTTCGAAGTAGGTGATCTAGTGTTAGTAAAATTATATCACCACCCAAATACAGGGAAACTTGCGCCATATTTCACAGGACCTCACACAATATTAGAAATTATTTCACCAAATGTGGTCCGCATAGATCGACCAAATCAACCACTTCAAAGAGACACTGACACAATCCACGTCAACAAACTTAAACTGTATACAGAAAAAATCCATTATATATCACCACCCGCCGTTAGCACCTATCATATAAAGCACAACCCCAATTACACGTTCCCTTTCAAACATTTAACACCCGAATTATTCCCAACAGAGTCATTAAGGTTCAAACCCACCAGCAGCGAACCTTTCAGGCATTTAGACCCTGCCATTTTTGCAACAAGACGATTTACATCACTCTTCCCCGATGTTAAAAACTGCAAACCTGACAACCAGCTCAATCATATCACACCACCCCCTAAAGATATCAAACAGGAGAACTGCGAACCTACCAATCATTCAAATTCTACAATTAATAAGGTTCAAGCAAATATTTCAGAGTCCCCAGTTACAAAAATATGGACGAACATGGGACAATATCCTATCTTTCATCTGATTTTTACCCTTGGTTTATTAGTTCTACCGTACAACTGTATCCCAATTTTATTCATTAATTACTTGTTTATCTATGCCATGCCCGCGCAGAAAATCTTCGAACTACAAGAGGTAGTTTTTAATTTAGGACAAACATTTATAAAACTTCTCATAATTTTAGGAACCATCTTCGCAGAAAATCTAAATAAACTCCGAAAAGATAGCAGTAACTGAAAGATAACCAACCAGTGTCGGAGAAATCACGCTCCAAAAACAAGATCTGAGCCGCACCAAAAATAAATAGACGGCAGGAAATGAGAATTTTGAGACACCACGACAGGAAGTGTAGTCCGCAGCGATAAATTCGGCCTCTGTAAACAAAGCGGAGCGCCTTCGTCCGATCTCCAATTTCATTCCCTCTCGTTTGCCCGACACACCCCACTTCCGTATCTCTAATTACAATGAGAAGATCCCCTATTGAGGTCAACTGGGAACCTCGCTATGCCACCGATTTTTGATTCCAGTTCGAGTCTACATATCGATTTTTACCACCCAATTCCACATCCACGAGACAACACATAGAACTAGCTCACACATTTCTTACACAACCGACTTCTAACATTTTTCACAACACACACACAAAGACAAAAAATTACACATAAAGGTTATATAGATTTCCATGTCTCCTGTACACACAACATAAACGCACTTGAGGGATAGAATCACGTTTTTCACCTAAGTGTCGCTACAGATGAGACAAAAAATTTATAGGGCATAATTGAGCAAGTAAAACATTTATAGGGCAAAATGGAGCAATCAATACATGTAGATCAGGGCATGTAGATACCAAAGGGTTCCAACCAATACACCTTATTTTTCATATCAATCATTTTCATTATTTTCTCTCAATTAAAATTTAAATATTTAATCAATTTATCAATTTATTCAACTTATTACCACTTTTAATCATTAATTATCATTTTTATTTTCCAATTAGTTTATATTATCATTTTATTTATCAATTATCATTCTATTTACCACTTAGCTTAAACTGCCACAACTCAATTATCAACGAAAACTCATTGGTTTTCGATTAAACTAAAAACATTAAATCACCCTTTGTTGTTGAAACCTTTTTATTTTTCATTTTTCCTTTTTTTTCCAAACACTCAACTTTGATTTCGCTCAACCACTTTTATTTTTATTTGATTTCAAAATACCTTATGAAATTTTATTTTTATTTTTATTTTGATTTCTCACAAGCCCTAATAAAATTCCCTCGGTTTCCATTCCCAATCTCGAGCTAGAATAATGGTTAGGCATTTTTCCTTTTTTTTTTTTACCATTCAACCAAGCACTCAACTTTGATTTCGCTCAAAAAACTTTTATTTTATTTTATTTTGATTTCAAAAGACCCTAATAAAATTCCCTCGGTCTCCATTCCCAATTTCGAGCTAGAATATGGTTAGGCATTTTTCCTTTTTTTTTTCCACCATTCAACCAAGCACTCAACTTTGATTTCGCTCAAAAAACTTTTATTTTATTTTTATTTTTGATTTCTCAAAAGACCTAATAGAATTCCTTCGATTTCATTCCCAATCTCGAATAGAATATGGTTAGGCATTTTTCCTTTTTTTTTCCCACCATTCAACCAAGCACTCAACTTTGATTTCGCTCAAAAAACTTTTATTTTATTTTATTTTGATTTCAAAGGCCTTAATAGAACTCCCTCGATCTCCTTTCTTATCTCGAGTAGAATTCGTTTAGGCACATTTTCCTTTTTTAGCCCACTATGTACCATAGCATTCATTGATTTCTTACAATTAAAAATTTTTGATTTCTATTAATTATACTCAACCTATATCATCAACACCATTCTATCTTACTTTTATGTCACCAGCAATGCTTGTATATAGCCCCTCAATACCCACAACTAATTTTCCCACAAAATTATTTTTCACTTTACAGAATTCTCTCAGGCTAACCCCTTCTTGAATTCTTCACATGTAGGGGGCGCATCTGTCATAATTTGTATATAATTAAATGCAACCCCGACCCACTATGTATGTACCATGTATGATTTTCAAAGATTTAATAAAAGAATAAGGTAACTGGAGGAAAGAAAGTAACAAAAGACATGGGAAGCAAATCTAGAGGAGAACATATTTATTAATAACGTCGCAGTTAACCTTCTGACCCCGGGTCCCTGCGAGCTAAGTTTAAACCAACACTTCCTGGAAAAACAGGACGTATCTAGTATCCGCAGAAGTTATATTAATCGAGAGACACCCAATGCTTCCTGACAGAACCGGACGTATTTTGATAGCCGCGGAAGTAAATAGAGTCGAACAAACACGACACTTCCTGACCCAGGCCGGGCGTAACAAACACTAAAGGAAGCCGCCGGCCAATCAGAAGATAGCATCTAAATAGGTCAACCAATAGGGAAAGATCATGTGATCATCTCTCAACCAATCAGAGAGAAACTGAGTCTTGGTGTTAAATCGAAAAGCAAGAATGGGCAGTTACGTTTTCGCTCTCATAGGAACAACACCTACAGTTGTTCAGTGGCTCTCGCCGAGTTCGGACAGTTGCTCCTTGGCTTCCAACAAGGTAACGTCTACTCTAGAGATCTCTCTCTCTCCACTCATTTCATCTAAATCCCATCATCGCCATGTGATCAACTAATTAATAAGTCAAATCGCTCAACTCTTCTCAAGCTTTCTTCCCTCCAACCAGTTGCCTTTTATTTCCAAACCCAATCACGTGTCCTGATTATTCCTAACTGTATGCTGCAACTTCCACTCAAACGGCTGCGCTTCAACCAAATCTCACCATTCGCATCCAACAACAAGAAACCCCGCAACGATATTGCCACAGAGCGGTTAAGTCGACAGGATTCTACAACAGTGTAATACATCAAATATTGCAGTGTAATAACAATTGCATCATATTACATACATACTAGCCGAATGACCCGGGCAACGCTCGGTCTTTACCCGATTAAATTCTTTTATTCAAATACTATTCGTTACAATTATAAATTAGCGCCGTGGATGTCACTCTTGTGAAACGTCCCGCTCCAAACTTTGTGTCTGAGAAGCGATATTTTTATAAAGAGATGATCTGGCTTTGTGTCTTCTGCTCGAATGAATGTTTTCTGTTAGAATTTTGTTCCTGCATACTAAAAATTAAATGGCTTCACCCGTGGTCTCTGCTTTTTAGAATCTTTCCCGTTATAATTTTGTATCTGATAATCAAACATGATACAGCACTATGGTCATAATCATTTTATGACTAAAAAACAACTTTTTGTCCAGAACCTGTCAATTTCAAATTTTCTTTGTTAAAAATGCCACAAATATCTCTTCCAGATTTTTTTCTAAGTCCTGTTAAAACACGTTTTACATGTACATTAAGTCAGCTGATATTACCTCCCAACTTCACCGCTAGAGGCGCTGGTTGCGACCGCAAGGGCAAATTTGCAAATAACTCGAAGAATATTCGGGATAGTGACCTGAAATTTTCACTATAGGTTTTTCCAGATTTTTCTATATATACTGTTAAAATTTCAGTCAGATTAGTTATGCATTGTGGACGTGTATAGCCGAGAAACATACATACATACACTGACTTTTATACAAATAAGGATTGTCACAGAATAATCTGTGCTAGTTTACTCGGTAGATCATAATCAATATCGCGTCATCATCGTGATGCTAAGTCACCATTTTATTTGTAAATAGTTTGTTTATATATCTCTCGGTTGTTCTAAGACATCTGGTGAAATTGGTAAATACTTTTCTTGTTAAAATAAAATTATTTTAGGACTACCCGCTCTCGTCTTGTTTACAATACAGCAATGGAGCAGTCTAAACAGTCGTACAGGAAGACGTAACAATATACAAATAGCAATATTTAGATAATAAAAAGGTATATCTTAATTAAAAAGGCATATATTGGATCAAAATATCATTTATTTTACCAATATTTCAGTTGGCTGAACGCCAACCTTTATCAAGGTATTATACCATTTTAAAGTGTGTCAACAACAAACTCAGCGCCACATAACTTCAACAGCATTGAGTTTTTAAAATATTTTGTTATGTGGCGCTGAGTTTGTTGTTGACACACTTTAACTTGGCGTTCAGCCAACTGAAATATTGGTAAAATAAATGATATTTTGATCGAATATATGCCTTTTTAATTAAGATTTATTTATGGATTGCACTATTTTCAAAAAGGTATATATTGGATTGTGACTATTAAAATATTTATTTTTACAAATATTTAGGTTAACTGAACGTCAACCCGTGTCAAGGCATCACAACCCATTTTCTTTTGTTTAAACAAACCAATAGCGCTACATAGCGTTATTAAATTAAAGATAAATAGTTTTTGTAAAAAATAAAAAAGGAGGGGGATTGTTACATATAGCATTAGAAATAAAAATTACTACTAAAATAAATTAAAAATTTTAAAAGCGGGATAGGATGATATTAAATTATTATCTAAAGATTTAAATATGGCTTGCTATATTTTCAAAACAATCAGCAATATATATACACTTGATTAATAGTAAAAACTTAAAACTCTTCCGGTGTACAACTTATGAATAAACGTATCATTAAATGGAAGATAGGTATCTTTTATTTAAAAGATATATTTTTATATAAAAGATACCTATCTTCCATTTAATGATACGTTTATTCATATATACACTTATTGACAGAACTTAAGGAAGTTGTACCTTTTAGCATGTATATTGGGATTCAGACAATAACTCTGAGAGATATTACAGTGACCTTTATTGAAGACACACGAGATAACCAACTGTGAACAAAATTTCCTCTGTCTCTTAAAAAAAAGTGACATCAAAGACTTTACACTTACTTAAATTGTATCCATGAGTGTATACGTATAAGGTACTATGAGGCTTGTGCAACTGACTATTTAATTGAATTCTCACCTGATATATGTAACGTAAAGCCATTCTCTCGAAGTTGCCATTAAGGTAGTTGACTGTAGTCCAAGTCTTCCCTTCCTTTTTCCCATGTAATACATCAATTGTAATATCTTCGAATTTTCTCCTTAACTATTCGGACTTATAATCTATGTATCCTTTCTATTTTTCTTCAGTTTTATTGAACATTTTCTTCATGTTATTCACCTTTCATTGAACATATCTCTAATCTATGATATAAACGAGCCATTTGTATTCAATATTATAAATAGGTATGCGCATTGTTTCTTTCTTTTTTGAAATAAACAATTTCCTAATGCCCTTACTGCAATATATTGGAAGGGGTTGTCTCATCAGTGGTAAACATTCTAATTAAATTGGAGAAACCGATAGGAGGATTCACTACTGATGAGTCTGACCTTCCCAATATTTCATCATTGTAGCAAGGACATTAGGGAATTGTTTATTTCAAAAACAGTGAATAAGTAATTTAAAATACAATATAACGCAGCTTATGACTGTAAAACGAAAACGTGGACATGCATCTGCCCGGTAAGCGGAACACTGGGTTCGATTCCCATCCCTGGGCACTTTTATTTTTTCGTTTATCATTACTCTTCACAATTCATCCTATCATACTTCATCCTTAAAGTTAGAAATAATCGCTATTTCTCTTTAAAATAAATTTCGATTTTTCGTTTGGGGGAAACATTCGCGGTATAATTGCAATTTTCGTTTTACAGTAAATAAGTAGTTTATAAGTTTGAATTTTCCTAAACTATGAGGATCTCTTTAAGCATATATATCTTTTATATATATATTTGTTTACACTTCTTTGATGACTATAAACTTTTGCTTGCTGTCCTTTCTTTCTATTTACAAACTTCAAAACATAAATTTGATGACTTAACATCTTATCGAGGTTAACTGTCCCCTTCATACATTTCGTTATTATCGAAGTATATACCTGATGTTTCAAAGCTTTATTTCATGGTAGTTAGGATTTAAAAGGTAAACTTATGAATGGTATTGAAATTATAAAAGATTTTTCACAATGAGTATCTTTTTTAAAAATTGAAATGCAAGTTTTCAAGTGAAAATCTTTCTTTTACAGCCTTAAATTAAGAACAAATGTACATGTAAACAGTCCTAGTTAAGTCGATGTTTCTTGATTATGTTTGTAGAAAAACGATTTTCGTTTGAAAACTAGCATTTGAAAATATTCTCATTGTGAAAAAACTTATAAATTTATTTCTTTTTCTCCCATTGTTATCTATCCTTTACCTTCTACTTTTAACATTCCTTTCTCTCTCCTATTCTTCACCTTTCAATCCTCCATACAATACTTTCCTTCTGATCATAGAACTGAACTTCGGCCTACACACTCGGTCTTGTCCTGGGGTCTAATGTGGGGAACGTGTGACCTAGACTGGGACCTGATCTCTCACAACTACGATGCGAGATGAAATGTAAGTCTTCTCTCATCTTCATCTTCATACTTATGACTCTCTTGATACGTTCTCTTATTAGTATATAAAACCTGTAACTCAACGGAATTATCAAGGCTACGTGTCGCGAGTCATTTATTGGCATTATCTATATGGCATCTATATTTGAATCTCCCCATAATATGTAAATTAAAATAATGCAACAGGTTTCTTGAAATGAGTTTATTTTCATTTTATTTTTGCATTCTCAAGCTTTCGGGCATTTCGGCCCTTCTACAGGAATACAA